>OY282513.1:55483240-56083240 GCA_958296145.1 Hydrotaea cyrtoneurina | reverse complement strand
TTTCATAGTAGTCTAACTTAGCAAGGATAATGTGAAAATCGTGTATCCTGTATCATTTAGATATTATAACTATAAGAATCAAATAACTTGCAACATCTATCGACTAATGTGGCTTGTGCGGGGATTAGAAGAAAATTAATAAAATAGTCTGTTTTGTTTGACATATGCAAACTGACATATAGATGGCGTATTATTCATCGACCAGCACTGACTCTTAAAGACAAACGTTGTTCTCCTTGTCACATGGACTATCACCAAAATGCCACTCAGCAACTTGATGTGCCTCTGCTATCACAGTTTAACTTGCTGACTTCATTCTCCTTAAATGGAGTTATCCGACGTGCAAATAATTGATCAATTTTAGTGGTTTTTCAAAGAGAAATTGGCATTTTCCAAAATGCCGATTGGGTCTCTATTTCCTTCCATATGATCTAGGGTTGGCAGATATTTGATCCAGTTACAGGCTTTGCACAACTTGTCCAACTAAGTCGATATTGGCTAATTTCACAAAGGTGCTTTAAATGATTTAAATGCTTTGTACGCACTATGAAATTGTTACTCTGAACAGACTAAGGCTAAAGTACCTTAGCTTGTTTCCGTAAAAATCCTCCAAATTCGAAAATTCTTATGTGAGACTAAAAAGTTTCAGAG
This sequence comes from Hydrotaea cyrtoneurina, assembly GCA_958296145.1. Classification (NCBI taxonomy): domain Eukaryota; kingdom Metazoa; phylum Arthropoda; class Insecta; order Diptera; family Muscidae; genus Hydrotaea; species Hydrotaea cyrtoneurina. Next base: position 56,082,589 of record OY282513.1, on the reverse strand, counting down.
CGTCAGCTTTAGATTTATATTCTCTGTCGATGAGTAAAATTGGAAACAAAATTGTCTTTTTTTTTCGGAAATCAAAAACTTTGAAACTAAATCATTTTTTTTTTATTATTTCATTTTGATATTTCCTTATAGTGTCTTCAAAATGAAAATAACCATGATGTAAATAAGTAATTCCATTCTGACTGCATTTCTTCTTAGTAATATAAAACCTCTGGAAGTTGTTGTGTCCGAAATCGAAAAATATATTGAGTTCATAAATTACCATATTCGGGAACGATGTGGAGGCTGGACTATCTAAAAAAGTGTTTTTATTTGTTAAGATCTTTCTTCTAAAATCAAGCTAAATGTTTCATAATTTCAGATATAAGACAGTTTGTATATGAAAAAGAGCAATACTTCGGAATTGGTTGCTGAATTAATTATATTAATTATATTTTTATATTTAGGATATTTTAATAATTTCTGCGTTTTGTTAGCCCTCGAAGTCTGGTCAAATTGTAACCTTAACATCCTGCGAACGTGTAATGAGTCATGAGCCGGTTTTAATGGATTAACGGCTTTGACACAACTGTGGGTAATTTGATAGTTTATTTCTTAGTATTTTTTTTCCTTTAATTACTCGAAGAGTCGTATTTCTCTGACACAAAATATCAACAGGTAGATGCCGGTCATTTAGTGGTGTGTCCTTCAATATTTCATTCCTTGTCAAATCTCTACCTGTCGTTGAGACACTTCCAACCACAAATGATGAAACCAATGTCTGATCTGGTTAGTCTAACCGAAACCGCAAATGTTAAAAATTAAAATAAAGGGCGCCAGTGGTTAATGTTGTCGGACATTCAAATTAATTTGGTGAATTAGAAAAAGGAGGATGTGTGTACAACTTGTCAATCACCAAACGACCCTCATCATAACGATAAAGTAGAGTGGGATGTTGTTACACAATAACCCTTAATGTTGGTTAGACATACACCGTAATTTGGCTTGGAACTGGAAAGTCCTTCAAGAAAATCTTTGGTATTACAACAGTTAAGGCAAAATTGTACTACCCACTTCAAGTGTGTAATCCTCTAACCGGCAAGAGTGTCTCAAGGACACTTTTAGAGGCACTAAAGGTTTTTGAAAATTTGGCGGTTAAGTAATTCCTATTCTTAGAGACTTTAACAATTTTACCTAATGGATTGTCCCATACATTTTTTTTTTTTTCGTTTCTTGGAAACATTTTATGCGTTCTGTGTCGCCCTTTTTGCCGGCATTTGAGGAATATCAAATGAAATTGCATTTCCTTTATTTTATTCGTAACGTCGTCGTTTTTTTTCCGTTTGTTTCTCTTTTTGCTGGCTAAAGCAAAAGACAAAACCCATAATGACTAAGCTTAAAATCTTATGAAATAAAAGAATAATGACGGAATGTGGCTAAAACGCTGAAGGAGATGGCAAGCTAGTGTAGACATTTTTCAAGGCATGGCAAGAGGGGGGGACAGAGTGATTTAATAAATACATACATATTGTACTTACAATAAAAATTCCCTTTGCTTTCTAATGAATAGAATAAAGTTGCCAATAATAAAAATCATCATAGTCATCGTCATCAACTAATGCTAACGCCCTTGACACAATCATCGACAATATGGCCGACGTCATGTTGAACAGCAAAAGAAAAAAGCCAGAGATTGGAATAAACGCGTACATGATGGCACAGTGTTACGGGGCCGATGCAATAGTACAGTGGGCGCTATAAGGGCGTTATATAACCGAATCATTATTGAGGGTGGGGCCCCCATAAGGGTTGAGCGTGCCAACCTCATTATGACGGTTAGGCAAATTTGTTTATGGCTTCACGTAGTTGTGTATGGGTGCCACCAAGGGATCAATAAAAACAAAGGGATTTCATCGAGCGTCATTCTCTTCCATCCCCCTGTATTGTAAAACTTGAAGTTAATTGTTTTTATACAACTTTTGTCAGTTTGTGATAACCGTGAGTAAAGTTCCAACAGAATTGGTAATTAAGATTGGTCTGTACGTGCGGCCCACTTGGGATTCGGAATGATTTTCTAATTACGGCAGCACGAATTGTCTGTGAAATGGAACAAACACAGGCTGTGGTTTTAAGCCTATTCGCACCAGGCTGTAACTTCGGGTCACTACTGAAATTTATAATTGTGTATACATTTTTTTTTACATTCATCATTATCCTCCCGTATGTCTAAATTTAGTTTATTTTAAAAAAATGTCCTTTATAATTTTTCTAATTTTTGTTTTGTTTACAAATTTAGCTTGGTACTAATCGGGTTAGAACACATTTTCTCAAATCGACTGGAGTAGAATTTGATAGGTATTTTTTGTGTATTATTTATTTTTGAGATAAAACGTTCTTTAAATCTGATGACTTTGCGAGTAAAATAATGTTTTATATTCCTTAAAAAGGCCTGGGTTTCTTGTTCGATAGTTGTTAGTTAAAAAAAAAATGGCAAAGTACAATTTTCTGTAAGAAGTGTAAAAATATCTGTTCCTATTCCTACTTATGTATTTCCCTCCATATTCTTATGCAGAAAAAAAGGGAATTTCTTTCGAATCAGTGAGCTACGCACTATAAGAATTGTATACTTTCTAATCGGCCTTAATGTTTGAATCCGGCTGTTAATTTTTTTGAATGAGATTAATAAGATGTTTGGTCATTGCGACTCAAGGCGGAACTGCCGTTGAAAAATTTTTTTAGAAATTTTAGAAAAAAAATTTTTAGAAATTTTAGAAAAATTTTTTTTAGAAATTACAATCTGCCGTTGAAATTTTTTTTTAAAAATTTTTTTTTTAGAAATTACAATCTGTGTTTCTACCTTGCACTCTAAAGTCATTAGACGCTGAAACATATCAGCGACTCTTATACGAATTTGAACATGAGTTTCTTGTGCGATAGCCCAAGATGCTGATGTCAGAGTGCGTGCTACAAGCAAAGCAAAGGAAGAAGCTATAATAGTTCGTGCTATATCAATGTTACAAGCTGTCAGAGTTAGAGCGGAGCGACTTCATATTAAATTAAATTTTTCGTATTAAATTTTTTTTTGCTTGAATTGTTGTGTTTGTAATATGTTTTCCTTTTATTGGGTAAATAATACATTCAATGTTTTTTTTTGTTGTTAAAAAGGAACGAATCCATTAAATAAATAGAACTAAAAATAATATATTCTTCTTTACAAAACCATTTTACAAAGTAGAGCGTATTGAACATTAGGCTGGAGTGAAAACATACTTTTATTGGAATTTGAAAATTCCACACTCGAAATGAGATGTAAGGAAACAATTTCCAGGGGTCGCGCCACACCTTAAAAATTTTGAAATTTTTGCAGTTTTGGTGATCATTTGAAAAACAAAATTCCAAAAAAAACAAATGAATCAACTTGTACAAGTATGAGCTTATTCGGTACCGAAAAAAAAGTATTTTAGGCAAAGCAGAGGACCAATATGCGTAACTATGGTATCGATTTAACAGCCTAAGCCACAGTGTGGTTTCTAGGCAACAAACAGCTGATTTCGAAGCCATGAGTCAGCTCAGTTTGTAGCTTAGCAATCATGCGTTTGTTGTTGTTCGACATCGCAGCTTAGGCTATTGGGTTATTTTATTTATTTATTATTAATTACAATACAAAGCAAATTTATATTCTAATTTTTGGGTCCAAGGGTAAACCGGGTGACACAGACCATATGTTTAGATTTTTGCAGCGACAGACCAAAGCATCTGGTGGGAATCGAACCCACAACCCCCACGCTGATAGGCAAGCACGCTACCAACTCACCTACCGGGGCGCTTTGGGTTATTTTATTTTTTGCAATTTTTCGTTTTCTAAATTTTCCATTCCATTTTCCATTTCTATTTAGTATTAAAATCGTACAAATTTGCCACCATATTCATAAAAATGTAAACAACCTTTGTTAAGAAAAATGTATGAAAATACAAAAACAATTTTCACAGAAATGGTAAAAATAAAAATAAAAATTAAATAAACACCAAAATTGCGATAATTTTAAAATTTCAAGACGCAAAGTCTAAAATTTTTTAAAATTTGTTTTACTTTTTTTTTAACCACACTATTGAACATGTCATCACAAATGTCAGGCACAATGAATCGGAATGCGATAATCAGCAAAAGTAAACAACACAACGACAATAAGCATAAGCAAATACGAAGCGTGTCGGTGCTAGAAACCATTGCCCGACCTGCTGTGTCGCTTCAACCTGCTGCTCTCTTCGCTCTCACTCTGACATGTTTCCAACGTTCACATAGGAAAACACAAGCCGTGCTTTGTAGCGCCATATGACAACATGGCCGGCCGCGATCTTAGTTGGAGTTTTTCCAAAATTCATCCCACTGTTTCCCCAAAGCCCTTGTCGTCAACATCATTAAAAAGTAAACGCCTATTGCGAAGGTATAGTTTCATATACTCTTATATGTGTGTGTGGGTATAGGAATGTGTGCTTACATCAGCCAAGAAATGTCGAATCATCTCCACAGGCACTTCGTGTATGCAAGAAGTTCCCTCTGCGAAAAATGAATGCCTTGGCAACATCTTTATTTGTATCCAAATCAGCCATAGATTTACATGTTTAGGCAGGCAAGGCTGTACATCGAAATTCAAAAAGGGAGTTTTGATTTCTCATTTAGCGTAGCAACCGCACGCATACCATGCCGTTCGTATCAACTCCCTCTGTAGCATTTCAAACATCATCGTGAATGGCATGCATGCATTACACAAAGGCTTCCGTTTTTTTGTTTTTTTGTTTGATTCTTTGCTCACGTACAACAACGCCTCCCTCCCACAATTCAACCAACACAATTTATTGTTTCCCTTTTTAGCCAAAAGCGAAAGAAATACTACAAGATACCAAAAACGCTTTTCATTCTTAGTGAGCGAACCAACAAAGAAAAAGAAAATATATAGAAAGGAAAATGCTATTGAATAGAAGTGAATGTTGAAAGGATACCCAAATACATGCAAGTAGTATTCATGTCGCACAGTGTTTGGCAAACAAATTGGGATTGTGATTAAAGCTCTGGCGAGCTGCTGAATCAAAATCTGTTTTCGAAATATGGACAGTATTGAAATGAAGTACTAAACAGGTATTAACTATTACAGTTTCTTGCTTCGCTTTGCACTCACTCAGGCTTTGACAATGTCTATAATAGTTCATGCTATATCATTGTCAGAGTGAGAGCGGGGCTGGTGTAGGCGACAGAGCAGTTTTCCCATAATTCTCTCACTCTGTCATGTTTCAAGTGTTTACATAAGAAAACACAAGCAGTGCTTTCTAGCGCTTTAAGTTGGTGCTAACTTATAGCTATGGATTATAAAGGTTCACAACTAATGACATCTGGATTTTTTTAATAAAGGGTGTTTTTTATTGAAGTATAGAATTTCAAATTGAAATAAAATACATGAAAATCGTTTTAATGTCCATCAATTTGGCTTTATTGGAAGGATAATTTTATGCCATTAATGTTTAAATATGATTTTGGGCATGTGGCCGCCGCGGCTGGCTCGAATAAAGCCAATTCTACAGGTCCAATTTTCAACCACTTGTTGGAACCACAACTCATCCACATTCATGCCATCCAATTCGGGAACAAAATAGTCGGTTATCATGGCTCTATACCGGTCTCCATTAACGGTAACTGACTCTCCAGCATTATTTCGGAAGAAGTATGGCCCAATGACTCCACCAGCCCATAGAGCACACCAAACAGTCAGTTTTTGTGGATGTAATGGCATAAAATGGACGGAGCTTGCGGTGAACTTCGCGAACTGAACCATTACTTTCGAAATAAATTTGCACGATTTGCAAGCGTTGTTCTTTTGTCAACCTGTTCATGATGAAATGGCAAACCAAACTAAATATTAATCACTTGACAGCTGACAAAATGGCCGCCAGTTAAAAAAGTGATGCCAACTTAAAGTTCTATACCCCAATAAAAAACACCCTTTAGATTTCATCATCTGTCGCACTAATACGATCAGACAGCAGCGATCACTGTATTTATTTTAAATTCGCCTAGATTTTCAATTCTCAGATTTTCCTAAAATTTTTTTTTTTATTTCAGTTCAAAAAACATTTTTTTTCGTAACGCTTAAGTAGTTTAAAAATTTGGAGTCTCTTCAAGTTGTGCTAAGAAAAGTGAAAAAAATATTTTTTTTTCAAAAATAATAAAAATTGGGGAAAATCTGAGAATTGATAAAAATCAATTTTTTAAAAAATTTGACGTGATACCGACATTTCCACGAGTCTGCCTGCCAAAAATCAGCTCGATTGGATCACTGACAAAGGATTAAAAATCGGTCGAAAGGCTTTCACACACGCCACTACGAGCTTTATACTTCAAACTTAAAAAAAAAAAATTCTGACGTGTACATGAAAATCTATTTTTTGTAACACGGTGTTATTACCACTGTCCATGACAGGAGCACAGCAACGTAATTTTTGGTATTCATCAAGAATCGGTTTTGCGGCATTTCATTCAATCATTTCGGCATTTCTTCAGACTCAGCTTTCGCATGGTCTGTGTAGAGGTGCGGGGTGTAGACATACATGTAAGGATGGGCTACAGTACACACACACACACACTGACACCGAGTCCCCATGACGCATATGTATGGGTATAACGCGCACAGATGCGTGAGTCCATTATACTGTTTGCATTGTGGTTATTTTAATGATGTGCCATAAGTGACGTCATTTTATTTGATGCTGCTGTTTCCCGTGTTTATTTTGGGGGGTTTTCTAATTTCATATCATCGCACACACAGACACGCACATTTACACCCATATGTAGCCTTTTTAAATGTTTGCCATCACACAGACACATACATACATGTATAGAGAAATTGCCATTTGTTTGCATTGTGTACTATTCAAATACAGACACTCCACTCCACTACATCGATGACACTCATTCGCATACATTCACGTATGCAGCTATGCCACCTTCTGTGCTTTTCATGTTTCGGGAATTTGGCACGCAGTTTGCGTCCTAATGAGCCCCCACACAGCAAACATATGGGGCGTGTACACACACACATGCATATGGGTGGGTAAGACGGTGTTGGGCGTGCGTGCGTGCGTGCCTGCATGCATTCATGTATGTGGATGGATATGTCTGTCTGTCTGTCTGTCGATTTGTATTTGTGTCGCAACTAACGTGATTGTAAATTACACATGTCTTATGCAGATGTCAATGGAAATGAAAATTTCGAACAATAAATAATTGACAATTTTTTTTCTTTGCGCCTTTCTTTGTCATCAACTACAATTTGCTGTTTCGCTGAAGGAAAACTGCTGTGGATGGGAAGGTGGTGGGCTGTAGAATATGGGACTGTATTTGCCGTATGGTTGAAACAGCAAGACAGTGATTCAAATGAAAATGTGAAATCTTAATGTATGGTGACGGAACATATGAAATACTAGTAAGTTGTAATGCGCCTATGGCGCCCGTTGAAATATGGAAAAAAAATTTTGTGGAAAAAAAAATTTTGTTGAAAAAAAAAATTTTTCTTAAAAAAAAAATTTTTGTTGAAAAAAAAATTTTTGTGGAAAAAAAAATTTGTTGAAAAAAAAAATTTTACTTAAAAAAAAAAATTTTGTTGAAAAAAAAATTTTTTCTTGAAAAAAAAAAATTTCTTGAAAAAAAAAATTTTTGTGGAAAAAAAAAAATTTTGTTGAAAAAAAAAATATTGTGGAAAAAAAAAATTGGAAAAAAAATTTTGTAAAAAAAAAAATTTTGAAAAAAAAAATTTTGGAAAAAAAAAATTTTGGAAAAAAAAATATTGGTAAAAAAAATTTGGGGAAAACAGAATTTCTGTACAAAAAAAAAAATTATTTTTTTTATTATTTATTATAGAATTATAGAATGCCTATTTAAATTCCTACGTACTGCGTGACAGAGTCAGTGAATCAGTGAATCAGGGAATCAGTGAATCAGGGAATCAGTGAATCAGTGTCGAGGGTAAATATATATTAAGATTGGGTCAGGAATACACTTTCCGTATCGCAAGCAAAACCTCTGGAAGCTGCCATGACTCCAACCATCCGAAGTTCATTAATTACCAAATTCGGAAACGATGAGGATAGTCGAGCTATATTAAAAAAAAGTGTTTTCTATTTATCAATATTTTTTTTCCCTAAATTCAATCTAAATTGTTCATGATTCCAGATATCATTCAGTTTGAATCTGACAAGTTTACTTTCTCGCCACTTATAGCGCCGCAAGACACAAATCATTGCACAGCCTATTTTGTTACAGACACTAGCTTCGCTCTCACTCTGGTGCCTTCCAGCATATAACAGATGGCGCAAAAGTAATCTGCCGATGTTTTTTTGGCTGTAATTAAAAAAAAATTAAAAACTTTGATTCTTCTTGTGGATTATTTTTATATGGTCTTTTAATTTTTTTTTACATCAAGTCGAGAATATGATGTCATTTAAATGGCCGGCGCCACAGTTGCCACTGACATTAGGGGCCAATGGCAAAATTTATAGCATTTTCTGATAGGAGGATTACTTTTGCGCCACCCGTTATATAGCACAAACTATTATAGCTTCTGGCTTGGCTTAGCTTGGCGATCCTATCACCTATTAAAATCCTATTTAAACTAATTTGAATGAAGATTCTATACGAAACTACGAGCAGAAGTAATTCCTTCTTTGAAATAAAATCAGACTGCATGAAATTAAATTGCGGATTCACCCAGAAGGAGATTTCCCCTTTACTCAGCCGCTCCCAAACGGACATGTACTCAAATCGTGTAAATTGTCTACTTCGAAATCCAAAAAAGAAAACAATTAATCATATCCTGTCAACTGATGACTTGTCACTAACACATTTAATTATTAATTAATAGCAACACAATGAATCGTCTTCGGAGTTTCATCCTCCGAATGGTTCTTGCAGTTATTAATACAGGATCCGCCTCTGGCATTGCAGTGACATTTCCCGCTTTGGCGTAAACAAAACTGTCTATAACGATATCGCCTCATGATTTATTACAATTTGAATATCACAACATTATACACTTGAAATTTGTGTTGCTGTTGCAGTTTTTGTTTCGGTTCTATGGCGTTCTTTGCGCGCGGTGCCACTTATCAAAACCAATCATATTTGATATGTTGTTTTCGGTCGTTGGAAAGCGCCAAGAAGGAAAGTCAAAGTTTCATTAAAACAACAACAACAGCCTGTATAATTTCACAACAACAAAAATGCTGTTGTTGTTTTTTTTTTTTGTTTTTTTGGAGCGTTTCAATCGTTGCTATTGTTGTACGATGTCGTACTTTATCTCATGGATAAAATCTTAAAGTTTTATATGGATATAAATCAATCATAACTTATGACACATTCTCCTCTCATATGCATAAAAACAACCATCGCACAATGTTGGCTGCGTCAGTCGTTTGATGGTTTGTTGTTGTGTTTTTTTTCGGTTGTTGGCTTTTCGGTCGGATGGTTGGCAAGATAAATGTGTGTGTGTGTGTGAGCCATGTAAGTAACTAACGCCAGATATGTGAGTAAACGAACTGGTACGGGGTGGACCAAAATTCACCAGACCGTTGATTTATAATCCTTGGCCAAGTAGATTAGAATTCGTATTCACAGCCTAAACTCAGGCAACAATTACACATTTTTGATTAATAACTTTTGCAACTAAACTATGTTCAACGATTGGATATGTCGAGAACCAGCAAAGTATTCAATTTTAATGCACGGATGAAATTTTATGGACAAACAGGAATCCATTAGACGGATGTCAGAGAGAATATGGCGCTACAAAGCACTGCTTTTGTTTTCTGAGCTAAACTCGTGATACATGTCAGAGTGGCCACAAAGAATGAAGCAAGTTGAAGCCTCAACGGAGGTCTTGTAATGGTTTCTAGCATCGATACGCCTTGGTTTAGGTCTATGCTTTTGATTTCTATTTATTTCATGGACCAAAAATGACACTGAAAGCATTGTTGGACATGAAGAACTCCATGTAGAATACAAAATATTACAAACACAACCACTCAAGCCAAAAAAAAAAACTACTAGAAATACGAAATGTGTTTGGAAGGCACAAATCATTGCATACACGCGCTACGCTCTCACTCTGATATCTTGTAGCATGAATATAGCTCGAACTATTGTAACTTACTGCTTCGCTTTGCCTGTCTGACAACAGTCTTAGTATTTACGTAGTTCTATTAAAGTTCTATAAGTTCTATAAAAGTAACCCAACTGAACTTGTCATAGCTTGTTGGCAACATTTCTAACACCGTGTTACACACATTCTGTCCTATGAACCAAATTTACTTTTTCGGAAAGGGGATAAAAAATAAAAATACACGTGTATCGGCGATTTTCATGTACACGTCAGAATTTTTTTTTTTTAACTTTGAAGTATGAAGCTCGTAGTGGCCTGTGTGAAACCATTTGCACCGATTTTTAACCCTTTTTCAGTGATCCAATCGAGCTGATTTTTTGCAGGCAGACTCGTGGAAATGTCTGTATCACGTCAATTTTTTTTTAAAAAAATAGATTTTTATCAATTCTCAGATTTTCCTAATTTTTTTTTTTTTTTTTTTTTAAAAAAATATGTCTCCATACTTATGGGTCAACCTGTATAGTAGTTTCAATAAAAATTACCAAACTATACAATGTCGAGTAGACATACATAGTATGTTGGTGTATGTCATGACTGTCCATGACACTTTCTAGTCAACTGGCGTCTTTGTTTATTCTGTGACAGGCTGATCGTTAATATTAGGATTTTGGTGAGCAACACATACACATGGACACCGTGACAGCAACTTTACGAGGAGGACAGTTTGTAAGGCCTTCTCATGAAGAACATTCCAGGAAAATGTATTTTCTTTACTTTACTTTACAGGGTACTGTGGACCCTGGAAGGGTTTTTACAGACATTGATCCTTCGGCCAAAGAAATCTTCGGGACTGGCAGCAACAAGATATCGGAAAAGAAAAAAAAACATTTCTTGAAATTTGCTTTGTTCCGTTAAAAGTGTGTGGTGCCTTCTCAGAAAGGGCATTCTAGGAAAAGTTATTTTCTAATCTTAAAGACAATATTTGAATCTGTGCGGCAACACGTTCAGCATCATTTGAAAATATTGCAGTGAGGCTTGTGTTATTGCCAGCTGTTTTGAAGAGCTGTGAAAGATTATTTCGAAAACATTTAGCATAACCGGTAGATGTTGACCTTACTTACTTATCTCCTTTAACATTCTATAGAGGTTTATTGAAATAAAGTTATTGAAGGTCTAAGGTACACGGATTTCAAATCGCATACTTATTATTAAGAGCTCTTTAGACGGCTTTCTACGTAACTATTCGAGAAATCATCCGAATAGACAAGCTACACTACTACTCCGGTACCTGTTATAGGGATCCAACAATGTTCCAAATGAAACCTTTTGTCTTGTGTCCCTGTTTCCGCCCCTGGCCATCCACACATAGTAGCATATGTCTGTATGAGTGCTTGTCAGTAGATTTGACTGGTTTAAAAGCACACTTGCTTTGCATTTGTTACTCGTACAAATTGTCATGTCGAGACAGATATATTACTGACACTGGCTTAAATACACACACACATATGTGAGGATTTCCAAAGCTTAAGGAGCATAACACACAACTCGTATAGTTTCAACTTGCCACACACGCATACGGCACATGCGGCGGAAAGATAGATTGTAACAAATGATGACGATGATGTATTTGCTGCGTTAGTTGGGGATTCGCTTTATTTTCGGTTTGTGTACTTTGCATGTTTCCCAAAAATAAAAAAAAATAACAGAAAACAACAAACATGTTGTCTTACATGTTTAATTTTGAAGTTTTTAATAAAAAAAAAAAGAAAACAGTGCGCCATTTTCATTCATAATTTATAATATGTCTGTGAATAATCCCTGGGTTTGTCTGACGTGTACTCCGCCATAACGCCACAATATGTTGGTGGTGGCAGCATAAATTACAGATTGTTGTCTGTCTAATGCCGAAGAATTAAAGGCTAAAGCCAATTTTCCCCCCCAAAAAAAAAAAAACAAAAAATGTCACTGGCGTTATTTGGTATTTTGACTGGAAACCTTTGTCACTGGTGGTCTGTGGCAGCCACAACTAGAAAGCGAATGATGGGAATTTTCTAAAAAAAAACATGTCTACAGTTTTTCAAAATTCTGTCTAGAAAGGGGAATTGTATGATCCACATTCTCTTGTATTAGGTTAGAAGCGACAGCCCCTGATAATAATCCCCCCAAGTCATTTCTTTATTTTTTTTTAAGTCTATCTTAAATTGTTGCCTTTAACCTTTCACTGCCGATTTCATATCGTTTCTGTAATAAAACAAACAAATCAAATACGCTGTGTGTAAGTTTGACACAGAAATAAACAACAACACTATAAAATCGTTTGCTGTTTGCCGAGCCATCCGCTCGCTGCCTTTGTTGGGGCACAGACTACAGCGCCGTCATACAGTTTAGCCTGTTCATGGATGGAATGGTCTATTGCCATTTCTAGATGGTCCAAAACAATTTTGTGCAATTTCCATTTGTGAATTTGTTTACTTGAAAAATTTGTTTTGACCATATTCATGTTTTTATTTTTTTTTGTATTTCCCTGTTCGCATGATATTTTTTTTTTTGCTGCCATGGAAATCGTAGTTTTTTTTACAGCCGCCATAAGGTCCATTTGCTGGGTGTTTCCTTTTTTTTTGTTTTCCTTTTTCTAGTCATCACAGTGGCACATAGAAGGGTTGTCCGTGAATGTTTTAAGTGACCTAGGCTTAAATGTAAAAATACCAAGAGTTCTGATGAAAACTTCTGCCAATATGGAGCAGCGATTTCAATGGCCTTTGAGTATTGTTTGTACTTGAAAGCATTTTTCAGTTTGTTTCGCCTGTGCTGGGATTTAAATCAGTGGCACTAACTGTGGCACGGTGGTGATTCGTCGTTTTTCCTTCCGGTCTTTTGGTGATGGTTTTCAAATATTTAAGTGCCTACATGTAGGCGCACAAAAGCAATGGCTATGCTCGTAAATCATTGCACATCCAAAAGGTTTAACGAAAAATATAAATGTTTGCATAAGCCACGTACATACATACATTGGCAGATTTTGCAAAAAAAGTATTTTTGTTTGTTTGTATGTGCACCGTACGAGGTTAGTATGACTGCTCAGTGAGTTTTTGAATAAAGGTTTTTATTTGTTTTAGCAAAACAGATCGATACATTTAGTACGGCGTTTTTTTTTCAATTCTTTTTTCTTCCTTTCAAATAAAAGGTTATGTCAAGTAGGTACAAATGTGTAATAGGAAATAGGAATAACTATGAACCAGTTGTCGAAATAGGGAATAGAGCGTAGTACTATCTTAATATATATTTACCCTCGACACTGATTCACTGATTCCCTGATTCACTGACTCTGTCACGCAGTACGTAGGAATTTAAATAGGCATTCTATAATTTTCTATAAATAATAATAATAAAAAAAATAATATTTTTTTTGTACAGAAATTGTGTTTTCCCCAAATTTTTTTTTTACCAAAATTTTTTTTTTTCCAAAATTTTTTTTTTACAAATTTTTTTTTTAGAAATTTTTTTTTTTTACGAAATTTTTTTTTCAACAAAATTTTTTTTTTACAAAAATTTTTTTTTTAAAAAATTTTTTTTTCCAAATGTTTTTTTTCAACAAATTTTTTTTCCACTAAATTTTTTTTTTCAACAGAATTTTTTTTTTCATGAAAAAATTTTTTTTTCAACAAAATTTTTTTTTTCAACAAAAATTATTTTTTTTCAAGAAAAAAATTTTTTTTCAACAAAATTTTTTTTTTCCAGAAATATTTTTTTTTTCAACAATATTTTTTTTCCATATTTCAACGGGCGCCATAGGCGCATTACAACTTACTAGTTATTACATAATTTCAAAAGTGGGCGGGATGGTACATTTGTATGGGAGGTACCAGAAGGGACGTGGCCAGACTTCCAACCTTTTCTCCAAAACTTAATCTAGTAACAGCTTTACTAAATACAGAATTTGGGCAAGATCGCCTTGAGGCATACTGATATTATTACACGATTTCTAAGGGGTTGGGATGGTACATTTGGGTGGGAGGTACCAGAAGGGAAGTGGCCAGACTTCCAACCTTTTCTCCAAAACTTAATCTAGTAACAGCTTTACTAAATACAGAATTTGGGCAAGATCGCCTTGAGGCATACTGATATTATTACACGATTTCTAAGGGGGCGGGATGGTACATTTGGGTGGGAGGTACCAGAAGGGAAGTGGCCAGACTTCCAACCTTTTCTCCAAAACTTAATCTAGTAATAGCTTAACTAAATACAGAATTTGGGCAAGATCGCCATTATGCATATTGATATTATTAGACGATTTCAAAAGTAGGCGGGATGGTACATTTGTATGGGAGGTACCAGAAGGGGCATGTCCAGACTTCCAAGTTTTTGTCCGAAACTTTAACCAGTTATGGCTTTACTAAATACAAAATTTGGGCAAGATCGCCTTGGGCATATTGATATTATTACACTATTTCTAAAGTGGGCGGGATGGTACATTTGGGTGGGAGGTCCCAGAAGGGAAGTGGCCAGACTTCCAAGTTTTTGTCCGAAACTTTAACCAGTTATGGCTTTACTAAATTCAGAATTTGGACAAGATCGCCTTGAGGCATACTGATATTATTACACTATTTCTAAGGGGGCGGGATGGTACATTTTGTGTGGGAGGTACCAGAAGGGAAGTGGCCAGACTTCCAACCTTTTCTCCATAACTTAATCTAGTAACAGCTTTACTAAATACAGAATTTGGGCAAGATCGCGTTGGTCATATTGATATTATTACACGATTTCTAAAGAGGGCGGGATGGTACATTTGGGTGGGAGGTACCAGAAGGGGCGTGGCCAGACTTCCAAGTTTTTGTCCGAAACTTTAACCAGTTATAGCTTTACTAAATACAGAATTTGGACAAGATCGCCTTGAGGCATACTGATATTATTACACTATTTCTAAAGTGGGCGAAATAGAAGATTTGTATGGGAGGTACCCGAAGGGGTGTGGCCATATAGTCCATATGCAATTCCATAAGTATTTTTGGGAAAATATTAACCCATGTAAAATTACAAAGCGATTGTTTAACCCATTTATCGGGCGTACCGTCCTAGCCGTAGTTTGAGGGTATAAAACTACCTTTTTGACACTTTGGGATATTTACACTGATTTGACTGTACCTTGGCTTCTGCTTTGTGCTGTCGGTTCCATGTTTCCTCTGAAGTCATCAAACGGTTGCGTTGATGGTCGACTGTACTGTCCTCCTAAGAATGAAAGTCACATCTCCATTTTGGCAGTTTAGACATACTTGGTTCTTACGTTTCATATCTTTCGCCCCTTAAAATCAAATATTTTTTAAAAATTCCTAAAATATTTTTTAAATATATTACAGTTGAAAAGGTTTTTACAATCTAACACAAAAAACAGAACCTCGATCAAATTTGCTAATCTGGCCGTATCACAATTTTGTCGCTTGTGACTTTCTTTCTGAGGACGGCAGTGTAAGTCATCGCTACGATAGCCTTTTCAAATATAAATACACCTGGGGAGCGGTTATGAGAGAAGAACACAAGAGGACTGAAACGAGAGAAGAACACAAGAGGACTGAAACGAGAGGTGTCCGCTAGGAGAGAGTACACTGTATTCCTATACGATATGATCTATTCACTCAGCAGTTTCATTCTCTGATCATCCAATATCATTTTGGGATGACATTATCTAATGACCTCGTTCAGCCGAAAATCTATCATTACCCGCTGAAAGTGCAAAACGTCACACTCTTTTCAAACAGCCCTCGTAAATGCTCTGTCAGTCTGATGTGTGGGTCGATTGTAGTTTAGAATTTAGTTTAGATCGAAAAAGTTGTTGAATTGAAGATTTTTTAAAAATATTTTGCAGCAATTATCGCCGCTTTATTTCCAATAGACAACAACTTTTTACATTTAAACATTTTTAGAGGAGGATCAAAAAAATAGTCCATTGCTGTTGGCTGACGGAGAGGGGAAAATGTTCCAGAACCGGAGTCTTCTCTATTCTTGCGATGTCTGAAAATCCCTGATTTTTCGACATGTATTCTGTATGTGTTAACTTCACGAATATCAAGACAAAACTGACAGTTTAATTTTCCAAATAGGCTCATACACATTGGCCCACCCTACTTACTGCAGACCTAACCTAGTCTGTGATGGTTACTCACATATCAGCCTCCACCCATTGAAATATTTTTTCACCATGTGGAGGGCGGCGACTATTTGTCCCATATAAAATTCATCTTTTCAAAAGTTTGAAATAGTGTCCTTGTTTTTTGTCTATCACAATTTTATATTTTCTTGTCACCCAAAAAAAAAGGAGAAGATGCATAATCTGGTAAAAATTAATCTTATATGCAAATTTATACACTCGATGTGAGAAAAATTCCTTAAACAAATGAGCCCCTAATGTTATGCTGGTCGGTCATGCTGGAACTGTCAAGCATGGCCCAGCCCCAATGACAAAGTAAACATTAAAAATTCTGTTTAGAATCTGTTTGGTCATTCTGAAAAGAAAAAAAAAACAAAGTTTATTATACTTTATGTAAATTTATTGTTTATATTAAATTCCCACACCGACACACACACACACGCACACAATGACATGAACTGAACTGAAAGTCAATTAAAATTTAACACTTTTTTTCGTGTGTACGTGTGTGCGTTTGTGTTGGTGTCGACATTTGTCACATGCAAAACAATGATAATGGAAGCAAATTGGTCAACAACAAACAGGACATCTTAATGTCATTATCTGCGGCCAGTCAGAGACACCAGCCAAGCCCTGCACCATTCCCGCAGAGTCTGTGTCTGTGTGTGTGTGTGTGTGTTGATGGGCATGAATTTGAATTTGAATACAAATCTAATACAATACATATTTTAATAAACGAAATAACAAACTAAATTGACAAGGCTCGGAAAAATGACAAATGTTAAGAGTAAAATATGTAAAATATCCTGGGAAAGGAAATCATAAAAGGGAAAACGTGAAAACATGCGATAAGGATTTTTAGTACCATGAGCCTGAATGTTCTGTCCTTTGGAAATTTTATAAATTGTTGTAAATTTTTCGAGATTAACATAAACTAATTTTGTTGTATTTTATTTTCTTGTTATCTTTACAGTTTCCGTTTCAAGTGGTTAAAACGACAACTTCAGAGAAAAAGGAAACAAACATTTGCGGCAGCTCCAACAATGTCAAGTGATTTGGACTAAGCTGACGCCACAACAACAGCAACAACACCCCTTAATTGCTGCATAGACAAGAAACCCATTGTTTTTTTTTTTTTTTTGTATTTCTCACACCCTGCTGTAAATTAGAAATCTTCCAAACTGGCTCACATGGCTATGCACCACAACGCCATGTTACCGGGTGCGGCGAAATTCCAATCGCGACCCTCCTCGCCACCCTTTGCCGGATTCTCACCACCCTCCGATTATCCGCATGTGCAGGATCAAGTGGCGCCCGTACATATGCAACATCAGCAACAGCTGGCGCAACAGCAACACCATCAACAACAGCAGCAGCAGCAGATGGCCCAGAATCATTTTCATTCGATGGCAGGTCGCCATTCTGGCCGCAATATGACGGCCACCGCCAGTATGAAGAAGAGATCGGCCTCATCGTCCCGCGGTCAACATATGGTCAACTCTAATACCATGACTAGTGGTATGATATCTGGCGTCGGTGCGGGCAGTTTGGGCCATCATCGGGGCGATTTGATATTTCCGGATGAGTCCGATACCATTGAGTTCTGTATGCCACCGCAGCCGGGCTCATCGAATGGCATTGGTCATGGCATTAGTAGTGAACTTCTGTTGACGCATGGGAAAAATGGTCTGTGCACCGGTGAGGCATTTGCCGAGAGACGAAGGCGGGGCCACAGTCGACGCAGCAATCACAAAATGGATGTGGAACATCAGGTAAGAATGACGGGGGACATTGTTTTTTTTTGGTTTACATCATTCTGAGGAAACATTGTTCGGTACCGAAGTTTTCGTTCGGTAGGGAAATACTTTACTTACTTATTTTCCTTAACATTTCATGAAGGAAGGGACAGGGAACTTTTCTCGAATCAGTAAGAAATACGTTTGTCTGGTAAAAGACCACAAATAGAAAATGCACTCAGTAAGAGAAAGTAAATTGAAGTTGCCAGTGTCAGGGACTGACATTTCTGTAGACATTCTTTATGGGTGGGTGGTGTCTGGCTATCAGTCGCTAGCTTATAAAGGGTGTTTTTTTTATTGGGGTATAGAACTTTTTTAACTGGCGGCCATTTTGTCAGCTGTCAAGTGATTAATATTTAGTTTGGTTTGCCATTTCATCATGAACAGGTTGACAAAAGAACAACAACGCTTGCAAATCGTGCAAATTTATTTCGAAAGTAATGGTTCAGTTCGCGAAGTTCACCGCAAGCTCCGTCCATTTTATGCCATTACATCCACAAAAACTGACTGTTTGGTGTGCTCTATGGGCTGGTGGAGTCATTGGGCCATACTTCTTCCGACCAAATGCTGGAGAGTCAGTTACCGTTAATGGAGACCGGTATAGAGCCATGATAACCGACTATTTTGTTCCCGAATTGGATGGCATGCATGTGGATGAGTTGTGGTTCCAACAAGTGGTTGAAAATTGGACCTGTAGAATTGGCTTTATTCGAGCCAGCCGCGGCGGCCACATGCCCGAAATCATATTTAAACATTAATGGCATAAAATTATCCTTCCAATAAAGCCAAATTGATGGACATTAAAACGATTTTCTTGTGTTTTATTTCAATTCGAAGTTCTATACCTCAATAAAAAACACCCTTTATTTGTTCGTTTATTCTGAAACTTATGTTTTTTTTAGTTAAAGCAAAGACATTTGAAAGCTTTTTAAACAAAATGCTGGTTAGTTTTGTAGAAGAACTCACATACGCAATTTTTTGGAAATATTTAGCAACCGAATTGGGCAGTCTGCCCTCTATGTGCTCTTTGGTTAAAGTTAAACTGGAACTGTATGACCCATCGGCTAGCGATTTCGATAGCGGACACTTCCGACCTTCATGTAAAACTCACGTGACTCTCATATAGACTCGATTATTTTACCGCTTACAGCAAAATTTCTTGCGCAAAACTTAATGTTCCTCGGAAAGTAAACACATTTGGTAACCTGTATACTAGGGTGGAGTGAAATTAAAAAAAAAAAGTTAACCTCGGAAAGAGATGTAGGTCTGGGGTCCTAATGAGGGGAAAAATAAAGAAAAAAATTTTAAAAAATTTTTAGGGGTCGCGCCACTCCCTCGAAATTTGGAAATTATCGCTATTTTGGCGTTGATTTTAGAAAAATCCTAAAAAGTTTTATGTAAATAAATGTTTGCAATAGCGTAAACAATGAAATAAGGGCATGAAAAAATTTAAAAAAAAATTTCTCATTGTTCAAAAATTTCAAAAAGTAAAATAAGTCAAATCGTCCCTTCTTCAGAAAATTGACTGAACAATGAAATCGCCACCAAAGCTACAAATATTAGTCGATTATCCTCATATTTGCCTCAAATACTTTTGTTTGGGCACTGAACAAGCTCAAACTTTTAAATTTCGAATAAGTTAAGTCGTTAATTTTTAGGATTTTTCTAAAATCAACGCCAAAATAGCGATAATTTCCAAATTTCGAGGGAGTGGCGCGACCCCTAAAAATTTTTTAAAATTGTTTTCTTTATTTTTCCCCTCATTAGGACCCCAGACTACATCTCTTTCCGAGGTTAACTTTTTCAAATTAAAAAAAAGCATGTTTTCACTCCACCCTACTGTATACTCATCCTAACCATGTTTATCTCTGCTAATCTATGTCTATCTCTCTCTCTCCCGTTTTAGGTGAAATGGTCACGCAACAATATTACCGCCACCATGGAACGCTTTGAACCGACCCAGCATCATTCATCCTCTTCGACATCCTCACTGGAGTATGGTTTTGCCGCCAGTGTCGTGACGCCATCGTCAACGCCATCCCATCACTCACAGCAACAAATCTCACCCGCTCCCTCACAAACATTTCAAGGTGCTGCCGCCAACTCGTCGGCTCCTGCACCCTACAACCATGTCTATTCGTATGCCTACTATGAACCGGGCGCTGCCAAGTGTCACACGAATATACCGCAAAGAGAGGAAGCTGCCGCCATTGTCCCAGCTCCGTCGGCACAAGCGGCGGGAGCGTCAGCAGCGTCGGCGGCGGCGGCGGCTGCCGGACCATCAAAAAGTCCACCGCGCAACTCGATTCGTGCTCTGTTGGCCAGAAGTTTTCGTTCGAAACCGAAAAACCCTCCATCGACCTCGTCGTCGCCCAGTGGAGCAGAGGATCGTCACAATTACACAACACGCTATGGCACTACGGAAAATCTCTACGAAGAGGTGAATGACCAAAAGATCCGCAAGGTTCTGTCCGATAATCGTATAGTGAAATCCAATGTCATCGAGGAGATACGTCGTGTTCAGCACAACCACTTTAGGGTATTGGACGAATTGAATCTATCGCTGGAAGCTCTGATAATGCCCGAAACACCACCTGATATTAGTCCCAATGTGGAAGTGGCCGAAGGACCTTCCACAAGTGCTAATGCAACGGCCGTTCTGGCTACACCCTCGTCCACAGCGCAGAAGCCTCGTAGAGGCGGCTTGTTAGGCGGTGCAGCGTCCTCATCCTCGTCCACAGTGTCTTCTTCACAGCCGCGTACCTTGTCTCACGCCAGCCTAGAAAATCTTTCGTCGACTTTTAACTCAATCGAACTGAAAGATCACGCTCATCTTTCGTGTATAAATCCGGAGTTTGATGAGGGCGATTTGGATAGCGGCTTCAGCGGCAGTGGCAGCAGTAGCGGTGCCAGTTATAATGAAAGCCTGCGTTACTACAAGTCCGGCCATACACCCAATCACCATCCACATCACAGCATGCACCACCATCAGGTGCAGCTGCACAATCATCAGGTGCAACTGCACCCCTCACAAGCGCAGCAGCAGCAGCAGCATCCACATCCTCAGCATCTGCAGCAGCATCCACATCAACAACAACCCACCACTTTACCCCACAATATGCGCAGTTGTCGATCGTCGACTGCCTCCGGTTCGTCGACATCCAAAAGTAGCACGGTTTCGTCCGAGGATCAGGGCATTGCCATGATGACATCACTGGGTAGCTGTGGAACAGCGGTCACCTCGCCGGCATCGCCCTTTCACTACAATCGGTGCTGTGCCGACATTCAAAGGGCATCGGCGCGCTCCGCCTCTGATTCCTCAGCGACGGGTGCTAAACCAAAAAAGAACTTTTGGAAAATAAAACCGTGATGCTATAAAAGGGCTTTACGTAAACTCTGCAAACGCTGGAGTATAGTGGTGGTAAGTTAAATTTAGTTCGTCCTGCCCCACACACCCACTCCACTCCACTCCAGTCCACTTTCGCTCGCTCGCTCTCTCTCAATCTATCTATCTCCGTATCCTTGTCTATATATATTTTTACATCCACCATCCACCCTCCCCCTCCCGTGGATGTTAACTTTAAGGCATCTACAACAAAACGTGATGTATTTGTAAAAACAAAAAAAACCATAAAAACGAGAAAAAAAAACACAGAAAACCTTAAAAACGCTATGAAAAGAGAAAAATTAAATGCATTTTTAGTTAAACTAAGCATACATGTATTTGTTAATTTAAAACAAACAAAACAAATAGATAAACGAAAACGAAAACAAAAACAAATGTGAATAATAAATTTATTAAAATTTTGAGTTAAACAAAATTGCTGTTGTCTTTTTATTTCATCTCCTTTTAATTTGGGTTATGCGGGCGGCCTATTTTAAACGCTATTCAGTTTTTGTTGTATGTTTTTTTTTTTTTGATTTTCTCAATTGGCATTTCATTTTCATTTCGAATTACAGACAATAGAACGCGAAATCCAAATGGAAATCCAAATTGCAACCGAATTGATTGTGGATGTGATTGCATTCATGGCACTGACGGCCAGGCGAAAGTACATTTGTCCGGGCCAGAGTCGAGTGTTCAGTCGTCAGTCATCATTAGTCATCATCATGTTGCCATGGCATTGTACTTGTACATATGAAATCACATCGCAGTGGAAAATTCTCTATCAAAGGCATTTGAAGGCATTTCAAAATAATTGGCGTTGACCTGAGAGGATCCGCACGGCATTTGATGAATTAAATCATGATTTGGTAGTGTTTGTTAGATTGGTGTCTGCGTGGCACAGTGGTCGACATTAATAGTGGAAACAACTTGAATATTTCGTCGTTGGTTATATCAGACAATGGGGTGCAAAATAATACAGGGTTCTCCAACAAGAGGTGTTATTTTGGTATTCAAAGAAAAATTATATTTTTTGAGATAAATGATCGGTTGTTTATTTCATAATAAAGAGGAAGGTATGCCGTTAATAATGAAAAACAACATCAGCCAACTGGCCATCACGCTTACAGGACCATATCCTTTTTATGAAATTTTCCATCACCAAATCGTTGCTGCCCTATGTCCTCGATAGCCTCACGAATTCTATCTTTGCAGTCTTGAATCGATGCTGGGCTGTTGGCAAGATCTTGGTGGCATCTTCGAGAGATAACACGGTCCGAAACTTTTCCCGTAAAAGAGCAATAGTTTCGTAGCGCCGTCTTGCTGAAAGTAAACGCTGTCCAGATCAATATCATCGTTCCATTTTAAGTATTGGCCTAGTTTCTACTTGTCAAATGTCAAAAAATAAAAGTTTTTTAAAGTGGCAGCTAACGAAATTCAGTAGTTGATGTAAGTCTTATTAAAACGACATCATGGAACTCACTATACACAAACTCTAAATCAAAATTATGGTCGACGACAGGGCTGGTAAGCTTCAGCCGGGATGAGATAGCACTGCAAAAGTTCTCAAAGACATTGTCAACAATAACTGGGACGGTTGATAAGGCCCAACTTCCAGTGAGTAGATTCGATATAAACCACCGCTTCTTTACATCGATTTTAAAGTTTGAAAATTCAAACTTCATCCATACATGACCACTGCCTGTATAACACATGTTAAAAATGTTAGTTGATTTTCCCATTTAATTGAATTTCTGAAAATAAATGCATGCTCTTAAAACATCTTCCGGCCAGCCCATACATTTCGTCTGAGATTAATGAACCAAATATAATTCTTCATACACAAATTCGTTCAGCTTTAATATTTTATTTTATTTTTTGTATGAGGGTAAAGAAAATCATCACATTTCATTAAAATGGGAAAAGCCACCGTACCGACTCGTAACTCGTTTAAAGCATACACTTGACCTTCTGTTACGAAAAATCGCTTCCCATAACATTTTCAATTAGAACGCCAATAATGAATGTGACTCGCGTCAACAACTTCTATGGCTGTAAAGCACACTCACAAACAACTGTAATAGGGCTCTTCCGTTTCCGATACACGTTGGATATAGCAAATAAATCTAAAATATTCCCATGATAGTAGAACGAACCAGACAACAACAACAACAAAAAGCCGATAACTGATAACGATGCTTATGACAATGATTATCACCCACCGCCGCTACACGCATACAAACACTTAATGCTTCATCTAGTTATTCCCCCAACCCCCTACAATGACTGGTCATCAGAATTCATTCGGTGGAGTTTCAGTGGAAGTCCTCTCAGATCTCACATAAAGATGTGCATACAATTGACTGGAATAAGCGTAAAATGAATCAATTAAAATTGATTGAATTGTATTGCAACCCTGATTACGCCAATAGATGTGTGCCTTGGTACTCTACGCACTCGGTACTCGGGGACGGGCACCCCCTTCTGCATTGCTTGCGATTGTTGTAGAATGTGTAATAAATAAAGATTTGTTAGACGTTGCACACTGGTTCCAAATATAAAATATGTGTTGAGAAATGATGAAATACTTGACTTCAGAAGATAAATAAAATGGGCAGTAACAGTTTCAATAGGACTCGATTACTGTTTAGACTGATAGTTTCTTAACCCACCTTCTAGCCTTTCCTTTGAAAGTCAAGTCTTTACCTCTCGCAGTCCTTCCTTTGTGGAAGTCATGTCTTCATCTCTCCAAGTTTTCGCTTCGAACCACAGTGCAATAATGCAAAATCTTTTCCATTGTCCCAAAAATATAAGAAACCGAAGCAAAAATATATTGAAACCAGATTCTTGCACTTGAAAAAGGAGAAAGAAAATAAAAACAACAAATTCCGCTCAAATAAAATCAACCCATATGCCCTCATGCTTAGCAACCCTGCAAACACCCTTCGACATTTCGAAGAATGTGAAGAAAGGGAATCGTTTGCAATCAGTACAAGTTGAAGTCTTTATGGTTGAGATGCATTCAACAAAGATGACAATCGTGGCATACAACACGCACACATAACCAAAATATTTAGTATTAAGGACGGGTGTATATACGTACATTAGGGTGGAGTGAAATTCCAAAAAAAAAGTTAACCTCGGAAAGAGATGTAGTCTGTGGTCCTAATGAGGGGAAAAATAAAGAAAAAATTTTTAAAAAATTTTTAGGGGTCGCGCCACTCCCTCGAAATTTGGAAATTATCGCTATTTTAGCGTTAATTTTAGAAAAATCCTAAAAAGTTTTATGTCAATAAATGTTTGCAATAGCATAAACAATGAAATAAGGGCATGAAAAAATTTAAAAAAAATTTTCTCATTGTTCAAAAATTGCAAAAAGTAAAATAAGTCAAATCGCCCCTTCTTCAGAAAATTGACTGAACAATGAAATCGCCACCAAAGCTACAAATATTAGTCGATTATCCTCATATTTGCCTCAAATACATTTGTTTGGGCACTGAACAAGCTCAAACTTTTAAATTTCGAATAAGTTAAGTCGTTAATTTTTAGGATTTTTCTAAAATCAACGCCAAAATAGCGATAATTTCCAAATTTCGAGGGAGTGGCGCGACCCCTAAAATTTTTTTAAAATTTTTTTCTTTATTTTTCCCCTCATTAGGGCCCCAGACTACATCTCTTTCCGAGGTTAACTTTTTCAAATTAAAAAAAAGCATGTTTTCACTCCACCCTAACGTACATACATACATACACACATACATATACATGTGTATCTGTGATTATATCAACGAGCGTGTATCGGTAAGTACGTATCTGTCTGTATATCTGTGTTCCCTATCAATGGAAGTAATCGAGCGCGATATTTAAGAAAAATAGGATTAGAGAGAGACACACCCGGTAAGAAAATGAAAATAATGTTAACGCTATTAAAGGAGCCCATTGACATCTTAACATTAATTTCCACCAACAAAACGTATAGAATATGCCAGTGGTGGTGGAGATTTGTTGTGACGGTGCTTGTATTGTAAAATTTTTGCAGTGTTCTCAATTGTTTATCAGGGGGGGGGGGCATTGTTTAGAAAGACATAAGTGGTGTACATTATATGGGTTGGGTTTGGCATTACATATAACCGGGTTCGAAACTAGATTTAAACAGTGTTCGACACTCGAGTCCGTTGCGGAAAAATTGGACAAATAGTTTTAAGGGACTTTCGAATCTCTAATTTTGAAAAACACCATTTTCCAAACCCAATTTCTCCCAAACTATTTTTTCAATTTAAAAACTGAAGACATGGTTTTGATCAGATTAAGGCCCACTATGCATGAGGAAAATTTCAACAAAAAATATTTTTTCAAAAAAAACTAAAATTTTGATGGGTTAACCCCTTTGCTTTTTTTTTGGTCAAAATATTTTTTTTCGAATTTTCCAATTTTTTGCACGTAGATGTATTGTGCTTTAAAAATGATTTAATTATAACCACATAGTGCTTAAATAAAATAAGCCATTCCAGATATATGTTCAAAAAATACATTTTGAGAGTTCATCATTTAATACACAATAAATTGTGTGACAATGATCGTAGCGTACACCTCTCAGTTGGTTAATATTAGACCTAAAGTCTAGCTTTAATTTGGTACCACTTACGTTGCGATCGTTGCAACCGTTGACACCGAAACAATTATTTTGAGAAGACGCATTTTCAAAACTATCGCATCTACAGATTTTCGAAGACCGCTATTATGGTTTAAAAGTATTGGTATTAGTATTAGTATTAGTATTAGTATTAGTATTAGTATTAGTATTAGTATTAGTATTAGTATTAGTATTAGTATTAGTATTAGTATTAGTATTAGTATTAGTATTAGTATTAGTATTAGTATTAGTATTAGTATTAGTATTAGTATTAGTATTAGTATTAGTATTAGTATTAGTATTAGTATTAGTATTAGTATTAGTATTAGTATTAGTATTAGTATTAGTATTAGTATTAGTATTAGTATTAGTATTATTATTATTATTAGTATTAGTATTATTAGTATTAGAATTAGTATTATTAGTGTTAGTATTATTAGTATTAGTATTATTAGAATTAGTATTAGTATTAGTATTATTATTAGTATTAGTATTAGTATTAGTATTAGTATTATTAGTATTAGAATTAGTATTATTAGTGTTAGTATTATTAATATTAGTATTATTAGAATTAGTATTAGTATTAGTATTATTATTAGTATTAGTATTAGTATTAGTATTAGTATTAGTATTAGTATTAGTATTATTATTATTATTATTATTAGTATTAGTATTAGTATTATTATTAGTATTAGTATTATTTTTTTTTTTTTTTTTTTTTCTCTTTATTTTTTGTATAAGTTGAAGTACATTAGTATTAGTATTAGTATTAGTATTAGTATTAGTATTAGTATTAGTATTAGTATTAGTATTAGTATTAGTATTATTATTATTATTAGTATTAGTATTATTAGTATTAGAATTAGTATTATTAGTGTTAGTATTATTAGTATTAGTATTATTAGAATTAGTATTAGTATTAGTATTATTATTAGTATTAGTATTAGTATTAGTATTAGTATTAGTATTAGTATTAGTATTAGTATTAGTATTAGTATTATTATTATTATTATTATTAGTATTAGTATTAGTATTAGTATTAGTATTATTATTAGTATTAGTATTATTATTAGTATTAGTATTAGTATTAGTATTAGTATTAGTATTAGTATTAGTATTAGTATTAGTATTAGTATTAGTATTAGTATTAGTATTAGTATTAGTATTAGTATTAGTATTAGTATTAGTATTAGTATTAGTATTAGTATTAGTATTAGTATTAGTATTAGTATTAGTATTAGTATTAGTATTAGTATTAGTATTAGTATTAGTATTAGTGTTAGTATTAGTATTATTAGTATTAGTATTATTAGAATTAGTATTAGTATTAGTATTAGTATTATTATTAGTATTAGTATTAGTATTAGTATTAGTATTAGTATTAGTATTAGTATTATTATTATTATTAGTATTAGTATTATTATTAGTATTAGTATTAGTATTATTATTAGTATTAGTATTATTATTATTATTAGTATTAGTATTAGTATTAGTATTAGTATTATTATTAGTATTAGTATTAGTATTATTATTAGTATTAGTATTATTATTAGTATTAGTATTAGTATTAGTATTAGTATTAGTATTAGTATTAGTATTAGTATTAGTATTAGTATTAGTATTAGTATTAGTATTAGTATTAGTATTAGTATTAGTATTAGTATTAGTATTAGTATTAGTATTAGTATTAGTATTAGTATTAGTATTAGTATTAGTATTAGTATTAGTATTAGTATTAGTATTAGTATTAGTATTAGTATTAGTATTAGTATTAGTATTAGTATTAGTATTAGTATTAGTATTAGTATTAGTATTAGTATTAGTATTAGTATTAGTATTAGTATTAGTATTAGTATTATTATTAGAATTAGTATTAGTATTAGTATTAGTATTAGTATTATTATTAGTATTAGTATTAGTATTAGTATTATTATTATTATTATTATTAGTATTAGTATTAGTATTAGTATTAGTATTAGTATTAGTATTAGTATTAGTATTAGTATTAGTATTAGTATTAGTATTAGTATTAGTATTAGTATTAGTATTAGTGTTAGTATTAGTATTATTAGTATTAGTATTATTAGAATTAGTATTAGTATTAGTATTAGTATTATTATTAGTATTAGTATTAGTATTAGTATTAGTATTAGTATTATTATTATTATTAGTATTAGTATTATTATTAGTATTAGTATTAGTATTATTATTAGTATTAGTATTATTATTATTATTAGTATTAGTATTAGTATTAGTATTAGTATTATTATTAGTATTAGTATTAGTATTATTATTAGTATTAGTATTATTATTAGTATTAGTATTAGTATTAGTATTAGTATTAGTATTAGTATTAGTATTAGTATTAGTATTAGTATTAGTATTAGTATTAGTATTAGTATTAGTATTAGTATTAGTATTAGTATTAGTATTAGTATTAGTATTAGTATTAGTATTAGTATTAGTATTAGTATTATTAGTATTAGTATTATTAGAATTAGTATTAGTATTAGTATTAGTATTATTATTAGTATTAGTATTAGTATTAGTATTATTATTATTATTATTAGTATTAGTATTAGTATTATTATTATTATTAGTATTAGTATTATTATTAGTATTAGTATTAGTATTAGTATTAGTATTAGTATTAGTATTAGTATTAGTATTAGTATTAGTATTAGTATTATTATTATTATTAGTATTAGTATTAGTATTAGTATTAGTATTAGTATTAGTATTAGTATTAGAATTAGTATTAGTATTAGTATTATTAGTGTTAGTATTATTAGTATTAGTATTAGTATTATTAGTATTAGAATTAGTATTATTAGTGTTAGTATTATTAGTATTAGTATTATTAGAATTAGTATTAGTATTAGTATTAGTATTAGTATTAGTATTAGTATTAGTATTAGTATTAGTATTATTATTAGTATTAGTATTAGTATTAGTATTAGTATTAGTATTAGTATTAGTATTAGTATTATTATTATTATTATTATTAGTATTAGTATTATTATTATTATTAGTATTAGTATTAGTATTAGTATTATTAGTATTAGAATTAGTATTATTAGTGTTAGTATTATTAGTATTAGTATTATTAGAATTAGTATTAGTATTAGTATTATTATTAGTATTAGTATTAGTATTAGTATTAGTATTAGTATTAGAATTAGTATTAGTATTAGAATTAGTATTAGTATTAGTATTAGTATTAGTATTATTATTATTATTAGTATTAGTATTAGTATTAGTATTAGTATTAGTATTAGAATTAGTATTAGAATTAGTATTAGTATTAGTATTAGTATTAGTATTATTAGAATTAGTATTAGTATTAGTATTATTAGAATTAGTATTAGTATTAGTATTAGTATTAGTATTAGTATTAGTATTAGTATTAGTATTAGTATTAGTATTAGTATTAGTATTAGAATTAGTATTAGAATTAGTATTATTATTATTATTAGTATTAGTATTAGTATTAGAATTAGTATTAGAATTAGTATTAGTATTAGTATTAGTATTAGTATTAGTATTAGTATTAGTATTATTATTATTATTATTATTATTATTAGTATTAGTATTAGTATTATTAGTATTAGAATTAGTATTATTAGTGTTAGTATTATTAGTATTAGTATTACTAGAATTAGTATTATTAGTATTAGTATTAGTATTAATATTAGCATTAGTATTAGTATTAATATTAGTATTTGATGTAGATGTAGATGCAGATGTAGATGTTTTGGTATTACATTAACATTAATTGCTTAATAAATTGGGCAAATAGTTACAAGGATCTTTCGAATCTCAAATTTTGAGCAAACCCATTTTCTGAACTGAATTTCTCCCTAACGATTTGTTCAATGTAAAAAATGAAAACACCGTTTTGATCAAATTAAGGTCCACTATTAATGAGCTAAATTTCAGCAAATTCTGTTTTTTCAAATTCTGTTTTAGTGTTAGTATTATTAGTATTAGTATTATTAGAATTAGTATTAGTATTAGTATTATTATTAGTATTAGTATTAGTATTAGTATTATTATTATTATTAGTATTAGTATTATTATTAGTATTAGTATTAGTATTAGTATTAGTATTATTATTATTATTATTATTATTAGTATTAGTATTAGTATTATTATTATTAGTATTAGTATTATTATTAGTATTAGTATTAGTATTAGTATTAGTATTAGTATTAGTATTAGTATTAGTATTAGTATTATTATTATTATTAGTATTAGTATTAGTATTAGTATTAGTATTAGTATTAGTATTAGTATTAGTATTAGTATTAGAATTAGTATTAGTATTAGTATTATTAGTGTTAGTATTATTAGTATTAGTATTAGTATTATTAGTATTAGAATTAGTATTATTAGTGTTAGTATTATTAGTATTAGTATTATTAGAATTAGTATTAGTATTAGTATTAGTATTAGTATTAGTATTAGTATTATTATTAGTATTAGTATTAGTATTAGTATTAGTATTAGTATTAGTATTAGTATTAGTATTATTATTATTATTATTATTAGTATTAGTATTATTATTATTATTAGTATTAGTATTAGTATTAGTATTATTAGTATTAGAATTAGTATTATTAGTGTTAGTATTATTAGTATTAGTATTATTAGAATTAGTATTAGTATTAGTATTATTATTAGTATTAGTATTAGTATTAGTATTAGTATTAGAATTAGTATTAGTATTAGAATTAGTATTAGTATTAGTATTAGTATTAGTATTATTATTATTATTAGTATTAGTATTAGTATTAGTATTAGTATTAGTATTAGAATTAGTATTAGAATTAGTATTAGTATTAGTATTATTATTATTATTATTATTATTAGTATTAGTATTAGTATTAGTATTATTATTATTATTAGTATTAGTATTATTATTAGTATTAGTATTAGTATTATTATTATTATTAGTATTAGTATTATTATTAGTATTAGTATTAGTATTAGTATTAGTATTAGTATTAGTATTAGAATTAGTATTAGTATTAGTATTATTAGTGTTAGTATTATTAGTATTAGTATTAGTATTAGTATTATTAGTATTAGAATTAGTATTATTAGTGTTAGTATTATTAGTATTAGTATTATTAGAATTAGTATTAGTATTAGTATTAGTATTAGTATTAGTATTAGTATTAGTATTAGTATTATTATTAGTATTAGTATTAGTATTAGTATTAGTATTAGTATTAGTATTAGTATTAGTATTAGTATTATTATTATTATTATTATTAGTATTAGTATTATTATTATTATTAGTATTAGTATTAGTATTAGTATTATTAGTATTAGAATTAGTATTATTAGTGTTAGTATTATTAGTATTAGTATTATTAGAATTAGTATTAGTATTAGTATTATTATTAGTATTAGTATTAGTATTAGTATTAGTATTAGAATTAGTATTAGTATTAGAATTAGTATTAGTATTAGTATTAGTATTATTATTATTATTAGTATTAGTATTAGTATTAGTATTAGTATTAGAATTAGTATTAGAATTAGTATTAGTATTAGTATTAGTATTAGTATTATTAGAATTAGTATTAGTATTAGTATTATTAGAATTAGTATTAGTATTAGTATTAGTATTAGTATTAGTATTAGTATTAGTATTAGTATTAGTATTAGTATTAGTATTAGTATTAGAATTAGTATTAGAA
The DNA here is from genome assembly GCA_958296145.1 of Hydrotaea cyrtoneurina. NCBI lineage: Eukaryota > Metazoa > Arthropoda > Insecta > Diptera > Muscidae > Hydrotaea > Hydrotaea cyrtoneurina. The sequence continues at coordinate 56,050,807 of OY282513.1, read as the reverse complement.
TTAGTATTATTATTATTATTAGTATTAGTATTAGTATTAGAATTAGTATTAGAATTAGTATTAGTATTAGTATTAGTATTAGTATTAGTATTAGTATTAGTATTAGTATTATTATTATTATTATTATTATTATTAGTATTAGTATTAGTATTATTAGTATTAGAATTAGTATTATTAGTGTTAGTATTATTAGTATTAGTATTACTAGAATTAGTATTATTAGTATTAGTATTAGTATTAATATTAGCATTAGTATTAGTATTAATATTAGTATTTGATGTAGATGTAGATGCAGATGTAGATGTTTTGGTATTACATTAACATTAATTGCTTAACAAATTGGGCAAATATTTACAAGGATCTTTCGAATCTCAAATTTTGAGCAAACCCATTTTCTGAACTGAATTTCTCCCTAACGATTTGTTCAATGTAAAAAATGAAAACACCGTTTTGATCAAATTAAGGTCCACTATTAATGAGCTAAATTTCAGCAAATTCTGTTTTTTCAAAAAAATCGAAATTTTTGATGGGTTAACCCCTTTGTTTTTTTTTTGGTCAAAATTTTTTTTTTCGATTTTCCGCATCTTTTGCACATTGATGCCTTCTGTCTTTGAAATGATGCAATTATAACCAAATATAGTTTATATATCATTAGCCATTACAGAGTAATGGTCAAAAAATACATATTGAGAGGGCAGCATCGTATACAAAATAAATCATGTGAAAATGATCGTAGCATAAGACTATCATTGGGTTAATGGTTAATAGTTGAAGTCTCGCTTTAATGATACTCCGATTAATAACCAAATTTCAGCAAATTTTAATAAAAAATTGTTTTTTACTGTCAATTTATTTTTTTTTTTTGGTTTCATTATCTCCTCTTTTCTGTTCTTCGCTTCTGCAATAAAATAAATGATAGCAGAAACTAAAATCTACGAGACCGAGCTTCTGGTGTCTGTCTTACGATATTCCAACGGAGGATCAAATGATCTGTACTTGCCAATCAGATCTGGTAGCCATGCGATCCCATGTATGATCAGGCCAATTTTATCGCTAAACAAGTGTGTCGTACTCAGTGGGCTAATTTCAAATACCTATTTATGCTCATGCTAATGACACTTTAGAACTGGATCCATGTTGTACCGCCAGCTTCAGTATTTAACCAATACCTTACTGCTGTTTGTTACACCTTCAAGCAATGAAGATATGTGGTTTAAAGGTTTAAGATAGGTTTGAAGGATATGCAATTGCTGGACGCGACCGATTTTTGCCATAATTTACATGTTGTTTTCGTACAATTTGAAATGAGTTTTGAATTCCGATAATGTAAGTCAGTCAACTTCTAGATTTAATTCAGGTCGGGTGAACATTTTTTTAGTTTGTTACCAGTGTTATAATTTCCATGTTGCGAACCGTGGTGTTAACATTAAACCCTATTTCAGTGCCCATTTGCCACCTCGTAAATGTCGGAGAATAATCTCTAAACAACATCGCTAGAAAAAAGACCTAGCCATGGGACCGGCTCTATAATGCTGGTCTCGGTGAGAGAGACCTTATATCCTTAAACGGTACATCTCTGCTAGTGACTCCTCATTTGAGATGATATATTAAAGAAAATACATAATTTAATTCAATAACATTTGCTGCCGATAATATAAATGCGCCTAAAAGTATGCTCCAATTTTGCAGCAGTAGATTTCATTATTTAAACAGTCTGGCAGCACTGTTAACGATGTACAGTCAGCGCCATCTATTGGACCATGTGTATGCAAATCCATATATTCCTTTTTTGACGCAAATTTATCACAATATTCAAACATCTATAACTTCTAAACGCAACATGCTATTTTGGAAGGGTAAACCGATTTGAATACAGCTGAAGGTCCACTTGAGTGAACAAAAGGGATTTTAAGGGAAATTTATTCGATATGAAGGTAGCCGATAAAAACATGGCATGAACCTTTTTGTCAATTACAACCGTGACACGCCTACTTTTACACAAAACAGAAGCTGTATGGTGAAGTAGACGTCCACAGCTGTTGAACACGAACTGTTATGCAGTTCAACTATTACAAGCTTTCGAAAATTAAATACTTATTTGGGATAAAAAAAAACACATTCAAGTAGGTTAGGGTATATTGTGACATTTTATTTTATTCGTAGATTGGCATATGTATTTCAATTCACATAAGAAATCATCGGTACAAATTGTTTGAAAATAAAGCTAAATGCTAATGGTTATTAAACAAATATGAAAAATGTCTTAAATAAAATTCCTCTTTTTGTCACATTATTGAAAAAGAAGAATAATTAGTATTTTTATATTATGAAAGTATACCTGCTGTTCTCATCATTAACTTCGTCGTAGGGGGCGTGGTAAAAGACTTAGCCCACTGGCGTATGGCACACTTGCTTAGCGATAAAATTGATCTGATCATACATGGTATCGCATGGTGTCCAGATCTGATTGGCAAGTACAGATCATTTGATCCTCCGTTGGCATATCGTAAGACAGACATCAGAAGCTCTGTCTCGTAGATTTTAGTTTCTGCTATCATTTATTTTATTGCAGAAGCGAAGAAGAGAAAACAGAGAAGATAATGGAACCAAAAAAAAAAATTGACAGTAAAAAAACATTTTTTTATTAAAAAAAAAAATAGTTTCGTTGAAATTTGGTCATTAATCGGAGTATCATTAAAGCGAGACTTCAACTATTAACCATTAACCCAATGATAGTCTTATGCTACGATCATTTTCACATGATTTATTTTGTATACGATGCTGCACTCTCAACATATATTTTTTGACCATTACTCTGTAATGGCTAATGATATATAAACTATATTTGGTTATAATTGCATCATTTCAAAGACAGAAGGCATCAATGTGCAAAAGATGCGGAAAATCGAAAAAAAAAATTTTGACCAAAAAAAAAACAAAGGGGTTAACCCATCAAAAATTTCGATTTTTTTGAAAAAACAGAATTTGCTGAAATTTAGCTCATTAATAGCGGACCTTAATCTGATCAAAACGGTGTTTTCATTTTTTAGACTGAACAAATCGTTAGTGAGAAATTGAGTTCAGAAAATGGGTTTGCTCAAAATTTGAGATTCGTAAGTTGCTTGTAACTATTTGCCCAATTTGTTCAGCAATTAATGTTAATGTAATACCAAAACATCGGCATCTACATCTACATCAACAGCTACATCTACATCAAATACTAATACTAATACAAAGACTAGTACTAATAGTACTAATACTAATAATACTAATACTAATAATACTAATACTAATAATACAAAGACTACTACTAATAGTACTAATACTAATAATACTAATACTAATAATACCAATACTAACACTAATAATACTAATACTAATAATACTAATTCTAATTCTAATTCTAATACTAATACTAATACCAATACTAATACTAATACTAATACTAATACTAATACTAATACTAATACTAATACTAATACTAATACTAATACTAATACTAATACTAATACTAATACTAATACTAATACTAATACTAATACTAATACTAATAATAATACTAATACTAATACTAATACTAATAATACTAACACTAATAATACTAATTCTAATACTAATAATACTAATACTTTACTTTAGTCCATAATAGCGATCTTCGAAAATCTGTAGATGCGATAGTTTTAAAAATGCGTCTTCTCAAAATAATTGTTTCGGTGTCAACGGTTGCAACGATCGCAACGTAAGTGGTACCAAATTAAAGCTAGACTTTAGGTCTAATATTAACCAACTGAGAGGTGTACGCTACGATCATTGTCACACAATTTATTGTGTATTAAATGATGAACTCTCAAAATGTATTTTTTGAACATATATCTGGAATGGCTTATTTTCTTTAATCAATATGTGGTTATAATTAAATTATTTTTAAAGCACAATACATCTACGTGCAAAAGATGCGGAAAATTGAAAAAAAAAATTTTGACCAAAAAAAAATTTAACCCATCAAAATTTGAGATTTTTTTGAAAAAATAGATTTCGCTGGAATTTGGATCATGCATAGTAGACCTAAATCTGATCAAAACGGTGTTTTCATTTTTTAGATTGAACAAATCGTTAGTGAGAAACTGAGTTCAGAAAATGGGTTTGCTCAAAATTTGAGATTCGTAAGTTGCTTGTAACTATTTGCCCAATTTGTTCAGCAATTAATGTTAATGTAATACCAAAACATCGGCATCTACATCAACAGCTACATCTACATCAAATACTAATACAAAGACTAGTACTAATAGTACTAATACTAATAATACTAATTCTAATACTAATAATACTAATTCTAATACTAATAATACTAATACTAATACTAATAATACTAACACTAATAATACTAATTCTAATAATACTAATAATTTACTTTAAACCATAATAGCGATCTTCGAAAATCTGTAGATGCGATAGTTTTAAAAATGCGTCTTCTCAAAATAATTGTTTCGGTGTCAACGCAACGATCGCAACGTAAGTGGTACCAAATTAAAGCTAGACTTTAGATCTAATATTAACCAACTGAGAGGTGTACGCTACGATCATTGTCACACAATATATTGTGTATCAAATGATGAACTCTCAAAATGTATTTTTTGACCATTACTCGGAAATGGCTCATGATATAGAAAGTATATGTGGTTATAATTACATCATTTCGAATGCAGAATATATACAAGTGAAAATGATTTGGATACTTGAATGTGTTTTTTATCCCAAATAAGTATTACATTTTCCAAAGCTTGTAATACTTGAACTGCATAACAGTTCGTGTTCAACAGCTGTGGACGTCTACATCACTTTACAGCTTCTATTTTGTGTCAAAGTGGGCGTGTCACGGTTGTAATTGTCGGCTACCTTCATATCGAATAAATTTCCCTTAAAATTCCTTTTGTTCACTCAAGTGGACCTTCAGCTGTATTCAAATCGGTTTACCCTTCCAAAATAGCATGTTGCGTTTAGAAGTTATAGATGTTTAAATATTGTGATCAATTTCCGTCAAAAAATGAATATATGGATTTCCAAACACATGGCACAATAGATGGCGCTGACTGTACATCGTTAACAGTGCTGCCAGACTGCTGAAATAATGGAATCTACTTCTGCAAAATTGTAGCATACTTTTAGGCGCATTTATTTCATCGGCAGCAAATTGCTATTGAATTTCAACGCATGTCAGTATTTTCTTGAATATTTCACGGTCTGGACTCCTCTCAAATGTGCAGTCACTGGCAGAGTCGTGCCGTCAGAAGGAGCAAATCCCCCATAAGGTTTCACTCATCGAGACCTGCATTCAAGAGCGGATCCCGCGGCTATGGTTTTTTTCTAGCGATGTTATTTAGAGATTACGCCCTTACTTGTAAAGTCTCCGACATTTAAGAGGTAAAGGCCAATGTTAATACAGGGTTTAATGTTAATACAGGAATTCATAATTCATTTCAAATTGTACTAAAAACAGGTAAATAAAGGCCAACGTCGCTCGATTACTGCAGTAGCATATCGTTCAAACCTATCTTAAACATTTTCAAGTATAAACTCCATATCTTCATTGGTTGAAGGTGTGACAAACAGCAGCACTAACCTACAATACCACGGACCATAGTAGGGTATTGGTTAAATACTGAAGCTGACGGTACAACATGGTGTCGTTAGCATGAGCACCAATAGGTATTTTAAATGAGCCCTCTGGTGTAGGGCACACTTGCTTTGCGATACAATTGGTCTGATCATACATGGCTTCCAGATCTGGTTGGCAAGTAGAGATCATCTGATTGTTTTTTTTGATTGCATTTAATCCTACGTTGGTATATCGTAGGACAGACATCATTTATATTATTACAGAAGCGAAGCGAAGAACAGAACAGAGGCGATGATGGAATACAAAAAAAATTTACAAAAAAAAAAAACAATTTTTTACTTAAAAAAAATGGTTTCGTTGAGCTAGACTTTAACTATTCACTATTAACCCAATGTTAGTATTATGCTACGATTATTTTCACATGATTTATTTTGTACACGATGCTGCCCTCTCAATATGTATGTTTTGACCATTACTCTGTAATGGCAAATGATATAGAAAGTATATGTGATTATAATTACATCATTTCGAAGGCAGAATACATACAAGTGAAAAGGATTTGGATATTGGAAAAAAAAATTTTTTACCAAAAAAAAAACAAAGGGGTTAACCCATCAAAATTTGAGATTTTTTTGAAAAAATAGATTTCGCTGAAATTTGGCTCATGCATAGTAGACCTAAATCTGAACATGATGGTGTTTTAATTATAAAACAAATAGTTTGGGAGAAATTGTGTAGGGAAAATGAGTTTTCTCAATATTAGAGATTCAAAAGTCCGTTGAAACTATTTGTCTAATTTTTCCGCACTGGAATCGAGTGTTGGCACACGAGTGGTACCAAATTAAAGCTGGACTTTAGTACTATTATTAACCCACTGAGAGTAGTATGCTACGATCATTTTCGCAGGATTTATTGTCTATCTGAGCGGTCTCCCTCAAAAAGTATTATTTGACCATTAATCTGTAATGGAAAATGTTATATAATCTACATGTGGTTATAACTCCATCATTTCGAAGACAGAACGTATCCAGGCAAAAAAGATTTTGAAAATCGAAAAAAAAAAATTTTACCAAAAAAAAAACAAAGGGGTTAACCCATCAAAAATTTCGATTTTTTTTGAAAAAATAGAATTTGCTGAAATTTAGCTCATTAATAGCGGACCTTAATCTGATCAAAACGATGTTTTCATTTTTTAGATTGAAAAAATAGTTTGGGAGAAATTGGGTTTGGAAAATTATGTTTTTCAAAATTAAAGATTCGAAAGTCCTTTAAAACTATTTGTCCAATTTTTCCGCAACGGACTCGAGTGTCGCCACGCAAGTGGTACCAAATAAAAGCTAGACTTTAGGACTATTATTAACCAACTGAGAATTGTATGCCACAATCATTTTCACAGAATGTGTTGCGTCTCTGATGTTGTACTCCCAAAACGCATTTTTTTTTAAAAATGATGACTATAATGACTTGTTTCATTGAAAAATTATATTGTTATAATTAAATCATTTTTAAATCACAATACAACAAAGAGCAATACAATAAAGAAAAAAAAAGCAAAAAAGATTTTTTTGAAAAAGTTTTTTCTGTTGAAATGTTTCTCATGCAAATTTTTGTTCATAAAATAAGGTTTTCTCACAATTGGGGATTCGAAAGTTGCTTGAAACTATCATTTCAATTTGTCCAAAAAGTTAAACTGAAAAACCTTTAAAAAATATATTTCATGTGAAAGCTCTCACAGGAAAGAAAATTAAACGGAATGAAAGTGGAAGCTGGAAACGAGCTTTAAAAATCATTGTTATGTTTTATTGCCTGTGATACATTCGCTGTGTGAATTTTTGATTTTATTATGTTTTTTTTCAAGTTAGATCCGCAGCTCATTTGTTGTCCCCCGTTCCACTTTGACCAGCCATCCTCTGAACAAATCTTCTTCCAACCATTAAAATGGTCCTATGTGTGTTCTAGGCGTTCGTTTGGTCTCTTCGTATTTCACCCACACAATATGATTTTGTAAAAGTTGGTGGTCTTAATGCAGATTGTTGTTAGCCGTTGGTCAACTGCTGTGACCAGATAATGTACGAACTGCAGCTTACATTTATGACAGTTGGATATATCTCGTACTTTTCCTTTCTGCAAACGTCATAGTTGTCGTCTTTAGTGGTTAACGTTGATGCCAGCCTAGCTTTAATCGAAGACTTTCGACAGAAGTCTTCAGATATTCATGTGCATACCCATGTCGGATCGTCCGTAAACAATTTGTCGTAGTCGTCTCTTTAACCCGCTCGCACGTTAGTTCCTACCAGACGGGTTCAAAAACACAATTGTCCAGGACTTAACAGACGACTTTAGATGCAGTCAATAAGAATCTCACTATCAACTGTATACACAGCCTATCGCCGTTCTGGCAGTGATAGGTTGTCTTCATTGGATTTGAACGTCACCGTTGACTGAACTTGTCTGCAGATTAAAACCGTGTTCTAATAATGTCGAATTATTAACTTTATGTCTCTAATACGGGGAACTGTAGATCCATTGTCCTAAGTCGGTGACCACCAACACCGTCTTGCTAGCAAATCCAATAAACCCTCGAATATTGTAGATGTAGAAAGCTCTTGCCCCACAACATCTTGTGTACACAAACATGTACATGGGACATAATCTCAATTTCAAAGAGGCAGGGATATGAAATGCAGACGCACATATTCCTTTATTCCTTGGTAGCAATCGCAAATTTTCATTTGGTGATTGCATTAAGTTGTGGTGTTAAAATGCTGTTTGCTTTCGCTTGACTTTCGAGCAACCACTAAATATTTGGTGGTGGGGGATGATGGTGATAGCATGGCGTCTTCTTCTTGGCTGGTTGTTATGCTGTGTGCGTGTTTCTAAATAAGAATTCATTCATATGCAATTCATTGCATACGCTTAGGGGATCTTAGCTAATCCCATAAATAAGCATTTGTGTCGAAGGAGGTCGTCCGTCTCTGCTGCCGCCTTTGTGCGTTCCCAGTTTGACAGTATGGCGCGTTGTCAAGTCAGCCATTCTTGATATGATTGTAGGGTGGTTGTGGTTGCAATTACTTGGGTTTTTATGGGCTTCTCTTTATCTTTGACGCTATATCGTCTTCATCATCGTGTGCGTTTTTTTTTTTGGAAGAAATTATTAAGATTTCCTATCGATGTTTGCCTTGGCACAGAGACCATTCATTATGAGTTCGGTTGTGTTGTGCGGTTGTGGTGGTTGTTTCTAATACAGCCATTATGCGGGCTGTCGTTCGGCCTCTCCACTTGTAAGCGTTTTGTTTGGCGTTATGATTTCATTTAACTGATATTAATTTATCAATTTGATCAAGAGAAGCTGTTGACTTAAATGAAACCATAAAAATATGTCGTGAATTTCTATGAAATCTTATCTCGGTTATTTCGACAGTTTCTCTTTATTGTGTCGCCCCATTAGGTATGCTCGTTTCACTTAAGCTGATAGCAACTAAAAGTATGCTTTAACATTTTCGCTTGCTAATGGCTTAGAAAACATTTCGCCTAAAGTGCTGCAATGGCGTTGGTTAAAAACAGATAAAATGCATATATGTTCTCGGTGCTTAGAAAAAGAAACAGCGATGTTTTGCAAAAAGCCTTCAGTTTGTGCCATAATGTGATGTTCGGGAGGCGGAAACTTGTCCAGGCGAAGGTGAACTGTAGAAAGTCTGCCAAACGAATACATTAAAAGAACAAAGTTTCATAAAATTGTGTACATAAGTTGAAATTTAACAATATTACCAAATGTGAAACGATTTCCGGACAACTTGGAACTTTATTCAGCAATTTATAAAAATATAATTTCTTTGGCAGCTAAGCATTTTAGCAATAGCAAGATCCGATCCCTATTTTTAGTGACATTTATAGAGTTTAACATAGACGGACGAAGAAATATTAGTAGATCGTCTTAAACCAAAAATAATATTAAGAGGAATTTTCACGAAGTGATTACAACATGGATCCATCACAACTAAGCAAAGGATTGACGAGTGCCATGATCTCAGGCGGTTGGCCAATTTCGGCAATTAAGTAAAAGTGAAACATTGTTTCTCCTCGAAGTTGGCAAAATTGTTCACCTGATTGCTACCATATTTTTCGGAATTAGACAGATATTTAGATATTTCACTGCAGTAAAAGATTTAGGTTGACCAAATATATGCGTAAGAAGAGCTAAAAAGAAATATTGAAAAAAAAACGGTGGCTTAAAGGAGTTGAGCTAAAAGGAGACAATCTGGAGAAATTAAACGTTCCTTTGCCAAAAAAAAAACATTTTTTACTGGAAATGTTACAAAGTTGTCAAGCGGTACTCGTAGATGCCATGATTGAAAAAGACCCGATTTACACGATGACTTTCCACCCAGTTTGAACAGGCCTTGCCGACGATGGTTGACGAAGGGAGAACAGAAGAAAAACAGTCACGAAATATATACACTTGGGTCTCTTTTTATGCGGTATATGCGTTCCTCGGAAAGCCGCATAAAAAATACACTTCTTCCATACAAAAACTTGGGATGCGTTCCAACATCTTCAAAAACCGCATAAATTCAAATAATCCTTGTTAAAAAAAGGCCAAAATCGCATAAAAAAACAACGAGCTAGAATTAAACAAAACAAAACAATTTATTTTTTGGTTTCAATAAAAGTACTCTTTGCAAAATTAATCAAAACGATTATACTTTAAGCTTTAATCTTTTAATAAAATCTTGTCCATATTTTAGCAAAGAAAAATATGGACGCGCGAATAAGAAGAATACACGGATTTTCTTATTTGCTCCTCATTCTTTTTTATTGCTCTAATTGATGATTCGCCAAGTTTGAAGTCTCTTCCTATTGCTGCATATCTATCCCCTCTTTTAAAGCGGTCCAAAATTTTAATTTTCATTTCCAGATAAATCGTTCGTCTTTTCCTCTCCTTTGAATTCATCTCTTCAATTTAATTTCTATTAAATTTCAATAGAACACATATGAGAACAAAAAACACCATATGTACATTAAAACAATTACCTTTCAAAAAACGCAGAAAAATTTCCAAAACTAAATGTTATTTAAAATATTACAATGTTTGCATTAAACGTTGATCCGCTTTACATGTTCAGATGTTGCTAAATATGGAAATGATTCAATCAACAACCTTAAATTAGAAAGTTCTCACCGTTGTATGCGTCTTGTTACGCAAACAAAACTAAAACGGGAATCACCGAATTAGCAACAACTCACCACGAGCCACTATATCTGTCTCTTTCACACTAAAAAAAAAACTGAAAGACAGTAACAGTGTTGCCAAAATAAGCATTTTTAGCAAAATCACAAAAACCAAAAAATCAATTTTAGAAACCGCATAAATTCAAATCCGCATTAAAAAAAACCGCATAAAAAGAGACCCAAGTGTATTGGACGGATATTTTAAATGAAAATTTCCATAAAAAAAAAAAAATGTTTACATTTACAATTTTGAACAAAGAAAGAATAATCAGATACATACTATTTTGATTTGTCTTGCTGGTTTTATCACTCTGATCACATTGATTACTCTTGTCATATGACGAATTCGGTCATTTCCAACATTCTATTTAGTTTGAACGTAATAAACATTCTGAATTATTCAGGCTATTTTGAATATTGTAGCTGGTCTGATCACTTTGATTAGTCTTGCCATTTGACGAATTCGGTCATTTCCAACGTTCTATTCAGTTTGAACATAATGATAATTCTGAATTATTGGACTTTCATACTATTTTGATTTGTCTTGCTGGTTTTATCACTCTGATCACATTTATTACTCTTGTCACATGACGAATTCGGTCATTTCCAACATTCTATTTAGTTTGAACGGAATAAACATTCTGAATTATTCAGGCTATTTTGATTATTGTAGCTGGTTTTATCACTCTGATCACTTTGACTATTCTTCCCATTTGACGAATTCGGTCATTTCCAACATTCTATTCAGTTTGGACATGATGAAGATTCTGAATTATTGGACATTCAGGCTATTTTGATTATTGTAGCTGGTTTTATCACTCTGATCACTTTGATTACTCTTGCCATTTGTTTGTTTTCGTATAAATGCTTATGCATTTACGAAGGGATTTCAAAAGAAAGTGTCAAGAAAAACTCTGGGCAAAAAGTCATCGTGTAAATTGAGACTAACAAATCCATTGATCTGTGTGAATTTTGTGGAGTGCGCTGCAGGTTACTTGTGAACGATATAAAGAAATGATAACAAAGTCCGTTTCGCTGAAATTGTATGAGGTAGGCTACATGTGAGCTATACAAGAAGGGAAGTGATGCTATATAAGACATTTCCGGCCTGTGTACTCGCTCTATTCGTTAATCAGAATTTGACGAACAGATTATGTGATTTGATTTATTTGTAGGGGTTTATTTAAAGTCACTGGTCTCTAACAATGATCCTACATCTCCTTGGGAGAATATTCAATGCAGCATCACCGAAATTCTGACACTTTTATGGTCAAGCAATTTAAAAAAAAGTGTGTGTTTGAATTGGCTTGTAGGGCAGTGGAGGTAATTTTCCTTACAAAACGTTCAAGAAAAGAAAAATACAATTAAAAAAATACTTTATCTGCCTGTTTCCGTAAAACGAATTTGTTCGTGCGGTACGAATCGTCAATATTGATAGCCTTATAAAATGAGTTTCAGACATTATTCTATTCTGGTTTTTAGATATATGTTAGATATCGTCATATAGAAGACAATTTCAAAAGAATAAACTCTCATTACTTTTAAGAATCCATTTTATTGCGCCTTCAATTTTGACAATTTGTAACGAATAAAGAAATTCGTTTTATGTAAACAGGCAGTATGTTTAATTTAAATACAGTTAAACTTCCGTAACTCGAACCACCATTATCCCGTAGAAAAGTTCGACTTACGAAGACTATGTGTTATGGAATTAGTTATAAATTTGTTTAAGGTAATTGATCTCCTTAAAAAGTGGAGATCAACTGGCCCATGGACTTAAAGAAAATTCAACTTATGGAAATTAGAGTTGTGGAAGTTCCACTGTCTTGCATGAACTTTGGGACCCTCTGTTTTGAAGCTTCAAACAAGCCAACAAGCCAAAGAAATAGATTCCAGCTGTTAATCGCTGTCAGACTTTTGCCAATTGTCTATATTATATTATCTAAAAGTAGTACTTATATTATAAAGTACTTATATTAAAAAGTCCTTGAATGAAAAGTATTTATGAGACATACAAGTTAAGCTTTTCACTTTCAACATTAACAATTTTACTGACGGTGAATAATACTGAGAATTCCAGGCAGCCCGCCGGAAACGATTTGATGCGGTGAAAGAAATTACCAACGACATTGAAACTGTTCCGCAAAAACTCAATTACCGTTGTGGAGTTTTATTTGACAAAATACCGTTTCTATGGCATATTTCTGGAATCTGCCATGCTCCCTTAATTTATCCCAATTAAGTAAAATCCAAGTGATTCATTGCTTTCACTCTCCATCTCCTCCCCCCAGTCTAACAACTCCACAAATAACTCAAGCAACATTATCTATCGACTGTGAAATTCCAACGCTGATAAAAATTCTACCCGAGTAATGCAAGCAAAACCGCTAAAGAAATTCTCCGGATAAGATTTTGTCCAACTGATTAAATCACAAACCAGCGGCCAAGTTCACAAACAGAAGTGAAGTGTGGCGCATTGTTTTCTCTTCGGATGCTCCAACCAAATTCAAAAGACTATTACAAAAGTTGGCCAAAACTATGATGCCATCCAAGACGTTTGATGTGTGCGTTGTTGGGTGGATGATGGAGATAGAAACGATTCCAGTTAAACAGGGAGCACAGAGACTACGAGGTTGGTTGGAAAATGTTTAACGGAGAAGAAACTGAAATAGATTGTGTCAAATAGGTATAGGAATTAAAGCTGGCCACAGTGGTATTTTTAGTACCATTGGTCGGTAAAAGAATATAAATAATAGACTATTTTTGTGCAGTTTTCCCAACGAGATTTTCTGGAGAACTTTTCCAAGTGGACTGCTTACCAAAGCCAATATTAACATTTTCAAAACAAACAAAGAAATGCTAGACGAAAATCTATTCAATTTATGTCCATGGTTTTAAAAATATGTCGTGAATTTCTATGAAATCTTATCTCGGTTATTTCGACAGTTTCTCTTTATTGTGTCGCCCCATTAGGTATGCTCGTTTCACTTAAGCTGATAGCAACTAAAAGTATGCTTTAACATTTTCGCTTGTTAATGTCGCCCAAAATGCTGCAATAGTGGCGGTTAAAAACAGATGTGCTTAGAAAAAGAAACAGCGATGTTTTGTCCATGGTTTTAATAGGCCAGTTTTTTTTTTGGAAAGAAAATACGTAAGTATTCCGTTGGAGACATGTCGAAGTGATTTGTTCATCGGATAATTCTAATATATTTCCATATTCCACACCAAGGTGTATATGAAAATCGTTTTTCGTTTATAATCATTTTGGGATAATGAAATAGACAAAGGGATAAAAGGCCATAACCAAAGCACTTTTATTCGGCGTTTATTTCTTCCAATTTCCTCCTTAATTTATCTAACGACTAAAAAAAGCCCATGCATCCATTACAACTCCAGTAACAACAACTTTTTTCTCCTACATGAAAGTCCGTCCGCAGGCAACGGCCCCGATTAAACTACTAACTCTTAAGTGAGTTAGAATATCAAACTTCATTTAGGGAACATCGTTTATATGTCACCTAAAATGCTACTGGAGTTGTATCCACTACAACTCCAGTAGCAACAAAATTATTCTCCTTAATAAAAGTTGGAAACACTTGGAAAAAACTTGGAAACACTCACTGGGAAAGTCATACTCCACCCGACGTATTCACCAGACGTTGAATTTAATTGAATTTAAATTTAAATTTTAAAAATAATTCAAAGGGTGGAGCCATTGAATTAGTTCACCCACAATATTATTTGGTCATGAATCCATAAAATAACATCTGTCAAGTTTGCTTTTCATTGAAATCGCAGTTCGACCAATGATTGTGACCCGATCGCTTAATTATTTCTAAGCATTTGGCATTACCCGAACCCGCCCTCGGACAGGCCACTGTATGTGAACGTTTTCCTTGCTGCGGTGCAGACAACAAAATAAGACAAAGCGGCCACTGCAGAGTTCATGTTTGGGCAAGGCGCCAATAGGTTGTGATATCGTGGGTGTGTGTCGGCTTACGTTCGGAAGGGAGTCAATCGTTTGCCAACAAACGAAAGGGTGGAATGGTGAACCGAGGGGGGAGGATGTGTATGTTACGCACATCTTTTTGTTTGTTGGGCTTGACTCGGGCAAAGGCATGGAGCCAGGCAGACACTCTCCCATGGTACACAGACGTGACACTCTTTAAGGCCTCACCCCCCCACACACAAGAAAAACGTAATAAAACTACGAGTGAGTGTCTCAAACCCATAACATCCAATTCAAATTGTATCCCTCAACTGTCTGCTGGCCCAAATCCCCACTACCACATTGTCTCAGCAGTTTGCGTGAAATGTTTAGGGAGTTGGGGGGGGGGGGTGGAGGCCTGAAAAAAAACTTAATAAATTTTACTTTGACTATTTGTGTTTGATTCCTTTCGTTTCAAAGTTTGAAGTGAACTTAAACCATGCGGTTGTTGATGTAAATCACCCTCTTGGCCTCATTCCATAGTGGCATCAAGAGGCTTTGTGGCAGGAGAGAAGAAACGAAACAAACAAAAAAAATAGCTGGTGATATATGACCCCATCCGCAAATAATGTTTCAGAGATTTATTTGTCTTTTCCAGTTGTCGACGCAGGCTGTGAGGTGTGGGGGAGACGGTGGAGATGTGTTATGTTTGTCTTTGCGTTAGGAACAAAATTAAATTCCTTTGTCAGCAACAATTGGCATGAACATTCTCAGCACAGATGATGAATTCAGATGCGGCAGACACAAATCGATTAAGAACAGTTTGTCTGCAATACGTATTAGTTTTATGATGAAAAGCAACATTTTTTTGGTGGGGGGTTGTGATACGGAAGAACTATGTGTTTTTTTCATGTATTTTCTTGAAATCTCTATAACACTGAAGTCGTCTGGCCGTGATTAAGTTGTACGGTAGAGTTTAGTTTGCAGGCTGGACAAGTCATGCCGGATGCACTTCATATTGGTTGTTACATTCCGTTGGATACCGGCTACGATCATCAAACTTTTTTCTGAGACTGTTTTCATCCGAGGTGTATATGAAAATCTCTTTTCGTTTATAATCATTTTGGGATAATGAAATAGACAAAGGGATAAAAGGCCACAACTTAAACTAACGAAAATGGGGCAAATATTTCGAAATTGACTTAGGGATGGAAATTATATTAAACTAGTAAGTTGTAATGCGCCTATGGCGCCCGTTAATTTGCTTGAGAAAGTATTTGTTACTTTATTTTAAAAATGTTGTAAAAAATATTTTGAGAAAACTATTTTGTAAAAAAAAATTGCGAGAAAAAATAAAATTGGGAAAAAAAAAATTTGTGGAAAAAAAATTTTGGCAGAAAAAAAATTTTTTGTTGAAAAAAAAAATGTATGCTGAAAAAAAAATTTTTGTTGAAAAAAAAAATGTTTGCTGAAAAAAAATGTTTGCTGAAAAAAAATTTTTTTGTTGAAAAAAAAAAAATTGTTGAAAAAAAAAATTTTGTTGAAAAAAAAAATTTTGTGGAAAAAAAAAATTTTGGTAAAAAAAAAAATTTTGTAAAAAAAAAAATTTTGTGGAAAAAAAAAATTTTGGAAAACAAAAATTTTGTGGAAAAAAAAAATGTTGTAAAAAAAATTTTGGTAAAAAAAAAATTTGGGGAAAACACAATTTCTGTACAAAAAAAAAATATTATTTTTTTTATTATTATTTATAGAATTATTATAGAATGCCTATTTAAATTCCTGCGTACTGCGTGACAGAGTCAGTGAATCAGGGAATCAGGGAATCAGTGAATCAGTGTCGAGGGTAAATATATATTAAGAATACACGACTGGAAGGCGCACAATAGACTAAGTGGACTTTTAAGTTACACAAGGACTAGGTTTTGAAAGGTGCATGAACTATTCCAAAGATCCGTAGAATGTAGAAATTCGGAATCCATCTAGGTACAACACATTTCCATCAAAATATTCGTGGGTCGAACGTCCCAGAATTTGTGTGTGATTTTTTAAATTTACACCGTGTTACACACATTCTGTCCTATGAACCAAATTTACTTTTTCGGAAAGGGGATAAAAAATAAAAATACACGTATATCGGCGATTTTCGTGTACACGTCAGAATTTTTTTTTTTAAGTTTGAAGTATGAAGCTTGTAGTGGCCTGTGTGAAAGCCTTTGGACCGATTTTTAACCCTTTTTCAGTGATCCATATTTTCCATAATTTTTTTTTAATTCCGTACTCCCGCTTATGAACTGCTGTCTCTTCACGTCCAATTGCTGCTCCTGTCCTGATTAAGAGATAATTGCCAAAACCAAGAAAACCTAATTGTCACTCTTCATAAAGGAAACGAGATTTAAAATTTAGTAAATTCCATACATCCACTTATCAACTGGTGACGCACAACGTCGTATGGCTGCTCCTGTCCTGACTAAGAGATATTTGCCAAAACCAAAAAACACAATTCTGACACTTAAATTTAAAACTTATAGAAGCTAAGGTCAAAAAGCAAACGAGATTTAAAATTTACAAAAAATTTAGAAAAAATTCCATACATCCACTTATCAACTGTCAACTGCTGCTCCTGGCCTGATTAGGAGATATTTTCCACAGACTCAGCGTGTCTTCTTCCATGTGTGGACATTTCGTGGTAGTTGTTGTCTTACGCTTTCCTAACTAGAGTCTTCAGAACTTTTTTCTAGGCTTGCCCACACTCCGTTGACTCAGATGGGCCCATCAAATTTTCGAAAGGGCTCGAGCAGATGAGTCGCTTCATATAGTGCCGGTTTTGGAAACATGTGTGTGATCTTGTTTTCAGTCACCTTTTGACCCATCTTCGTTGATTCGTGATCATTGTGTAAACTCGTTTTGTAACTGTTGCCGATTCCCTTTCCATACTTGTAAAGAAGGCCGTGACTGCACATCTGTTTCGCCGATAATATCAATATAGTCAGGTTACGGCATTTTCTGCGATATGATAATTGTTCTCTCTATATGTTCAACTTGGTGGTAGTTCCAGCTTTCTGTACAATTCGCGAAAGCAGGATGTTAAAGAAAGATTATCAACACGTTACGTACCGAAATATTTGCAGGGATCCTTCCCAATTTTGGAGTGCACCAGTCAAAGTCGTCTTGCGCCGAACTACTAGTTTTGCTGGGATACGAAAGTCCGAAAAGGTTTCAAAGAGTTTTGATCAAACTACGTTGTCTAGGGCGGTTTTCCGAATTCACTTCAGTTCAGGCGAAAATTTGAACATGAATTGAGTACTTACGGACTGTTCGTTTGTGGAATAATCTTCCTGCAAGTGTTATTCCTGCCTGCTATGACATTACCAAATTCAAGGCCAACGTCAACAAACACTACTCCCTCTTTCCACCCTCCAATATCCTTCCTTCCTATCGCTAACACAGTGCATTGCATTTATAGGGGGCATCCCCTGAGTGTTAGTCAATTAAAAAAAAATCGGGTTGGAACAGAAATCATTGCAACAGATGCATGATTTCCAGCATTCGTGTTATCCATTCCAACAACTGATATAAAGCTAAGCTTTTCATATAAATAAAACTGTGAAACCCCTCATAATTCAGCATTCCAGCTCAATCTGCGTCAACCGTAGCACTTCCATTAGGGTACATCAAATTCGACACAACAGGCCCGGCATCACTGTCTGTCTGTCTGTCTTTGAGTATTCCAATTTCAGTTTTGTGGCACAACGTTAAATACGTGCATGACTTCACAATATTACGCAGATGTATAAACCCTGATCTGTCTATCTCTGTGTCTGCCTGTATGTGTATGGGTGTGTTTGTGTATGTGTTTCGGCGTATCTGAATAGAGACCTCAAGCCCCCTCAATAAAGTCGCCAGAATGTTTTGTTCGCAGAAAAAAAAACAAATAAAAAGCCAGGCAACATATCAAGATTAATTTCTACAAGATAATAAATTAGTTACACAACAAAGGACACTTTGTGAGGGAGGTGGTGGGTGGTGGCCGAAGAGTTCGAAAAGCCCGCAAGAAACTCAAAGCATACACACTCTAGGACAAAAGGACAGACATGATGAGGGGGAGTTGCAGCAAAAAGACGAATTCGCATAGAAATAAAGAAGAAGAAAAAAATAAACACAAAACGTGATCTGATTTAAATAAAATATTGAAATGGTTCATAATAAATTGCTTATAAGCTGAAGATAATGGCGCAAAATGAGATTAACGGAAAAGACGCATTGGCAGCTTTTTCATTTTTATTTTTCCTTTTTCTGTTTTTGTTTGTTTGTGTCTGCTAGAGGGTGGATGAGTGGTCGCTTTGACTGATGACGGGTTTCTGGTGCAGGACAAACTGGTTTAACCACAAAATAAAAAAAGATTACTGGACCGTTCTTGTTTTCGGGCAAATTATGCTTCATTATCGCGGTTGTAGATCATTCCGATGAAAGATGGAAATCTTAAGTTTGTCTCGTTTACGGCAAAAGTGTTTGTGAAAGTGAATAGACCAAGTACACGATAATCAGTGAAAAATTCCAAATTCCTATTAAGATTGAAAAATGCTTTGGCTCGTTTTTCGCTTATCAAATTTGTAAAGATTAATTATGTTGGGTAACAGAAAGGGTTGATCAGTTGTAAATGCCCTACCCTCTAAAAGTGTCCAGATTCCTAACTTATAACACCGTGTTACACACATTCTGTCCGATGAACCAAATTTACTTTTTCAGAAAGGGGATACACGTCAGAATTTTTTTTTTTATGTTTGGCCTGTCTGAAAGCCTTTGGACCGATTTTATCCCTTTTCAGTGATCCAAACGAGCTGATTTTTGGCAGGCAGACTCGTGGAAATGTCTGTATCACGTCAAATTTTTTAAAAAATAGATTTTTATCAATTCTCAGATTTTCCTAAATTTTTTTTTTAAATGGTTATCGTTTTTTTTAATGTTTCAGTTCAAAAAACATTTTTTTGTCGTAACGCTTATGTAGTTTAAAATTTTGGAGTCTCTTCAAGTTATGCTAAGAAAAGTGAAAAAAATATTTTTTTTTCACAAATAATAAAAATTGGGGGAAATCTGAGAATTGATAAAATTTTTTTTTAAAAAATACAGACAGATACGGACATTTCCACGAGTCTGTCGCAAAAAATCAGCTCGATTGGATCACTGACAAAGGGTTAAAAATCGGTCCAAAGGCTTTCACACAGGCCACAACGAGCTTCATACTTCAAACTTAAAAAAAAAAATTATGACGTGTACATGAAAATCGCCGATACACGTGTATTTTTATTTTTCATCTCCTTTCCGAAAAAGTAAATTTGGTTCATAGGACAGAAAAAAATCTATTTTTTGTAACACGGTGTAATAATTAAATTAAAAATGTCAACCTGCAGAAACCACAACTGTTTTCAAAATCCTACACTTGCATTTGCGGAAAAACACACTACTGATTTCAGATGTTATTTTTGGAAACTACAAGCTATTATGCTACAGGGTTCTCCAACAAGAGGTGTTATTTTGAATCACCCGGTATTGCGGAAATTGTCACCTTTGAAGCTTTTATTCTTTGACATTTGACAAGTAGGGTTTTGGGCAAGATTGCGATAGGCGTCACAAATCGAATTTGTTTCAAATACACCTAGGGTCTAATGAGAATTATTCTATGTGTCACCCTTTTCAGGAGTTTCAAGGGTACATACCCTTCTACCCGTAGGTTGAGTATTAAAAAAAAACGGACATATGTATTCACTTTTATCACAATTGGAAGTGACAATGAGTAATATGGGCTTACCAATTGTCTCTTTTTACGAAGGTTGTGGACATCAACATCGATTGCGTTATCTTCCGCTGGAGCATAAAGCATCTCCATTCGGTCCAATACTTCGCTAGCACCTTTAGTTTATTCAACGATTTTAGGCAATTATTTATTTCCACTTGCGGTGACCGCCTCCATGTGGTCCTAGGGTGATCCTTCTTGGAAATTCCTTGAGGTTTCCAATCCAGATCTTGTCGACAGACCTCCTTAGGATCTATCCAACTTCATTTTCTTAATTGTATACAGTTGGCAATTGGCTTTCTGTCGCACTTTTCATAGAGATTCGCCTTACTGATAACATGTGGCCACCACAATTTAAGAATACGCCGGAGACATCTTTTCTCAAAGCTTTGCATTTTCCCTGTTAGATGGCCAGTTACAAGCCAGGTGTCGCCTCCACAAAGCTGTACTGATATCACGTTTGATTTAAAAAATACAAGAAAGACATTTAAGTCGGCTTCCAAATGCTGCCCAGGTACGTTGTATTCTCGATATGCAGCAAGATGTTGTCCATGTTTGTGGGCTTGATTTTAATGGACGTGTTAGTGTCGTGATGTTGAATTTTGGGCCAACCATACACGGCTCGGCACCATAGGCCTAACTAGGGCTGTCTGTGGGCGGCTTAGACCAGAAATCAGTTCTGCCGGTTGCAACAGAAGTACATGTCACCAGCGACGGGCACCCTAGCATGGCACCCCCCAGAAAAATTTTCTAGTTACGCCGATGATCGGCACTCTGATTGTTAAGCTTTGCTTGCATTTCAAAGTACTTTACTAATAGCAAGCAGTTATCATCTAGAGTTGTGCTTTTTCGTTCAGTGAAGTGACCGCTCTTTTTAGTTCATTTCGGTCAAATGAACTAGTTCGTTCTTATAGTTCAGTAGTTAATTTTCGTTCACTGACTAATTTCGTTCACTGAGTCATTTCGTTCACTGAGTCATTTCGTTCACTGACTCATTTATGTTTCGTTCGATGATTCTTTCATTTTCAGTTTCATTCATATGACACTGACATGAAAAAAACAATCAGCTGTGTATAGATAAACTGAAAAAACACAACAAGGTAATAAATTTACAACAATTAAAGACAAAATATAAATTTATTGACTAGACATCTCTTTTTATTTAGGCCTTCTTCCAAAACCGAATCATTAACAGTTTCAGGTCTAACCAATGTGGATGTGTTTGCTTGCCTGTCCATGACCATGGGTACTAATGGATGCTTCGACTTCATGTGGCGACTTAGATTGCCTTGAGAGCCGCCAGCTATACTTAGTGACGACTGACAATACCTACGTTTGGCCCTTTGTTCGCCATCTTCATTAAAATGAACCCATATAGCACTATGTTTCCTTTTGGAAGCCATTGTTTCAAATGAATAGAGCAAAAATTGCTTTTGAATAAAATGAAAATTTGTTTTGGAATAAAATAGAACTGTAACAGACACTATAAACGCTTTTTCTTTAAGAAAACAGGGTTGGCAACTTCATAGAGAAAAGAAAAAGTGTTTTCGGGATTGCCAGCCTTTATCAAGTACTGTCAGCAAAATTCCAGTCCAAAATTCCAGTCCAAAATCTCAAAATCTCTGATTTTTCATCGATATTGCCATCAATGTACATTGCGCACATTGGTCTAACTAAATAAGAATTCATACATTTTGACTATTTCTCTCCATTCAGGTGAGCTCTGCAATTTTTTAGGTGGGCAATACCGCCAAACAGCTGACAACATGTGAGTGAGAGAAAAAAAAAACTTGATTGTGAACGAAAAGAACGAAATGAACTATTGAACGAAAAGAACGAAAGAGCAAGAACTAGTTCACTTCGTTCACTTCAATGAATAGTTCAACTGAACTAGTTCGTTCATGAACGACACAACTCTATTATCATCAGGGGTAATTCATAAAATTGAGGAAGGTCGCATTTTTTTTTTGGGAGAACAACTAAAATACCCTGTAACCATTCCTCGATGATCTTTTCTTTGATCCATGTGGTACACAATTTTGGAAGCATACAGTTCGCATCTGTAAAAGTAGTTGGCTCGTGTTCTCCTTAATTGTTTGGAGCAATCTGATTAAGTGTTCGCCTTAAACAGTGTGAGTATTTGGTCAGTATTTCCCTTACTACGTCCCTGACAAGCGGTAGTCATTGCACCCGTCGCTTCGATCCGAACGAACTTAAACAATTATTTACCTACAAAATAACTTACTTGTTTCAAATGCTTCCTGTGACAAAATGCACATTTTGCCTTTAGCGATTTTTTTTGTTTAAACAACTTTCAAATGAACAGACCCTTAACTTTCATTTCGCACCAGGCCCCAATGGTGGTCGGCACGATTAGTAACAGCCCGTGGATAAAATGAATATATCAGGCATTCGCAGTGTCAAAACAAGAAATGGAATTTTTAAAATATTTCAGATTCCACTAATGTTTCGACACTGACATCTTCCGAAACAACTACAACAACATTAGCACACATACGCGCGGGTACAAACACCTGAACGTGTGATGCCGCACGCTCAATTGCCACAAAATGTGAAATACACAAACAAAACGAAACGAATTTGGCGAGATAGCGGAAATGGCTAAAGTGGTGAGGTGCTTTTCCTTTTCCCGAGTCGCCATTTTCCTCCACCGTGTGTTGGCAGAAATAAACAACAGAAAAGGTACAACATTTTGTTTGTTGTTGTTTTGCTGTAGAACACAATACACGACGCGGCGGCATGTTGGCAGATATCTTCAGTTTTATTGTTGTGATAGTGGCAAAAGGAAAACATTTCATGGAATTTCTCTTGGCTTTTTTATGAGCTGGCGTTTTTACGTCTGCCTTAGTGTGTGTATGTCTGTTGTCAACTGAAAGTGGCTGTGTTTCAGATAAACAGCTTTAAATGTGTTGCAAGCACCTAAACTGAGATTTTTACGATTGTCTATTGTGTCGACTTTCCGTTTCTCCTACCCCCCCCCCCCCCCCCCCCCCCCCCCCCCCCCCCCTCCTCGGCGTGGCCATCATCAAGGAAATGCCCATTTATGCGAGTGAAAGTGCAAAAGAATTTAAAGCATATTTTCAGTGCGTGGCGTGGCGTGGCGTGGCGTGGGAGGGGTAGGAAAAATATATGAGAGTGTTTTAACACATTAAACATTTCCAGGTGTGGTGACCATAATTTGAGGTTAACCATTTGAAAGTTTATGTGTTTGTTGTCTGTGCCCGTATCTATGGCGGTGCCTGTGCCTGAGTCCTGGCCGGATGGGTGTGGGACAAATGTTGTGTTGGACAAAGTTTTTAACCTAACGCCGCTTTATCATCAAAGTTAATATTTGAGTTCATAAAGTTTGCACATTTACACGGGGAGTGTTTGGCTGCACAGTAGGGTTGGCAAGGCTGCTCAGTCTTTATACGTTTTTATGTGGCAGACACTTGTCGTTGGTTTTTGTTTTGACCAAAGTGACAAATCCCATTATAGATGGAGCTATTGTGATAATAAATATTTCTGTTTGTTGGACTACCGCCGGCAAACTACACGGCAGAAATGCCACCTCGGGCAAATTACCGAATTTTGATTGTGGCAATTTTGTGGGAAATTTACAGGTGTCGCCGGAAGTTTATCAGGTATGATTACGTTCTCCTCTGTACTGATTTTTTTTTTTGAGTCTCGTATTGAAACAAAGAATTAAGAAATTGCTACATCTTTCATGAATTATTGTTAAACTAGTAAGTTGTAATGCGCCTATGGCTCCCGTTGAAATATGGAAAAAAAAATTTGTTGAAAAAAAAAAAATTTGTGGAAAAAAAAAATTTTGTTAAAAAAAAAAATTTTCTTGGAAAAAAAAATATTGGAAAAAAAATTTTGTAAAAAAAAAAAATTGTAAAAAAAAAATTTCTTGAAAAAAAAAATTTTTCTTGAAAAAAAAAAAAATTTCTTGAAAAAAAAAAATTGGGGAAAAAAAAAATTTTGTTGAAAAAAAAAATATTGGAAAAAAAATTTTATAAAAAAAAATTTTGTAAAAAAAAAATATTGGTAAAAAAAAATTTGGGGAAAACAGAATTTCTGTACAAAAAAAATAATATTATTTTTTTTATTATTTATTATAGAATTATAGAATGCCTATTTAAATTCCTACGTACTGCGTGACAGAGTCAGTGAATCAGTGTATCAGTGAATCAGTGAATCAGTGTCGAGGGTAAATATATATTAAGATGAATACGAGGGCATTGTTAACCGGGGGCTGATACAATTTAATTATTCCGACATCCTGACAATCATATCTGAAACAATTTAATCCGTTTCAACGTAGCTTAGTGGAGCGTCTTGGCTGGACAAAAGTCTTAACTCCCAAAATGTGTTATCGTCGCATTCACAAAGGTTGGGATAATTTGGCAGCTGACTTGGATCCAACAGGAGGTCCCTTTCTGATTACGTGTATTCGTTGCCCAAAATATATTCTTCCTGGTTCCGGCCGTCTTGTTTTCAGCCAACCCATTGCCGAAATGAAGGAGTGAATTCGGAACACATAAATTTTGGAGAGACAGGTTTTGTGTAGTTTGTAGATCAGACATCGTCCATCCACAATAGCCGGGAAATGACAGATAAGTTCTTCGGATGTCTTGTCCTCCTCATCGTCGTTACAACTTCTACAGATGTTGTTTTATGGGATAAGTAGTCTGTGGTTCTGTGAAGAGAATACCAGAAGAATCAGAATAACAGAAAAATCTAACCTTTTACCAGGACTGTGTAGTTGCATTCTGTAGTCGAAAATTTTTAAAAATGAGCCGAGCTATTTAAATGTGCTGGAGTTGTAGTCTACAACGCTTCCCCTTACGGATCGCAAATTTGTCCAGATTCTATCTCATAAATCTCATTGGGGTCATCACTAGTCACTGACCTCTGGACGCACAGAGTGACCGATGACAGCCTGATTGATTCCCAGCATGGCGCCAATGAACGGTTCCGTGTTATTCCATATCTGTCTGGGAATACCATCAACGCGTACACTCAGCAAACTTTTGCTACACCTCTCGCCCAAATACACTTGAGAATGACACATCATAGACCGTTCGTTCCTATGCCTTCGCATTATCTGCATAAAAATGCTGCTCCACCTTTAGTACAAAGAGTGTATGGCCAAAAAATATAAAATTGCTTACATATTGGACTTATACCTTTTCACTGATAATATCAAAATTATGTTAACTTCCATTATGGCTTTAACTTTGCTCTTTGTTGTTGGTTTTTTTTGTTTGTTTGTTATTGTGTGTGTTTTTTTTTTATTTTGGCAGACCAGCCAGACAATGTCTGTTCCTCTTCCAGCCAGCCAGTCAGCCAGCCTGCCAGACTAAGGTGTTGTTTCCTGATTGTTTGTTATGGTAGCCAACATTTAAATATTGCCGCCACCAGTATAACAACACCACCGCCACCACCACTGACGCCACCGCCACAAGAGCAATAGCTGCAACAGTAACCGCCAACAATGGGAGCCTTATCATCCTGTGTCGTTATTTACAATGGCAGCTCGCCACAAAACGTTGGTCCGTTTACATATATCGGCGTTGTTTCATATACAAGTGAGCATATTCGTTTTGCTTTTGTTTGGTTTGGCTGGGCCGAGCCGGGCCGGGCTGGGATGGTATGTGTTTTCCCATATTACAGATGATATTTTCATTATTTTCTCGGTGGGGGCAAAGAGATGGTTAGTGTGTTTGCTATTGGCTGGTGCTGTTGAATGAAGATGGATCCATGCTAGGGCTGACAATTTGGATGGAGGATTTAAGGATACCTAACAGTGGGCTACCGTTCCACCATACCTAACTGGGCATATCTGCTTCGCATGGATTATTTCAGTAGAGTATTAAAACTTCCTGTATTAGTGCCCAGATTTGGAAAGGTTGAGCTTACAATACGATGCTGTAGACTGCAAATACTTCACCCTTTAACCATTACGACCGTCTACAGGCGGTCATCGCTAAGAGTCCTTTCTAATGGTTAAAGGGTTTGCTTTCAGTGGTTAAGGGGTTAAGCAAACAAAGACAGCGAAAAACCGATACTGAGGTAGAAGGACCAACTGCCAGAAGACATAAACAGAGTCATGGGAGTCCAATCCCACATTAGCTGTTCAATAACAGTATTTTAATTCTTATACTCTATATGAGTTTGTATTTTAAAGATACAAAAAAGTTTATACAGGGTCCGCCAAATAACATTTTTTTTTTTTTTTTTGAAAATTCTATAAAAAAAAAACTACTGAATATTTTCTCAAATTTCTTTTTTTTATTTGAAAGTACAATCCTTCCGGTTAATAATGGAGAATAATTTCATTCAAATGGCTGCCTCGGCTGGCCATGCAGTAGCCTAACGACATCAGCTCGGCGGCTGAAAATGCGATCTTCAAAAAACAGGGCGCAAAACATCGAGTGTAGCTTCGGCTGTGTGGCACGTAGCGCCGGCCTTGTTGAAACCAAATGTTGCCAATATCCCCCTCTTCAATTTTTGTAAACAAAAATTAGTTCAACATGGCCCGATAACGAAAGATGGCGGACCCTTGACAATCAAAAAAATTTTAATTTTTAAAAAATATTAACAGATTGATTCCACAGCCCTGAACAGAACGAAGCGAGAAAACAGTACGCCGCCGGATACACAAATGGGATTTAAATTAAAGCCAGGTCGTTGATCGAAATCCCTGGCTTTGAACTGAACTGCGAGTACATATGAGTACATACGATAGTGGTGTGTATATTTGTCCATTCATTGATGTCGACCATTGGAGTTGTAATTTGGCAAAGGTTGATTTTTAATTAAAATAACAGTTGCCACAAATATTTACCAAAAGGTAAAATGTTGACAATGTACCCAATATTAACCATGAAAAGGGATTTTAATTAAAACAACTTCAATGTGAATTATGAAAATCAATTAAAATATTGCACTATGGAGGTGTGGACCACAGTTACCCGAAAAAGTGGCACCAATTTTGGGATTTCTTTTCTTCTCTTTTCGTTAGTTGAAGTTAAATTAACAACAAGTATTAGTATTAGATTGCCGAACTAGTCTAGCTAAAGCCAATGGCATTGAGTCTGATATTTATTCGAGATCTGTCCAATTGTAGTGAATTATTACTCCGCCTCTTAAGTGTTGTTTATACTTATTTGTATAAACAACAAATAAAGTGTTCTCAGAAAATATCACAACATATTTTATTTTAAATTCCTGCCTGGGTAATAACTAAAAGTCTCCGAATTACTTTAAGGCTGGGCCACAAATGTGTTTGTTCAACACCAGAAACTCTTAAATTAACGTTAGCAGATTTTCGAGGGGTTTGGTGCACTTTGCAAATGCACCCGCAGTCAGGCCTGGCCCATCTCATAAGTACTACGAAATTAAGTTACACTAGATCAACGCAAAAGGGTGTCTGACTAACACCGACGAATGGGCTGTATGTGTCACTCTATTCACTCTTCTTTGCCGTTGCACATGATACGGTTGCATAAATAATGAACATTGACCAAACTCGAAACAATGAACCAAATGTACAATTCCGTCCCAAAATCCAGCCATGACAACATCATGTCCTGGCAAAGGACCATCTTCTAGTTGTGTGTGTAGTAAGTTTCCAATTTGCAACATTTGGACAACGATATGAATTTGTTGTTGTCCGGAGTGCAATTTCACTTTGCTCTCACTGCCATTCTTGAACTGTTGCCACAAATATTTACAATATTAGACAGAGTGCAGTCAACGGAAGATTGCTGGTGTTGGTTGACTAGAAAAATATTTGTTTGTTGTTTCGCAAATGTTTTTCAATATGAATTTGTAGCAAATTTGTTTACGAAAGAACGATTGAATGCTGGACTTTTACTATGGGAAATATGGAAAAGTGATTAACATTTGGAATGACCGAATTTTGGAAGACCAAATTCGCCAAACGGATTATTATTTTAAAGTGTTACAGCTGATCAAGACCTGGTTAATGACGAAGACTCTTGCAAGAAAACTTCAAACAGGAAATTGTGTGTTAGATGTAAACAAACGCCGTGACCTATAGGGTTCACAAGCACTAGGTAAACAGTCATCAGAAATCTGCAGGCAAGCCCTCCCGTGGAATACGCAAGAGGAAGACCAAAACACACACATGGAAGCGTACAAGATATACAAAAAACCAGGATATTCTTTCCATGAGGTTAAAAACATGTTAAAGAATCGGCATGAAATTTTGTTCAGGCCCTATGCTCCACAGGGAGCCAATGGCCTTAAGACGAAGATAGAGATCGTCATATAGTTTGACAGCAGCCGAATTAATAATTTTCTCAAGTATAACACCGTGTTACACACATTCTGTCCCATGAACCAAATTTACTTTTTCGGAAAGGGGATAAAAAATAAAAATACACGTGTATCGGCGATTTTCATGTACACGTCAGAATTTTTTTTTTTTTTAAGTTTGAAGTATGAAGCTCGTATTGGCCTGTGTGAAAGCTTTTGGACCGATTTTTAACCCTTTTTCAGTGATCCAATCGAGCTGATTTTTGGCAGGCAGACTCGTGGAAATGTCTGTATCACGTCAAATTTTTTAAAAACAATTTTTATCAATTCTCAGATTTTCCCCAATTTTTATTATTTTTAAAAAAAAAAATATTTTTTTCACTTTTCTTATATCGAGTAGGATGGGTCAAAAAATATTTTTTTTCGTAACGCTTAAGTAGTTAAAAAAATTTTATTCACTTCGAGTTATGCTAAGACAACATGAAGACAACATTTCATAAAATGGAGAGAAGGATATGAGTTTTTAGTATTTGTTATGATCAATTTTTCTATTACGTTTTGTTTAAGACTATGTTGGTACTCGAATGCAAGCTAATAAGATCAGGGTTTTGTTGACGTCAAATGGACAGAATTTACCCTTTGGCTGAGGGTGATATAATTTGGCATTCGCTGAGCAGAAGCTACAGTTGCAACCCGGTCTTTAATCATCTGGTACAGCTCAGTTGGTGTCGTACATATCCCGCGAATCAAATCCTTTAAATCTGTATGTAGTTTTTGCATGTTCGAAAAACTTTTGAAATACCAGGAAAAACGAATGCGTACCCTGCTCCATTTAAAAATGTAGATTTGAATCGGCTACAAAAAAAATGTACTGATAATTTTGGTTTTATTGGAAAGTTTGAACTTTTTCACAGTTCAAAGTGACCTCATCCTATCAACCGAATTTTTCAGTACATTTTCGATTGTTTCGTGCCGAATCTCTTCAATGACAACTTCGATTTCATGTTTTAACACTTCAATTGTGACATTTCTCCTTAGTGGCTCCCCACAGAAAATAATCCCAAGGGCTCAAATCACAGCTCCTAAGCGGCCAATTGACATCACAATCTTGTTAAAACCAAATATCGTCCATGTCATTCTCATGAATTCGAAACTTGTGGATTCTCTGAACACCATATGCGACAATTTTGCTTATTGATATAGCCACCGAGATGAAAATGAGCTTTTTCGGTAAAAACTCCTGCCTTTTTTTTATTTGAATAACCCTAAGGGAATGTCCTCTGTGTGGAGCGATATGATTCGATTTTGTCTCAACATGTTCTGTCTAAAAAATGTTTTACTTCAGCCTCCTCATAAGTGTTTGCAGTAAAATATTCCCCGAGCCAAATACAAAAAATCTCCGGGATAAATTACAAATAAAATGAAATTTTGGATAATAGAAAAAAGCCCTCCTCATTCTTTGCCCAACGGGCCTATGTATGCCTGTGCTGAGCTTTAAAACTGTATTTGAGAGCCGGATCCCGATGTTGGCAAAAGAGCTTGATGTAAGTCTTCAGATTGCAACCTCTCAGCCTTACAATCAATAACTCTAACTTATTTGATCAATTTTGTGGGTAAAGCACCCATACAAAATAATACTTAACAACTATTTGGTCTATGAACTTTTCTAAGCCGGAGGAAAATAGGTAAAGATATTTATTGTAGCTGCCATACTTTATTATACTTTCAGATTTTGGGTACCGCAGCTCTCAAAGCTGGCCAATATGGAACTCTTGGGCAATAGTTTTATAGTTTGTGAAATAGACGACATAACAACGTTTCTTCTGATTTATAGTTTAAGAAACCACGTACTAAATTCGATCTTGATCAAATATGACATAACACTTTATAATAAGCCAATAAGAAACCATGGCGGATTTGGACTATGGCTACCACTTGTTTTGATTAAAAGCCCAAACAACGGTCTATCCCTATTTGAGATCCTGCTGGTCAGGAGGCAAAATAATAATTCAACTGTCTACAGTTTTGTTTCAGTTAGACGAGTTTGAGTTCGAGATGATTGCTTATTGATATATTCTTTGCAGAAATAGAAATGTTTAGAAAAGGTTTCAGGCATTGTGTTGGATTTGATCACAAGTGAAATTGGGCCAAATTCACAAATTTCATAGTTTAAAACCCCTCAAAATACAAAATCATACATGTTTCCTTCAACATGACATCGAGGAACATATCTCAAATGAAACTCTGGGTTTAAAAATTCATTGAACGTCTGGGTTAAAAGTCTACTGCCATTTATTGTAACAATTCTGCAAGATTTTTCTATTCGTGAATTCGCCGCCATTTCAAATCTCTGATGTGCTTAAGCGTTTTCCATACTGGTGGTTTTTGTTTGATTATGTGTGATAGTCACTTACACTACCTATCACACCACGGCCGACCAGAATCATTTGAGTGCGGAATGGAATATTCTCGTCTGTGCCATTTGGTGTTTATGGTTGGCAGAATTGTCATTTTGGACACAGACAAATTTATTGTTTAAATAAACTTGAATCTTAATACTTGTAGATAGGTACAAACGTGGTCAACATATTGCAATGTACAAACATATGTATGTATATGGGCAATTCCACATATGCTGTGCCACAAAAATCTATTGAGATTGTATAAGCTGCGCTTCTATTTCTCAAATAATTTAATTAAAGTTACATTTGCCAATGAAAGTGCTGGAATTCTAAGTGTACATTTTTGGTATAGGTGGAATTTGAGGAGAATTTCAAATACATTGGACTTTTCTGGGCGAGACTGTCTATGCCAAGAAGCTTGAAACTTTATTTGTAGTTTAGACCCGAAGGGTTTTCTAAATGCTTGAAACTGAGGAGAATTTAAAATACTGGGGGTCTTTCTGGGCGAGCCCGTCTATGCCAAGGAGCTTGAAACTTGATCGACTCCCACTCGAGCCTTATTAAATAGCTTGACTCCGAATTCAGCTGCTTAATAACAAAATGTTGAAAATTGTATTTCCGTCCACTGAGGTGCGTTTGTATCTTACACCGTGTTACACACATTCTGTCCTATGAACCAAATTTACTTTTTCGAAAAGGGGATAAAAAACAAAAATACACGTGTATCGGCGATTTCCATGTACACGTCAGAATTTTTTTTTTAAGTTTGAAAGCCTTTGGACCGATTTTTAACCCTTTTTCAGTGATCCAATCGAGCTGATTTTTTGCAGGCAGACTCGTGGAAATGTCTGTATCTCGTCAAATTTTTTAAAAACAATTTTTATCAATTCTCAGATTTCCTCCAATTTTTATTATTTTTGAAAAAAAAAAAATAATTTTTTTCACTTTTCTTAGCATAACTTGAATTTTTAAACTACTTAAGCGTTACGAAAAAAAATGTTTTTTGAACTGAAACCTTAAAAAAAACTATAACTATTTTAAAAAAAAAAATTTAGGAAAATCTGAGAATTGATAAAAATCTATTTTTTAAAAAATTTGACGTGATACAGACATTTCCACGTGTCTGCCTGCAAAAAATCCTTGACGTCGAATCAAGGATTCCCTTTATAACAGACTCAGCTAGCGGGCTTTTAACAGTTATACGGAAATTGCGGATTTGTTTTCAATTTCTGGCTCACTCTCTTTTAAATCTTTACAAATTTTGTTATTCAATAACAACACATTTTCAAAGTATAACAAAAACGTGTAAGATTCAACGTGGAATGACTCCTAACTCTCTGTCCCAGTACTTTTTGTGAATAGGTCGCTCGAGCCGTCTGTCCCGACAACGATAGTCTGTGTTTTTTGTGTACTTGGGTGCTTGTGTTTCGAAAGTGGGTGCACAATTATGCCCTCGTTGTCTCTGCAAAATCATTTGACTACCCAGCCAAGCTAGAGTTTAATGTTTTGGCCATTTTGCGTTTTACGGCCAGGAGTTGCAGGCATTTTGGCAACAGTAGTTGTGGGTGGCTAATAGACTGCGACAATGTTTTCTGGATTTTTTTTTTGTCTGCCGTTTCTAATTTACAGTAATTGTTTGTGGGCAAGACATGAATTAATTACTGCAACATGTGACACGACAACATTTAGATATTGAAAATGATAACAAATTTGTTTATTGTTACACTGAATTGGCAATTTTAAAACGGACTATGTTTTGCACAACATTTTCGACATCCATGCAATCGGTGTTGGACAGACCCCCAATGCATTTTGTGTAACATTACACCATGAGTTACTTACTCATCTTCAGGCGAATCGTAGGTACGTACTAGTTGTAAGACAGAGTTGGGGGTTGCACAAAATATACATTACAGACGAAATCTGAATTCATCGGATTGTATTTCATAACACCGTGTTACAAAAAATAGATTTTTTCTGTCCTATGAACCAAATGCACATATTCGGAAAGAGGGGAAAAAATAAAAATACACGTGTATCGGC
Organism: Hydrotaea cyrtoneurina; assembly: GCA_958296145.1. NCBI lineage: Eukaryota > Metazoa > Arthropoda > Insecta > Diptera > Muscidae > Hydrotaea > Hydrotaea cyrtoneurina. The sequence continues at coordinate 56,017,505 of OY282513.1, read as the reverse complement.
GATTTTCATGTACACGTCAGAATTTTTTTTTTTAAGTTTGTAGTATGAAGCTCGTTGTGGCCTGTGTGAAAGCCTTTGGACCGATTTTTAACTTTTTCAGTGATCCAATCGATCTGATTTTTGGCAGGCAGACTCGTGGAAATGTCTGTATCACGTCAAATTTTTTAAAAAATAGATTTTTATCAATTCTCAGGTTTTCCTAAATTTTTTTTTTTAAAATGGTTATCGTTTTTTTAAGGTTTCAGTCAAAAAACATTTTTTTTTCGTAACGCTTAAGTAGTTTAAAAATTTGGAGTCTCTTCAAGTTATGCTAAGAAAAGTGAAAAAAATATTTTTTTTTCAAAAATAATAAAAATTGGGTAAAATCTGAGAATTGATAAAAATTGTTTTTAAAAAATTTGACGTGATACAGACATTTTCGATTGGATCACTGAAAAAGGGTTAAAAATCGGTCCAAAGGCTTTCACACAGGCCACTACGAGCGTCATACTTCAAACTTAAAAAAAAATTCTGACGTGTACATGAAAATCGCCGATACACGTGTATTTTATCTTTTCCCCTCTTTCCGAATATGTGCATTTGGTTCATAGGACAGAAAAAATCTATTTTTTGTAATACGGTGTTATGATCAAAATTCTCATAAACTCACAAAACCAAACTCTTTAATTGAGAATTTGATTTTTAATAGAACCATGTCGTTTGCCCCAGAATTATGCCCCACGCAATGTATCACAGAAACCCAAACTAGTCAATACATTTTTGAATGTCGAACAAATTTTACACTTCAGACTTTAATTTACTGTATATAGAAACCAAAAAAAAAAAATAAAACATATATCATTTCTACGGCAAAAACTGAGAAATTATTTCACATTCAAAGAGGCACTGTTTGTTTGCTAATGTACAAAGCAAACATTAGGATTTCACGTTGCAAAAGCCTTGTGGCGCCACTTTGTATGATTTGATTTATTTAATGGTCTTTGAAATCGCTGGAAATTTTACACATTAACCGTTTTGCTGCACATGCACACACGTGTGCTAGGTATGTGTGCATGTACACACGTATGTAAATATTTTGAGGAAGAATTCCTAATTTCAACATTTATGAGTTTATTTAATTATTTTGATGGGTTTCCGGAGAACATTCGTAAAAACAGAAACTAATTAGAAAACAAAAATAATAAAGCATTTTCTCAATTAACAGACTTGAAGAATGTTGAGAAACTTCCAGAAAATGAAAACAAAAGTTTGCAAATCAAATTTATTATTGTAATTTTAACAAAAAAAAAAACACCAACATACTCACTTATCAGTTGTGTGCATATGGAGTGAATAAATGAATATTTAATTTTGCACAAAATAGTTTTTATGTGAATGTTAGAGTTTTTTAAATATAGCGCTGACGACGAAACTTGGATGACTCTAAATTGCAAGTCGAAGAGTTCTACGAAAAAGCAAAAAGGCGAATAACAAACTCCGGCTAGATTTGCTTACTGCACTGAAAGAATATAAAAGAGCTGATGATGATGATTAGCATAACAGTGTTTGGCCAATTGAGGACAAAACCCCAGAGAGAGAGAAAAATCCACAAAATCGTATGGAACGGCCGCCGACTACAAATGCTAGATATTTCAACAAGTGATTTGTTGTTGCACACTAGCTGAAAATGTAGCCGTGACAAAGCTATGAGCCAGATGGGTACAACGTTTTTTTAGTAGTAGTAGTAGTATGCTGTCAAAAAGCTTTATGTCTCCTTTGGAAACCAACAGCTGCAGAATACTTTTGTGTTTTCTGAAAATTGCACAATTGTGAGTTGTTCATATTTAGTAGATGGTGTGCGATATGTTCAACTAATCTCAATAATAAATGTCAATTACCGAAACTATTGCTACACTTGACGATCTTGCTAATTTCATGATAAAGACGATTTGTTGCCGTCTGAGTTCTGTTAATGCGAAGAACAAATTTTCTATATGGTGCGTCGTTCGGTCAACCGGCCATTTGACGATGAAAGGATGAGCGACTCTGTCAGCGTCTTACGGTTGTTGTTGTTGTTGTTGTAACAGCTATGTTTCGTCATTTGAATTTTCATCGGTGTCTTCTGGATCTGGGTTGCCCGTGGATAAGTTTAGGAATCTGGCTACGTCCGATGGGTGTGTCCAGAGTGAACTTGGTTCGAGCTGAGTGGGTTTAGCTGGGCAATCAAACAGGTGTAGCGTAGTGTGGGGCCCTTGTCCACATGCGGGGCACGTGTTCGGCGTTGTGCCATCAATCCTTGCCCAATAAGAATTGAGGCGGCTACACCATCCTGATCTCAGCTGAGCCAGGATCACTCTGGTGCGTCGTGGCATAGTTTCCTCCTCCAATGCCACTGCAGGAGGGTGGTCTCCGAGAATAACATTCACAGGGAGAGCGTTTATTGCTGCTGCGACCGAATCTTTGTGAATGTCGTTCAGACCTGCCTGATACGCCCGTTGATCTAGAGGTTCTCTTTTGTACCTCTGCACCTCTCTCTCTAGATCTTGAAGATCCTTCTTCATATTCCTTGGCGGGGGAAGCAGCTCCGTGAGACAGCGGTTGGGGTGACTCTCACGGTAGCACCCAAGTAAAAACTGCTTCGACAACATGTGGTTGTGGTCCCGCACAGGTATGATCTTCGCTTCCTCATGTAGGTGCCCTATCGAGGACATGAGGAGACAGCCTGTTGCTGTTCTTAGGGCTGCGTTTTGGCAGGTCTGAATGTTTTTCCACTGCGTATTGCTCACATTCAGCGACCACGCAGGCGCTGCATAGTTTGCCACTGACCGGCCTATTGCTTTATATGTAGCCAACAAGGTTTCTTTATCTGTTCCCCAAGTGCTGCCGGCAAGGGACTTGAGGACCTTGTTCCTACTTCTCATCTTATCGCAGATAGCGGTGGCATGCGCCGAGAAGGAGAATTTGCTGTCGAATGTGACCCCCAGTATCTTGGGGTGGTTCACGGTCGGAATTGGCGTGTCGTCGACTATCACATTCAGTGGCATTCTCATTTGCGCTGACCATGCAGTAAAAAGGGTGGCCGAGGATTTTGAGGCGGATATTTTCATATTCCTCGCAGTGAAAAAACGTGAGAGATCAATGAGATAACCGTTCAGCCTATCGCATATGTTTTCAACCTCAGGACCTGATGCCAAAATCGTACAATCATCAGCGTATGATACGATTTTTACGCCGTCAGGTGGATGTGGAATTGCAGAAAGGTAGAGATTAAACAGTGCCGGAGATATCACCCCTCCTTGGGGAACTCCCTGTTTAACTCTACGGGGCTTGGACTTTTTGTTTCTGAATTCCACAAAAGACTGGCGACCACACATATAATTAACGATCCAACGTTTCAAGCTAACCGGAAGCGACGTATTGGCAATGTCCTCGAAGAGCATGGCATGGTTGACTGTATCGAATGCCTTCGATAAGTCGAGCGCCACGAGGACCGTCCTATCATGCGGCTTGCTCTGGTTCATCCCGCGGCATATATGTGTGGATATGGCATGCAGCGCAGTCGTCGTACTGTGCTGTTTACGGAACCCATGTTGATGGTCTGCAATTGGAAAATGTCCATTGAGGCTGGGGAGGAGTAGCGCCTCAAGTGTCTTGGCTACTGGCGAAAGGAGGGATATTGGTCTGTATGATTCCCCCTTGCTGGCATCCTTGCCTGGCTTCAGTAGCGGGACCACTCTGCCCATTTTCCAGACTTCGGGTACTACTAGAGTGGTCAAAGATAAGTTAAGGGCTTTTGTCAAGTACTCAACTCCCTGTTGTCCCAATTGCTTCAACATCAACATAGAAATTCCGTCGGGTCCTAATGCCTTAGATGACTTGGCATTACGAATAACGAGGGCAACCTCGCTTGGTGCAAACTGTGGTGGTGTGTCCTCGACTCGGAGTCCATGTATTCGACGCATGACTCTCCTTTTCGCCTTGTCACTCTCTGGGTGCTCTATGAACTGCCGGTTAAAATAACACGCGCACCTCTTCGGATCAGTCACTGTCGTCTCACCAAATGTGACTGCAATCCTATCATCACCTCTCTTGGGATTTGAGAGTGACTTAACCGTCGACCACAGCTTGCTGATGTCGGAGCCTAGGCTACATTGCTTCAAGTGATCTAGCCACTTATTCCGCTTGTATTCGTCGACCAGTCTGTTGATTTCCAGATTCAGTTCCCTGATCCTGGGATCTCCAGGACTAGACCGACGAATGTCGTCACGCTCATCTGCGAGTCCCGCTGCCTCTGCTGGGAAATTTGGTCTTATCTCGGGTATTCGACCAGCAGGAATAAATCTAGCGGCTGCTGCGTTGACGATGTCTCGGAAAGTTTTCTCCGCTACCCGTACGTCGATTGGTGTGGGTTGATCAATGAAGCGGCGATTGGTGAAATCTCTGAAACCTTCCCAATCCGCCTTCTTCTGATTGAGAAAGGTTCGCTGTTCAGAGATGATGAAGTCGGAGGGTCGGTCGATGGAAATTATTATGGGGAGGTGGTCTGATCCCAATGAAATGACGGGTCGCCAGGTTACGCCATTTATCAGACCTGCAGATACGATGGTTAAATCTGGCGAGCTGCTGCAGTCACCCATAATCCTAGTAGGCGCGTCCTCATTCACTGTGCAAAACGTAGAGTTGTCGATCTGCTCCGCCAACGCTGTGCCCCTCTGGTCATTACCTAGAAGAGAATGCCATGACTCGTGATGTGCATTAAAGTCTCCTAGCACCATGCGGTTTTCACCCTGCAGTAGCATACTGATCTCTGGATGATACCGTCTGGCACAGCTGGCAACCGGCGGGATGTATACGTTGTATATTTCTATCTCGGCGGATCCAGACTTGACCGCTACCCCCATACACTCAATGTGCGGGTCACTAGAGTCAAGCTCAGGCGTGATAGACCTATACTGCACAGAATGATGTATCACGAACGCTAACCCACCACCTCCACTCGTGCGGTCCTTACGTAACAAGTTGTAGCCATTACAACTGTTGAGCCGAAAGGTGTCGTTCAGCTTTGTCTCCTGGACCGCAGCGACCCTTACGTTGTTCCGACTCATGAAGTCGGTTATCTCGTTGATCTTGCTCCGGAGACCATTGCAATTAAATTGCAAAAACGATGCATTCTCTGGAATTGCTACAGCAATGTGTGGTGTCAGTTGATGTTGTTGTGCTGTACTTTGTCGTTGCTGTTGGGGAGATTGCGGTGGTGTCCCATAAATAGATGAAGATGACGACGATGACGTAGTCGTAGACAGCGATTCATGGGAAAGACTACGCTGTGGATTGGTACAGCATGACGCAACGTAGTCTGTTTCGCTATACTCCCTCAGATGGCCCAGGCCTGAGCAATTCCGGAAATGCACCCACTCCCGACAACGATTACACCTCACAGATGTTGAGCGGTGGTGTATTCGGTTTTGACAAACCGAGCAGATCCAAGGTCCGGGGTTTTCTTCGATCCCGGCGCGGACCAGTAGGATTCGGAGCAAACATTCCGGGTAGTGTTGCTCCCACGATGAAAAAATAAACGAACACGAAACATATATTGCTGGGTAGAAAGCCCTTGGTCGGAATTTTCCGAGTCAATCCGGTGCGTAGAACCGGCTTTCTTGGGATTGAGCGTCTTACGGTTAAATGTCCTGACGTCCGTGGACCCGAAGACGGATATCTGAGATTTTACTTGCGATATGAAAAGTGGATTCAGAATGTACTTCTTTAGGCACATCTTGGAAACCAGAAGAGTAATCCCATAGATTCCGGATGATAATAATTTCCTTTTGAATGCGTGAATTAACTACTCTAACAAAATATCGAAATAAGAAAAAAAAAATATTTATGTCCAAAAAAAGCAAGGGGTTAACCTATAAAAATTTAAGATTTTTAAAAAAAAAATATATATTTTTGTCTCTAGTTTTTGCTCATCGACAGAGGATAGAAATCTGAAGCGAACGTTAGATACTTTTGAGAATTTTCACAATTAGTGGACTTTTGAAAATTAAATAATTTCACTTTGTCTTTCTTTGCGTTCACTTCGGAAACCAGCCAAGGTATCTTTAACTTAGTCCCAATTCATACGATGATATTTCGACTTGACTGTTTTCTAATTCTCTTTTGGATTTTCTTCCAAAAGTCATATGAATTTATACGTTGACTTTTTGCTTGCGAATTTTGTTCAACCCTGCAATCTTCTCTAGAACTTTCGCCTAAAAACTTGAAAATCATGTTTTTAAAATCAACCAAAAAGTCATCGTGTAGTGAGAAGTCGGATTTTATTTTGATAAAAGGGAAAATTTGATAGTGCGTATAAAGCACTTAAATCATTTCAACTATCTGTGTGAAATATATCAATTTCGGTTAAGCTGGTCAAAGTGTGCAATAGCTTTTAACCGGACCTGACTTCAAATATCTGGAAAATCCATCACAGTCCAGCCCGTCTGGCAACCTACTGTGAATTTATCCAAAAGTTTTTCAAAATTATCTGTACTGTTAATCACGAAAAACGCAGACAAATAATAACCGACTCAATCGAACCGGTAGGCGAGTTGGTAGCGGGTTCGATTCCCACCATAGGCTTTGGTCTGTCGCTGCAAAAATCTAAACATTTGGTCTGTGTCACCCGGTTTACCCTTGGACCCAAAAATTAGAATATAAATTTACTTTGTATTGTAATTAATAATAAATAAATAACCGACTACTCCCAAGCTGTCTTTCTCGATGTTCTCTGTCGATTAGTAAGCAGATCATACGTCATTCCCAGCTCAATGCACGGGTTTGGCGCCCGATAGTCGAGTTGGTACCGTGCTTGCCTATCAACGAGGGGGTTGTGGGTTCGATTCCCACCAGAGGCTTTGGTCTGTCGCTGCAAAAATCTAAACATATGGTCTGTGTCACCCGCTTTACCCTTGGACCCATAATTACAAAAAATTGTATTGTGATTAAAAAAAACTAAAATAAAATAAATATTTTCTCGGGTAGGACCTTGGTCCTTAATAACTGTCATATAAAAAATGTTTTCCAAATGGAAATCTAGTGGGTACGTATTTTTAAATTTCGTACCATTTACTTTAAATTTTGAAAACGATAAGCAGAGAACTTGTTAAAGTACTTTCGAAAATGACATTCATATCTAAAACAATTTGATTTTCCATCATGCCTAACAATCTTAGCCTTTATGTAATTATAGTCAAATGCTTTCATTAAAACTTTGAAATGTTGTTCTTCTGTTCATCTCTATTTGCAGGAGTACAACACAAAGACTGCCTCATGTCATATTATACAATATAGGAAATGTGCTAATTATATTTTATCGACCTGTTACATAAATACCCTGGAGGAATGTCGTCGTCCACTATTTCATGAACATTATGGTGAGTTGTACATAAAGAACATTGAGTTGTTTTCCTAAAACCTTCCACCTAGAGTTTGAGCTGTAAACACATCATTTTCTCTTCTGCTTGTCTCATTTCAGATTGATTGTTTTCCATGCCCCCTCTTCACGGTCCGAGTGGAAAATTAGCAACTAACTTTACAAAGAAATCAGCACCTTCAACTTCAATAACGTCACACTTCAAAATGAAATGCATCCATGTAATTTGGCACCTTACAAGCACAAAAATCTGCAAAACCATTAAAAAAAGAATTGTTTAAATTAAAAAAAAAAAAAATGATATTACAAAACACGTAATTAACTGCCCATAACAAACAGAGGACTTTACACAAGGATATTATATTCGTCACACATTAAAGGGAAAATTATTACGAAAAAAAAACTAAAATAGTTCAATAACAAAAAAAACGAAAACAAATTGAAATAAATCACATACATGCAGCAGACTGGGGGAGAAGGGAAAAAAAAGCGAAAATAATGTTTTTTAATGAAATACAAATATTTACCATAAATTACTAATATATACAATAATACTGTCAACATATACACAAACAAATTTATTAATTATAACCGATGTATACAACCCATGTATTTAAATGTATTCGAGCAAATGTGGATGTGTGTGTGTCCATGCGAATATGTTCGAGGTTAATCGGTACGAGGACAGGTGTGTTCTAACAAATAGCACAGCTATGGCAGAAGATCATTTGCTGGCGTTTGAACTGACTTCGATTAAAAATTGTTCGGCACTTGGTAAGAATAGAGATCACTATATGTCACAGGTCAACTCCAGATGGAGAGTTCTAGATTCATGTCTAATCTCCAGGAAAACATGGCATGAATACAATCAGAGACGATCTAGATCTCTCATCGCATACAGCAGGAAGGATATATCTAGACTGATATGCGTACTCACAGGACACTGGCTGATCGGTAACCATGAACATTTCCTTTGCGGATGCCGTGCACTGATAACGTACACCGGTTATAAGGAACTTTCGTCTATAACGCACACTTTTTTGATTCCCAAGAGTTTTGCTTCTACCCTATTTTACCCTAGATATAACGAACTTCGCTTATAACGGACCAATTTGTCGAGTCCCTAGGACTTCGTTATAACCGCACTCGACTGTACTGGTATATTAGCGAACCAATTGAGCTTACAAATTTTTATATTAATTGATTCAATTTACCTGTTGGTGGTATTTTATCGTGGCTGATCTTCTTGGTGATGCTGTTTATCCATCCCATAATGTTTACACCGTACCTACGTAATTGAGAGGCTCTATGAAGAATTCCGGAAAAATAAAAACGGAAACTTGCCCAAAAAATCTCATACCAAATTAGGGCTATTTGGGGGAATGTTTTCATGATTTTTAGATAGATGAAAAATAACCAAAAATTTTTACATTGACAAAATTACCTAATTTTTTAAAGAGTGAAATCTCCAAAGTTAGCTGATAATAGTGGCATCTTTTATCAGGGATACATTTGGAAGTGGTTTGGATTCGCACAAAAAAACAGCACACCAGAAACATTTCTTTAAAGCTGTCATTTTTGCAAACAACTTCTCGTTTATAATATATTTTATTTGGGTATTTTTCAAAATTTTTGGCGAAATTTTCCTGTTTGCCTTTTTGGGGATTTTTTGAATTATTTAGGGGAATTCTTCCTCATAGGATTATTTTTGATTTAATTTGTGGGGATCATTTTTAATTTAGGGCCATTTTCGGGCGATTGCAGTTGATCCTGGGTCTGTGAGTTTATAACTTTTATCTTGTACTGCTACTGATTTTAGAGAAGTTTCTCTTTGCTTGCTTCATGGACCTGAATACAGTTTTTTTTTTGCAATGCACTGTTGGAAGGAGGGAAGAGGGAGGAAAGGCGGAGATGAAATTTGTTTTGAATTTGAGAATGTCACAGCTGGCTGGAAAGACATTTGCTAGAAGAGAATTCCACCTACGAACAGTTCGACGGAAGAACGAATGAATGAGAGTCCCTGCATAACCGCGTATCTCGGCTGAAAGTCCTAACATCAGGCACTCAAGGACGGATATCTGACGAAGAGATATCGTTAAAATATCTGTAGAATACCTATACAGAATACAAGCTCCGGCGACTTTGAAGAGAGACAATAGATACCTTACTCTCCCGTATCATTGACATCAATCTGGTGTGTACACGTTCCAAGAACATTTGGTGTCAAACTAACAACCGAAACGACGGGTGTATCTAACAATCACTCAAAGAAGACAATTTCGACGTCAATTTAAAAATGCTCAACTAAGTGAAGCAGACAATGTCAATGGTTACAAAGTGTTTTACAGAATTCCGTTGCAGTAATTCCCGTACAAGTGACAGAGACCGCTTAAACGAGACTTTCACGCCAGAAATGTATCAACAAAACAATTCATCAAATATTTGGATATTTTTAATGAATTTTTTTGTTGATCCCATTTATCAAATTTCGTTTTAATATTTGATACATTTTTAGCATATTTACGAAAAATGTTATCAAATGTTGAAAGAAATTTGATAAATCGAATTGACAAAAAAATTTTATATTTTTTATGATTTGTATTTTGGTTATCTAATTTATAAAATTTCTTTTAATATTACATACATTTTTTCGTAAATATGATAAGCAATTTACCAAATATTAAACAAAGGTTAAAAAAATTATAATATTTTTCGATCTATTTTATTAAATTTCGTTTCAATATTTAATAACATTTTTCATAAATATGCTAAAAAAACGAAATTTGATAATTGTTGATGAAAAAATTTATTGTTAATTTCAAAAATATTTTTAATCAACGACATACAAATTTTTTTGTATATATGAAACTTTCTTCATGAAAGATATTTTTGATAAACAGTATACGAATATTTTCTTTAAGTTGACAAATTGTTTTATCACAGGATTTTCAATGAATTTTTTGTTTGAATTCGTGAATATTTTCATTGAATCGAAAAATTATTTTTTTCTGTGCGATTACCGTTCTTTTCTGGTTATCCATTCCATTCGTTTGATACACAAATAATATATGCTAATATTTCAGAAATCGGTAATGGAAAAACTGTGTGCGAATTACTATACTATTTTCGAATGTCTGTTCAAAAAGGTTTCCATACTCTTGTGACAATGTACAGACATTGTATTTGCATGCGGGTATGCTATTTGTTTAAACATTCCTGCATTCACAAATTTATACACCCAATTACAAAATAAACAAAACTGTAATAAAAACAATAATAATATGTAGGAAAGTGTAATAAAAAATAGAATTGAACATATACAATAAAGAAAGTGAATGACGTTAAACTACAAATAAATGAAAACCAGTACTGAAAGGTTCAAATCAGACGTTCAACAGCGATCGACTGTAGAATGGTTCTTCGGTTTGTAGCTTTTGATATTCGCAAATATAAACACGATTTCCAGCACATCACATGTTTTTGGCGAAGAAAATCAGGAGCGATTCTTAACAATAAGACTCTTGAATGGCTTAGCCTAAAGTAGCGTCTATTTGCTAGAGCGATAGTTCGCTGGATTGGTTTTGTCATAGACTTTTTGAAGACATTTTGTATGATTTTCATTCAATTGTCTGTTTTCTTTTCGCATAAATGCACAAATGGTAATATCAACTAATGTATGTGAAAACTCTGTTCTAACTTGATTACATAAGTTAGCTCTACAACCTAATGCTGGTCTTCGTCTGCTTAATAAATAATTTATAATAATAATTTCAATGCGTGTATTTGCTTGGTTTGATTTACTGCTGATTTTTTTTGGGAATTAGCGCTACTAAACAGTAGTTCTCATTCACTTGCGAGAACCATGCACATATTAGACCAATAATTTGCGGCAGAAATCAGTGCAAATGGCTACCGATAAAGAAGTGTGGTAGCTTCCGAAATAGATCCGTATACCTTGCCTGCAATCAAAGCAATGCTTCAAACCTTTTTTAAAAATTTATATTTTTTGGAAAAAAAAAAAATAGAAATAATCAATGATCTCGAACTCGACTAATAGAAACAAAAAATCTCCAAGAATCTCGATCTGGTGTAAGCTTTCTCCAGTGCATGACACCAAGAATTCTATAATTCTTCGTGGAATTTGAAAATTCGATTTGTAGCTCACTATATTCGCCAATATAAACACCATATCCATCTGTTCACATTTCTTGGCGAAACAAATCGGAATGGGTTCTATACAATTTTGTAGAATAAGACACGAGATAGGACTCTTGAATCATTTGCTTATCCAAGTTAACATATACAGTGAAAGCACACCGACGGTCCGCGAGTAGAGCTTTTACTGTATTTGCCAGAGCGATCCTTCGCTATATTTATGGTTGCTGACAAATTCTATACAAAATATTCCACTAGCACGAGGGTGCAACTGTCGCCCTTCACTGTGTCGCCTTTCTGTCTTTCCGACATTAGTCTAGCACAAGTTTTGTTATGTTCTCGTTGACCATCAGACCCTCTTAGCCGACTCCTTCTCGATCCGGGAAAAAGCAAAAATTACTTGTCGCTCATAGTGAAAAAATTACCCAAAAAAAAACATAGACACATTTTTTACAAAAAGGAAATAAGGCCCGAAAATGATACAATTGACCCTAAATAATTTTGATTTTTTATAATCATTTTTGAATTTTTATTTGGCGGAAACGAATTCAAAATGGAAACCCCAAACGTATTTTTTTAAATGAAAAATGTCCCGAAATTGGAATGACCCCAATTAAAAAATATTCCCATATTTGGTGCAGGATTATTTCATTGATGGTCTTACAAGGTTTCGAACCGGGGAAATTTTCGTACACACCGCGGTCGTCCACAAAACTTGTCCAATATCGTGTAGGTAATGTTTGTAATTGTGTAAAAAAACATTGAGAAAATGTTGTGCATATATTTAACATTAGACATTATTTCTAAATATCCATTGCGAACTTTAGACAGAGTGATCAAATAGGTCAATGGGAAATAAGAGAGGGGGAAAGTGACTTGCAAAATTTTGAATTTTGTTTCCTTCTACTTTTCAGAATGAAAATAGTTTAAAATCTCTCGGCCTTCCAAAAATCAAGGACATATTTGTTCTGTCACTCATTCTCCAGTTGAAATTATGGGAAACCGTTCGATATGGAAGCACTTATGGTTCCTAGTAGCTGGAGAAATCACCAGATCTGGAGTGGCTACAGTGACTGTTGGGATTTTACATTATTATTGGTTTTTTTGTTTTAATTCAAAAATTCTTTGGCCCCATTTAAATTAACCTGAACAAAACTCTGCAACGGTCACACACACATATGTAAAGTATACTTTTAGGCTGTAATGAAGTGCATGCAATGTTGCCACATGTTTATGTTTTTCTTATTATAAAATTTTAATAATTCTTTCGTTTCCATAACTCTCTGTCTATAAAGCAAACAACCAACAAAACGAATTGTAAAATACATACGTCATAAATACTAACAAACTAACTAACTGAAAAACATAGCATAGAAATGAAATAAAAAAAGGAAAGGAAAATAAAATAAATTTTAAAATGAATACTTTTAAAGCTAAGCCAATAAACTCTATGCAAATGTTACAACACAAAAGATAAAACCCTAGAAACTTAAGAAAGATAGAAAAAAAAATACCGGAAATCTTTTAACGCACCTAAAATAAAACAATTTGTTTTTATTTTGTTGACAAATAAAATACAAACTCTCTCTCACACACACACACACATTATAAATGTCCGTAAATGTATATTTGTTACTACAAAAAGACTAAAAACAAAGTAAAACATTTAAAATTCAAAAATGAGCAGCAGCCGATACCAACTCAAGTTATGATTGATTCCCCCACTTGAGTTGAAATTATGTTTTCGAAATGTTTTGCATTTACACTCCTTTTTGTTGTTGTTCTTTCATTTTATGTCAATAGGTCGGATATTGCCTGCAATTCCGATTGCATTTATGTAGTTGAGTTTTAATTAATTTAAAATAGAAAAACAAATGCTTCGAATGTGATATTTTTGTGAAATATTATAACAAAAATTATTATTGTACATGTACATTTTTTTGAATGATTGCAAAAAAAAAAGGGAAAACCATTAAGAGTTTGGTGTTAAATTAAACGATTCACGCCACGTTGGATGGCATCGATATCTACACCAGTAATTGATTAATAATAATATTTATTTAAAATAAATACTATATATATATACATATATATATATATATACCAAATTGCATTTTGTTTGAAATGAAAATGATATTATAATGATTGTAAATTGAAACGGAGGCAAATTGCAAATTCTAAATAAATGGAAATACAAATCTAACTATAATACATGTTAAAACTGAATGTGTTTTATTTTGCGTAAGGAAGGAAACCAAAACAGCTCCCCCTACTCATTCAGGGATAGGAAACAAAAAACATGGTAAGCATTTGCGTAGTAATGAAATTCAGTTGAGAGAAAAAGGTCACGCAGAAATCACTTTTATAAAATCACTTTGTGCGTGAGGTTTTTTTTTATCGAATCACCTTGCAAGTATTTATTTTATATAATCTTAAATAAAAACTCATCAAAAAATGATACAGGGAAACTACGATGTATACAAGTCATGATCCTAGTACAATTGCTTACTCTCATAGTATCTGAGAACGACGAGGGCGGATACATTTTTTTTTTTTTTTTTTTTAGAAAAAAATATGTTTTATTTCTTCAAATTGCAAAATTGAGAACGACGAGGGCGGTTAAATAATTTTTTTTTTTTATGAAAAAAGCAGTTTTTGTTTCTTCAAATTTGCAAAAATTAACTATTGTGCTCTCTTTTAGACAGAATCCCTTGTATTGTTTACCAATAATATTTTGAAGTGAATCGGATAAGAACTAAAACTTCTGTCTAAAAGAGAGCATAATAGGTAATTTTCGCAAATTTGAAGAAACAAAACCTGTTTTTCCTTAAAAAAAAAATAATTACTTAACTGCCTTATTTAAGAATTAATGAAAAAAGTCAGAAAAATTTTCTTTTCACAATATCTCGAATACTATACGTGATGGAAGAAAACGTACACACAATTCGCATTTAGGAGATTATTTTACATATGGATCAGTTGGTTCTTGAAAGGAGGATTTTGTTGCAGAACAATGTAGCCTTCAAGTCCCCTTAAATAGGCGGCGATTTCAGTGAGATGAAAATATTTTATCTCCTAGCTATGTCTTCAGCTTTGCTGCCTTATCTCCCAAAACTAAACTGGCGGGGAATCTCTCTCAAATCAAAATTTCTTATATTCACTGACCGGGTGTCGCTGTTTAAAACCGGCTGCGAACGCCCAAGTCTTTCTATAGAGACGTTTTTCAAGGCTTTTGTGAGGTGGAAACGGCCGCCAAAAAATGTTTTACGGTCCCTGTTTGCCTGGTTTGCACTCACAGTTGCTATCGAACCACGATCGTTCTGCAGGTTTGGAAATAGAAAGTAAGTCCGGAGAATATGCCGGATAACGTAAAGAGATTGTCATAGTAGCTATCAACAACATATATATAGACTTGAATTGAGGGCACACGGTTCAGGCAGTGAACCACACACATTTATAAAATGAATTTAGAAATAAAAGTCATTAATTGACATAGTAATTTACTGGATGGATATTAATTAACCTCTAATTGAGATAACTAACTATTTTAATGGAAGCTATGTTTCCGTTTTATCTCTGCAATTTATTCAGAATAGCCTTGGAGCCCAAAAACAGTTGATATTAAAACGAATGAATACTTCAGAAATTGGTGTCCAAATTATTTTCACAGCACCTGAAAAATAAAGAGTCTAAAAATAGGAACGCCGCACAGTAAGATTTTTCGAAATAAATCTGCCCCTTTGGAATGGGTTTATCTGATTGGATTGAAATTTCACACAGACCTTTGCTGAAGTGGGTTTGGGCGTAAATCCGTCATATGGACTTAGTGGGTCTTCTCAGAGATCAGCTGCAAGGGTACAAACTTGGAAACGTCGTTCCTCAAATAAAAGTCAACTACCGTCAAATTGTCATTTGTTCATTTTAAACGAAAACAAAAATTTTCAATCGTTTTTTACTTGCCAAAACTCTGTAACTTTTTAGCCGATGCAGATATTTTAGTATTTTTACAGATGACATCCTAAGATTTTCTACAGTTTGTGGGGGTTTATGTTTTTTTTTCATCTTCTTTATTTTCATAATAAATTTTGAAAAATTAAAAAAAAATCTTTTTTGACATTTAAAAAAAATTCTTTGCCTAACGAACTTTTTTGATGTTTAATTCATTTTTTATTTAAACAAAATTAAGGCAACACATTTAGTTTTTACTTATATAACAAAAACAGTAAATTATAATTTGACTTAGGTGCCCTAGTTGATAGAGTGCTTGTCTATCAGCGTGGGGGGATGTGGGTTGGATTCCCACAAGAGGCTTTGGTCTATCGGTTGTCACCCGGTTTACTTTAAATTTACTTTGTATTGTAATTAATCAATTGGCGATTCAATATTCAAATAATTTTGATTAGGGATTGAACACAGACGACCACCGGTATACATATGTGTATTCAAAAGAAATGCAATTCTCCCGCGAAGACAAAATATATTTCTATTCAAAGTTTAAGTTTTAAGATTTTTCGAAATTATAATGAAATTCGAAATTCACCTCCTTCTAACCACCACGTCACCATTCAATATACACTTTGGACAACTTTACTTGTCCTTGAACAAACACACTATTCAGGCATTAGTAGTAGTCAACATTTTGTTAAGGTTTCTTTACATTTCAATCGATCTCAAAAGTCCACCTAAGAATCAAAAGCTAATATTTTTTTTTTAAAAAGTTCTCGTTCTTCTCACATAAAATTGTAAATATTTCCCTTACATTTTTTTCCGCAAGAATAGTGTATAGTATTTTTCTCTTCTCTATAGCCAATCATAATCAATATCAAAGAAGTCTGCCGTCATCAGAAATTCGCAACAATTCTTTTTTTTTGGGCTCAGTTTTTTTTTGCCGAGGCTTTTATAAAGTTCGAAACTACTTTTCTGTCACAGTGACATCGGACCGAAGAGTCTATCGATATGGCAAACAATTGAGTAGAATTTGTGAATGCAACCGTTGCTAGGTTTTTGTTGACATTTCGCAAAAAAAAAAAAAATGCACTGGAAAAAATGGCGAACGAACCCAAACAAACAACAATTCATGTGAATGCCAAAAAACGAAAATCTCAAACGCACCCTCCCGGCATACCTATCACGCTTGCAACTGTATGGGATATCAGTGCAGTACGAGAAAGGGGAACATTAAAAAAATCTTTGTTTGTCGCCACAAAGGCAATTTGTTGATGTACTTGCAACTTTCGACACAGCAAAACAAAAGTGTAACTGAATGCACAGAAGCTTTCGAGTTGGGCTGAATGGCGGGCGACGTGAAAAGCGATGGGGTCAAAATGTTTTCAGTGTACACTACACTCTAGCGTGAGCGTTTGGCCGATTCAACTTGAAGATCCAAGGGTAATGCTTGTTGGCGGTATATGTCGATATACCTCCATGTGATAAATCTTTCCTCGAAAATAAATAAATCTTACTTGAGGCCAATGATTTTAAAGGTGAGACCCTCTTCCGCTTCGAAAATACACATGTAGAATGGAAGAAGAAAAATGTATCTTGGAAGATGCCATAACTTTTGAAAGCGTGGCAACGGAGTACTCATAAATACAGGGTTTTCCAACAAGAGGCGTTATTTTGGTATTCAAAGAAAAATGAAATTTGTTTGAGATAGATGATCGAATGTTTATTTCATAATAAAGAGGAAGGTATGCCGTTAATAATGAAGAACAACATCAGCCAAATGGCCAACACGACCACGCTTACAGGACCATCTCCTTTTCATAGAATTTTCCATAACCAAATCGCAACGTGGCTGCCCTATGTCCTCGATAGCCTCACGAATTCTGTCTTTGAGGTCTTGAATCGACGCTGGGCTATTGGCGTAGACCTTATCTTTCACGTGGCCCCAAAGGAAGACTTCGCAAGGTATTAATTCACAAGATCTCGGTGGCCAATTGTAATCGCCTTTTCGAGAGATAACACGATCCGGAAACTTTTCCCGTAAAAGAGCAATGGTTTCGTTGCTTGTGTGGCACGTAACGCTGTCTTGTTGAAAGTAAACGTTGTCCAGATCAATATCAAACAACTCCGACAACAAAAAATCTCTCAATAGCGTAGTCCATTCAGCGTAACTTTTTGAAAAAGTAGGGTCCAATGACCCCGCCGGACCATAACTCGTACCAAACTGTCACACGTTGATGATGGTGAGGCTTCTCAGCAATAACTCTTGGGTTTTCCAAGCCCCAAATGCGAAAATTTAGCTTGTTGACGTAGCCACCGAGGTGGAAATGGGCCTTATCAGTCAAGATGATTTTTCGATGGAATTCCGGATCATTTTCATGCCTTTCAAGGACCCAATCAGCAAAGACACGACGTTGTTGATGATCGGCCGTCTTGAATTCCTCTGTTAACTGAACTTTATAAGCCCTAAGACCCAACTCTTTATGGAAAATACGGTGTAATGATGTTTGTGGAATGTCCAATTCCAAAGAACGAGGAGGAATAGACACGCCTGAGTTTTCTTCAACACTTTGGGCTACAGCAGCAATATTCTCAGTTGTTTTTGAGCGACGTGCACTGGTTTTATTCGTCACATCACTAAAGTGTCCCTACAGCTCGAATTATTCCACCAAAAATGGTTTAGTCGCTGCAAGATTTTCACCATTTTTGTAGTGAATTTTAATAATTTCAATGTGTTGTTGATTGTTCCAGTTTTAGTAATGGCGTAGTTTCTACTTGTCAAATGTCAAAGCATAAAAGATTCAAAAGTGGCAGCTACCGAAATACCGGGTGATTCAAAATAACACCTCTTGTTGGAAACCCCTTTATAAATGCATATGCACTTTGGAAGAAAATCCAAAAGAGTAGAAAAGTCATCGTATGAATTGAGACTAAGTTGAACCGAAGTGAACCCATAGAAAGACAGCTTCAGATTTCTATCCTCTATCGATGAGCAAAAATTATAGACAAAAATTAAATATATATTTTTTTTTTAAATCTTAAATTTGTATACGTTAACCCCTTGTTTTTTTTTTGACAAAAATATAGGAAATTATTACACCGTGTTACAAAAAAAAATGTTTTTTGAACTGAAACCTAAAAAAAAACGATAACCATTTAAAAAAAAAACAAAAAAATTAGGAAAATCTGAGAATTGATAAAAATCTATTTTTTAAAAAATCAGCTCGATTGGATCACTGAAAAAGGGTTAAAAATCGGTCCAAAGGCTTTCACACAGGCCACTACGAGCTTCATACTTCAAACTTAAAAAAAAAATTCTGGTGTGTACATGAAAATCGCCGAAAAAGTAAATTTGGTTCATAGGACAGAATGTGTGTAACACGGTGTTATCATCCTGAATCTATTGGATTGCTCTGCTGGTTTCCATGATGTGCCTAAAGAAGTACATTGTGAATGCACTTTTCATGACGTCAGTCTGGTCCAGTGACATCAGGACATTTAACCGGAAGACTCTGCCAGAGTCTCTCATCCTTTCATCGTCAAATGGCCGGTTGACCGAACGACGCACCATATAGAAAATGTGTTCTTCATTACATTAACAGAACTCAGGCGGCAACAAATCGTTTTTAACATAAAATTAGCAAGATCGTCAAGTGTAGCAATAGTTTCGGTAATTGGCATTAAATATTAAGATTATTTGAATACATCGCACACCAATTCAAAATTTTGCAATTTTCAGAAAACTCAATCAATCGCTGTGTCCAGTGACAAAGTTGAGATTTTACGCATTTAGACTTTTTTTTGGGGGATATTGTCAATTACTCTGTATTTTCTATTTTCTGAGAGCTTTCACTATGTAGCTGATGGTAAAATGTAGTACTGTTTATATTCCAAATAAGCCCCCTAAGACTTTTAGTATTATCGGGACTTTACGGTTTGAGAGATGTTGCGACATCTAGTGTTTGCAGACATACTACTTTTTCCGTAAATAAACATAGGTTGTTTCCCTAGATATGATTTCGCACACACGATTTGACATGATGCCTATCTTTCAAAGCCCTTTTAGGATTCTTATGAGAATGCCTAATCTCCGGTCCATTTAGGGTTGATATCTGGCCATAACTATCGGGTTATCTTAGAAGTTAGTAAAAAAAACCCATCTTCTTGCGAAAGATCAAAAATCATAACAAATAACCATGGAACACATATGTACTCAGAAATTCTTTAGTTCGCTTGTATCCTTTCGGAGACGTAGGATGATGAATATATGTTTGATATTTTAACCGATTGCGAGGAAAATCGTCTGCCCATGGCCACCGTCATGGCAAATAACCCTAATCTGGATATAATCAATCATTACGGGGTTTCCTGTGTAAAAAATAACACTGCCAATCTTTCACTGACATCACATCCACGATGTTACCAACTACAAGCCAGATTCAGTATACCGTCCCAATGGTGGCTGTATGAAGGCAAAGCGTTTGTTGTCCTTGTGTCTGTTAGCACTGTTTGTATTTGCCAAAAGTGTTTGTCTTTATGAAGGTGCCTTTCCCGATCTGAATGGAGTTTGTTTGGATGTATTTTTTTTTTGTTTTCTGTTGTTGTTGTCGCTGCTGCCGTTTCTGTTGTTGTGCTTTCTTTTGGTGGCAGCATTATTCGTTAAATTAAATTATTAAAATATTCTGTCTGTTTACCAACGACTTACTGACTGTATAGTACATCAACAGTACCATCCGCCACCACCCATCCAACCATCACCAGGCAGCATCCTCATTGTCATCGTCATCGCCAGCGTTGCTTGCTGTTAGCAACACCACAACCCACTTCTGTATCCATTCCACCACAAACTCCTTTAACAACATTTATTAGCATTTGTTTGTACAATTGTGACTGTGTGTATTGGTTATGTGTGTTTGTGTGTTGTCTTTGTGTGCAACATTCTGTGTAAACACTCTTAAACTTCCGCTGTAGTGCCGCTGCCACTTGGCTTTCTTGCTCGCCATGTTGCAACTTTGTTTGAAAGAGTTGAAGTTGCCTTTTTTGGGTTCAGTTTCCATTGAATAGATAACTTTTTCAATATTATTTGTGGATTCGCCTTTTTCCAACTTCTTTGTTCGATGTTGTTATTTGTTGGCGTCGTCATTATCATCACCGCCGTCGCCGTCGTTGTCGTCATCGTCATCACAGTCACTTAAGTTTTGCTGTCTTGTTTTACTCGTATTCCATTGTAAGTGGCCGATTGTTTTGAATGTCTATGCACTCAGAAGGAAATTTTCGATTTCATACAAATGGAAATTGTCAATTTTATAAGTGATAATTTTTGTGCACGGCTGAAGGATATTGAGGAGTAATGACCTATTAGCACAATTTTTGAAAAATAATACTGATATTTTGGAATTACTCAACTTGGAGTACCAACCTTTTTGTTTGACAGTCTATGGAATGCAGCAGCCTTAGCCCAGAGTGTGTTACTCAGTACAGTGATACAACACGGACTCGCCATCGATCTCAACATCTTAACATTTCATGCGAATTTCACACAAAGACTTCGAAGGCACACGCCCATTCTCTCTGTTATTGCCTCTCAGTTTGAGCCTTAAAATAGTGCGAAATGGACAAAGTTTTGGCTCGGAAAAATCATTGTTTCTGACGAAGACAACTTTGATCTCGAGGCTATGCCGAACAGCCGCATCTGGTAATCGGAAACACACCATGTGACCGTCGTGAAGCATGGACATTTTGTTGTGTATTTCCCAATTTTCGGTTAACGGTAAACACTACAGGGGTCTGACAATCCATTTATGTGGCCAGAGGTTTGTAGACTTCTACTTAGAAGGTTTTTTTTGATTTCAGCTGAACGTCATGCATCACAAGTCTGGGCGTTGTCCATTGGCTAACTCGAAGCAGCAATTTTATGCAGTTCGACTTTTTCGGTATAGAGAGTCTACAAAGGGGTCCCTCTATTCTCCCAGATGTTCCCCATGGATATGATGGCATAATGTAGTACTGGTTATACTCCAAATAAACCCATAAAGTCTTTAAGTATTATGCGACCCGTAATCAGGACTTTAAGATTTTCAGTCCGGTGGTTGCCGAACGCGAGCCTTGCTGATACCTGGATGGATCCGTATATGATTCCACAAATAAGACGTCGACTAGGCCGAGGGTAGACTCGAACTCATCAAGGAATTATCCAAAACGGCACAAGTTGATCAGATACTGGGCCTATCAACAGGTCCAGCGATTCGACCTTTTCTTTCAATGCCGTTACTTTGCTGCGACTTCGGTTTTGAAAGTCAAACAAACCAGACCTTCGAAGAAAAGGAACAATGAACGGCACCTGTGTCTCTCTCGCAAATTGGAGTCTCTGAAATGGTCAAATGAAATGATAACAGGGTGCCTAGTCTGCTTAGTGGTAACACTGGTCCCAGGACCTGGTTGCCTGTTGTCGGCGGCCATCATCAGGGGACATATAGCTGGCATCACTCCCAGGGACAAGTAGAGCCACATCGAAAGCTGTCTGCCTTCGGTGTACTCCCAAGTTCTCATCGTTTCTTACGCAGGCATGTTGCAGGGTCGCATTGAGACAACCACTGTGTAGACTTCAACCGCGTGGCTCTAATAAATGTGGGTGAGGTTTGGCCAGGGGCGGTTCTAGATGTTGCCAATATAGAGGACATCCCGGGGCACATGCAGGGATCCCAGTAAATGATGTAATTGTAATAAATGCCGTGCCTCTCATCGTGCAACGTAAAATTCAGGGAACTACTCTTCAAAGAGATCCAGATTAAGGTCTACAAGAGCGGCAGATTCTGCATTCATAACATAGCGTCTCGTCGTTTTCTGATGCTCTAGGGTACGTAGATAATTTCTTTATCACACAACCAGACAAAGACCTCTGTGAGGAAGAGCTTCTTGCAGACACAAACACTGAGGCGGATGTGGCAATGGTGGAAATATCTTAACGAACTTCGGTTAATTCATATAAACCTCCACAACTCTAAGGCAGCAGGCGCAGTCTTGATATTGCTCGTGGTGTAAGGAGGAGTCCTCGAGTTAGAAATGCCAAATTCATATTCGAAAAGTCACTGTGTGCTAGTCATTAATGTTTTAAGTATCACAGGTTTTCTGTTCTGCTGAAATCAACATAATCTCTGGAATATGAATTTCTCAATACAAAACTAAATTAACCGAGTTTTTAACTCGAGTGTAACCACAGCATGACTATTTTCGCACCCATTTTATGATTATTTCCCACTAAAACTGTTTGGAAAGATTCCTAATATTTATTTATTTTATGAGTAAAACGATAAATATTTTCACAAATTTTCATTTAGGTACAGATACATGTACGTGTATATGAACGGCTTTTCTTTTGTTACATTGTTATGCCATCCAATGCCATCGCATTAAGAAACTAATGACAATTTAATTGACTGTATGCTGTTGTTACGGATTCCCAAATTTACATTCACATGTAGTTTCTAAATTAATGAAGACTTAGTTTTGGACCGTATGTGTTCATATTTATCTCAAATACGCTGTTATTCGTATTTTCATGTGACAACTTCCATTTCAACCACTTCGAAACGAAACCACCCTCTCATGTTCAAGGAAACATCCTCCATGTGTCCTTACTGCATGCGTGTAAATACCGATTGGAATATACATACAAGTATTTAGCTGGGTGTTTATATGTCTTGTTGTTGTTTGCTTTCTTTTTGTGTCACGCAAAATATATCCCGGGGTGTTAATTTTTATATAGATATCCTATGGCTAAGGATTTTTACCTCCTGTTGGTTTGGTTTTCCACACAACATTCACAGTCATCAGCCATGTATAAATTCAAACTGGGTGTTGTCGTGGCATAATTGTGGCCCATGCTCGTTGTATGATGGACAGGGTTTATCTCTGGGGATTTTAAATCAAATTGTCACCCTCTGGATGTTGCATATATTGGCACATATTGTCGTACATTGTCAAACGTTGACATACATATGTTCAAATGTATGTATGTATCGTGTACATTTGTATTGACTGACCGCTGTCCACAATTGACATTAATAATACAAACAGGAAACAAGTGGCATTCCCTACATTGGAGGATATGCCATACCATTTCTCTCCGGGTACGTAGCAAAATGGTGTCATTAAATCTGATTAACGGAGGTGTGAAAATTATTCCGCTCTTATTCGGATATTATAAATGCGAGGGTTGCTATCTAGACATCGGGTCCAGCAATGACAACAAACAACCATTTCTAATTGGAAATAGTTTTTTAATTTTTTTAAATATTCTCTGTGAAGATCCCTACACTTTTGCAAGAGCTCAAACCAATTTTCGATGGATTTTTTCCACTCCGCTTGAGACACCTCCAAAACATGGATTTTGAAAGCTTCAATAGCTGATTCGGTCGTTGAAACGCGTTGTGAGGAAATAAGAAAAACTCGGGATTGTTCGGCGGATGACCCACCCATTCCACATCTTGAATAGCCCACCATTGTTTCAGCTGAATTGTGAGAGCTCACATTGTCCTGATACAAAATGATCGGTCTTCTATTATTGACTATCCCCGCTGTGGTTCTTCCACGAACAACTGTCAGGGATTTGGCTCGTCTTGATAGTCGATTTCTGTTTGTTTTTTGGGGGTCTCTTAGATCCATGATCCGTCACATGCTCTGATCATTCGCAAAATTGTGTGGAATCCCACAAGAACAAATCTTTTTCACTGCCCAATGAACATGCAATATCTTATTGATGCTTTGCCATACTAATGCCCAAGGATACCTCAATCTCACGGTATGTCACATGTCGTTCTGGCTTTATCAGTTCACACACAGCATCAATGGTTTCCGGCAAAACCACCGAAGTTGGATGGTCTTCACGAAATTCATCCTCCAGCGAACGGCGTCCGAGACTTAACTTTGGGTACCAGCGATTTACTGTGGTTTCTGATGGTGCTTCATCACAAAAAGTGGAAATAAGTTGATTGAGACACCTTTGTCTCGATAGTCCATGCCGAAAATCGTAAAAAATGTTGACGGCTTAATGTCATTTTTAAACGAGATGAATTGTCCAACAGACTCTACAGGAATTAATACGCGCTCAATTGATGTAACGTTCTGAGTGATGTTATGCTAGAAAATGTCAAACTGACCAAAGGAAGCTCCAGTTTGCATTTGACATCACTTGTATTGTCAGTAGCCGGAACATAAATAGCACCAAGCATATATTTTTTTATTTAAATTTTTTCTTGAATTTGTATGCAACCGTATCAGAAATAACACGAAAGTAAATATGGAAATTTAGTTGCGACAATATTTTTTTCTTAAAAATGTAATTTTTTTTTTGATCTGGGGATTTTAATTTTAGTATTATTTTAGAAAAAAAAAACCTAATTTTTGTAAATTTGTGTAGAAGGAAATTCCTGCAGACAATTATCGAAAAATTTTAAATTGTTTTGTAGTCTTTAAGAAATCATATAATCAAACCTCTGCTGAGGGTCATAAGAGGTTAAAGACATTTTCTAACATCAGAAAAAAGAACAATATCAGAAAAATATAACGAAATTGTATAAGCAAAGATCTATTCAATTTTTGTTGGCATACTTTGGATCCCTCCATCTCTAGCATTCGAAATCAATGGAAAGTAGAATATCGGGACTTAGATGAAGCCAAAGGACAGCTAGAAACTAAATATGGAATATTCGCAGGCAATTTTCACTGCTTTTGTTATATAAGTAAAAAATATTTTTTTTTATGTTGTTCATATAAAAAACAAAATGAACATTAATTTTTATTTTTTAAAGAAAATATCGAGGAAAAACATTTTTTTGCGAAATTTTTTTTATATATTTTTTTTATTGAATAACATTACAAAGTAAATTTATATTGTTATTATGGGTACAAGGGTGAACCGGGTGACACAAACCATATGGGTGGATTTTTGCAGAGCAGACCAAAGCCTCTGTTGATAATCGATCCCACCATCCCCACGCTGATAGGCAAGCACGCTACCAACCCGCCTACTGAGGTGCTTCGATTTTTTTTTTTTCAAAATCTATTATTAAAATGGTTTGTTTATCAATTAGCTTTTTTTTAATAAAAAAAAAATCCACACTTCCATGCTGAAGATTAAAAAACTTCAATAGAATCTTAATATATATTTACCCTCGACACTGATTCACTGATTCACTGATACACTGATTCACTGATTCACTGACTCTGTCACGCAGTACGTAGGACTTCCTCGAGTCATCATCTTAATATATATTTACCCTCGACACTGATTCACTGATACACTGATTCACTGACTCTGTCACGCAGTACGTAGGAATTTAAATAGGCATTCTATAATTCTATATAAATTCTATAAATAATAATAATAAAAAAAAAAATTTTTTTTTTTTGTACAGAAATTGTGTTTTCCCCAATTTTTTTTTTAACAAAATTTTTTTTTCCGAAAATTTTTTTTTCAAAATTTTTTTTTCAACAAAAAATTTTTTTTTTACCAAAATTTTTTTTTCCATTTTTTTCAACCAAATTTTTTTTTCCAACAAAATTTTTTTTTTCCACAAAATTTTTTTTTTCAACGAAATTTTTTTTTTTCAAAAAATTTTTTTTTTTCAAAAAATTTTTTTTTTTCAAAGAAAAATTTTTTTTTTCCACAAAATTTTTTTTTTTCAACAAATTTTTTTTTCAATATTTCAACGGGCGCCATAGGCGCATTACAACTTACTAGTTCCTCAATAACTACAGTTCCGATTTTATTGAAATTGAATCCGGAGAAAAGATTAAAATGTTATCTGTCGAATAAAAAGTTACTGCAATGTCTCAATCGGTTCAAAAGTTTCAGATTTTTGGCCAGTAAAAAACGATTCTGAACCACTGTGTCTGTCTGTCCCGGCTGGCTACTCAGTACTGCATTCCGTCATACAAATTTTGCAAGAGCTTGGTGGCGGTTTCTGGCTCTCATGAATGGCTTGTTTGGTATTCGCCTTAAGGGTCTGTATCGTTTATGAATTATTTGGATTACATCGTTTCTTCATGGTACCCTAGAAACAAATCGGTCGACGTCATATTTCACCTCCGAGGTGGCCAATTGAGATTGCCGAGACGGCTGAAAACACGATTACTTTGTGGGTGCTGAATCTGAAGATCGCCTAAGTCCATGTCTTGTATCTCCTAGCATAAAAATTGGTTTATCACGTTTATTGTTAACTGAAATTTCCAAAGAAAAATGGGTAACTGATGCCACCGCTTCAAAATCAGCAGCAAACCTCTCATTCTCTGAGCATGCATTGGCTTCTCGACGATCACGTGCTGATTTTCCGATCTCCAGATGCGACAGTTTTACTTAACGTTAACATATCCGTCGAGATGAAAATGGTCTTCAGAAAAGATGAACTTTTGAGGAAAAATGTTGTCCTCTTTGAGCATCGCCAAGGCTCAAACAAAGAAGCGACAACGAAGCGGATGATCGTGTATTTACCATTTCTAGCTAATTAAAAGAAGTTAGTATTGGATCATCAAGTTCCGTCAGTTTATATCAAGTGGCGCCGGTTTTAGATCACAAATCAGTCTTACGGTTTACACAAACATCCTGAAGTTGGTGATTTATCCTAAACATCCCATTTTTCTCACAACCTGGACATGACCTTCTTAAAAAATTCAATACCGCTTGCTCTGTTAGTCGAGCACAATGCCCATCAAACCCTTCCTTCTATAAATTTCGGACACGAGTTAACTAAATATGACGTCCCAAACTGCGAGTGTTCGTAACAACTTCTGAATGTGTTTTCCCCTTAAAAGGAAGACCATGGAAATGATAAACCACTTATCCCATTTATGTGTTGTTTTATTTGTAAATTTGCGACCCTCTACCATTTCGATCCCTCAATATTATGTGTCCACAAATAACCACATGCAGAATATGTTGCTAAAACCGGAAATTAAATTTGTCATTTATCCTCTTTTCATGTGAATAAATGTCGGGACAAACGTATCAATATTTGCTGTGTGTATGTGTGGGTTTGTGTCTGTGGATCTTTGTATATGTGTGTGTGTGTGGGTTTGTGTGTGCGAGTGTATGTTGAATCCAAGTGTGATGTGTTGTCACTTGAAATTAACAATAAAATCTATACACATCGGAACTTTATTAGAACAACCAAACGAGAAATAAAATAAAATAAAATTTTATTAAGTAAATCAGTTGGCAAACTCCATAGAAATCCATATTGGAATGGAAAACTGAAGATACACAAAGACCCCCCACACTCAGATAGGAATATGAATGTGTGTGGATATGTGAGAAGATGTGTAAATATTCATAATCTCATATGTAGATGGCATATGTGGTACGATGGTCAAAAGGAAAGTTATAGAAGGAAAATCGCCATTCCCAAGTCTGGGTGCTCAAGGCAAGGCGAGCTGTTTAAACATAATTCACACTTGTGTAACATAGTTTGTGGATTCCAGATCTGATAGATTGTTGGCATCTACAGAGGAAAAATATTGCCGACTCCTCTTAGGCTTAAGTCTACTATAATAAACAGGTTAAGGCAGAGGTTGTCAATGACTTCTGAACTACAAAAACTACGATATTCAATGACGGCATCACTGAGATTAAGGGTGTATTGGAACATGAGACACACCATCCCACGGGAAAGTCCTTCTGTATTTAGAAAACCGGAAATAAAATTCGAAAAGGCACCTAAGGTGAGTATGACAGGCTCTTCTGAGTCATGAAAGCACAATTTCGACTGCTTAGCGAAATAAACAATTACAATTAAACCTTACGGGGAAGATCGCCATATAAAACTTCTCTAGAAAAGCATTAGCCCTTTGGTTATCGACAGAGAGATTTAACAATTTGAACAAATGTTGTCGAAGTAGTTTTTATTTGGGTGCTACCGTGAGAGCTGCTTCTCTCGCCAAGGAAAATGAATGAGAGATCTTCTAAATTTCGAATGAGAGGTCAGAGGTAAAGAGGTACGAAAAAGCCTCTAGAACAACTGACGTATCAGAAAGGTGATACTACAGTTCTGGAGGAGAAAAGCGAAATCCTCTGACTGGCAACACTCGTTGAGAAATTATTATTTGTCTCAACTGGGAATTCGGTAAATTCTTGAAGCCACATTTCATGGTTCACATTTCACTGACTACTTACTTATTTCCCTTAACATTCCACGAAGGAACAGACGGTGAACTTCTCTCGAATCAGGAGCTGTGTACGATATAATTTGTGTACTCACTGAACGGGATCTACTCCTTAAAGCCGGCTCCGAATGGCTAATGTTTTTCTAGCGAAGTTTTACATGGCTTAGAGATTACTCTCTTACTCGTAAAGTCGCCAACATTTACGATGTGGAAACAAACGCTGAAAAAATGTTTGATGGTCTTACCCGGTTTCGAACTCGGGTTCTTCTGTGTGATAGTCGCACATACTACCTACCACACCAAGTCTGTCCACGTGTTCCATTACTAAAGAAAAATGTCTAAAAGTCATGTCTTTGTAAAATCTGAAAACTTTTGTAAAACATCTTTAAATTTGTAACAATTTACTCATAAAAATTGTAGCCACTGTTAACCCGTTTTGCCACAGCGGGTCCCCCATGGCACCTGGCTCACCCAAAAAGCTCTTCAGTTTAATGAAATCCGTTCAGCATTTCCGTATATCTATATTTATTGTCACTTTCCGAACTCATGCAAGCCACTGTGCACGGTACAGTGTATAAACCGCCTTTTCCAAGCCAAGGGCTACAGGAAAAACTTTCCGTTGGTTCCTCGTGGCTGGCATAAGAAGAACACAACAACAACAACAACAAGAACAACCCGGAGAAATGCTGACTTTAGCATTTCAGAGGATATCATTTGTTTCACAACGCATTCAGTTGAGATGACAAAGAAACTCGAGTGTGAGATGATGCTTCAGGATCTTAGTAAATCTTAGCTAAAGTACCCGTTGGCAGTGCATAAGTAAACGTTTCCTGGACTACTACTTGAGCCGGTGTGTGTTGGTGTTAGTGTGTATGGGAGTTAACCCGCAGTAAGCATTATGTTCGACATACGTTGCTCGTATGTCCTTTGGTTTCCCTTCACACACACTCAGATACTCCGTCAAATTCATATAAAACACATATTTATTACAGTCATTGCTTATGCGATGTTAAGCTATCCCTGACAGTAATCGTGTCCTTGTATTATGGCGCATACTTACGCATATAAATAATGGCCAGAGTATAATTTTTCTAGTTGATTCTACGAAATATTACAGCCAGCCAGAGAACCATTCAACTTTTTACACCATCTACGAAGGGAACATCACCATCAGCAGTGGCATCCAACGGCAAGGATCTGGGCAAACCAAGCATGGAAAATTTATTTGTTGTTATATTTCTTTAGCTTGTTTTGTTTTGTCGTTGTTATGTTTAGCTGTTTTCCTCGGCAAATATATCGTCAATTCTCTTTCTCTTTCTGTTTTTTTTTTTGTATTCCATACCAACTTCACTTTAGCGGGAATACATCTCCGGAGATTGTCAGGCGGAGTTTGTACTAGACAAGCTGTGCGTGTGTTCGTTCATCTATTCCATTGTTGTTTCCATGTTATCTGAGCATCAAATGCTGTCCCGGCCACTGTGATATTGACTGTAATCCTTTGCTATTGTAATGTATCGCATTGGTTCGTTCGCATCGCATCGCATCGCTTCGCTTCACTCGCAAACAAACAACGAAATTGAGCAGAAGAATAACAAAACAAACAAACGCACACACAAAGCACTCATCGTAATGGAAGTTTCTACTAAAGAAAGGGCAAACCAATAAATTTCCTTCTTGTGGACCTGCCGTTTGTTGCAAAGCTCGAAAAACTACTAAGGATGCGGTCTGATCCTGTACTGACGGTACGGGTACACATCTCACTGTCACTGATGGTGAGCTGGCCATTGTTGGTGTCTGTTTGCCGTTGTCCTTTTGTGGTCGCCAAGTGCCAAAGGATGTCAAGCTAAACAGACATCTTTATATGACCGGGTGGGGGTTTTTTTTTTTTTTAAATTGTTCTTTTTAATTTTCGTCCATTCGTCCGTTGTAAATGTAGTGATTACTTGGCGTAAATACGAAAATAACTTATTGCTTGTAATAACCATCTACGAACAATGATTTAAATACACGGGATTCTGCAAGTAATTCCAGCGAGGCTACAACATTTTCCGATTACGATTGGTGACTTTTCTATTAAGGTGCCCCATCTCGAGGAGAGTCGACATCCTACAGACGACTTGCACTTGTCATGGAACATTACACCAAAATTGCATTTTGATGACAAAGTTTTCATTGTTGCACCTGTGACTAGCGAATATAATGAGTATTCAAATAATATTTCCTATGGTTAAATGGTAACATTTTCCTGGATACTCCAAAATATCGTTACTTCCACTTGACAACAACTAACATCAACTGCAGCTGCAGCTCTAAAAAAAGTTGAGTTAGGTCTGGGCAGAAGGCATTCCATCATTCGAAGGCTTAAGGACTGCACTCCTAGTCTTTCAAATCAGAAGTACCTCGGCTTTTTCCAATGCACTGGGGCAGACACATGCTAATGCCCAAGTGCGTAGCACGTCGATGTTTCGGACTCCTCTACGACATCCTGGCCAACAGCAGCAGTATTTTCAACAGAACGGCTGTTCCGTGGCCGGCCAGCCCTGAGAAGATCACGTGTTGTCCCAGTCTGTTCGAGGTGACCGGCCAAACGCCGAAGTGTTTGTCCATTTGGTTTCGGACGCCCAGGAAATCAACAATTGTTCTGCGTTCTTGCAGAATGAACCGATTCATGGCTTGTCGATATGTATTCTGCATTTGCTTACCTCACAAATGACAAAACCGAATTGACAATTGTCGTTATTTGCAAAATGTATAGCGTTTTTCAATAGGGTGATTACAAAGTCCCCCTTGTATTAGACTGAAGATTGCAGAAGCTGTGTGGTTGAAGAGATAGAGGATAACATAAAACACTTCCTCTACACTTTCCCTGTTCTAGCGGATATCAACACTAGGTTCATTATTCTTTAGTTTTAAGAGCTCCCATTACATCCAGATACTCAAAAGAATCACTTCTTCTTAATAACTAGTAAGTTGTAATGCGCCGTTGAAATATGGAAAAAAAATTTTGTTGAAAAAAATAATTTTTTTCTTGAAAAAAAAAATTTTTGTTGGAAAAAAAAATGTTGTTGAAAAAAAATTTTTTCTTGAAAAAAAAAATTTGGAGAAAAAAAAAATTTTTGGGAAAAAAAAAAATTTGTTGAAAAAAAAAATTTTGTAAAAAAAAAAAAATTGTAAAAAAAAAAATGTAAAAAAAAAATTGGGGAAAACACAATTTCTGTACAAAAAAAAAAAAAAATTTTTTCTTGAAAAAAAAAATTTTTGTTGGAAAAAAAAATGTTGTTGAAAAAAATTGTTTTCTTGAAAAAAAAAATTTGGAGAAAAAAAAAATTTTTGGGAAAAAAAAAAATTTGTTGAAAAAAAAAATTTTGTAAAAAAAAAAATTGTAAAAAAAATTTTGTAAAAAAAAAATGTAAAAAAAAAATTGGGGAAAACACAATTTCTGTACAAAAAAAAAAATAATTGTTTTTATTATTATTATTTATAGAAAATTATAGAATGCCTATTTAAATTCCTACGTACTGCGTGACAGAATCAGTGAATCAGTGTCGAGGGTAAATATATATTTAGATAACGCACTCTTCTGAATAACGCACTGTAGAGCCATCTTTGACAGTCGAAGTGCTGAAGTTCAGTTCAAATAGCCAGAATACAGAGATTTGATTACAGCTTGACTGTCAGAGAACATCTGTGACAGTCGATGGGCTGAAGTTCAGTTCAGAAAGACAAAATCTAGACATTTGATTAGATTTGATTGAATGTCAGAGAACACGTTTATGCCAAAACTGCCTGCGATGAGTAGGACAATAACCTCAAAGCCTTGTATTGAGAATGCTTTAGCCATTCGGAGACGGCTTTAAAATACAGGGTTCTCGCACAAGGAGTGTTATTTTGAATCACCGGGTATTTCGGTAGAGCTGTCACTTTTGAAACTTTTATTATGAAACATTACTAAAAATGGAACGATACACGCTTCAACAACGCATTGAAATTATTAAAATTCTCTACAAAAATGGTAAAAATCTTCGGAAAACTAAAAAGTTTCCGAACCGTGTTATCTCTTGAAGAGGTGATCACAATTGGCCATCGAGCTCTTGTGATTTAACACCTTGCGAAGTCTTCCTTTGGGGCTACGTGAAAGATAAGGTCTACGCCAACAGCCCAGCATCGATTCAAGACCTCAAAGACAGAAATCGTGAGGATATCGAGGACATAGGGCAGCCACTTTGCGATTTGGTTATGGGAAAATTTCATGAAAAGAATATGGCTGATGTTGTTTTTCATTATTATTTATTCTTCCTCTTTATTATGAAATAAACATCCGATCATTTATCTCAAAAAATTGCATTTTTCTTCGAATACCAAAATAACACCTCTTGTTGTAGAACCCTGTAGTAGGTGTAGGTCATTGAGTATAGAATTTTTGCCGTGCATAGCTCACAGATTTTGAGAGAAGTTCCCCGTATGTTTCTTAATGCAATATTATGGAGAATTAATCTCTTCTTTAATGGCCAAAATTCAGCCTGTAGTCTCCGTGCTATATAAAACTCTAGGTCTTGAAATCCTCGAAATCCACTTGGTTTAGTTGAAGCTCTCAGTTTAAAGCCGATATGAAGTCTTATACCAGGTTGCACCTAGAGTTACTTTATTGTTTGCTGTTTCCTTGTCTGGGAGGACTACCATGGTTCACTCCTTAACGGGCTGTTTCAATAGACTTACCCTTGCATTATGCATGCTGTCTGCCATCGTTCTATATTTACCCTAAGGTAACTGTCAACAAGTCATTCCATTTTTTTTTCTTTTTTCAGAATATATGATGACATGCTGGCAGGTCTAAAATACTTTTGTCCACTAAGTGAGTTTTTGGAAATAAAGTTTAGAAAATATTTTTTAAGAATTTCTTTATTCTAATTAAAATTTGTGTGACCACAGTCGTGGAGTCGAATGAACTGTCATGGCCAAATTGTCTTTGAAATTTACGCTAGCGCAAAAGTTATACTACTCACGGCCTCACATTAATATTTCCCGGCGTTTGCAAAAGAAACGATACATTTTGTATAAATTCCAACATATAGTTGTGTGGCCTTCATGTTACTACATAGAAGTATGCAATTTATGGAAAAAGTAATTGGTATACCCTCCATCAGTTTCTTTTTCTATAAATTCCCCTATGGGGAGGAAAAAAAAACCCCCTGTACAATAGTGCCTTCACTGCCAAACGTATAACATTTCATTATTTAATGTAATAATTAACAATTCCATTGTACAATAAATATTATTTTAAAATTATTTTCCGGGGAATTCATGCGTTTAACCATAACCAATGCAAAATAGAATTTCTCGTAACACTTCCAACAGTTACAAGTTAAAATAAACACACAATTCGACATCAGCGGCAACAACGCCGAGTGAAAAACCCCTTCGCCGTTACGAGTACCTATACCGAGCCATCATCACTCAACGCTGGCTGGAAATGTATTCATTATCACACACACACAGAGCACCAATGTCCCGACAACAGCAGAAGCAGCATCGGAATCGTCACCAGCGATATTTTATGAATTCAATTGTTGGTTTGTCTTCTACGGAAGACAGTGTTGAAAAACGTCTTCTCATTAGGGTGTGCAGGAAAGTGTTTTTGTGGAGCGGCTAGGACTCAGCTGTTGATGGAATTGTTTTGTCAATTACATTAAAAGAAAAAGGACAACTCCTGTCCTATACCAATAATGACAAATGGCAGAAGACTAAGGCTGGAAACATTAACTCTAACAGCCTGACTGCGCTTCGAATATGTATTCCATAATTCAAGAACCACCCATAACTGACGAAGATTCCTTAACACCAGGCATTTCTGGCGCCGAGACATAGAAACATCGGCCTGATGTGAAGACAATATTGTGTGGCATCCACGACGGTGGGACATGCGATAGTCGTAAACCGGCTGTGAATAGAATCATTAGCCATGGCATTAATGTGTCGATGTTCTCCTGTAAGTCCTCATGTGTCTCACACGCAGCATCATGCTCCTCCACTGAATGAGAGCTGTGTTTCTGACAGCCTGGGAAGTGTGTTTCTTGGAGTACATCTCATGTACCTTGACTAATGGTCCATAGGTTGACTAGATTACAAATGATTTCCACACTACTGCAAACGTTCCTCTAGAAATGTCTTTTGGTCTTCCTAGTTCGGTTCTTAAAACACTTGAAAGAGGATTTATATGCGACCCAGACACCCGCACGTTTCGACTCATTGAACAGCTTCCTGCATTCCTTGCGTCTTACAGCAAATTTCTGCATTGCACCACTTGGACTAATTGGTTTTAGGTCCATTTAGAAATTGTAGTTCAGAATCCACCTCGAAAAAGACACCGTGTTACACACATTCTGTCCTATGAACCAAATTTACTTTTTCGGAAAGGGGATAAAAAATAAAAATACACGTCGGCGATTTTCATGTACACGTCAGAATTTTTTTTTAAGTTTGAAGTATGAAGCTCGTAGTGGCCTGTGTGAAACCCATTGGACCGATTTTTAACCCTTTTTCAGTGATCCAATCGAGCTGATTTTTGGCAGGCAGACTCGTCTGTATCACGTCAAATTTTTTAAAAAATATATTTTTATCAATTCTCAGATTTTCCTAATTTTTTTTTAAATGGTTATCGTTTTTTTAATGTTTCAGTTCAAAAAACATTTTTTTTTCATAACGCTTAAGTAGTTTAAAAATTTGGAGTCCCTTCAAGTTATGCTTAGAAAAGTGAAAAAAATATTTTTTTTCAAAAATAATAAAAATTGGGGAAAATCTGAGAATTGATAAAAATTGTTTTTAAAAAATTTGACGTGAGTCTGCCTGCAAAAAATCAGCTCGATTGGATCACTGAAAAAGGGTTAAAAATCGGTCCACAGGCCACTACGAGCTTCATACTTCAATCTTAAAAAAAAATTCTGACGTGTACATGAAAATCGCCGATACACGTGTATTTTTATTTTTTCCCCACTAATGTATTACGACTTAGAAAAGGAATTGTTCTCCGCTGAGGGGTATGAATCCCTGTCATATCAGTCTAACAACCACGTCCTGTCAAAGACAAATTAAAACGCATTCTATTGTGGGGAAGATTGCATTCGGTTGAACAATAGTTCTTCTAATATCATCTCTATACCATTCAATGTGATCACAATTAAAGTTAAAATCTAAAAAATGGGTTAGAGCTGTAATGGGAAAATCATAACAGTCAGTAAGAAATGTCTTAACTATGTTAACAAACAATGTTTAAAATGTCTTTCGATGTCGTTGAATTAAGAATCAATTTAAAAAGGTCTGTCTCGTTGTCGATCTTCAGACCAATTCCATTAATGCATTAATTCGAATCCATTACAGTAATCTTTCTTTTGTGGTTTCCAATCACTGTGCACGCCCGTAGCATTTTCATTTTAATTCCATACCAAAGTCGTTTACTTTATTTCAACACTTTTCATATATTTTCCCTGTTGGCTCATTTGGAACTCAATCCTTTTCTTTTTTGCTATGGCAATACCAACTCAAACCACAACAACGTCAACCATTGCTGGCTGACTGACTGGCTGGTATACACCGGAGCAGTCGAAGCGAAAACTTAAGGTGAGATCATGTCCTCCACTCGAGAGCAGCGCTGGTGTAATGGCAATAAACTTGATGCCAAGTTACGTCTTAAGTCAATTTCTGCTTGGGAAATTTTTAAATACTCCTATGTTGCTCAGGCACATACAGTTCGTTGGTAGTCGAATCATTATCATCATTGCCGGAGTGCGGTCTCCGCCCGACGAGAAACGGGTAGTTATCATAACTCAGGCAGCCAGCAAGCAGTGCCATCGAACGCCCGCCCGACCGCCAGTCCGGGCTTCTAGCAACAGGGTGGCATTGCGGTGACTTGGCTGGGACGGGGTGTTGGTGTAGGTGGAGGTTTCAACATTTGATCCCTGCCAATGTTAAGTGGTGGTTGTGTCGGTGGGTGCACAGCAAAATGGTAATTTGCTGAAAAGTGTCTTATGATTAATTTAAATGACTGAATTGTGACAATTAATTTTATACCCCCACTCTGGTATGACAAATACACTCTCACACACACACCCACACACACACATACACCAAACGAGTCAACTTTATGGCTGCTTGGTTGATAGTATTGACACAGTCACGCTGATGTATACGAAAGAGTCCTTGGCAGCTCGCAAGGACTGGTGTGTGATGGTGCAAATACATTTTGTTGCTGCTGTTGTCGTTGCTCCCTGTTGTGGAAATAGTCTTCAAGCGTAACCATTGGCTTTAATCTGTTAATACAGCTGAAAATTATAGGAGCACTGGATAACGCCTTTGAAATATGAATTTCGTGAGCGTTTATGCGTAACAGCGATATTGGCAATTTGCAAACAATTAAGTTAGCGTTTCAGCAGCAGCCGCAGAGGTTGTGTCATTTAAATTGTTTCTAGCATAGTTGTACGCCTTTAGTTTCACATGGCGATGACGTAATTCTTACAAATTTCCAAGGCCGCTTTTCGGCATTCCGTTTTATTTGCTTTACAAATCTTTGTCGAAGCGGATTGTTTTCTTTGCACAGAAAAATTTCAATCTCAGTATGTCGTTGAGGGAAATTAATGAAAATTTGTGATTTTGAATTTGCAAGCAGTATTTGATGGAGATTTATGCCCGTAGTCATAAAAATCTAGAAAATCTTTGTTAAGAGAAATGTATGGAAATACAAAAACTATTTTCAATTTTTCAAGTTTTCCTAAACAAATGTTTTTTAAACAACAATTTTTATGAATACGGGGGTTATAATCTGATAGAAGCCGATTTCCGTTTTATAAAAGAAGGATATCAAAATTGGTGTGTGTTGTAATCTGGACTGTGAAGTCAGAGTCTGACAAATCTGCCCGGTGTCGGAGTCTGCAGTTCCCATTAAATAAATTAAATATTAATAATCTGTTAGTATTTTTTCAAATCAATGAATTTCTTCATCAGTTTAATGTTTAAGTATTGAAAAATCTTTTTTATTGATTTGACGCACAGTTTTCTTGTTTTTTAATAAAAAATTTTTTAATGTTTAAGTATTGAAAAATCTTTTTTATTGATTTGACGCACAGTTTTCTTGTTTTTTAATAAAATTTTCTTTTATTTAAGAAATATAAAAATCTGTGAAATTTTTTTAATCTAGCAAGGGAGATTAAATATTTCCCCCTGATTTGTTATCAGCAGGCCTTAGTTACACCTGCTGGCGCTAGGAGAATGCAGCGTCCAGGATTTTTAATGATTATCGCTGTGTAAGAAAGGCAATCATTACCGATGGACAGCGCGCCCTTGGAATAGCCCTGGACCAAGTCCTGTCAATTCGAAGCATAATTTATGGACACCGTTTTTTTTTTAAATATAATTTTTTTTTTTATTTAAAAAATGTAAGAAATATAAAAATCTGCGATATTTTTTTAATCTAGCAAATATTTCCCCCTGATTTGTTATCAGCAGGCCTTAGTTAGAGCTGCTGGCGCTACGAGAATGCAGCGTCCTGGATTTTCAATGATTCTCGCTGTGTAAGAAAGGCAATCATTACCGATGGACAGCGCGTCCTTGGAATAGCCCTGGACCAAGTCCTGTCAATTCGAAGCATAATTTATGGACACCGTTTTTTTTTTAAATATAATTTTTTTTTTTATTTAAAAAATGTAAGAAATATAAAAATCTGCGATATTTTTTTAATCTAGCAAATATTTCCCCCTGATTTGTTATCAGCAGGCCTTAGTTAGAGCTGCTGGCGCTACGAGAATGCAGCGTCCAGGATTTTCAATGATTCTCGCTGTGGCACACAGGCAATCATTACCAGCGGGCAGCGCGCCCTTGGAATAGCCCTGGACCAAGTCCTGTCAATTCGAAGCATGATTTATATACACATTTTTTTTCTTTAAATATAATTTTTTTTTATTTAAAAAATTTAATAAATATAAAAATCTGCGATGTTTTTTTAATCTAGCAAATATTTCCCCCTGATTTGTTATCAGCAGGCCTTAGTTAGAGCTGCTGGCGCTACGAGAATGCAGCGTCCAGGATTTTCAATGATTCTCGCTGTGTAAGAAAGGCAATCAGTACCGATGGACAGCGCGCCCTTGGAATAGCCCTGGACCAAGTCCTGTCAATTCGAAGCATAATTTATGGACACCGTTTTTTTTAAATATATATTCCTTTTATTTAAAAAATTTAAGAAATATAAAAATCTGCGATGTTTTTTTAATCTAGCAAATATTTCCCCCTGATTTGTTATCAGCAGGCCTTAGTTAGAGCTGCTGGCGCTACGAGAATGCAGCGTCCTGGATTTTCAATGATTCTCGCTGTGTAAGAAAGGCAATCATTACCGATGGACAGCGCGCCCTTGGAATAGCCCTGGACCAAGTCCTGTCAATTCGAAGCATGATTTATATACACATTTTTTTTCTTTAAATATAATTTTTTTTTATTTAAAAAATTTAATAAATATAAAAATCTGTGGTATTTTTTAATCTAGCAAGGGAGACCAAATATTTCTTGCTAATTTGTTATCAGCAGGCCTTAGTTGCAGCTGCTGGCGCTAGGAGTATGTACCGTCCGAGATAAAGCTCACAACGGTGAGCTTAGGACTCACTGGTGTAAAGGACACACTGGCTTGTCAAGTCGGGGGCTCCGAACTATCCTTGGTACACTTTTTATGTATGGGGACACACCTCGTAACCAAAGACTTGGTAACGCTATATAACTCACAAGTGTCTACTAATAGGTTTGACGGTATTATAACCATGCTGTACGGAGGCTTAACCCTGCCTCACCGGGAACAAACACATGAAAATTGATTACAAAGCCGACTTCAATACACCTATTAGATTCTCCAGCCAGAAAGGCGTTGGACGACAACCACGGAAGGCGCAGACAGTAAAGACCGAGACTCCGGTGGAGGGACCAAGTGGAAGAAGACATGAAAATCCTTGGTATCACGAACTGGAGAAGACAAGCAGAAGACCGAAATGCTTGGAAATCATTTACTAAGCAGGCAACAGGTTGTAGAGCCAACTTAGGTAAGTAAGTATTAGATCCCAAAAACAAATCCACGACAATCTTGTAAGTCTCTGAACACTACTGATTTACCTATTTCCCTAAATATTCCATGAAGGAACACAAGGAACAATTTGCATACTCACTGACCGGTTCCTAGCTCCCAACGGTTAATGTTTTTCCAGATAAGTAATCGTTATACCAAAAATGGATGATAACAAAAACGCACAAATTATACTGACAGATGGTCGTATGTCATTGATATTTGGCATCACAGCAATTTAAAATCAGACTAAATTACAATGAGTTCAATCTCCACGCAATCCTTGCCAAAGGAAATAAAGCAACGCCAGTGAATATCCCTCGCACTGTGTACGATTTTCCTCCGGGGAATGATTTAAAAGGAGAACCCTTCAATTCAAGCCAATGATTACATTACGGGTAATCAAATACATATTACCTTAGTGCAAAGTATGTGAGTATGTGCAAGTGAACAGATTTCAGGTTGTGTCTCGTATGTTTGCCCGAATATACGACACATTTGCCGACAACACAAAAGGGGAGGCGCACAATTGCGTTTGATGTTAAATAGAGAAAGTAATTTTTGATATTTTTAATAACAAAATCCACACAGAACAACACCCACACTCAACACACATACACATCTGCTAGCCCTCCCACTCACAATTGCACACCCACACACACATACACCTAAACCACTGGAGAAATATACATGTACGCCCAGGATGAAATTATCACCGACACATACTCCTCATACTCGTAGTTCAGATAATGTAGAACTAATTTGACACACATATCGGATTGTACTAAAAGCGATAACGAAAACCTCCCCAGCGCCCTCATCCACTCGATGTCGCATCCCAGTCACGGCACACCAAACATGGCTTTTGGGAGACCAACGGACGGACAGACAGACAGACCGATTGGCTTGGATATGGGACCGTATTTTAATTTAAGTGCAACGAACGAAAGAACATTCGATTAGAACTAAAATGTACAATGACATCGTGAGTGGCGTCCAATGGCCGTAACGTGTTGCGAGCTTATTTTCGTTTTCGCTCTTGTCCCTCTGTTTTTTTTTTGTTCTTCCTGTTCTCCCTCCTTTTTGTTTTTGCTGTTTTAAGCAATTACCTCGAAAAAGGAGGCACACAAAAGCAGTTTGATGATGCTGAACTGAATGGTGTCCATTCCTATGGGAGATGTGCAATCAAAATAATCAATGACTTTTCGATAGAGACGAAGACAGCGTTCACAGACAAATACTTCAGCGAAATACATAAACACTGCGCAAAAGGATGCAACGATGTGGCATGATAGTTTGTAGGATGAGAGATGAGAGATTTTCAATTGTACTTACTTATCAGTGAGCTGTGTCCTGTATAACTTGTATATCGACTGACCGGGACCGACTGTTTACAGGTTACTCTCCTGCTCTTAAAGACTCCAGATAGGGCTTAGCGGTTACTCTCTTACTCCAAGAGACGCCAACATTTACGCTGTGGAAATAAACACAGAAAAATGTGCTTCATAACCATAAACCATAATCTCCTCTTAATGCACGATATGTGGCTGTGCCAGAATCAAAATTTTTGTAGTAGGTTTTAATAATTTTTACGCTTTGTGTGATAGTTAAGCCATCCATTTTCGTCAATGTCAGACTTCCAACTGAAAAGAAAAAAAATTGGTTTAACAACCTAGTTTGACAGATGTCGAATTCCAGCCCTATACTTTTTAAACCACGAAATGGATAACCCTCTATTAATATTAATTGCTTAACAAATTGGACAAATAGTTTCAAGGAACTTTCGAATTGCTAATTTTGAAAAACCCCATTTTCTGAACCCCATTTTTCCCATACTAGTAGTTATATAATCAAAATGAAAACAGCGTCTAATTCAGATTAAGGTCCACTATACATGAGCAAAATCTCAACAACAAATATTTTTTCAAAAAAATCTAAAATTTTTTTTTTTTTTGGTAAAATTTTTTTTTTTTTGGGTTTTCCAAATCTTTTGTACGTGGATGCGTTCGGTCTTCGAAATTATGGAATTATAACCAAATATAGTTTATATAACATTAGCAATTACAGATTAATGGTCACAAAATACATTTTGAGAGTGTCCCATCGGGTACACAACAAATCCTGTGAGAATGATCGAATCTGTGGCTACAAAGGTTTGAAGACCATAAGTTTGAAACGCCAACAGTACATTTTTTTCAAATTAAAATTTTTACAGCTTATGTAACTTTTTTTTTAGTTTATATAAAATTTCCCAAAATATTGTATATGTGA
Source organism: Hydrotaea cyrtoneurina (assembly GCA_958296145.1). Taxonomy (NCBI): domain Eukaryota; kingdom Metazoa; phylum Arthropoda; class Insecta; order Diptera; family Muscidae; genus Hydrotaea; species Hydrotaea cyrtoneurina. The sequence continues at coordinate 55,975,494 of OY282513.1, read as the reverse complement.
CAGCGAAACGAGCAAAAAAAAAACAAAACTTATGATTTATATACATTTCATTAAATTATACATCAATTTCGAAATAATGATGACTCAACTACTTTTGCTGACCTACTTGTGCTTGAAATACGAAAAACTAAGAAAACCCGAATTTTTCGCAAAATAATCGGTTTGGGGCACCCCTAAATCTTTTCCAAAATTTTCAAAAAAAAAAAAATTAGCCCATATGCTTCCAAAAAAAAAAGGATTTCGAAGACCCTACTGTCCAACTTTTGAAATATGTATAGTTTCCCATTTGCCATTTTGCATTTCTCGCAAGTCTTTGTATTTAAACTACTGTTTTATAAAAAATTTACATTCCATAAAAAAAGATTTTTTTACATTTTTTATTGGCCTTTGCGACTGATCTTCTGAGTATTTTCTGACCCCACATCAATGCCGCCCATTGGTGCCCAGCGTAATCATGGATCAATTTGCATATTTTGTTTGGTGGGAGTTATCAGGTCAGCGATTACTCTGCCAGTGAGGCAAAAACTTTATATACAAATGTTCAAATATCAATTGTCAAAGTAAAACATTGTTTAGCTTTCGCAAGAATGAAATTCCAATATCTCGTAGATGGTACAATGCCCAACTTGAGAACCTCAGACGCAATGACGAGAGGAAGATTAAATAATTCCTGGATAACGCGAAAATTTCTGTCCTATGAACCAAATTTACTTTTTCGGAAAGGGGATAAAAAATAAAAAATACACCTGTGTGAAAGCCTTTGGACCGATTTTTAACCCTTTTTCAGTGATCCAATCGAGCTGATTTTTTTCAGGCAGACTCGTGGAAATTTCTGTATCACGTCAAATTTTTTCAAAACAATTTTTATCAATTCTCAGATTTTCCCCAATTTTTATTATTTTTTGAAAAACAAATATTTTTTTCACTTTTCTTAGCATAACTTGAGACTCCAAATTTTTAAACTACTTAAGCGTTACGAAAAAAAACCTTAAAAAAAACAATTTAGGAAAATCTGAGAATTGATAAAAATAGTTTTTAAAAAATTTGACGTGATACAGACATTTCCACGAGTCTGCCTGCAAAAAATCAGCTCGATTGGATCACTGAAAAAGGGTTAACAATCGGCTTTCACACAGGCCACTACGAGCTTCATAGTTCAAACTTAAAAAAAAAAAATTCTGACGTGTACATGAAAATCGCCGATACACGTGTATTTTTATTTTTTCCCCTCTTTCCGAATATGTGCATTTGGTTCATAGGACAGAAAAAAATCTATTTTTTGTAACACGGTGTTATGTTCGTCAGATATCCGTCGTCTGGTCCCTGACGTTAGAACATTTAGCCGGCATAAGCGGCTATCCAGGGAATCTCATGCGTTCATTGCCAAATGACCGGTTGACCGGACGACGTAATATAGAGGAAATTCGTTCTTCAGCCGGACTGTTCGCTTATGGAATAATCTTCCAGCAAGTGTTTTTCCTGCCTGCTATGACATTATCAAATTCAAGGCCAACGTCAACAAACACTACTACCCCTTTCCTTCCGCGAATACCCTTCTTTCCCATCGCTAACACAGTGCATTGCATTTATAGGGGGCATCCCGTGAGTGTTAGTCCAAAAAAACTACACTACAGGCCGAATTACAGTCCTATATGACACACGCCCCGATTTTTAAATATTGGTTTACAGCGACATTTTTTTTTAGATTAACCTAAACGAAGCATCTACCATTGCGTTTTTTATACACATTTCATATAATTGTTCAATTTTTTTCCCCATTGTTGGTTCCACAGGCTTCAAACTTAAAAATACTGCCCGGCGTTTAGGGACAAATATAAGATTTGATTCTAAAATCTAGACTAGACTAATCAATTCCTAAATTCGAAAAAAATGTTTATTGTTAATTTTTAAGAGTTTTCATCTTAACTTGTGGCATTTTCTGTTGACGATTATTTTCAAAATGTTTCGACACATAACTATTTTTTGTATCATCATGTATCATGGTAAATCATCATGCCGCCCACATCCACCCTATGCTTACATCATCCCCATTTTCATAAATGATTCTACACCGTAGCTTTGACATTTTTCCCATTCGTGTGTGTGTGTGTGTGTGTTTGTGTATCGCAGTGTGACCGACTTGTACTTGTGATGAATTCAACGGACCCAGGAGGTCAATTGGCGTTACTTTGTGCACACTATCATGGCCAATTCACAACAGTGGCAGTGGTAATTGCAATTTACATTTCTATGGACTCTCGATGATGGCGAAGTTTGTTTGCATCTGCCTACCACCCGCACCCGGACGATGTTTGTGTCCGAAAACAAGACGGAAAGAAAGAAACATTGACAGCATTTTAATGACACGTGTGCCTCGCTCCATCGTTAGTGTAGTAGTTTGCATAAAAAGCGGAGACAACGACATTGCCGTCACACAGCGAAAGGACAACGTCCTTTCGTGACATACAAAACGAAAACACAGTCTAATGTATTTGCTGCGTACTGCAATTGAAATGCAAACAGCAGCACGGAAAAGTTCTTTGATCTTTGTTCCTTTGGGTTGGCACAAAGACAGGCCAGCCCCATATCAAGCCGTTGAAAGATGCGGAATGATTTTTTTTTTTATATATTTTTAAAATTGAATTATGCGGGACGTTTAACGGCATAGCCTCCAAATCAATTGAATAGAATTTCGCAGTAAATAATAGAATTTGCATAAATTTGGCTAATAATGTTTTTATGATAAGTTTGCCGAGTTTGATATTATTATTTACAAACTTTATCCATTTTTAACAGATTTGTGCAGTATTTGCATATAAAACAAATTTCATTGTCGGTTGAATACCAACTGAGGGCAACACCATTTTGAAGGGGGCAACATAAAACCCTAGACTTCTTACGAGATTTCCAATGTCCAATCGTCACAAACAAAATTGTATTAAAATCTGAAAAAATGAACAGGAGTTGCCTTCTTAGGCGGTTTATAATAAAGCATGGACCGATGTTTAGTGATTTTAGTACGATTTCCTGGATCCTGGAAAAGACCCTTTTGAAAGCCAGACATTCTATATTTTCATCGATTATAAAGCTGCCGGTAGGAGATAAATGGTTTGAATGAGGTTCCAGCCAAACTTGTAGAATGACTCTTCAAGTGACACTTCATACTCATTAATAATAGGAAGAGACCTCTGCCAAAAATTTACCACAACTAGAGATCTTTGATACGTTGACAGCTTATCGTGCAACTTCTTCAACAAATTGATGGAGAAAATAATAAGAACAGCAGAAGTTACTACAGCTGGCAGAGTGAATGCCACATCCTCCACCATTGGAAAGCTAGAGTGAAATTTAACAGGTGCTTTTTCGAGAATGGAAAAGGAATCAGCGAAGATGGGTCTGAGGGTGAACGAGAAAAAGATCCGACTTATACATGCAACGGTCAGGCTAACGTTGCTGCGACAAAAATTGGTTCGCAGTGAAAGAATTTATATACCTCGCTTCGCCATTTAGCGATTGAATGATATCAGCATCGAAATAAAGCGAAGGATTGTAAAACAGAACAGAACCCCAGCTCGTCCAACTAAAACAACTCTGTACACCAGCGTTTCTATATGGCAGAAAAAAATATTTCCAAAAATCGATATCCCGATGTTTATAGACGTTTAATGAACCGTGAGCTCTATGAGCTATATTCTGACATGGTTGAATGAACCAAAAAGCTTCAGTCTGAAAGGTGTAGGACGACAACTACCACGGAAGGGGCAAACGGACCAAATGGAAGAAGATATGCTGATCATTGTTATCACGAACTGGAGAAGGCACAGGCACAGTCTCATAACTAACTGTATAAAAAATATGTATTGCCGAATATGTTCGAAGCTTCAAGGATGAGGTAGAATGAGTACATCTTCAACATGTTGGCAGCATCTTCGGACCAGCTTATTACTTCCCTGTGGCATGCAAATATTTATTGTTTAGTAATGATTGGTCTTTTAGGTATACCTGCTCTTACGAATAGTGATTATTTTACAAAATATTTAAAAAAATAAACTTAAAAAAAAAATGATTTTTTTTATTATTTTTTTGAATAATAATTTTAAAAAGGAAAAACCTTAAAAAAAAGAATTATAACACCGTGTTACAAAAAATTGATTTTTTTCTGTCCAATGAACCAAATGCACATATTCGGAAAGAGGGGAAAAAATAAAAATACACGTGTATCAGCGATTATCATGTACACGTCAGAATTTTTTAAGTTTGAAGTATGAAGCTCGTAGTGGCCTGTGTGAAAGCATTTGCACCGATTTTTAACCCTTTTTCAGTGATCCAATCGAGCTGATTTTTGGCAGGCAGACTCGTGGAAATGTCAGTATCACGTCAAATTATTTAAAATTTTTTTTATCAATTCTCAGAATTTCCCCAACTTTTATTATTTTTGAAAAAAAAATATTTTTTTCACTTTTCTTAGCATAACGTGAAGAGACTCCAAATGTTTAAACTACTTAAGCGTTACGAAAAAAAAAATGTTTTTTGAACTGAAACCTTAAAAAAAACGATAACCATTTAAAAAAAAAAAAAAAATTAGGAAAATCTGAGAATTGATAAAAATATTTTTTTTAAAAAATTTGACGTGACACAGACATTTCCACGAGTCTGCCTGCAAAAAATCAGATCGATTGCAAAATATTTAATAGTTTTTATCTTCGACCTTTAGATAAATGTTACTAAAAATCGAAGTCGAGGTCTGATGTTTTTTTTGTCGTTGTTGACTATAGGCAAATAAAATAAATATAGAACAACTACAAAAAAAAAAAATCAGACCTCGACCTCGATTTTTATACATTTATTACAATTGGTAAAAATAAGTTTTTTAGTTACCATAAAATTGATTTTTCCACAAATTTTAACTTCGATAACCCAAAACACCGTGTTACAAAAAGTAGATTTTTTTCTGTCCTATGAACCAAAAGCACATATTCGGAAAGAGGGGAAAAAATAAAAATACACGTGTATCGGCGATTTTCATGTACATGTCAGATTTTTTTTTTTTTAAGTTTGAAGTATAAAGCTCGTTGTGGCCTGTGTGAAAGCCTTTCGACCGATTTTTAACCATTTTTCAGTGATCCAATCGAGCTGATTTTTGCAGGCAGACTTGTGGAAATGTCTGTATAACGTCAAATTTTTTAAAAACAATTTTTTCAATTCTCAGATTTTCCTAAATTTTTTTTTTTTATAAGTAAGCACCTACATGGCATAGCATCCTTTCCAAATACTCCTGTCGTATGGTGAACAATTATCTATCATATGCCCATTCGCTTCGAAAGATATGATTTTTTGCAAAGAAAAACCATGTACGACTTTAGCCATTGCATACATATACTTTTGAATATGAGCCACCTCTAATCTACACGGATTCGACTTTTCCTTTTATACGGCCTTTCTTTGTTTCTGACGGCGAACAACTCCAACACGTTCATATTTCATTTAAAGTTTACAGATATTTGAGCTGCCACAGTTCTGTTACAAAAGTACCATTAAACTTTCCAACAATGTGGAATTTAAAGTCATCTCACATTCCAAAAGATGGATAATAGATTCATGCCGTCTTGTGTTACATACAAACTTCCAAAAATTATTAAAATGTTGAAGTGCGAAGACAGCTCAAAGGCAGTGGACGTCTGAGTGGGCAAATACCAGTGAAGTGAGTATCCTCTTAAGAAATCAAGACAAACAGCTTCACCAATGTATGAGAAATGTCTTGGGCTGCCCCAACCAACTAAACAGCCAGCCAGCCAGCCGTCAGTCAGTCAGTCACCCCTCAACAGGAAAACTATGAATAAATGTTATGATCCCCCAAAAGAAGTGAAAAAAAATCACCCTCCATCAAAAATGTGGGGGGGAAACGCACTCACACACAAACACACATCTAAATCCCCAACGGAAACTTCTTCTAACCAACCTCTCAACCTCCCCCCATCACAACCTCATTCAGAAATTTGTTATTCGAAATTCTGATTCAAATGCAAAACATGAAATCGTATTACTGGTATTTAATTTAAAATTCTAACACTGATTTCAATGACATACAGATACATTTTTATTACATTTTGAACATTATGGAAACCAACAACGGCAGCCAGCCGCAGCTCAATAGCAGCAACAACAACAATGACAACCAACAACAATCGGCCACAGCCCACAGCAGCGACAACAAAAGAGCATTTGGGAACACATCCCGATATGCGACGAAATTTGTTACAGCTTTTACAGCTTTTTGTGGGTAAAGTCCCACCTGTACGGAGAAAATATTGGCATGTAAAGTTCAGTCTTTGGTGTGTAATGAAATGGCGGATTAAATTACTCTCTCTACCTTTTCTTCCCAGTCACTGAATAGTATTTCTGTTTTGGGATCAAATCAAATGTTCGTCCCTCTGTCGGGCAATGTCAAGATTTAAAAAAGAAGTCTTGGTTTTAATGGTTAAATTTTTAGTTATCCCGAAACAAATCCAATGAAAACCTACTGGGAAGAATGTGAAAATACCTTCAAATGACCAAGCAAACATTTGTAGAGCAGAATCGACACAGTAGTTATTTGGTAATTTAAGTTTAGATGCTCTAATGCCAATTACGAACCGATTATTCAAAGTACTAGTAACAAGTGAAACAGCTGCAGTCGGAGAAACTGTCAGTAAAAACCGACAATTTGTATACTCCAAAGTATCCAACTTCCAAAAGTGAGCGGTCCAACACCATCGGATTTTACAGCTGACAAAATGTCATGTTGGCAATGCGAAATATAAAATTTCCAAAAAAAACGTTCCATGGTTCGTATGACTAATAATTTCTTCCGGAAATTACTCATTCGCCCCAGAGACATCGGTCATGTTTTCGTTACATCGCTAGAGTTTACTAAAACCATTTATCTTCTTAATATATATTTACCCTCGACACTGATTCAGTGATTCACTGATACACTGATTCACTGACTCTGTCACGCAGTACGTAGGAATTTAAATAGGCATTCTATAATTTTCTATAAATAATAATAATAAAAAAAATAATATTTTTTTTTTGTACAGAAATTGTGTTTTCCCCAAATTTTTTTTTTACCAAATTTTTTTTTTTCCCAAATTTTTTTTTTCAAATTTTTTTTTTTACAAAAATTTTTTTTTTTACAAATTTTTTTTTTTAACAAAAAATTTTTTTTTCACAAAATTTTTTTTTTCAGCAAAATTTTTTTTTTCCACAAAATTTTTTTTTTCCAACAAAATTTTTTTTTTTCAAGGAATATTTTTTTTTCAATAAAATTTTTTTTTTTAACAAAAATTTTTTATTTCAATAAAATTTGTTTTTCCATATTTCAACGGGCGCCATAGGCGCATTACAACTTACTAGTATTAAATATTGAATTTTAAGCGACCTCACATCTATACCAACAAATATAAAGATCTAGAAATATAAAGATCTTGAACTGTTGTACAATTTTTACAAAGAAGGTGAGAAGGTTTTCATAGGCAACCGCTTAAACCATTCACATCCAGTTAACTCCTTGAGTACCAAAGAAATTAATGACTCCATACATCCTACTAGGATGGAGTGAAATTCAAAAAAAAAAAAGTTAACCTCGGAAAGAGATGTAGTCTGGGGTCCTAATGAGGGGAAAAATAAAGAAAAAAATTTAAAAAAAATTTTAGGGGTCGCGCCACTCCCTCGAAATTTGGAAATTATCGCTATTTTGTTGCAATAGCGTAAACAATGAAATAAGGGCATGAAAAAATTTAAAAAAAATTTTCTCATTGTTCAAAAATTTCAAAAAGTAAAATAAGTCAAATCGTCCCTTCTTCAGAAAATTGACTGAACAATGAAATCGCCACCAAAGCTACAAATATTAGTCGATTATCCTCATATTTGCCTCAAATACTTTTGTTTGGGCACTGAACAAGCTCGAACTTTTAAATTTCGAATAAGTTAAGTCGTTAATTTTTAGGATTTTTCTAAAATCAACGCCAAAATAGCGATAATTTCCAAATTTCGAGGGAGTGGCGACACTAAACATTTTTTAAAATTTTTTTCTTTATTTTTCCCCTCATTAGGACCCCAGACTACATCTCTTTCCGAGGTTAACTTTTTCAAATTAAAAAAAAACATGTTTTCACTCCACCCTAACATCCTACCTTTCATACACCTGGCATTCAACTACATATATCCGATCAAGAAAGACATATTGGAACGCGTGAAGACATTTATTTCAGTGGTATATTACGCACATACGAGGATGAGGTCGTTTTTTCGATGTCACGCCGCACTTGAACCACGCCCCAAATTGTATTTTAATTCTCGTCTCTTGGAGTCATTTCTAAGAGAAATGCAAATTTTTTTGTTCTTATTTTCTTATTTGGATCCCATAAAAGACAATTTTATCACCGAAATTCTTCCGTGTATTAAAACTCTATCGACTCCGCTACAATGTCTCACATATTCAACTAGGCCAACTATAGAGTTCACACTCGTGTTCTTTTACAACAATTTACATATTTTTGTGTGTATTTTTTTTTTAAAATATGCAACGAATAAAGAAAATTCTAGACGAAATTTGCATATGAGCAAGACTTGAAGAAAAAAAAAACAAACAACAAATATAAAAACGCTTGTATTTATATGATAATATTGTGCTAATGCTTATGTCGCCTGGGTACATTCGACCACCTGTTTCGAGGGGTGACAGAATTACAGAATGTTATGAAAAACAAGGTTTTCTAGGAGGCACATCACACTCATTGCATACGTAAACTTAAAAGGCAGGACCTTACCGAATGATAAGCGGGGTTAGGCAATTGAAATGCCTCCTTTCACCGATTCAATTCCTTCCAGGGAAATATGATTTTAGGTAAAGTTTCGTTGATTTTGCTGCAAGATCCGGCCAACTTTAAATTTAACATCGTCTCAACTTGTTAAACTTAAGGAACATCGAATACTACCAGGCAAATAATCCCTTTAATATTGAAAAATATTCATTTATTTCAATTTCCTTTGGCGCAAACTGGTTTCAATCATTAATTTCAGTTTTTCTGCTTCGTCTTCCTGTTTTTTGTTCTCCCCAAACTACTTTTGTTTATTATTACTTCGGTGGCATCGCCGGATACATTTTGTTAGCTGTCAACAATGTGTTCTGTGTTTCGAAAATAAATAAATCAATTTTGCCTCTTCTGCAGCCACAGAGCAACAACAACAACAACAACAACGAGTGTGCAGTCATTCACAAGCGTAACAAAGAAATCATTCGCGGCAAAGTTGTTCCGGGCCAAAACGAGGACAAGGGAAAAAAAAGTGAAAACTTGCTAAGAAATTTACACATAAAACAGGAAGAAAGTATGAAAAATGTAGCTCAACATGCGATTACACACCCAACGCAGACCTGGACTTGTGCTTGGTGGGAGGGGAGGGGAGGGGGAACTGTTGGAGTGACATGTCGGGGAATGGGTGAGTAATTTCAAACCACCGATGGGGTTGTTTTCCCTTACGGAAGACGGGCATATGAAGCTCCAGCAAGTCGTGTAGTCTCCTTTAGACAATACGATATCTTCATGTTTCGTTCAGTCTATTCTTTTTTGTCTGTCTTGTGCTTTTAGAAACGATGAATGTCCTGCAAAATGCCTTACCCTACCACCCAGTTCAAGCAGAGCAAGTTGTTTATTTAAGGAGGGGCAGACCGGTGGAGGGGTGAGTGGGGCTTGTCGGTGTTTGGCGTTGTTGTTATGATTGATGGCTTTAGCTGAACTGTCTGTCCAGTTTAGCATTTTTCGTTGTTTTTGGGTCGTTATTGTTCAGTAGTTGTCCTGTCCTGTCCTGTCCTGCATCATAAAGCAGCAGTTCAGTTCAGTTCGTTTGTTATTTTCTTCTTTCGTTCTTCTCCCGTGTTGTCATAATTTTAAGGCGTTTATCTTTAATGCCACTAGCATTATTTACCCTCGCCAGAAGCGGACTTCAACTGGAAACGATGGAGTAAAAAATGAGGGGGAAAAACACACACACAAAAATACGTACACGATTTATATAAAAATGCCAACTAACAAACCAAAACTAACAATTTCTTTTTTTTTGACATGGATCAACATGGATTCGTTAAAAAGAGTGCGGTCTTCTACAATTCCCTCCCTCACCACCACCACCCCATTCCAACTGAATGTTTATCCAAGTCCTTTGCTGGGCGGAGATAGATGGGTGGGTATGGGTGAGTTCTGTCTATTTTAGAAATTTTTTTTCTGCATTGCCCTTTGGAAAAGGGTGGCCATTTTAATCACATTGACTCCGAAAAATGTCTTCGGGCACATGACTTAAGCCAGATTTATCCTGAAGCTCAAAAAATCTAGTCGTTTCAAAAGAAGAAATGATTTAGAATGGTAAAGTTGGTGTTCAGCTAGGGTAGTGCTAAATATGTAAAGTCGGTCAAGTACGACGATATCGGCTTAATTATCATTTAACCCTACAAAACACTGCGGTTTTTGGGTGCTCTTGACACACGGAATGAACTCAGGCTGACTAGGGATGTGAGAATAGATAGAATTGTGTTATTCCTTCTGTCGGATCCTTATGTCTGAAAATATGAGACAATCACAACAACTTTACACTTTATAGATTTTTTTTTGGCAGAGGTGAATTCTGCCTTGATCCATGTTCCGATGTACTCATGACCTGAATTTTGAAAATTGCCCACACATTTACTTTTGACTTAGCTGTTACATTAAATTTTGCCTGAGGTTAGTGAGAATAATGCGAAAACTGTCTTAGCTTTGCAGCTTTCTGAATAGAAAAATTTTACTAAAAAGCCTAGGTGCCTTAAAAATTCTTAAAAAATTATTCAAATATTACAAATGTCACTTTCTAAAGGATTTTAAAAATCGAGGATGTAAATCGAGGATTTTAAAAATTTATTAGATGGGGTTTTTGAATAAATTCACAGGTGGCACGATTCTCTCACAAAATAATGTGTTAAAAAATGGCACAGAAACTTTTAAAAAAAATGTTTTATTGTTAAAAAATTGTTACGTTTAGTGTTCAACAATTTAAATGTGAGTTTATGGAGTTCTTACAAAAAACCTCACAAAAAATATGAAAACTCAATGAATTTCATTGCAGAGTGCTGGAGAATTTTCGGCCGAATGGGGTGACACTTCGTTGTCGGCTGAGGACTCCGAGGAAAGGTTAAGTTGACCACAAATTACTCATGATATGTTGCCACACAGGAATCCCACCATAAAGGATAATGTCCTGAAGGATTTGTGAGAGAAACTACCGGATTATGAGTAAACCGATATAAAAAAATGAGAACGAACAAGAAATATGTTATCCTTAATTATACACTCAATGAAACTATTAATTAAAAAAAGGATAAACTGAATATTTTGTTATTTTGCACTCAAATAAAAAAAAGGTGTTGAAATTTTTAAAACAATAATATTTTTTGAAGATATCTTCTTTTTCCCAGTGTTATCTGCTTTTGGCACCAGGCTAAAATAAACTGACGTTTTCTTATTTTACACTCAAAGAAAAAAATGTGTTGACATTTTTAAGCACAAAATTATTTTTTAATTTGGTCTAAGGAATCACTATAAGTTTTAGATATCTTCTTTTTCCCCCCAGTGTTACTACTCTAATTAAGTGGCGAGAGAAAGACTTTTTCGAGTACTTAATCTTCCGATTAGACAGTCAGTCCCCGTTGGCATTAAAGTTTGTGCATCAAAAAGGTCCCCAATGACCTTCTCACAAACAGAAAGGTTAAACTGTCTAGTGTACGTGACATTTACCACAAAATTTGCCCCGATGGATTCACAATATCTCAAGCACATCATATTGCAATTCTCGATTACTAAGATGAAGAAATATTTTTGGCTGAGTTGTAAATTCCATTCCACTCATACCCACCCAGAACATTGGCAACTCTGCAGACAGACATTACTGTGCGTTACATAAAAACAAAATGCTGTGGTTGTGCCCGCTGCCGTGGCTGCTACGATGTCTCTCCTCGTTCAGTCATAGTTTTGACCGTTAAGATTGTTCTTCAAGTCGTTGTCGTCTTTTTTTTCCCCGTGATCTGGTTTTTTTTCGCCCATTTTGCCGCTATTACGATTTTTATCATTTAAATTATTATGGTGCGAAAGCAAAACGAGAAATCCTTCTCTTACTTAGTTCACTCAGTCAGCGACATTCGTACATTATGCGCTGCGTGCAAGACGACGAAGAAAATGAAGGATACAAATGAGAATGAGAAGAAGAAGAAAAAAACACAACAAACGAATAGAAGAAAATCCTTGAGATAAAAAATTATATTAAATTGGATGTTTGTATTCCCGGGTGCAGTCATCTTGGATTTCATTCATAATTTATTATACCGCTAATGTTGTAACGAATCCATTGTTTCACTCGCTTCGTTTTTTATTGCGTTTTTTTTCGTTTGCCGCCCCCCACCCTTTTTCACATAGGTTGTATGTTGGGTTCTGCGTCGGTTGGTGTGGGAGGCCGAAGGATTGGGCAAACTGATGTTGCGTATTTGTGACTGTTTCTTTGCACTGTGTGTGTGTTTTTTGCGCACATTTTAATACTTTTAAATTGAAAAAGTTGTTTTGAAATTACAAAGATTTTATTTGTATTGTTTTGCCTTCACTTCATTCAGATAAAGCCATAAAATTATATAATTAATGTTTGGGCGCCCAATGTGGGTGTAGGCATTGATTGTGTTGTGCCCGACAGGCCAGCGAAAGCTGTTTAAATTGAAATTCGCAAGTGCAGACTGATTAAGGGGTGAATGAAAAGGGCTAAGTGTGGCATTTTATGGACTGGACATTAGGAAATATGCAACAACAAAAAAGAAGAAGACGGAGATGGAGATGGAAGGCTTGAAAACCATGTATGGCAGTTACATTTCTAATGATTATTATAAGATAAGATTTTTCAAATTGGACGTAACTGATTTATGTGTACGTAAGTTGGACCTACAACAAAAGTTAGAATTGGTTTTCTAAGTGGTCTCTGTAGTTTGTAATGACTAGGAAAATACAGAGGTAATAAATAGAATGTAGTTCAAAGTTCTGGGAAGTAATTTTTTTCTAACATGTTTTTTTTTTTTTGACTAACACTCAGGGGATGCCCCCTATGAATGCAATGCACTGTGTTAGCGATAGGAAATAAGGGTATTGGAGGGAGGAAAGAGGGAGTAGTGTTTGTTGATGTTTGCCTTGAATTTGATAATGTCATAGCAGGTAGGAAAAACACTTACTGGAACTGGAACGAATTTTCGTTTACAAAAATTGAAGAGGCGGATATTGGCAACATTTGGTGTCAACAGGACGGCGCTACGTGCCACACAGCCGAAGCTACACTCGATGTTTTGCGCCCTGTTTTTTGAAGATCGAATTATCAGCCGCAGAGCTGATGTCGTTAGGCTACTGCATCGCCAGTTGAGGCAGCAATTTAAATGAAATTATTTCCCATTATTAACCGAAAGGATTTTACTTTCAAATAAAAAAAAGAAATTTGAGAAAATATCCAGTAGTTTTTTTTTTATCGAATTTTCAAAAAAAAAAAGTTATTTGGCGGACTCTGTACTAAAGCCAAATAATAGTGTGTCTCAGTAAGAGGTTTAAATTTTGTGTAAGAAGCAACTCTGAAACTTTTTTTATACCGCTTATTAAAAATTAAACACTTTTCGAAACAACAACACGTTATAATTGTGAAAACTTATTAAAAAAATTATAAAGTCATGCTAGGACTGCTCGCAAAACATTTTGTGAAAAAGTCATTGGAAATTTCGGGAAAAGATTAATGTCATCGGGGGATTCCAGAAGGCCTCCTCATAAATTGCTGAAAAAAACATCGCAATAAATATATTCCGAAAATTTTAACTAGTAAGCGCTCGATACTGCAAAAGTTCTGATAGAGAAATATTCGTGGTACAATAACCACTGAAGTTGTGGTTAAAATAATCTATGCCTCATTTTAATTATTAGATATTTGACATTATGATAATCTTCTGAAAGTGATCACTTGTTGTCAGTTTCGATTTTTTATGATTTTTTTTTTAGCACAAAAAAAATAATAAAAAAAAAATTCTCCGGTATAACTTTGTTAATAACTCTGAAACCGTACTTCGTATTCAAATGCCCTAAAGGCAAAGAATTTAAATAATTTAGTGTTAAATTTTTAAAATATTACACCAAAGATATTGGACAATTCATTTTGATGACGGAGTCTGAAAAATTTGTCTGGAGTTGGAGTGTGAAGTCGAAAAATTGGCTCGACTCCGAGTTTGATTTATTTACATTTCCAATTATAATTATAAGATATTTTTAATTATAAGATATTTGGCTTTATGATAATCTTCTGAAAGATGTCATCTTTTGTCAGTTTCGATTTTTTATGAATTTTTTTTTAGCAAAAAAAAAAAATCGAAAAAAAAACTTCTCCGGTATGACTTTGTTAAGAACTCTGAAACCGTACTTCGTATTCAAATGCCCTAAAGGCAAAGAATTTAAATAATTTAGTGTTAAATTTTTCACATACTACTCCAAAGATATCGGACATTTTATTTTGATGTCGAAGTCTGACAAATTTGCCTGGAGTTGGAGTGTGAAGTCGAAAAAATGGCTCGGAGTTTGATTTACTTACATTTCCAATAAAATAAATAAAATGTATAGAGAACAAGTTAAACTGTTAATATTTTTAAAATTTAAAATACAGGGTTCTCCAACAAGAAGTGTTTTTTTGTTGTTCAAAGAAAAATGAGAAAAATGATGGGATGTTTATTTCATTATGAAGAGGAAGGTCTGCCGTTGATAATGAAAAACAACATCAGCCAAATGGCCACAACGACCACACGTCCTTATCCACATCCTTTTCATGAAATCATCCATTACCAAATAAAAAAAAGTGGCTGCCCTATGCTCTCGATAGCCTCAAGAATTCCATCTTTGAGGTCTTGAATCGACGCTGGGCTGTTGGCCTAGACTTTCTCTCATTTCATCATTAATCATCTCTCGATAGTGCAATCCATTCAGCGTAACTATTGATTCCACCTCATTCTCGAATAAGTAAGGTCCAATGACCCCGCCGGACCATAAACCCCACCAAACACTTACACATTGAGGATGAAGAGGCTTCTCAGCAATAACTCTTGGGTTTTACAGGCTGTCAAAAGTGTCAAAAGGTTTTAACCGGATATCATGATTATAGGGATCTTTGGAAAATTGTACACTCAGATTGTTATTAAACTCGACAAAACCTACAAGAAAAACAGAATGACTTAAGCCCACGACATTTTCATGGAACCAATGCCACATTCGTTAAAGGACAAAATATTGACTCACTTTGCTTAAAGCTAAACAAGACAAAACACCAAAAACTACTTCAATTGAGAAAACTCAATAGTTTAATTGAGCAATTTTCGACACAATTTTTTCTTTTTTGGGTATTTCTTTGACAGATGTTAAATTCCCATCATAGGCTTAATTACACCATATTCTTTTTCGTTCATGGCATGTGGTTATTATAATTTCTATTTGTTGCTGTTACGAGGGCTGATCAATGAGTCATCCACCTTAATAGAAACTGATGGAGGATTTTTATCCTTGGGGCTAAAACTAATTTGGTTTTTAACATTTGGAAAAAGAAAACTAACTCAGGGACTAAATTCGGTGTATGTTATGAAAATCGGGCGAATATTGAGGTTGGAAGTGGGGGGAAGAAGTTCGGGTAAATAACTTCCAAGGCAATGCTGTTATTTCAAATCACAATTTTGCAGAAATGAATCTGATTTCTCTTTTATTCAATCATAATAATCAAATAGAATCATAAGTAATCTCCGGAAGTAGTCAGATTATTTTCGGATTACTTATGATTCTTTTTGATTATTTAGAGTAATCACAAGTAATCCCGATTAAGTCTTGAGAAACTGAATTTAATGGTAATTTAATCACTAATGTAGCTTTACAAAAAATGTAGTTATTAATTCTTTCGATTGGTATTCATTATTTAACAGCTATGGATTCAATGCACGGATGGCTTTATTCAAAACGACCTTGGATTTCAAATAATACCTTCGAAAGAAATCCAATGGTGTTATATAACCTCATCTAATCACGGAAACGGAAGTTGAGTAGTCGACTTGCATGAATAGAATATTTTCGCCTACACATCAATATCGCTCAGAAAGTACAGACTAAATTAAAAAGGTGCCTATTAATACCAAACATATAAATTCAACTAGTAAGTTGTAATGCGCCCGTTGAAATATGGAAAAAAAATTTTGTTAAAAAAAAAAAAAATTTGAGGAAAAAAAAATTTTTTGTTGAAAAAAAAATTTTGTGGAAAAAACAAATTTTGTTGAAAAAAAAAAACTTTTGTAAAAAAAAAATTTTGTAAAAAAAAAAATTTTTGTAAAAAAAAAAAATTTTGTAAAAAAAAAAAATTGTAAAAAAAAAATTTGGGGAAAACACAATTTCTGTACAAAAAAAAAATATTATTTTTTTTATTATTATTATTTACAGAAAATTATAGAATGCCTATTTAAATTCCTACGTACTGCGTGACAGAGTCAGTGAATCAGTGTCGAGGGTAAATATATATTAAGATACTTGAGGTTATTTCGCATAACCCCAACTACGTTGCCTGACCCACGACAAATAGTTTCACTATGCGAATGCTGTCGCAGATTTTTCATCAAAAAAATCCGGCAAATTTTGATGGTTCAGGGCAGATAAAAGTCTTTCAAAGATTACAGATTTTCTTGGCTATGACATATTCTTACCGGCTTACATACTGCTCCTGGGCATTCTTCGCCTCCTGCAACCTCTGTTCTACACAGTTTATGAGTGTCATGATTGTGTTTGAGGTTTCTACTGCTCTTAGAATTTTTAAACTACTTAAGCGTTACGGAAAAAAATGTTTTTTGAACTGAAACCTTAAAAAAAACGAAACCTTAAAAAACATTTAAAAAAAAAAAAATTGGAAAATCTGAGAATTGACAAAAATCTATTTTTTAAAAAATATGACGTGATTTGACAGACATTTCCACGAGTCTGCCTGCAAAAATTAGCTCGATTGGATCACTGAAAAAGGGTTAAAAATCGGTCCAAAGGCTTTCACACAGGCGTGTACATGAAAATCGCCGATACACGTGTATTTTTATTTTTTATCCCCTTTCCGAAAAAGTAAATTTGGTTCATAGGACAGAATGTGTGTAACACGGTGTAATGATTGCTATGATAACGTCCCTTATCCGTTAGAAACTGGCTAAGTCTTTAATTTTTTCATCCTGTTTCCGACAAATCCATTTTTCAATGCCAGGAATTAATTTATGTGTCAGTCTTCCTTCTCCTGTATGGACTCCTTTCTTTCAACTTGTGCTCCGGCTAATCGATTTTTCAATGCTGGGAATACGTATGTGTTCATCTTCCTTTCGTCGAGTTTTTTCTCAGCACTTTGCCATTTCTGAATGGACTTGTTTCATTTTTGTATGGACTTGTTTCCACGCCAGCCTCTGAGGCAGCTCAGGAATTTTCATGAATGATTTCGGTTATTTTTCGTTTTTGGAAATTCTTCATTTGGGGCCGATCATATCGGCTCCCCATAAAATGACCACCAATACAAGAAATAAACAAATTAACCGAAATCTGGGATAATTTTGATACCCACTTAAAAATATGAAAAATCCAAAGTGAAAAATTCCCCAAAAAATAGAAAAGAGATTTATAAAACGTATGTAAGACCCCAAACCGCAGACTTTGCAATATAAAATAATGACCCCACAATAAACGAACACAATGCTTACGTATGGAACTGGCATATTATAATTGTTTTTAATTATTCTGAATTTTGGGTAATTTTTTATACGAAATAACCACAAGAAAAGTAAATGTTTTGCCCAAAAAAAAAAGATTTTAAATTGTGTTATTGGGGTCCATTTTCCTAAGTGATTTAGGGTGCTTTCTCACTTATCGACCCCCATAAAACTGAATTCTCATAAATAGGTATACCCCAGGCTGAACCTACGTTTAACAATAACAACTGACCCCGTTTAACTGTAAATTGCATACTTGTCCTTTTCCAATGCCTCACTTTAATTTGCATCAGTAATTGCGGAAACCGTTCATACAAATCTACACCCACATCAACCTCAACTCATCAGACTTGAAGAGGGACATCCTTTCATACCACTCGTAGGCACACACACACACACACAAGTGCATATAGACATAGAGCGCATGGCATGCAACTTGTAGCCATGTAAGGCATTGACATCAATTGGGTCATTACTGTTGCATGAAATGTCAAACAAATGATATAAATTTGATAAGTAATTGACATTTATGTCACATATAAGAATTCCCTATCAACTCATTCCCATACACACGCACACGCAAACACACTCAAATACATTTATTCATTTCGTATTCGAGGGTGTCCATTATCCTTGGAAACCGAAAAAAAAAAAAGAAATCATAGAGAAATAAATGAAAAACGTCAACGTGGGAATGCCGTTGAGCGGCGTTCCATATTGAAAATCTTGCGGAAATCCACTCAATTTGTCTTTTAAAAGTCCACACGTTTCACAGATAATATCTTTTGTTTTATATATCACAATAAATTTAAATAAATGTTCAATTTGCATACGATATCGATGGGATTTTTCAATGATTGCCTTCTTGCAATCTCTGCTCTCTCTCTCTCTCGTCTCTTCTCTTGCCTTCGCCGCTTGCCAACTGAAACCACAAATTTTCATTTTCGTGAAGGATTTAAAAGGAAAATAAAGAAATCTTACTACTTGTTGTGGACAACGTGCGGTGTGGGAAAATGCTATAAATTAATTTGAAAGAAATCTGTACGAAAAAGGGTGTTTGGCGGTGGTGTGATGATGAGTTTTACACAGAGGGCTCCTTAAGAACACTTTCATAAACAATGAAGGGATAAAGAGGTGGAACTGGTAATCATAAAATATGAAGGAGAGTTAAGCTTGTGTTTAGATACCGGATGACAGGGATTTTCACGAAACTTTCCCCATAAGAACACAAAAAGGAGTCCAGAGATATTCTAACTGGCTGACTGCAAAAAATGTTTGGCCCGAAACTTCATACCAAAAATGTCAGCACAATCGTTTGAAATTTTTCGTAGCTGATATTACAATTTTCGTCGTGGCAGAAAAACTAAATACAGTAATCAATGCGCCCCGGTAGTTTAGTTGGCAGCGAGCTTGCCCATCAGCTTGGGGGTTGTGGGTTCAATTTCCACCAGAGGCTTTGGTCTGTCGCTGCAAAAATCTAGCCATATGGTCTAAGTCACCCCAAAATTAGAATAAAAATTTACTTTATATTATAATTAAATAAAAATATAAAAAAAAAACGATTACTCCGAAAATCAAAGCAAATACATGACAAGGAATTCAAAAAAAAAAAACGTTTTTCTACTAGAACTCAATAACAGATACAACATGTCTATGAATATATTGCACTATTCCATTGCATATTTGTTGAAACTACACCCCATGATATTTTATTTAAAAAAACCCACACAGATTTTTCATTAAACGAATACCCAAATTCATAGAACACTGGGGAGACTAATTCACAGCTTCAGTCTACATAGGTTTCTATTTTCATCGACATTCCACGAAGGACCGAATAAGAACTTCTCCGAAAACAATGCAGTAAACCAGCTCCGAACAGAAATTTGTGTTGAGAAATTATGGATGAAATCCTTTTTTTTTTTGACTAACTGTCAGGGGATGCCCCCTATAAATGCAATGCACTGTGTTAGCGATGGGAAAGACGGGTATTGGAAGGAGGCAAGAGGGAGTTTGTTGCCTTGAATTTGTTAATGTCATAGCAGGCAGGAAAAACACTTGCTGGAAGATTATTCTACATACGAACAGTTCGGATGAAGAACGAATTATCCCACTAGTGCGTCGTCCGGTCAACCGGCCATTTGACAATGAACGGATGAGACTCCCTGGATAGCCGAGTATTCCGGCTAAATTTTCTAACTTCAGGGACCAGACGACGGATATTTGACGAACAGATACCTTTGGAATATCTATAGAATAGCGATACACAACCCACATTCCGGCGATGCTGAAGGGAGACAATAGAGTTGGATACCCTACCATCCCCTGTCATCACCACCGCTCTCCTCTGTACACGATCCAGAAGCTGCAAAGATGTTAATAGAGCCCCTGCCCATATATCTCCCATATATTACATTCCTTATTCGAAAATATTCATATATTTTTTTTTTTTGTTTTTTTTTAACAAAAACATTTCTAATGTGATTTTGTAAAAACAAAACTTTTGTTTTGGATGTAACTTTTGCCAAGATTAATATGATTTGGATCTAGAATTTTTCCATAAATCGAACGAGTATTTTCCCAAAACCATTAGTGAAATATGATGCTGCTCAAATAAAACAAGACTAAAAAAAAACTTCGCTGATAACTTTTAACCCGGAGAAAATGACTCATGGATGTGAGCACGTACAGAGGGGATAAGTACTTTCCAAAAAAAAGTACTACTACGTTCAGAATCTGATCAGAAATGTTGCTTGGTCCAGCTTTCAAAGTTTTTGGACAGTGTGGCGCAAAAGACAGTTGGGGATTCCCCATAACCTCCAAGCCATACTTGTCATGGCTGTTTGAAATTTTATTAAATTATTTCTTAAATAATTTGATCTCTAACCATATTCGCATGCACTTATCTTATTTTTACAGATTGACCCAAAGGAGTATTTGTATGGGATTAAAGAAACTTTGAACAAATTTGACTCCATTCAAAGATTCTACACTAAGCAGCAGAGCGAGTCTCTGAAATGAACGGATCTAAAATGATGCCTTGCCTGCTTCAAAACAGCACCTCATTAAACTTGGTGACAAACTAATCTAGGAGCTTAACTATCAGCAGATTTACTCACTTATTTCCCTTACCCTTCCATGAAGATACTGACGGGGAACTTTTATCGAATCAGTGAGCAGTGCACGATATAATCTGAATCATAACTCGAAACATATTCCATCAAAATCGCAGGTGCTACTGAATCTCCTTGCGAATCGCATATGGAGACCCCTGAGCGATTTACGATAGCCGCGCTCCATTAATTGCAGTCAAATGTCACGCATCAAAGAACAACCCAAAGTCATCGAATACTTTTCTCCATCAATGCTTTGCATCATTTAATAAATTTTGAGCTGGAAAAAGAGAAAAACCACTCATATCGCAGCCGGACCCTTTTTGCTATCACAAGAATTGAAAATTATGTCCTGCACTTGAAGAACAAAGCGGAAGTGGAAAAAAACAAACCCACACACACACACACATATAACGTGAACGAAATGAATGAATGGTGGGTATGAGATAAAATCACAGCAGCATATCTAAGAAATTTATTGGCGTTTTGTTTGGTCAGATTCATGCCAGCAGCCCATCATGGCACGAAAACCCTTTCCAACACTACGTGCCATGAATTTTTATGAGTTGCTGTTTGTGTAGGATGTTCGGCGGAGGTGGTGGTGGTGGGGGCGAAAGGTCCTCCACATAGCACTTGACTATGAATAAACTCATGCTCTGGCCTCAGCGCCAGCTCCAGCTTTGGCTATTGTTGTGGATGTGATGTTTAAGGTGAAAAGGCCATAATTTTTCATTGTTTTACAAGGGAAAGTGTCGTGGTCTGCGATGGTCTTGTTATGGTTATGTCAATATTTCACAAATTTATGAAAGAGTTGCGTTGCCTGGCATTGAGTGAACTGGAAGGAGGAGGGGGGTTGGAAAAGCCCATAATTAAAACGAGAAAAATAAGTAAATTACTAAGGCTTTTTGTCAAATTTATAACAATGATACAAAAAAAAAAAAAATGTCCAATAATGCCAGCGAATATAGAGTCAGATAAGAAATTACAAGGATTCGATGAAAGGATTTTTTCATATTTTTTTTTGCTTTTCTTCGTATTCTTAGAGGATTTTCGGGGAACAGTGGGTTGAAGGTCTATTAGTGTTAACATTTTAAGAGCTCTTAGTTTAACCGAATACTAGGAAATTTGTAAAAAATTCATAAAAATACTTTACCCATAAACTTTCAAAAAGACAGTATGCATAAACTCTTTCATTTAGCAGACCTTCCCATACAACATGGATCAGAGGACCACCTGAGGAGGCCATATAGATATTTACTGGCGGATCAAAACCGCTAAGAGGAGTTGCTTGTGGAATCTACTCGGATCAGCTGAAGTTGTATGTGTCCCTTAACCAACCGGACGACTGTCGCACAATGTAGGCCAAAATAATGCCAAGAGAAACTATCACACGACAAGTTCAGTATCATGTAGAAAGTCTACTAGGTTTTTTTCGACGAGACCAATGCAAATCTTTGATATAGCAAAGAAGGGCTCCAAATAAAATAAGCATTGATTGTTATGATGTGAATATCTATGTGATCCATGAAATTGATCCAACCCAATAATTTACTAAATAACATTCTTTTGATATGAATTGACCTTAATAGGAAGAAATACATATACATTAGGGTGGAGGGAAATTCAAAAAAAAAAGGTAACCTCGGAAAGAGATGTAGTCTGGGGTCCTAATGAGGGGAAAAATAAAGAAAAAAATTTAAAATTTTTAGGGGTCGCGCCACTCCATCGAAATTTGGAAATTATCGCTATTTTGGCGTTGATTTTAGAAAAATCCTAAAAAGTTTTATGTCAATAAATGTTTGCAATAGCGTAAACAATGAAAGAAGGGCATGAAAAAATTTAAACAAAATTTTCTCATTGTTCAAAAATTTCAAAAAGTAAAATAAGTCAAATTGTCCCTTCTTCAGAAAATTGACTGAACAATGAAATCGCCACCAAAGCTACAAATATTAGTCGATTATCCTCATATTTGCCTCAAATACTTTTGTTTGGGCACTGAACAAGCTTAAACTTTTAAATTTCGAATAAGTTAAGTCGTTAATTTTTAGGATTTTTCTAAAATCAACGCAAAAATAGCGATAATTTACAAATTTCGAGGGAGTGGCGCGACCCCTAAAATTTTTTTTAAAATTTTTTTCTTTATTTTTCCTTTCATTAGGACCCCAGACTACATCTCTTTCCGAGGTTAACTTTTTCAAATTTAAAAAAAAGCATGTTTTCACTCCACCCTAATATACATTCATGCTGATGGGACTTTTACAGGCGGCTGTAAAAAAAAATTCACAACATGCTAACACTTATCATACTAAGTGTCCAGATAGTTAAATTTCTGTTCATACAATTTAGAAAATCAAGGAAGAAATTTGTTCAAACAACCGGAGTCCTCATAGAATCGCTGTTGCCCTCACCAAACCTCTATTAACTTTCAGGTTAAACCACCAAAAAAAGATAGACATCCATAAAACCACTGTCCCCGTTTATAAATGGTCCATTGTGTAATTTCTTTTAAAGTCATTTGCACACCTTTTTTTTGATGATATTGGTCAATAATCTGTCTTTTAGCTACGCTGGAGCTGCATGCGCCCACTCTCCGCTTTTTGCCTCTTTGTTGCTGAGTTGTTAATTAAATAAGGAAAACATCAATGAAACGAATCTATTTTAAAGTTTCATCTTGGTGAGTTTTGCCCTTTTTCTTGCAGGCACCCCCGGCTACTCGACTGGCAGTCGGACAAGAAGTAATCAAAGTAATTAAGTGGAACCATTATTTACACTTAAAAAAACGTATAAGTTCTGTAATGGCCTGGAATGTCAGACAGACTGGATGTCCGTCCGTTCGTCCGTCCGTTCGTTCGTTGGTTTGTCCATCCGAGCGTTTGTTGCTTCATTTGCCACATTTTCTATGGCATTTAATTTAATTAAAACCAACCATCAAACAACATTTCTTAATTAAAAAACAAAAGGCGAACAAAGGCACAAATGCCACCTGATGGGTAAGAAACGGCTCACCGACCAGAACAAAGAACAAAAACAAAAAACAAAACAAAAAAATACTTTTGAAAACAGAATTTAACAGAAAAAAAAACCAACAAGAACAACAACATATAATAGCAATGAGGAGAATACATTCAAATGCTCACCCATACATACATAGGAAAAGACATTAGCATGAAAATCCTCGGAAACCCTTATTGACCGTAAATGGAAAGTTTAATCAAATAAATTCATTTGTTCGCTCGCTCGCTCGCTCAGCCATTTCACCCTGCCTGTGGGTGGTCGTTTGGGTGGTTATCAGCTGAAGCTGTTATGGATTATAACCACGCACCCCAAAGACACCCGCAGACTATCATCAACCGAGTGTCCAGGTTAACGACAGCTAAACTCCTTTTTCTTGGCTTAAGGACGACCTGCACAAATAATAAATGTGAATTATGTGTCTATTCATTTGTCGAAATGTTATCGACCAACTGATGATAATGGATATGATTAAGATAATCATATCAAAATCACAGTTCTGTGTTCGCACTATCTTAATGATTTCGTTAACACAGAAAATCAATAAACAAAGAAGATAAGACACCCACCCACACCTTGCTGTAATAAAACGAATCGGAAAAGATGAACAATGGGTGCAGCCGATAGATTTACCCCAGCGAGCAATGTTAGTTTTCTAGTTCCTCCGACAGAATATTGATTGGGCAACAAAATAAATGGTATAACTTACAACCAGCTGATGTCAGTACGTCTTCGAAAAAGGCTCAAGCGGAAATATTGTATCGGCTTTGTAGTTTTTTCAGACGCTAAGTCAAAAGAACATTAACACTTTGGTGGTGATTTTTACGAATGAAACGGACGTTTGTTACGACCAACTGAAAAATAAATACTCTATGCCACATAATAGAATGGCTCTTTCACTCGTAAATCCGTGCGGAAAAAGTCTAAAGTAATAAAATATTAACATTAGCGTTTAAATTCAAAATCTTCTATTCGTGATCGAAAAAGTATCTACATTGATGCCTCAGATATTTTTTTGAACACCAGACACCGGCATTCTTAAAGTGAAATAAAAAAAGTTAGACTCGGAAAGAGAAAAAATTGCAAGGTCGTGGTGTGGTAGGCAGTGTGTGCGACTACCACACAGTAGAACCCAGGTTCGAAACCTGCTGAGAATATATAACATTTTTGGCGGCTGCTTCCACCTAGTAAATTCTGGAGACTTTACGAGCAAGAGAGTTATCTCTAAGCAATGTAAGCGTTAGACGTCGGAGCCGGCTATAAAAAGTAGGTCCCGATCAGTGAGTATACAAATTAAGAAAGAATTTCCCCGCCAGTTCCTTCATGGAATGTTAAGCGAAATAAGCAATGGGGAAATATTATTTTTAAACATTTTAGAGGTCACCCCACGCCTTTGTAATTTGAAAATGTTCGAAATTTTGCTGTTGATATATAATATTTTTTTTTTATTTTTAGAGTTTCTGGTCAATTAATGTGAACAATACGTATTATTGCTAATGGAAAATTTTTTAAAAAAAAAACTTTATGGTCGAAAAATTGGAATAATCAAAAAAATTATGTTAACATTTTAATCGATATCCATGTTACGAATACTGATCGATCATCCTGTTCTAACAGCCTGTTTTTATAAAACGTATACGTCTGAGACGAACAGAAACGTCTGTAGCCGAAACGCAACTGAATTGTGTTTCTATAACTCCAACGAATCCAATTAGACAATACACACAAAAATACAGAAGAGAACAATTTCAATTAGAATTTATTTGAGTCTGTCGTGTTACAAAAACCCAAACTGACGAAATAGAATTTCTGTTCGTTATTTTAACGAAACGAAAAACCCATTCTTATTGTAAATTTTGAAGAAGTTGATTTTAATTTTTAGGATTTTTTTCAAATCAACAACAAAATAGCGAAAAATTTAAAAATTTCCATTTTTTTTGGAAAACTTCAAAGAGCCATATCTATACATTTCTATACATTTTAAAATTTGTTTTCCTTATTAAGGATCGCAAACTACATCTCTTTTCAAGCGTTACATTTTTATATTCTAAAAAAAATGTTGTAACTCCATCCTAATGTACACGTTCTCCCGGGACTTAATGGCCTCCATCCTGACAGAAAATTGGAAGATATCCTGCAATTTATCCCATGACACTGACACTTTTACATAAGAAATATATAAATTATTTTGAAAAAAAGAACTTGTCGAGGGACAGTTTCTATTGCAATTATAACGGCCTGCAGTTTCTCTCTTAGCCCTTTTGATCCATCAGTGTGTATTTGGATGGCATTCTCAGGAGGGCGAATGTCATTCAGTACATTCTGCTTTATTCATCACAATACTGCAATCGAAAAAAGGCTCAGGTGTTAGTTAGAACCGATTTACATGATGTATTTTTGCTTGATTTTAATTACACGATTTTCCAGTTTGTAGGCCAAACCACATTTGAGGTTTTATTGAAATTTCTATTTGACTTCATGCTTCATGTTTCACCTCATTTTGCTTTTCGACATTGTTAGGAATCAACACGGTTCAATTCTAAACGTCAAATAAAATCAAAAGAAATATAAATTCATATGATTTTTGAAAGCAAATCCAAAAGAGAATAAAAAAAACCAAGCCCAAAATTCATCGTCAAAAGGAACGTTCATTGACGAATAGTGAACAGTGCCTTAGACCCTGGCGATTGTGCTTATCCAGCGTCAACCACCAAACTGCAGACCCATAAAATCGAATCGTTTTGGCAACAAAAACATGTAGCCAGTCTCCGCTTTTGCGGTTCATGTCCCAGCAGAGGCCGATGGCGGTCATCACTTCGCGGTTCAAATTATAGTTCCTGGACGCTTATTTACTAAGATATGGCTCTTTGAAGTTTTACCAAAAAATATTGAATTTTGGATGGAAAAAAGAGATCACAGAATTGGCCTCTTTTCAATATAGGACGCTTATTTACTGAGATATGTCTCATTAAAGTTTTACCAAAAAATACTGAATTTTTGTATGGAAAAAAGTGATCACAGAATTGGCCTCTTTTCAATATAGGACGCTTATTTACTGAGATATGTCTCATTAAAGTTTTACCAAAAAATATTGAATTTTTGTATGGATAAAAGTGATCACAGGATTGGCCTCTTTACGCTCTAGGACGCTTATTTATTGAGATATGTCTCATTGAAGCTTTCCCAACAAATATTGAATTTTTGGATGGAAAAAAGTGATCACAGAATTGGCCTCTTTTCAATCTAGGACGCTTATTTACTGAGATATGTCTCATTAAAGTTTTACCAAAAAATACTGAATTTTTGTATGGAAAAAAGTGATCACAGAATTGGCCTCTTTTCAATATAGGACGCTTATTTACTGAGATATGTCTCATTAAAGTTTTACCAAAAAATATTGAATTTTTGTATGGATAAAAGTGATCACAGGATTGGCCTCTTTACGATCTAGGACGCTTATTTATTGAGATATGTCTCATTGAAGCTTTCCCAACAAATATTGAATTTTTGGATGGAAAAAAGTGATCACAGAATTGGCCTCTTTTCAATCTAGGACGCTTATTTACTAAGATATGTCTACTTGAAGTTTTCCAAAAAAAAAAAAAAAATGGAATTTTTGGATGGAAAAAAGTGATCACAGGATTGGCCTATTTTCGCTCTAGAACGCATTTTTACTGATATATGGTTCTTTGAAGTTTTCCCAAAAAAAAATGGAATTTTTGTATGGAAAAAAGTTATCACAGGATTGACCTCTTTTGAATATAGGACGATTATTTACCAAGTGATGTCTCTTTGAAGTTTTCCCAAAAAAAATTAAATTTTTGAACGGCCTCTTTTGAAGTTTTACCAAAAAATATTGAATTTTTGAATAGAAAAAAGTGATCACAGGATTCGCTTGTTTTCGCTCTTTGAAGTTTTCCCGAAAAAAATTGAATTTTGAAAAATTAGATGTAGCATTCGTAATTTGTCGATTTCAGTAAACTCAACCACGAACATTTTTGTTTTCTTCATTAAAACCAATTTTCCACATTTATCGAAATCAACTTATTAGACACTGTCTAAAACAATAAACAATATTACACTTCAAACCTATTGTCAAGGATATAATACCAAAATTCAACACAATAAACATGTGAATATGTAGACCTTAAATAGAGGAAATATTTGTATAATTTTAGGCAGCCTCCGAATTATGTCATTCAACGATTAAAATCAAAGATATGGATTGATTTTTTTTTTCCAAGCGAATTTTTTTTCGAATTTTGTATATTTCTTTGGTATTAATTCTACAGCCACTGATTGTATCCATATCGCTTAACAGGTGTTAGAGCAAATCTCTACAAAGTTTCAACTCACATTTGTTTTGATTGAAATATTAAGAGCAGTCATATCAAATACATCTGATGTCGATCGGATAACTAGTTCAAGGTATTACAACTTTTCTAAATTCTATAGCAAAGCAAACAACTTTTGGTCCGTTCCCCCACACCGGCGAAACTAATGCCTTTATCTTCCCTTTTGAATTAAGATGTATGATGTGGAGCATCATTAAATATTCTCTTCGATTCATAAATGTTTGCCTTGGATGACACTTCTCTGTGGCACAATTTAATATTCATCTATTTTTGTAATGAAAACACTTTATGACAAAAGACTTCATTCAAATGGACTCTTAAGTGCTATTAAAAAATGCACTTCCATCCGTTTTGTTGAACAAAGTTTATGGATGGATGCCCCGACAGCAGCAATTGCATCCATACACGCACGCACGCACGGATGCTGGCAATGTCCTTCTCCTGTATGCAAACAGCAAACAAACAACCCAATCACACACACACACACACATACGAACACCAACACGCATTTAAAAGGAGTCAAAGGGCAGCACTACCACACTTTGGAATTCGCATGCAACTAAATGCGTAAGAGTACATACAGTCAGTGGAAAAAGTTGAGGCTGAGCAGCAGGACTATGAAATGTTGCAAGAAACAATGTAAGATGCCAGAGCGACAAAGGGTGATCGATATTTAACATCTCATCAGACAGCACAAGTCTCTTATTAAAAAGTCAACATATTACAGTTTATTTAGTGCACCTATATCAAAATGAGTTTATATTCAAATATCTCAATAAATGACTGTTGCCTTTTCTTTTTTCTTGATATTTCACATATTGCAAAAGGGCTTATGTACAAAATGCTAAAGAATTTGAGTGGAATCTCAGTGGAATCAATCTCCTTTTTGCAGTGATTTCTAAATTTCCCTCGATTTAGCGTTATTTCCTTAGTGATGATTAGTGAGCTGTATCTGGCATTTTCCTGAACCTGGACCATTCTTGTAAAACCATCAACCATTTTCCGCGACTAGTTCCACCTCGTAAATGCTGGCGAATTTACAGCTAAGAAAACGTAAAACATCTCGTGGACAGCATTAGTTATTTCTAGCCGACTTTAAATAGTAGTAACTAGCGATCGCCATATGTGAGTATATCAATTATATCATACAAAGCTCACCGATTCGACAGCAATTCCCCGTCTGGTCCTTTATGACTTATGTAAGTAAGATTCTAGAAGTTTATATGAGTACCTTCGCAGCGCTGAACTTGTCCTTATGACTGTGGTGCAAAGTACGCAGTTATTATGAAATCTTTAAAAATAAAAACAAATATCTCAAAGGCTTAAAGACCCTTTGACTTTAAAGTAAATATGGAAAAAAGTACTTAAGGAATTTAAACACAGAGATAAGCAAATACAATTATAATGCTGTATCTGTATGATTGCGAAGATAAAACGAATGAAATAGGGGAAGAATCAAATATTGAAGTCGGTTCAAATGAAATACGAAATGCCCTATTCGTATAAATGTAGGCAGGATAATTTCAGAATAATCTTCTATATTTGAGCATGGCTTCAAATTCAGCTTTAGTTCGTCTGACTAACATGGTAGAGAACACGACTTACGGTCACCGTCTGTCATACTGATGTTTATGTGCGCTTCAATAATTATCGGATCTGGTAAAGGATCTGGACACTATTCAGATATTTTTGGTGAGAACCATGAATTAATAGTTTTCCAGAAAAGCTTCCGTTGTCGTGGAGACTACTCTCATAAGTAACGTCCGTCTTACCAGGATACGAACCTGAGTTTGCTATGTGATAGTGGAACAAATACAAAAACAACTCCATCGAACAAAAGATACACACACTCCATGTATTTGTTTGGATAAAAAATAAAAAATAAAAAATAAAAAAAATAAAAAATAAAAAATAAAAAATAAAAAATAAAAAATAAAAAATAAAAAATAAAAAATAAAAAATAAAAAATAAAAAATAAAAAATAAAAAATAAAAAATAAAAAATAAAAAATAAAAAATAAAAAATAAAAAATAAAAAATAAAAAATAAAAAATAAAAAATAAAAAATAAAAAATAAAAAATAAAAAATAAAAAATAAAAAATAAAAAATAAAAAATAAAAAATAAAAAATAAAAAATAAAAAATAAAAAATAAAAAATAAAAAATAAAAAATAAAAAATAAAAAATAAAAAATAAAAAATAAAAAATAAAAAATAAAAAATAAAAAATAAAAAATAAAAAATAAAAAATAAAAAATAAAAAATAAAAGAAGATAAAAAATGATAAAAAAAATGATAAAAAATTAAAAATTTAAAAATTAAAAAATTAAAAAATTAAAAAATAAAAAATACAAAATACAAAATAAAAAATAAAAAATAAAAAATAAAAAATAAAAAATAAAAAATAAAAAATAAAAAATAAAAAATAAAAAATAAAAAATAAAAAATAAAAAATAAAAAATAAAAAATAAAAAATAAAAAATAAAAAATAAAAAATAAAAAATAAAAAATAAAAAATAAAAAATAAAAAATAAAAAATAAAAAATAAAAAATAAAAAATAAAAAATAAAAAATAAAAAATAAAAAATAAAAAATAAAAAATAAAAAATAAAAAATAAAAAATAAAAAATAAAAAATAAAAAATAAAAAATAAAAAATAAAAAATAAAAAATAAAAAATAAAAAATAAAAAATAAAAAATAAAAAATAAAAAATAAAAAATAAAAAATAAAAAATAAAAAATAAAAAATAAAAAATAAAAAATAAAAAATAAAAAATAAAAAATAAAAAATAAAAAATAAAAAATAAAAAATAAAAAATAAAAAACAAAAAAAAATAAATAAAAATAAAATTATTTATCAAAAAAATAAAAAAAATTGGGGACTGATCCGAATTTCATCCTGGTAAGTCTGCCAAATCTTTTCCGACTGATTCAAATTCCCTGTCTGTTAAGAAAACTAAGAAAGTGGCCAAAGTCTGCTCTTTTTCCTGACGATCTACCAATACTATCTACTAAACGCATTACTATATGTCACACACCGTATCATCAGCTTATCATATCGCCACGATGTACAGGATGCATAATGCATTCCCCTAAGTGATGTTTTCACTTCAGTTTCCGTTTCATTCGTTCATCCGTTTCAATCGTATGATGTTGGTAATGCTAAAAACAAAATCAAGGGGAGAGAATTTCGAATCAAAGCAGCAAAAAAAAAAACGAAAAATACCATCGGCATTTAACACGTTCTAAGTTTGATTTCCAAAGAGGGACCCTCCAACGGCAACACTAATAAAGTCAATATGAAATTCGTACTCTTACGTAAACACGAATGTATGCCAATGGTGGTGCGCTTAAAAAGGATACTAATTAAAACCCTCATGAATTCACACAAAAGGCGTCCGTTGTCCTTGTAACTTTATAGAGTGTTGTTTGGCCAAATAGTACTCGTAAATTGGCAGAACTTTTGGAACGAGATTAAAGGTTTTTAAAAAAAATGAAATGGTGATGGGGGATTAGGGTGGAGTATATTAATACTTACAGCCTACATACCATCGCAATTTTATTTTCATTACTGTGTGTCTTTAAAAACAGTAGGTCCCGGCCAGTGAGTCTACCATAAATATAGCGCATAGCTCACAGATTTAAGGTAAGTTCCCTGTCTGTTATTTCAGGGAATGTTGAGGGCAAAATCAAACGATAGCTAAGGCGTATATTCCCCATTTTAGGGCACATGAGCCTAACCAGAACGGTCTAAAGAGGGACCCCCAGAGGGTAAATCCTCTCACCACTTCTCGATACAGCCACTTCTAATACTGCTAGAAAGTAAAGTCTGTCAAGTCTTTGCTTATGCAAACAACCTGACGATTGCAGTACAGGGAAAATACCCTTCAACTTGCGGCGGCTGACACATGGCTAAAAGAGAATAAACCCTAAAGACAACGCAGGTTATCTTGGTTTTATTTGTGATAGAAATTGAATACTGTATTTGCACTACTGCTGTCCGTCCGATACTAGTGGCCGGTGTTTGGTGGTCGGTATTAGAAAAATCTACTTATCTGAGACTCCTATCAAAAGTCCAGCTATTTGCAATGGTATGTATTACAGGGGCTCTTCGTACTACCCCCACCTAGATGTCATTCTTCACCTAAATTCACTTTATGTACTGGGCAGGCAAATGGCGACAGCGTCTGCTATCCCTCGTTGACTATCTTCTGGTTCAACCACTGGTCCAAGAGTTCCGATTTTACGGAGCCTACAACAATACCCACTACTAGTTTTGTAAAAAATTTCGCCACAAATTTCGCAGGACCGGAAACTAGCGATTAAGTTGTCAAATCATTGCATCGTTTTTCAGGCAACATAATGGGAATCGGGAAATGTGTTAAGTGGCTGGGGCGTAAAAATCTACCAGGCTGCTATAAAATCTCTGAAGTCTGTTTTCTTGGATTCAAGAGTTTGATATCAACTTTTTTTTGGGGCCAGATCACAGGAACATTGCAGCGAATCATTGAGCAGATGAGCTAACCCACGTAGTTATCCGTATAACCGGTTACATCTTGTCGAATCACAGCATCCCGTATTTGATTTAAATATCTCTATCAAAGAAATGTATATACTCCTTGCAAACTTCTTAAAAAGCCGACGACTTTCTGTACATGAATTTGCAGAAGAATCATCCAACTCTTTAACTTTCTGCCTCCCACTTTGTGGCCCCAGCAAAAATGTTCCTTCAATTCTTTGCTGAGATAAGATACATACGTTCATGTGAACACTTTTCTCACCCACACTGATCTCTCATTATTGGCATCTACATTGGAATTTTCACACCGATTGCGCCCACTGCCAGCATGGCATTCACTCGGAATGAATAGGCGGACAGGCACCTCAAGCACGATGTACTTCAGCCGAATTGATTCACAATGTCATAAGTAGATATAGACGTACAAGTGTAATTAAAGTTGCTTATGCATTCAAATGAATCACACAAGTGTTTAAGTGATACATACTCAAACACCCACACACACACTGGCACATTCAAGCAAAATCTATTGCCAAACAAAAGCATATGTATGTCTTCACACATAAACACATGCACACGCACACTTGTTCATTTGCAATTATGAATCGATTAAGTGTCAGCAAAACAGCAATAACAATGTACTAAATATTTCCCCCTTCGCTCCTCTCTTCCTCGCAATATCTTTTTTTATCTCTCTTCACAATTGTCCTGCCTCCGAAATGACGTCGTGATTACTTATGATTTCAGTTTATCCAATCTACCCATACAAACCCACACTGTCGGGTCGTTCATAGTGTGGGTGTGTGTGTGTGAAATATTTGTCTATACAACCGGTTGTATAGACTTTTACCAGAGCTAGCCTAAAGGCCTCAAGTGGTTCAAGCGGTAGAGACCGAATTGAATAGAGTTACTTATTTTGTTCACTTGTATTTTTTAGAAACGTATGACTGGCGTAACTGATCCTACCTTGACTCCATAAAAGCATATTTTTTTTTTTGTACAGAAATTGTGTTTTCCCCAAATTTTTTTTTACAAAATTTTTTTTTTACAAATTTTTTTTTTTACAAAAATTTTTGTTTTTACAAAAATTTTTTTTTTCCAAGATTTTTTTTTCCAAATTTTTTTTTTTCAACAAAATTTTTTTTTTCAACAAAATTTTTTTTTTCAACAATAATATTTTTTTCCACAAAATTTTTTTTTTCAACAAAATTTTTTTTTTCAAGTAAAATTTTTTTTTTCAACAATTTTTTTTTTTCAACAATATTTTTTTTTCCACTTATTTCAACGGGCGCCATAGGCGCATTACAACTTACTAGTTATTAAATAACAAAACAGAAACAACAGCTGTGGATGAAACTTAGCTGTCGTCGGGGAACAGATTTGACAACTTCAACATGTACTGAACATTTTTTAAATCGATTACATGTGATAGAAACTTACCGGAGTAACAATTAACAAAATGTGCTGTAAATATGCGGATATTGAAGAACTTAAAAAAAAATCATACAAGTGCTCTTCTTCATTCAATACTTTGGACCACTTTTTGATTCCAACAACCATCCAACAACCAAGTGGACATCTTTATGGTTCATGGTAAAATGTGACGCTTCGGCTGCAATTTCCACCGCTTTTTCGAACCTCTTGAACGATATAGCGATGATTTCGTCAATAGTGTTTCCCTCGTCTAAGGCAAATAACTCCACAAACAGAAATCAGCCAAAACTGGAGATCTCCTTCCCCAGATGAAATGTTTGCTTGTAATGCTCGGCAATAATCGTAATCAAAATCAGAGTAGGTGTCCATATTCCGTATGGATAGAATACGTACCAGCAACAATTAACAATTAAAATGTCTCACTGCCAAATAATCGATATTCCATATTCTGATATTCAGAAATCGATGTTCTACTAAAATTGTAATCGATTCCCATTCACAAGAGCATCGCTATGTTTTCCCCTTCTTTGCACAAGATTCTCCCCTTTCGGTCCAGGGATACAAAATATTTTTTTTTTGCCTGTGAAACATTTCTAAACCGTCAGTTGAAACATCCTCACAATGCCAACACAACATACTCACCACTCTGGAGTAGGTGATGGAAAGCACAAGAGAGAAAAAAAACAGTTAGTCTATCATCATTCACATCAAACACAAACTTACACTGTATTGCGTTGTCCGGTCGAAATGAATGACATTTGAATGTATGCTGAAGATTGGTAGTTAACTATACTCGTGATAATATTTATTGACAGTTGCATTTACAATTTGTCTATTTTGAATGTAACAACTCCTGACCACCACTACACAGCTCCTGTTCGACGGGACATTGTCATCTAATGCATTGACCAGAAACAATAATGAAAGCGACGTGTAGAAGTAGCGCCAGTGAACGTAGTGCTATGATTCTGAAATGTTCCGGGGGCAATAAAAAGTAACACAAGAATAAATTCCATTTATATTAGGAGATACTAGGGTGGCGACTTCTTACTTACTTATTTCCCTTAACATTCCATGAAGGATCAGACGGGGAACTTATCTCGAATCAGTGAGCTGTGTACGATATAATTGTGTATACTCACTGACAAATTGGGTTTCATATGAACTCTGAATGTCGATTACAATATAAACGACTGGATCCACTATCAATATAGCCAGCCCACATTTAGAAAATCTATAACTTGCAGTCGTAGATCGATTGTGTTTCACCAAAAGGAAAATATTTTCCAATTACAGTCGAGTCCGGTTATAACAAACTTTCGTCTATAACGAACACTTTTTTAAGCTCCAAGAGTTTTGCTTCTACCCTATTTTACCCTGGATATAACGAACATCGCTTATAACGAACTAGTTTGTCGAGATCCTAGAAGGTCGTTATAACCGGACTCGACTGTATTTACATTCGTTTGCTTAGAATTGGGATCTTAAAAGTGTTTAGTATAATTCTTAACAAATGCAATTGCTGGTTAATTGTCGGGCCCTGGCCCATAGAGGACCGAAATTCAATGGCACGGAAATGAAAATAATTTCGCCGAAACATGGGGAAAAACCGGTATTTCAATAAAGTCAACTTTGTTTGGAATTTCTGAAATAGGTCATGCTCTTAGAAAAGGCCAAGTTAAATAAAATTTAGTCATTTCATTAAAATTTTGTATAATCACAACCAAACCCAGTCATTCCATCTACTTTAGCTGTCAATCGGCTAACCTCAAATTACTACGAAATATAAATTGGACCTTTTTCAATTGTCATACTGGACATTCCCGAAATATCTTCAGCTATAATGTAGTTGCTGACAAAGGTGTTGAATGCTAAAATAAGGAAATAACAACAAAATGTCTATGTATCTGTGTGTGTGTGAGTGTGTGCATGTAAACGCATACAAATCCGACATGTTCATCAAATGCTCCTAAACCTGTTCAAAGGTAAAATGCCAACAACAAGGTAATCAGGACACTTGTTAGCTTCGCATGGCCATCAGCATATCGTAGTCGTCCATCCTTGTACGAACTAGTCCATGCATTGCTCATACGCTCCTATAGAAAACCAACCACACACCTATGGATGTCCTGGGGTAGACGCCAGCACTGGCGAATGCCCACCCGTACAATTATGAAACATGCAAGTGTTGCTGTCAGTCAACTAGTGTCAATCCATATCCGATTTAACTGCAATTTGCATTTTATGATGAGTTTCGTTCGGTGTTGTTATCCTGTTGCTGTTGCCGCTGCCGTTCTTATTATTGGTACTGATGTTGGGTATGGTGTGCATGTGCATGTGCCTCTTCACTGAAGTGGTGGTAGTTGATGCGAGACAGGAGTTGGGAATGGATGGGGGCCGTCGTCTTTATGCACTAATATGGTGGGCAAAAAAAAAAGGATGGCCGACGAATGTTGTGTTTTAAAATCATACACAAAAGCTGGAAATTTGGCAGTCAAAGAAGGAATCATTTTAAAGCACTTTGTGTGTGTGTGTGCGTAAGTTTTCCAGCTACATCCATCGCCTGAATTTTACGTCGATTGATGTGTTACCATAGGGTGTGATGATGATAGAACTGTAAAAAGCCTTATGTCCAACTGATTCTGGTGGAAACGTCTATCACATTAGTTCAATCGAAGCAAATAAAATTCAATATGCCAAAGCCCGTTGGATTTAAAATTGGAAAGACCAAGAGCAAAGTAAAATCATGACTCACTAATACATTTTAGATGAAGATTTCTGGTAAAGTCTTATCCATTTCGTAGTTTCAAAAGTATAGGGCTGGAATTCGACGTCTGTCAAACTAAGTTGTTAAACCAATTTTTTTTTTCTTTTCAGTTGGAAGTCTGACATTGACGAAAATGGAGCGCTTAACTATCACACAAGGCGTAAAAATTATTAAAACCTACTACAAAAATGGTGATTCTGGCACAGCCGCATAAAGTATGTAAAATCATGACTCACTAATCCATTTTAGATGAAGATTTCTTGTAGCATTAATTTAAGTTGAAGAAATCCCACAGGAAACCCATTAAATTTGTATTTAAACTGAAAATGTATCTCTCTGATGAAATTTCGTTACTGCTTTTCCCTTGAATTTTTCAGCGTTTCCCGTACTTTTAAAAGGACGGTGGTGCCAGGTGGATTAGTGTTTTTGTAAGTAGGACAAAGTCGGCCAGCAAATTGTACACATATAGAAGAGAGATAGATTTCAAAATTAATATGAATATCACACGTGATTGAAGTTCGTCCCTCAAAGCCTGAGCATTTATATCCATTTGCATCATACCAGTAAACGTAACCTAAGTAAAGGGTGTTTTTTATTGAGGTATAGAACTTCGAATTGAAATAAAACACAAGAAAATCGTTTTAATGTCCATCAATTTGGCTTTATTGGAAGGATAATTTTATGCCATTAATGTTTAAATATGATTTCGGGCATGTGGCCGCCGCGGCTGGCTCGAATAAAGCCAATTCTACAGGTCCAATTTTCAACCACTTGTTGGAACCACAACTCATCCACATTCATGCCATCCAATTCGGGAACAAAATAGTCGGTTATCATGGCTCTATACCGGTCTCCATTAACGGTAACTGACTCTCCAGCATTATTTCGGAAGAAGTATGGCCCAATGACTCCACCAGCCCATAGAGCACACCAAACAGTCAGTTTTTGTGGATGTAATGGCATAAAATGGACGGAGCTTGCGGTGAACTTCGCGAACTGAACCATTACTTTCGAAATAAATTTGCACGATTTGCAAGCGTTGTTCTTTTGTCAACCTGTTCATGATGAAATGGCAAACCAAACTAAATATTAATCACTTGACAGCTGACAAAATGGCCGCCAGTTAAAAAAGTGATGCCAACTTAAAGTTCTATAACCCAATAAAAAAACACCCTTTAGCACTGTGGGGAAATACCAAATTTGAATGGAAATAAATCTGCCTTTTTTTCATTGACTTGTCCGATTTGTTTGAAATTTAACAGAGACCTAACATTCTGTCTGTAAATGCCCATCAAAATACAAGGATTGCGTTGATACATCACTTCATTATATCCGTTCAGCGAAACCTAATTGTCATCATTACTTTCAGCTCCATTCGGATTTGCCGTTGCCTGTTACCCATTCACTCTTTGTCTCGTTATTTGCAAATGCAAGTGTAAATGAGGATGTTAAGCCACCCACTTTGTAATCCGTTAGCTGGTTGAGGGTTTTTGTTTTTGTTTGCCCCACCCTATCATCATCATCAGCATCAGCGCTGGCATT
Source organism: Hydrotaea cyrtoneurina (assembly GCA_958296145.1). Taxonomy (NCBI): domain Eukaryota; kingdom Metazoa; phylum Arthropoda; class Insecta; order Diptera; family Muscidae; genus Hydrotaea; species Hydrotaea cyrtoneurina. The sequence continues at coordinate 55,936,924 of OY282513.1, read as the reverse complement.
ATCCCATATCATCGACATCATCTATCTGTTTACCTACTAATTTCACCGAATTGTGAAAAGGTGAACGAGCGAGCATTTATTTGCCAACCGGTCGTGTATTCATGAATGTTGTGGATGTGGTGCGACTGATGTGGCTGTTGAAATGTAATCTTAATGCAATTTATTATCCGACTGTAATGAATGGTCTGGGATCTAATCATGGCATTCATAATGTTCATAGTTTTTCGTTCAATGATTGCATCTCGACTGGTTTTCACTTTTCCATTTCAGTGTGGTGAAAAATCGTTTACGTTGTTCAAACAGACATTGTGCGTAAAGAGTTCATCAGTGGGAGTTTTTAAAAAATATGATTAGACTGGTACACAAAAATAGCTACTAACGTCGGGGTCGGCTTTATCCCTTAAATTCTGTGATGTTGAAATATTTTGGCCATAACATCGGCAATTGAATTCCAGTTGAGATAAAATTTGTTTTTTAGAGCAAGGAAATTTGCTGACAGTTTCAAAGAGAATGAGAAACAAATACAGTCGAGTCCGGTTATAATGTACAACGGTTATAACGAACTTTCGTCTATAACGAACAATTTTTTAAGTTCCAAGAGTATTGCATCTACCCTATTTTACCCTGGATATAACGAACTTCGCTTATAACGAACTAGTTTGTCGAGATCCTAGGAGTTTGTTATAACCGGACTCGACTGTAATTAATTCACATTTTGGAACTTCCAAAAGTTACTCTCCAAAAATGGAGAACCCTTCCACATATCCAAACTGGTATTGCATGCTTTAACATGTCCAAAGAAATTTTTTTTTTTTTAAAACTCTATATTTTTCCAAATTTGTAAATTTCAAAATGTGTATGAAAAACATAAAAACAAAAAATTAAAAATATTTTTATTTTTCCCCCTAAAATAGAGAAATACAGTGGTAGTAGTCTCTGAAAATATTTCTAAAATATACTCAATTGTTTTAGTTTTAATGTTAATACCTTAAAATAATCCATCGGTCCTTGTCTACAATCGATTTTTTACAGAACCCCAAAAGGTATACTACATCAAAAGTTACAGTTTTCGTGCGCTGGAAATGGTAGCGTACCGTGATGGATTGATGTAGAGCGAAGGAGTCAGGCCTTTAATGTCAGAGCTTCACATATTGTCCTTTGATGTCTCCAACTTAAGTTTTGCAGGTTTAACGTTCGATGGGGTCTCATCCAACGAGCATAGGTTGACCGCAGGAGTGCTACAAGGCTCTGTCCTCTCTCCTTCTGTATTTCTTATTTTCATTGACGACCTGTTGGGGCAGACTGTGAACCCAATCTACTCCTTTGCGGATGACAGCAACCTCTGTCATTTGTACTCATTTGAACATCGGAAAGGACCTCTGGAGGTCGAGGACAAAACGACTCACTTAACCGCTATTTGGCGACGATTTGTGAGTGGGGCCAAATGAACAGAGTAGATTTTATTACATAAAAGACTTTTAATGCACAAAAGACCCAGTGCTGTTTGTTGTCATACAAACGTTCCGCTGATCCACCACCTTCAAAAATCTATATTGGTGGTGTGGATATCGACGAATCAGACACTCTTGATGTTCTGGGCATGAGGATACAGGGCGATGCTCGCTGGGCTAGCCATATATTCGAAGTGTCGAAAGAAGCATTCAAGTGTTTAGGCTTTTTGAAGCGGTGCAAGAAATACTTCACCCCATCTGATCTCGTAAATATTTACACCACCGACATCCGGCCTAAAATGGAATGTAACTCCAATATATGGGCAGGGGCTCCAAAGACATCTTTGCAGCTTTTGGACCGTGTGCAGAGGAGAGCGGTGATGTTGACTGGCGATAGTAGGGTATCCAACTATATTGTCTCCCTTCAGCATCGTCGGAATGTGGGTTGTATATCGCTGTTCTATAGATATTCCAAAGGTATCTGTTCATCAGATATCCGTCGTCTGGTCCCTGAAGTTAGAAAATTTTGCCGGAATACTCGGCTATCCAGGGAATCTCATCCGTTCGTTGTCAAATGGCCGGTTGACCGGACAACGCACCAGAGAGACAATTTGTTCTTCAGCCGAACTGTTCGCATGGGGAATAATCTTCCAACAAGTGTTTTTCCTGCCTGCTAAGACATTACCAAATTCAAGGCAAACATCACCAAACACTACTCCCTCTAATACCCTTCGTTCCCATGGCATTCATAGGGGGCAACCCCTGAGCGTTAGTCAAAAAAAAACCAGTCTTTTTTTCAATTGAAAAATATATTTTCTGATTTTTTAATTAAGTTAGTAAAATATTTCAAGAGCTCTAATATTTCAGGAGACTCTAATATCTTCTATTATATTTTTTTATTTCAAAAATCTCATAGAATCTCGACATAGCCACCATCTAATTTAATCATTCTTAATTTAGCTTGAGTTCACAAAAGACACTAAATGGCCATAATTCATTGTTGCTTTATGACCAGGCACAGAACAAGCGTAAATACAGAAAATCCGTTGATTCCGTATTTTGATGACAACGATTAATTATTTTCTATTGGCCAACTGACCGAATGATTTAATTAAAATGCCCCTCACTCCAAGTACAGCCCATAGCTTGCAAATACTACCACAGACACCCCGTATCGTTAGCCAAATCTTCCTTAATATATGGTTAATAAAAGAACTGCTCAATACATATTTATACACAGAGACACACACACATACGCGCACGCATTTCAATATTTATGTGTGTGTGTGTGTACGCATTTGGCTACACTAAGAATGGCCCATAAAGAATCTGATAATTGATTGCCATACTGCAGCCCCGCACCACACAGCACATGACATGGCCCAAACTGATCCCCCTCCCCCCCCAAAATAGGCATCTCTAACTGGTGGCTAAGTAATGCGTGCCGTAAGCCACATACCCGGGACATGGTAGTAAATTAAAAATGTCTTATGGTAATATATCTCTCAATGACAAAATGATCAATGTTTATTTGTCACACAAACATATATACATAAATACATAGGGCACATAGAAATGGCGACCATAGCGTAATGGTAAAGGCTATCGGGCGATTGCCATTTGACAGAGTCTATTGGTGGCTCTAAGCTCTGGCGGAAATGCGAGCAATGGCTGCTTTGGAAAATATATATGGCTATAGAATTGTTGTTATGCGTAAGCATAAGTAAATCTTGATATATTAAAACACAAATACCAATATCAGTGATTGAGTACAAGAAATGTACGGGGAGGACAGATTTTCCCATTAGTCGGATTTGGAATTTATTTATTAACACAAAAGCCATAGATATTGCGAGTCTTAAGTGGGTGAAAGGCCTCTTTATTTGGTAACAAAATATTTTACTCTAAAAACAAAAGAACCGAATGATTGACGAACATAAAAGACACTGTCGTTTCTAGCATTCATTTAATTCGATTTGTTTCGTCAAACTGAAGTGGATATTTGATAAAGACATTGAATACTCGGTGTACTCAAGGGGGACTGATTAACTGCAGTGCACACTCATTTACTACTCTAAAAACAAAAACATGAATTATCGAAGAACACTGTTTGATTTTTGAAACCAAGACATTCGGTTTATTTGTGAATATATGATGAAGACAGTGAGTACTCGTTGTACTCAGTGGGACTGGTCAATTCGTAAATACAGGTCATACATGTATACAAATACTGATTAACGTGCAAATATTTCTGTTAAGACATAAATGTTATTTATCTAGTTGTACAATAACATCTTAAATAATTTGTAGTTATATTTGAGAGTCCAATCTGTAGCTATTGTGTATTTAATGTTTATTTTGTAATTACTGTATTCAATTGTTCAGAATTGAACATGTGTCTTGTTCTCTTTCCTTTTGTATGTGTAGGCGACACGATTATGACACTTCAAGTGTGTCACTATCAACGGCCTGAGCTGTACTCACGCATACATTCCATTGGAAATCTATGATCAAAGACTGCGTGGAGTTGCAATGCGTTATCGCAAACGGTTGCGTCCGTTTCATTGTATATGTAAATATTTTTAGATATTTGTAGTGTATGTGTATATACAGTCGAGTCCGGTTATAACGAACTACTAGGGACTCGACAAATTAGTTCGTTTTAAACGAAGTTCGTTATATCCAAGGTAAAATAGGGTAGAAGCAAAACTCTTGGGACTTAAAATGTGTTCGTTATAGGCGAAAGTTCGTTATAACCGGTGTACGTTATAACCGGACTCGACTGTATATACGTATTCTGTTTGCATATGTCGATCGTCCATTTAAGGGATGATCAGAAGCAACAGACTGCAGACAAAAAGGGAATATGAATGAAGAAGAAAAATCATATGTTATCAGTCATACGTTCTAGATGTATTTTAAGACAAATAAATCAGTGTCTTACAAGCACTCAACAAGTAAAGTCTATTATTTCGGATATTAGCTCTTTACATTTGGTTCTTCGAACCGGATTAATGGCTTTACACAATAAACAAATTAAAAAACTAACTTTGCTAAATTTTCCAACAAGAGGTGTTATTTTGAATCACCCGGTATTTCTGTAGCTATGACTTTTGAAACTATTATTGACATTTGAAAGGAAAAACCAAGCCATTACTAAAAATGTAAGTATACACGCTTCAACAACGCATTGAAATTATTAAAATTCACTACAAAAATGGTGAAAACCCTGCAGTCACAGTTCGCAAAACTAAAGTATTTTTGGGTCGTCGTAAAGCACCTTGTCGGACCGCAATACGGAAATAGGTGGACAAATTCGAGCTGTTGGGACTAGTCAGTGAGGTGAAGAATAAAACCCGTGCAAGTGGCTCAACAACACCATAGAACAGTGCTGCTGTAGCTAAAAGTGTTGAAGAAAACCCAGGTTTGTCCATTCCTCGTCGTTCTTTGAAATTGGACATTCCACCAAAACGTTAAGACTTAGGTCTTAAGGCTTATAAGTAAACTCTAGAACTCAAGCAGGCCGATCATCAACAACGTCGTGTCTTTGCTGATTGGGTCCTTGAAATGCATGAAAATGATCCGGAATTCCATTAAAAAATCATCATGACTGATGAGATCCATTTCCACATCGGTGGCTACGTCAACAAACAAATATGGTCCTATAAGCTTAGTCGTGGTGGCCATTTGCCTTATGTTTTGTTTTATTATTAACGGCATAACTCCCTCTTTATTATGAAATAAACAACTTCGAAAATTCCATTTTTCTTTGAATACCAAAATAACACCTCTCCTTGGAAAACCCTGTATTTAAATTTCTTTTAATTAAGTTAAATGTGTTTATTTATGTAGTTTTTTCATTTTTGTTTTAAAACAAAGGCACAAGCTAATTTTTTCATCATAAGTCTTGGTATTCGTACATTCGTACATTCTTGGTATTCATTTGTTTTGCACACAGAACGAATGCACTGAAGTATTCGCTTTTCAACTGAATATTTTCCATGTCAGTTCCAGACATTTATTGCAAGTTTACTACATACCCAGTGAGGATTCACTTCAGTGTATTCAAAATCGCCTAATTTCTGTTGTTTTTGTTTTTGTTTTTGTTGAAAGAGAATTGGAGAGAAATTCTTCAAAGGATAACGGTGGTCCGTTATATTCTGACATGAATGCAACAAAACACGAAGTGGAAAATTCGTGATTCTCTGTGGAAGGACCAGACTGAATGAAACCTTGCAAAACCTGACCTTTCCCAATAGAGAAAGGCCTCAGGGAATGGAAATTGGAATTGGATAATGTTTCTAAAATGTTCAACTTATGTAAATCATGGTGCCGGCTGCTCCAGAGATTTCCCAAATAAAGCCTAACTATTCCACAATTAAAATGAATCGCCTTCCCACGAACAAAGGCACATTAAAAGGCATACGAACATGTACAAGTGAAGCAAAGCCCTAAATATACACACTAGGGTGGAGTGAAAACATTTTTTTTTTTTTGAAAAAGTTAACCTCGGAAAGAGATGTAGTCTGGGGTCCTAATGAGGGGAAAAATAAAGAAAAAAAATTTTAAAAATTTTTAGGGGTCGCGCCTCTCCGTCGAAATTTGGAAATTATCGCTATTTTGGCGTTGATTTTAGAAAAATCCTAAAAATTAACGACTTAACTTATTCGAAATTTAAAAGTTTGAGCTTGTTCAGTTCCCAAACAAAATTATTTGAGGCAAATATGAGGATAATCGACTAATATTTGAAGCTTTGGTGGCGATTTCATTGTTCAGTCAATTTTCTGAAGAAGGGACGATTTGACTTATTTTACTTTTTGAAATTTTTGAACAATGAGAAAAATTTTTTTAAATTTTTTCATGCCCTTATTTCATTGTTTACGCTATTGCAAACATTTATTGACATAAAACTTTTTAGGATTTTTCTAAAATCAACGCCAAAATAGCGATAATTTCCAAATTTCGAGGGAGTGGCGCGACCCCTAAAAATTTTTTTCTTTATTTTTCCCCTCATTAGAACCCAGGCTACATCTCTTTCCGAGGTTAACTTTTTTTTTTTTGAATTTCACTCCACCCTAATAAACACGGTACTCATAATCGTATACAACAAACGTTGCACTTATTCATAATTATCACATGTATGTATGTATCTGAATTGAATTAGTGTGTACGTTCGTGTGGCACTTTCTGTTTAGTTGTAGTTGAAAGTGTGATGGGCATTAACATGTATTTAGTTCGGAAATAATTAATAAATTAAAGCGTTTAAATACATGCATATGCACGTATTTATTTTATAAATTAATTTACCTACATCTGTCTGTGTTGTGTAAAAACCATGGCAAAATGTTCAGCTGAACGACCACGCAATATCCTCTTTATAACGGACTTGACGCACATTGGTTGTTAGGTGGGCGTAAACCCGCCGGGCTCAGCTTTTTAGGGACAGCAACACAACGCCTGATTGAAGTTGAATAACAGAAGTAGGACCAGATTGAATTTTTTTTAATTTTTCTTTTGGGGGTTTTCTTAGTTTCTATATTAAATTTCATTATGTATGAAAATCAATTTTTATTGTTAATTTACCGACATAACAACTGACTCACCCTGTATAATTATTTCGGTTTTAGTCCACTTATAGTCCACAACTCCGCATATAAAAACAATTCAAAATCATGTTCATATTCAATGCAAACATGTATGTGTGAGTGTAGCCACGTCACCGGGAATATACTTCACATGCATGGATCTGATGTTTATGCATTAACGTCATAGGGATCACCACAGGGAGTCGCATTAAAAATATATCGTTCACTGTAGGCAATACCGTCACAACTGAAAAAAAATTTATAAAAAAAAAATTTTCTATTATGTGAGTGAAAATAAGAAACTCAAAAAGCGCCCCGGTAGGCGAGTTGGTAGCGTGCTTGCCTATCAGCGTGGGGGTTGTGGGTTGGATTCCCACCAGAGGCTTTGGTCTGTCGCTGCAAAAATCAAGCCAAATGGTCTTTGTCACCCGGTTTACCCTTGGACCCAAAATTATAATATAAATTTACTTTGTATTCTAATTAATAAATAAATAAATAAATAAGAAACTCAAAGTCCTGATTCAGACTAGGCAATTTTAAAGACACCCTTTTGAAATTGCCTCGAGTGTTCAAACAAGGCAATTCGGTTTCGGAAATTTTTGTTTTCATTATTGCCTTTTCAAATGCGAATGACTTTAAAAATCTCCAAATAATCTGCAGCCAACTTCACACTACAAAAAAAACCCAAAATGAATTGCCAATACGAGTAAGTTTTTTCCCTTTCCATTCTCTGCCCAACAAACCAAAGATTGGGTTAATTTTTTGTAGTAACCCAATACTCATGTCAAAAATTATGCATTTTGAGTTGTGCTGTCTTTGCACGACATGAGCGGTATGTCCATACACGTTTGTATGGATAAAGTAGAGCGTTGAACACATACATGTTTCATTCGAATGGAATTATTGAAAAAAAAATTCAATTAATATAATGGTATTTTTGTTTAATAACACTAATTACTCATGATTTAATAATAATGGTTACGTTTTCATATTGCAGTATCGGCCGTTGGACGTGAAATGTGTGAAATGACCCAATTTAAGCTGGATGATAGTTGAGATTTTATTCAAAATTTACTATAATTTATTACACAAGTGTTTGAAAAGTTCTTTAAGCCGTTCTAAAGAATGCAATGAATGTTTTCAGATAATTGATTCTAAATGAAATCATTTAAAAAATCATGGCACAGCATAGCTGATATTAGTCAATAGGCCGTCGTTTTTCTCTAAACACATCTTCCTCCACAGCGTAGGAGTATTCAATAGTTTCCAGCAAATAAGAAAGAGCTTAAGTCAATTGGGATTAGCCATTTTTCACCCTACACCTCACTCACTCACGGCTTTAAACAGTAGGTCCCGATCAGTGAGTATACACAATTATATCGTACACAGCTCACTGATTCGAGAGAAGTTCCCCGTCTGATCCTTCATGGAATGTTAAGGGAAATAAGTAAGTAAACATTGCTGAAAACGGAATGTGGAAGAAAAATAAAGGATGCCCATATATGGCTTGTTCTTCCTGTAGGGAGACATTTGGAAGACAACGGGGCCGACATCCGAAAATGATACACTGGCGATCACATATGGCGACCTGGAGTGCAGTGAACACAAAATCTCATCTGCGTGGGAGTCCATAAATGTCCATCTCAGGAGTTGTGCACCTAAAGTTGCTGTCCGTCTAAACTCTTGTGGACACAGAAAATTAAATCAGAAGACTGACGACGAACTTTGAGAAAACCATACCATCTACACAGAAATGGACCGGAAACTCAGTCATGGAAGATGATTGGATTTCAATCTAGGACTTTTCTCAGAAACTCTCGGAGTAGAGCCATCCCCCAGACTTTCTAACTTTTGCAGTGTGTTTCAATGCACCTCTGACCACAAAAGTATCAGAAAATATTCAAAAAAAATCGCTTGGACAAAATAGTTATTGCATAGGGCCTATATCAAACTGGTAAAACTTGGCATAAAATCAAATCAAGGAATATATATATACTAGTAAGTTGTAATGCGCCTATGGCGCCCGTTAATTTGCTTGAGAAAGTATTTGTTACTTAATTTTAAAAATTTTGTAAAAAATATTTTGAGAAAACTATTTTGTAAAAAAAAATTTCGAAAAAAAATAAAATTGGAAAAAAAAATTTTTGGAAAAAAAAATTTTGTTGAAAAAAAAAATTTTTGTGTAAAAAAAAAATTTTGTTGAAAAAAAAAATTTTGTTAAAAAAAAATTTTCTTGAAAAAAAAAATTTTTGTAAAAAAAAAAAAAATTGTAAAAAAAAATTGGAAAACAAAAATTTTGGTAAAAAAAAAAATTTGGGGAAAACACAATTTCTGTACAAAAAAAAAAAAAAAAATTATTATTATTATTATTTATAGAATTATAAAATGCCTATTTAAATTCCTACGTACTGCGTGACAGAGTCAGTGAATCAGTGAATCAGTGTCGAGGGTAAATATATATTAAAGAAGAAGAAGATGTATGGCGGGATGTATCAAAACATGGTCGACTCTGAGCTTTCTTACGTTTAATTTTAGGCAAACTGTTGCAATTGGGGAAAATATATTGGTCAGGCGGTTAATTCATAGTTTTCGTTAATGGTATCTGTCCCTGATGTCAGGATATTCAGATAAATCAAATTCCAAATGAATTGCGTACTGTGGTATTCAAATTATACGAATGTAACCGAATAACAATCTCGACATTTAAAAGGCGTTTGTCACATTCCAATTCCCTAATGTTAAGCAAAGAAAAGCCACAATAATATCTCATATCGACTTCTCAGTAAAAAAAAAACAGTAACTAACTCTCTTTGCCTTCAAATGTTGCCAATTTGACAACGCATTTTAGTTAATGCGTAATTTTTGAAAACTTTTTCACTGAAACGCATTTGTTTCTTTCTGAGGCTACAAATGACATTTTGCGTAATTAGCCTTTTTTAGTTGTCTGAATTACGACAGAGAGTTGACGAATTATATGCGCAAAACGAATATAATTGTATGAGACGACTACGAAGAAGAATGACGATTTCACATGAAAAAAAAACAATTTTCTGATGTTGTCGTTTGAGAAAAGAGACAATATTTTTTCTGCGATTACAATTGCAAAATATAAAACATGTCATGAACAGATTTTTTTTAAGAAAAATAAGGAAATAAGGGAATAAGAACACATGAAGAAGGTGATACAAGGTGAGACGACAGAACATTGCAAAGGCAACAAAATACGGAATGAGAACTAAGAAGAAGTCGAGACGGAAAGGTTTGAATTTTTGCTAAATCATTGAATGTTTATATGTGACCGAGTTTAGATTGTAATGTTGTGTAATTTTAATAAGATCCTTTAGTTCAGATCCTTTAGGCCGAGTTAAGATTGTAATGTAGTGTAATTTTAATTAGTTCCTTTAGTTCACGAACACTATCGGAAACATATGCGTAGAGCCACACCCACTGAACAAACCTGCGCGTTCTAAAAATCTCCTGCTGCCTGATCTCCCTATGTCTAGTCCCACAAGCGCTGAACATTTCGAAGCACCCTAAAAATCTACTCAGTGTAAAAAGATGTAAAAACCTAGTATTGATTCCCGTCTGTTCGCCACAGCAGGCATGATATTCTACCTCCTTCATCCCCATAGCTTCGACTGCAGTTGCAACATTCCAAACAGACAGTCCGCGATTAATAGCGACATCTAAGCGAAGTCAATCTGTCTAGATTTAATGGAGCTTCGGGCCGTCACTCACCTATCGTCTGTTGCCGTGTAGTTTCTATCCCACCGTATGAATTTGCAAATGGAGATATGTCCAGTTCTACTGGAAACTGTAAGGTAGTCCCTGGTATGTCCCTGTGTCCTGGCAAGCAGATATTGTGAGTGAAGAACTGCGACAGACTAAGTCTGATATTGAGTTCAGAAAGACAGAGATTTAAATGACAGCTTGACTGTCACAGAATATGTTGTTCCCGACTGTTACTTGTGCTAGTTAATGGTCCAAGTCCAAAATATATTTCATTATATTATTCATTATATATTATTCATATTCATTATATATTTAACTTTTCGTAATGAATGCAAAATAGGAATTCGTCCTCAACATAATTCAAATTAAAAAAAATAATATACAATGAATGAATTATTTGGATTATATTTAAGCAAAAAAAAAGAACTCATGACTTATAGAATCCACACATATTTACAATATTTCTTCTCACAGTTCTCACTTTTTTCACAAATGTTTTACATCTTTCCATTTTATATATTTTTTATTCATATTTAATCCGGCTGCTTAATTTTTTTGTTTGCCTGTTATTGTCCTTTGTATTTAATTAAATTGCTTTTGTTTGCTATTTACATTTCAGTCGTTTTTTTTTTTTGGTCCAACTCTTCTGTTTTTCAGATTAGTTTTTAATATTTTTCCCATCTTCTTTATGTTTTAGCCATTTTAAGCATTGATGTTTCTTTGGATTTCCTTTGTTTCTATTAAATAGAAAAAAAATGTTAAATAATATTTGTTTTTTACAGGGTGCGACAAATAACTTTTTTTTTTTTGGAAAATTCTATGAAAAATCATTTTTTTTTCTTTTTTAAAAGTACAATCCTTCCGGTTAATAATGGAACATAATTTCATACAAATGGCTGCCTCGTCTCAATGATGTCTCCGAAATGTTCAATTGTTGAGAACGACAGTGAATTGATATTGATGGCGCTTCACGCACACTTTCTGCCACAGCAGCAATATTCTCGGCTGTACGCACTTTTTTTGGCTGGAAGCTTTGGTGTATCGATAAGGATGCCAGTTTCTTTCAAGGAGAGAAAAACTGTATATATATATCAATTGAGAACGACAAATCGTATATGGTTCCACCTTTTTCGGTACATGTCTTATCGTTGTAGATCAGATGGTATTGAAAATGGGTCACGTCCCTATACGTGTCAACATACACATGTTCCCTTGAAGAATGTCCTTGAAGAAACTAAAACTATTCATGAACAAATTAAACTTAGTCAAGTAAGCCAGAAATATTTCTTCAGTCTTGGGTTAATTGGTAATTTTTGAAAAATAGTTCAAATCGTGTTCTGCGCAGGTTGATCAAACGTCAGGCGTAGTGTATTCCTATTGGCTGATAGTCAAAGTGGTTTCAATTGCAGGCCTCCCAACAATAGTTCTTATGCTGTGTTTCAATCTGAAATTTGTCACTCGTTGTACATACAAATAGAGTTGGCAACCCTTACAATGGACAAACTACGTCATCTAACGGGAAATCATGCGCATGGCGCAGTCTTTCTTTCTATCATTCTTGGTCGTGACGGTCTTTATAAAAAATTGTTTAAAATCAAAATGAATATGTCTCTTGCAGAGATACGTATATGTAGTTCCACAAATCATTTCGGAGGGCCCTATACCCTCTGAGATGGATAATAATCCATCATCAAAGATGGACATTTCGGTATATCTTTTATGGAAAATTCACTCTTGGTTAGTAATCGTAAAGCACCAGAACCCACATATTACTCAGAAAAATTTTACCCTGGAAAAATAAACCACACCGTTGAAATTATCTGTTGCGATTTCAATAAATGACATGATACAAGTGTATCTATTAGTAAAATACTGTATCTGTGAAGGATGCAAGTAACTGTGCGAGTTCGCCTGCCACCGAATGTTCAGATTTCAGACAAAACCTCACATGGCGCGTTTTATCATTTTTGTTGAAAGTGCAAAACTGTACCAGCTCAAATAATGTATGTATTTTATGGCTGGGATTTTGAAGATAAGCAGGCAATAAATATTCTTTGTTTAGTTAAAGGGACGAGGATGGCGATAATGAGTGGAATTTCCACAAGATGTTACGCCTGCGTGGGTGGACATGCGACTATTGCCTTCTCGTTAATGCTTTAGAATTAGTTTAGGTAGTAATTTCATTTGTTGTAATTTGAGACAATATTTCTAAATAATAGTGGGTATCTTACCAGTATTTAAGGAGTGTCTCAGGATACCAGTACATGCAAATACGCCCGGCCACCCGGCTACCAATGAAAATTTCCCTGGAAAGTCATCGCTCATCAGGATTATTTGTGTATAACCTCTGGTGTACACAGGTTACAAGTGTCATGGCACCGGAGTGTTGAAAAAATCTCCTCCTGTTTGAAACTGGCTATGGTTATTATTTGCTTCACCATGTTCCGGGCTAATCCATCTGCCTGTACTAAGAATTAGTTGATGTGCTCATCTTCCGTTCGTGGAGTTTTGCCACCTGCTTTGCCATTTATGCATGGACTTACTTCTTTCGAAGAATCTCCTGTCCAAATCCGGATTATTCTCCTGTTCAGGATATCGTTCTGTCTAGTGTTTCTGCTGTCAGGACAATTGACAAGAATGCAGCCCTCACAGTTTCAGGCTCATGCAATATTGTGCGATATTCACAGCAGACTCTGAGGCATCTTCTTTCATTTTCAGTGGTTTAGTCCAAGCTGGCACTATAGATTGGGCTACTTGGGAGACGAGTATTATATTTCTTTGTCGGAGCCCTCCTACATTAAACATTATACTAACCAGAGCAGAATTAGCCTTTGTGCTTGTGTCCTGTAGTGCCGTTTGAATTTTGGCGATAACTCTGTGAATCCTAATAAAGTTGCCTCGTTTGATATTTTCTAGGTTAGGTTAGGTTGAATGGAGGATCGGTCATGTACTATGACCGTCTCATGTCACTGACATACACCTAGGCCAGCAATTCGGCCTGTTGTGCGCTCCTGGTTTCTAGGTTAAATACTCCTTTTTACATAATGTTCCATAATAACGGCCCCGAAACCGGACATCTGGCAGATTAGCCTGTGTGACTGTGGTTTTCGGAGGGTTTTCCCAGCCTTTGGTATTACTTTTTATACAAATTCGTCAGTTGGCATGAGCAAATATTGAATTTGTTTGACATTCTCTATTTAACAGAGTTCTATTCAATGGCTTTCTAAAAAAAGCTAGCGTTTTCCTTAACTTTCAACTTAAAGTCATGTGTATCCAAAACTGAAGATGTCGATCACTTTAAGGTTACCCTTTAGTAAAGCTGTACAACAGAAAAACACATATTCTTGAGGTAAGAAAATTATACAAAAACAAACAATTGTTTTGGATCAAAAGTGGAAACAGCGTTGCGGAAATGCCACCGAAAAGAAGTCAGTAAAAACTACACAAGATGGCTGAATTTTCGAACGCCACATTAACTCCAGTAAACTTGTAAGTGTGGATGTGAATGCGAATGTTATTGATGTTCTCCAACAGTTTGCGCGTGGGAAGGACTATGGTTTGCCCCCGCCTAAAATTGTACACTTACGACAGACGACTGGCTGCTGCCACAACAAACAAACAAGCAAACGAGGCAAACAAACAAATTGTTTCCCTTCTACATATCCTTACAGCAACAGCAACAACAAAAAAAACCGACCTCCACCTCTTCTTGAAGTGAACAGTCGAAGGACCAGAAACATTGGCCAAGGAAGTGAAGGGGAAAAAACTAACAACAACAGTTTTTATCAACCATAACAGTCTATCGATTGTTAAACCAATAGAAGAAACAGGATGCCCTTTTTTGTTGGCGTTTGTTTTTCTTTCACTCCCTCGTAAATTGCGTCTTATTATTTCCTGCCACCACTACTGATGCTGTTGTATGTTTCCACAGAACGAAGTGGAATAAAAAAAGTATATGGAGAATACGTAGAACACACACACAATATTTGATGTGAATTTGAAGGGTCTAACAAGTTCTCCCCCGATTTTATGTCTGGAATCGATAAAATGCTGTTGTTGTCTTTTTACGACTCAGCCAACGATAGCATGAGATAATCATTCGTTATGCTTTTCCTCTTATAACTTCTTCCCCTCCCCCCCCCCCACCGTACACCACACCAACGAAGTCCATCCGCCACAAATGCGAATAATGATGACATACAAGTGGGTTACCCATCGTCATCATCATCAGCAACCATAAATTTAGCTGGGGATACATTTGCTTCTTCTCGCATGGATGTCCACTTTTTTTTTTTGGTTGGTTGGTCATGAGCATATTGTAAAAATATTTGCCCCTCATTCATGCCATTGTCCGTCCTAGTGCAAAAACAAACAAACAAAAAAACATTATTTGCAATTTAAATTTCTCCACACCACCAAGAAAAGGAAAACACAGAATAATGTCCCGATTTCGTTATAATTTCCGTTTGATTTACTTTTATAGTGGAATATTTTCATTTTACGACATTGTGCGGGGGCCTTTAAGCAGGAAATTGGGAAAACCGTTTTGGTTAGAGGACAGATTTGTATTGTTGTCTCTTAACCCTTTGTCGGGCGATGGTACTGAGAAGTACCATTACAAGTGTCAGCTCATAAATACTTAAAAGAAAAATATTTGGTACGTTAAAGTACACTTAAATGTATCTAATACATTTTTTTTTACAATTATTTGTAGCCCTGTCTTCCCAGGTAATTTGCAATGTGTTTCGGCTCTTTGCGAAAACTCGGCCCAAAATGTCTATTATTGAAGATTGCCAATGTCTAAAAAAAACTGGGTTTCGAAATACCCTTGCAGAAATTAATTGATAATGGTGAAATTATTATTTTTTTTAAAGAAAAAATAAAAAAAAAAAGTATTAATGTTTTATCATTCTTTTCGATTCACCCCGGTTCAACGTACCAGTCGCAAATAATATCCTTGGAGGTCCTTGACAATTTTTTTTAATTTGAATTTATCTTTGGTCCACAATAGGTTAAATGACATGTTTTGTCTCTCATTCCTCCCATGAACCATATACCGGGCTATGTCCGATTTAGAAAGTGTTGCAAGGTGATAACACTGTGCAACCGGAAGCATTTATTAAAAAAAAAACACTGTAAAGTGTTGAAATCAAAAGCTATTCTGTCAGTGACAACGCTTTCCTAGGTTATAGCTTCTTAGTTTGGTTTGTATAGCAACTCAAAATGGATAATGAATGTGCTCGAAAAAACCAAATTACTGACTAATTGCGTAGACAGAGGACAGCGTTAATGTGCTTTAGCAGACTTAATTCAAATTAACTTTTGCATTACCATGTTCATGCGCATTTATGTTGACGTAAAGCCACAAAATCTAACTGCATTTGGTTACTTCAATATGGCAACACCGTCCCAATCAACCGCTGTACTCCAAATCAACGGCTGTTGTCAAATGGTTTGCTATTGGCAAATTGTCGAAATAAAATGAATTTTAAATCAGCAAAGACGATTTATTTTAATTGTTTTAGTAATTTCAGCTATATCTTAATATATATTTACCCTAGACACTGATTCACTGACTCACGCAGTACGTAGGAATTTAAATAGGCATTCTATAATTTTCTATAAATAATAATAATAAAAAAAATAATATTTTTTTTTTTACAGAAATTGTGTTTTTCCCAAATTTTTTTTTACCAAAATTTTTTTTTTCGAAAATTTTTTTCTACAATTTTTTTTTTTTACAAAAAATTTTTTTTTTTACAAATTGCAACAAAAAATTTTTTTTTTCACAAAATTTTTTTTTTTTAATTCAACAAATTTTTTTTTTTCAAGAAAAAATTTTTTTTTCAACAAAATTTTTTTTCCAACAAAAATTTTTTTTTTCCACAAACATTTTTTTTTTTTAATTCAACAAAATTTTTTTTTTTCAAGAAAATTTTTTTTTTTCAACAAAATTTTTTTTTTTCAACATAGGCGCATTACAACTTACTAGTTTCAAATAAATAGCGATTTTTCTCACCATCAGCTGCTAATCCTACTTTCTTCCTTCTAGCAATTTTATCTCGATGTAAATGCCAAAAAAAAAAAATAGTTAACAAACAGTTGTTTATAAGCAAACAGCTGTTTTCTAAATGTAAAAACTGTCTTGTATGAGGATAACATTTTAATTTAATGCAAATTAACGCTGTTATCTGTCTACGCTATACACGTATTCTCATCTCAGCGGCTATGCAAGCACAACTGGCGCATTTGGGAATCGGTAAACCCTCATGTGATCGTCCATTAGCCAATGCAGGCTCAGATAAGGACAGTTAATGCGGATTTAGGAGTCGTATCATTATTGGCTCATTTTTCTTTGAAAATTCAGCTGGCAACGCCATTTCGGTTACCGTGCGCACTACATTTATTGAGGCCGAAAATTGCAGGTTGTCACTTAGACGTTCATTGGTTTCAGCCGGATGACTCGCCATGATCATCGATATTCTCAGCACCAAATTCGCTAATTGTGTTATCAGACGTCTCGGCGATGTCAATTGATCTCGTCGGAACAATCCGTTAACAATTCAGGCCTTTTCTCATGTTCAACGGCGTTCAACGGTTTCTCCTTAAGGATTAAATTATTTTCAGAGGGTCGAACAAAAACCGAATGAAAAATGGCTGAAAAATATTTTTGTCTATGGTCGCCTTTATACACCAAACTCCACTCCCCTCTCTTAGGACAACAGATTCTTAAGGCGAATGTCGCGCAAGTTATTACTGAGATAGAGCCACAAACTGTCCAACCAAGGTCTTGGAAATATTATTGACTTCAATGGAATCGTGTGTCATCACAAATGGAACCAGATAAAATGTTACTTCATTTTTAAAAAAATCTTGTATTTGGACCACTCTTTAATAGAGGGCAATTTGGCAATTTTTCGCTGAATACTGTGTTTTTTTTCTTTAATGAAATTTATGAATTGTCGACATTGCTGTTGGTCGTTGACTTTCAATGATAGCACCTTGTGAGGCTTTTCGCCGAATCACTTGTTTTCCCAAAATTATTGTTCTTAACTAGTAAGTTGTAATGCGCCTATGGCGCCCGTTGAAATATGGAAAAAAAATTTTGTTGATAAAAAAAAAAAATTGTAAAAAAAAAAAAATTTTCATTGAAAAAAAAATTTTTGTTCAAAAAAAAATTTTTGTTGAAAAAAAAAAATGTTATTGAAAAAAAAAATTTTTTCTTGAAAAAAAACAAATTTGTTAAAAAAAAATTTTTGTGGAAAAAAAAAATTTTGTTGGAAAAAAAAATTTTGTGGAAAAAAAATATTATTTTTTTTATTATTTTATTATTATTATTTATAGAAAATATAGAATGCCTATTAAATTCCTACGTACTGCGTGACAGAGTCAGTGAATCAGTGTCGAGGGTAAATATATATTAAGATTATTGTTAAAATTACCGATTTTTTCTAGTAGATTACAAAAATTCCCATTTTCCTGCAATATTCGAGACAAGTCGTAAAGGATTATTCTAGTACGCTTTTTGGTGCAATTTGGGGCAGCGTCTCATTCTTAGGCCTCATTCATAGTGTACCAGACCGTAGCGAGATACAAAGCTCTTCTTTTACTTTCCCAGCTTCACTCAACTCATAATTAAGATATTTTCACACAATTGTCTCTGTACATTCGAATATCCGTTATGTGTGAGTTTTGATTTATTGCGGGTCCTTAACAGTACGAGCATTCCGCTTTAATGTCTTAATTACGGATGAGCATTATTTTGAAAGAATTGTTTCTTTGTGAGTTGCGCCTTCAGAGTCAACGAATGAATGACTTTAAAAACACAATTAACTGGAACGGAAATAATTTTTCAACTTCCGTCAACTGCTCAGCAACCACCACCGCCAGCACTTTCCACTTTGCCAATGCCAGTGGAACTTTGCTTATTCATTCAGTCTTCCGACTCCTTAAACTTCTTCTCTAGTTTTCCATTCAGCCATTAGTTCGGTCTAGAGAATAAGACAAAAAGGAAAGACTGGGCGGCTGTGTGTATGATAAGTTTATCTGCTCGTTCACCTACTGACATTCAACATAACAATCAACGTCACTGGGAGAGACAGAGATGTGAGTGAGACATGGCCCTTACAAAGATTTCTTTTAATGGAAGCGCCACAAAGCCTCGGTGGCAGGAGGCGACTATGACCTCCTTCTGTTTTTTTTTTTTTGAGGCATTCTTCCGTTTGGTATGAATTGAGGAAAATTTTGCTTTTTTTTTTGTTCTTTGTCTTGCGTTTGTGTGTTGCCAGCACACAATTAATTCGTTCATTCAATGTTTGCCGCAGTACGGCTGCTATTGTGAGGAGGAACTGGGCAAGGAGTCAGCCGTCATCGTTGGGGTGGGTGGCAGTAGAATTAAATGTTTCCCTGGATTATTATTTAATTAAAGTAATGAACGTCAGTTAGAGACGATGAAAGTCATGTTTGTAACAAATATTGGGCATTAGTGCGCAACAGAGCAACCAAGGGCAGTTACTGCCTTAAACGGATATCGTCAACGGACAAAAATTATGCTTTTCATTGTCTGCTGCGCCAG
Organism: Hydrotaea cyrtoneurina; assembly: GCA_958296145.1. Taxonomy (NCBI): domain Eukaryota; kingdom Metazoa; phylum Arthropoda; class Insecta; order Diptera; family Muscidae; genus Hydrotaea; species Hydrotaea cyrtoneurina. The sequence continues at coordinate 55,917,581 of OY282513.1, read as the reverse complement.
GCACTCTGTGCAGTGTCGGGCATAACCGTTAAGTTGGTGATAATGTTTGTTACGTCTGAACTCATAAATATCCGTGGCACCAGTATCATGATAACCTATTTATAGTTGGTTACATTACAAACTGTAGTTGCCATTACAATTTGATTTGTTTGGGAGGCATCCCCCATTTCAAAATGTTTATACCCTACAGAATTCTGTGGCATAGGATGATATAGGGGCGTTTAGGTTGTCATATTGAACAAAATAGCGGGTCATAGTTGTGTTGGCATTGGCACTGCCGATAGACTCAAAATTACTAGCCCATTGACTGCAGGATACCGTTCAGAGTAAGGGGAGAATGAAGGCTGCCTTGAGGCGTTCCCCTACCAATAAATCTACACACATCATTTTGTAAGAAGGTCCTGTCCTGATGTCTACTCCCAGTTTCGATAGTGTCGTGACTATCGTGTGGGCAGATATATTATGGAACGACCCTTCTAAATCTAGAAGGCTACAGCATACTTCTTGGCGGAGAGGCAACATTTACTGTATCCGACCAAGTCAGTGGATTTACCCTTGCAGTATGCGTACTGGCTGTCAGCTCCCGGTCTATGCTTGGCCTAAGGTAACTGTCTCTCCAGTGTTTTCAGACGAAACGATGACAGTCTGAATGGTCTAGCATCGTGTGAAGGGTTTCCCGCTATGGAAATAAAGAATACCTTGGTCTCCCTTGAAATAAAAGGGATGTATGTTGGGTTCTTACCCGGTGACTTACCAAGTGACGTGCAAGGTTTGAAGCTTTTAATTGGCCGTGCCTTTTTGAATTCGGTTAGAGTTTCTCTTCCACCAAATGTTTAAGGTTGACTTAACGCACTACTGTTCACGGACGTCACCAAGGAAATAAGGAGTAGCTCCAATGATTCCTCACTGGATGTTGTTCAATTCTTGAGATAAACTAACATGCACTGAGTGGAGGCCAGCATTTTCCTTAACATTGCGGCTTCGGATTTATTCTGAGCTTTCCTCAATGCACTCTTGTCTACGTTTTGTCTTTGTAATCGTCCCAGTCCTGTGAAGCTCCTGTGGACTTAGTGCTGTTGAAGAACTTCCTACAGCATTTGATCTCATTGTATGAGATTTGTTTGGGCTATATTTCGTTTTTATTTTTTGGACATTTTCCATTGAGCTATCAACAGGGTGATAACGACCGTTTTTTATTTGGAGGCTGTATAAAATACGCCCCAATCATGAATTCCCAAAAATAGATGGAAAATTCTGAGAAATGCGATCCTTGGATCATCTACCCTCTACATTGTTGCAAATCATGCAAATGCCATCATATCTATGACTTTGTCATCACTGTCGGTACCAACGGGAAATTGTAGATGGCGTTGTAGTTAACTGTGTGATAGCTTGAGTGGCATCCTAAACATTTGAATATACTCCGCCTCAAAATCAAACTAAAGGTCTAAGTCCGTGAATTAGACGAGTGTGGATATTTCCACAACGATTGATCTGTACATGACCATAAAATCCACTTTTTGTTATGACAAAACTTAAATGTGAACATGTAATCTCCCTTATGACAATTAATCCACTTCAGCGTTGAATTTGTATTTGGTCGCAGTAGGGCATTAGGAAATTCTGCTGAGTTTGCCGAAAAATCCTAGCATTTAGTTTTCTCTGACATTTTGGTGTTGTGGTTGCTGATGACGAAGACGGCGATAATGACGATGGCGGTGGTGGTGGTGGCATGACTTTTAACAACCTCATTCTTTGTACTAATGATTTTCTTGATTGCTGGTGTCATTTCTTTTGCCAGCGTTGAAGTTGTTGTCTGACTTTGAAATGCTGTTCATGTCAGTTGAAATTCATACACTGTCACACAGTCGTACTTAGCACGAGGACCGTTCTTTCCTTTCCATACCGCAGTGATTTATTATGACAATTTGTTTAATGACAGGCATAAATTGTCGGATTTGCGTAAATGCTGGCTGGAGCTGGATACCAAGCGATTCTAAATCCTAGCAAAAGGGGTTTCTGGGTAAATACATACATATGAACTGAAATTTAATATTTAAAACAAAGAATGATAAATGCTCAAGATGCCAACGAAAGGCCAAGGCAACTTTATAACTTTTGTGTCGATGTGTCAATATATTGAAGTTATTGATAACCTAGTTAAGAACAGCCACTAGAAGGGCTCTTGAGCTAATGATGATTATTAAAACTGCAAGGTTTGCTGAAAATTGCCAAACAAAGAATATATGTTGGCAATAGATACTGATCTTAGCAGGAGTAAGTTGATGTATGAAGCATATGTATGGGTTAATTCAAAAATGTATTAATTGCGCTATTCGACAATCAATGACAGGCATATTTCATGCGATAGTAACAACTATGCTATTGTGGATTTCATGTTCATGGTTATTTTCACCATTTGGACATTAGCACTTTTAATCGAAATCCAGAAGCTACAATCCCCCCGCAGCGAAAGTCGACCTTTTTAAATAACAACTTAGATCACTATAGCATAGTTGCAGCTGTCATCATCTCACAAATAAATAATTTGTTCATGTTAAGTCCAGACAACTTAAAACCTCCATATTAACTCCAACATCCCAGTGAGACACATAGAGGAAACCCTCTCCTAAATCAAGAAGCTGTCACTTACCTACTCATACTCCGGCTACTGCTCTTTATAAAGAAACTATAGCTGGAAGTTAGCAAATAGCTGTAATCATATTGAGGACAGACCTATAAGGCGGCGACACTCTAATGTTCATATATTGGCACTTCATTTATCAAATGTTTTTTTTAATTTTATAATTCAAAATTATACTTATTAAAACACTAATGCAATGCACTGTGTTAGCGGTAGGAAATGAGGAGGAAAGAGTCCTTGATTTTGACGTTGGCCTTGAATTTGAACGAATGTTCTAACGACAGGGACCAGGCGACGGATATCTGACGAACAGATACCGTGGAAATATCTATAGAATAGCGATACACAACCCACATTCCGGCGATGCTGTAGGAAGACAACAGAGTTGGATACCCTACTATCCCCTATCATCACCACCGTTCTCCTCTGCACACGGTCCAGAAGCTGCAAAGATGTCATTGGAGCCCCTGCCTATATATGGGAGTTATATTCCATTTGTGGTCCGATGTAGGTGGTGTAAATATTTACGAGATCAGATGAGGTGAAGTATTTCTTGCACCACTTTAAAAAGTCCAGACACTCTTTCGACATTTCGAATATATGGCTAGCCCAGCGAGCTTCATGTCCAGAACATCAAGAGTATCAGATACGTCGATATCCGCACCACCCATAGAGATTGTAGACGATATTGGATCAGTGGAACGTTTGTGTGACAACAAACAGCACTGGGCCTTTCGTGCATTAAAATCTACTCTGTTCATTTGGCCCCACTGAGTGAGTCGTTCATCGTTTGCCTTTTGTCCACGACCTCGAGGGGACTTGGCCGATGTTTAAATGAGTACGATTGAGATTGGGTTCACAGTCTGCCCCAACAGGTCGTCAATGAAAATAAGAAATAAAGAAGGAGAGAGGGCATAACCTTGTGGCACTCCTGCGGTGAACCTATGTTCGTAGGATGTGACCCCATCAATAACAACTCGTATAGAGCGGTCTCTAAGAAAACTCGATACGAATCGAGAGAGGGTACTACAGACACTTACTTTTGAATGAATTGTTTTTTCTATTAATATTTCTCAACAAACATTTTTTTAAAACAAAATTGATTTCTGGAAAAATCTTGAGATATTCCTGAAATTCGGGATTTCCCGAAATGTTAAAAATTTCAATTCTCGAGATTCGGGATGGAAAAATCTGGAAAATTTGTCGAGAATTCCCATCGTGAAATTCCCGAAACCCAACTCTAGCTACAACCAAACCATCTGTGGTAGAAATAAAATGTTGACTATACGCTGAAAAAAATGGCCATTTTAACAAATTTCAGCAAACAAGTTTGCATCAAACATATATATATTTTTCCATACCACAAATATAAACTTGTTTGTAAGTGATACATATCACATTTATATGTATGCATTTTTGACTTACTTTTTATTTTTTTGTGAATTTCTATATAACAATCCATCTCATTCTGTCGGTATTGCTTTTATTTTAAAGAGCGTAAATGCAGAAAAAAAAATTACGAAAACAATTGCAAATACACACTTATTCGCACCCAAATGTTGTACTCTGGTGAATTTAATAAGTTCGTTGTCTGTTTTTCCCAAACACGTTATTGCTTATACACAAATATGTAATACTAATAGCAAACGAGTTATATTTACATCCAAATAAGCTTTGTGTAGAAGGAAATAAGCTTTACTTGCTACAAACACCAAACACGCGATTTACTTGTGTGTAAACAAAAAAAAAAGACGTATTTTCAGCGTGTAGATAATAACGAAAGGAATAGACACGTAATAATAAAAAAAAATTAATAACATTAAATTACATAAATTTTTTTTTCAAATTTCAATATCAGAAAAATTTTAAAATGTTAATATGAAAAAAGTACAATTTTCATTTTCAATATGAACAATTACGTCACAAAGTCTTATGTCAAAGCCTTAAAATAATCGCCTCCAACCAATTTTTTACAGAAATCAAAAATGTTTACTAAATTTATAGTCCACCTTACGCTTGCAAACATGTTTGACCAACACATAAAAATATCAAAGTAGTTTTGATATTTGTCCAACATACTCTCTGAAATATCTAACGGACTCTTATAGCCTTTTCACATATACCGCGTTTCACCGAGTTTCGCTCTCTTTGGATGAATTGAGGCAAATTACACTTGAAATTATACTTATTTCCATACAAAAAAAAAACGCAGACATTATGCTCATTTTTCTGTAATTTCGTTGAAATCACAGTAAAAATGAGAGAGAGCACAGTGTTGTACTGCAAAAGTAGTAAAAAAAAAGGAATAAAATGAAAAAATTTGCATTGCTGGTTGAAAGCAAATGTCAGAAAAATGAGGGAAAACACAGCTGTTTGTTTGTTTCTTCTAGTTTGTTTTCTTATTGTATGTTATTGTGCAAATTTTCTTTTCCTTCGATACAAATCCATTGTATTAGTAAAATAATCATTTATTTCTTCGAATCCATCCATTGCTTTATCATACAATGATATGAAGTCAAATACTATAAAAATTAAATTCATTTTTGATATTATTTTATCTTTCTTTATCCACAAATGTGCGTTTGTGTTGTTTACAGTCAATGCAGAAAACAGATAATAGAAAACACAAAACAGAAATGAGAAATGTCACATGAAATGACAATAATTCACAAAAGCTTATGTGAACAACATGATTTACAAATGATTTCAAGAGAGCGAAACTCGATGAAACGCGGTATATGTGAAAAGGCTATTACACTATCAACTATATTCGTCAAACAGCAATGTGTGACCAACATGTATGCATGTGTAGGGTAACCTTTGTAGCGTAGACAAATTAAAATGTTTCCCAGACAATCGACAGTTTCTGCATTTAGTAAACTGCTGATTGTTGTCAACGTAAATTTAGGTATTTCACAATCCTCTACTCACAATCCAAGGCTTTTCTGAAATTGAAATAGATTTAAAGTCAGCAAAGATGAGTTATCGATAACAGTTATTATTGTTTTAGTAATTTCAGCTTTATTTCAAATAAATAGTGATTCTCCACCAACAGTATAGCTGCTAATCGTACTTTCTTCCTACTAGCCATTCTATCTCGATGTAAATGGAAATACAAATAGTTGACAAACAGTTGTTTATAAACAAACAGCTGTTTACTAAATGCAGAAACAGTCATCTGTCAGGTAAAACTTTTTATTTGCATTAGTGGGGTTTTAATGCAAATTAACGCTGTTCTCTGTATACGATATTACTATAGGACTTACCTCAAAAAAAATGTTCGCCGTACACCTTCAAATATGAAGTATTTGTGATGACTTTAGATGCTGTTTTTGATATGATGCTGGAAGCATTATATTCGTCCGGTCTAATGTATGTGCCTTTTAATTATTTTTTTTTTTAAAGTATATTTTGCAGCTTATTTTTCCATTTCTGTGGCACTTTGCGAAATCAATTCAAATGTAACACTGCTTATTACGCCTGTCCACTATATTGCCTTTGACAAGCAGTTTTCCAAACTCATACAAATTGGTCCAATTATACATTTTTTCTCATTGCCAATAAGAGTTTTTTTATATTTACAGTTTTGTTTCACAAAATGTATATGACAACGCTGGCTTTGACTGTTACTTGTTTACGAAACACAACGTAACCATACAAACAGCAAATATTATTAAAGCCTTGAATCGATATCACTTGTTGTTTGAACAAAAGAAAGACAAGTGTTACCCCAAACCCTATGGGAATTTCTCCCAAAACTGACAAGACTGTTGGTAACTCTATGTTGCTGTGCCAATTCTCAGAGAGTTCAGTTCTCTTCTCTCTAGCGTGTATGGTGCACAGAGAACGTGTGTACGGCAGTGTTCTTGTTTAACTCAAAACAACAGTAGATGCTGATGTGTAACTTTGTGTGTGTGCCTCACGTTGTGGCTTTTTGATCAACCCGGTTCGCTGTGTACTTATGACTGTTTCTGTAGCTGCAGTGCTCTTTAGTTGTTTGGTGGCAGTGGAAGTGTTTATGTGCGGTCGTTAGTTTCTCTATTCGAACGAATGTTTATTTCCCCCAAAACAAATCTAGAAGAAATCAAGTAATATGTAAGTGTGTTAACAATGTTAAAAAAATTAAATTATTATTAAATGCATAAGTCATATTTAAAAATTATGTTGTATTTACTAAATCATAATCCATTAAATCTTGCTGAATAGTAAACAAAAAACATCTGACTCTGAACGCATAGGAAAAACCAGCATTGTATTGTCGTAAAATATAAATTGCATACCAACTGTTGTATAATTGTATACACTATGTATACACATTTCTATGCACGAGATTTCTTGTTCTTTTTTGGTTTGTGTTGCTTTACTCTCTTTTTCTGTTTTGGCTCATTGTCAGTGTTGCCACGCACAAAGAAACTTTAAAAACAGCATAAAAACCGTACTTGGTAAAAGCGTCTAAAACTGCGCTATTTGTTTATGTGTACTAGGGTGCACTTTATTTGTATGGGCCAATTGTTTTTGTACAATTTGGATCATAAATCTTTGCCCTGACAATTGAAGTTACTGCATTTGGTGTCGAATGTCAAATAATAGATGCATTTTGTGACTCTACAAGATTTCCAGGTGTATTTGGAACCCACATCCAGTCGTTACACAATCAAAATCTTTTGTTATTTTTCATACATTTACAGTTAAAAATAAAATTCTTGACAAATGTATCTAGCTACAACATTATTCAAACAGAATTTCGGCAATATTTCATTGAGCGTATTAATATTATTAATGTGGGAGGTACCAGAAGAGGCGTGATTGGGGTCCAATTTTTTCTGGAGAACTTTATATGTTTATTGTTGCATAAAATACGACTTAAAAAGCCAGGAATCGGAAGTGAATCTTTCCATGTGTTACTCGACTCAAGATACAAATAAATGTCATTTACGGAACCAAATAGTTTCGACTTTCTATTAATAAATTCCAAAATTTTTTTCTAGAGCAAACCATGTCTCATGTTCACGTGTGTCGACTATGTACAAATATTTGCGACGATGCCCTTAGTCTTTGCGATACCAATGGTAGTTTTACCGAAGTATATGAAATTGCGATCAAATTTTTCAACCCCAAGGTAAATCCAAATTCCTCAGATGTTGATATCACTGAACAGCAGTGAACTCAGTCCCAGAAAATAAATAATTACTTGATCCGATCGCTTATAATTTTAGTTTTTGAACGTTGAACATAGTACCCGCAATCATCTCGATGTCATGTGTTACGAATGCTGGCATCACATCTCCGGCTTCTACAACTTCCAACAGACCGTACACATGGTACAAGCCAAACTCCTCAAAGATGCTGAAGAGGCTAAATGCATGAATATACAATCACCAGCAGAAATTCTGACTACGAACGGTTTCCCTGTCAAAGATGAACAAGAGTTTGTCTCACTGGCAGATGTTGAAGTGACAAATATTCCTTCTAAAAATCAATTAATAGTTACGGACTGTACTCTGCAATTTGAAGCCGATATTGACAGTTTACTCGAGAGAAGACTAAACACAAAAATAGAGATTCCATCAGATGTAATTTCAGTCGATGAAAATATTTTGTCAGAGGGTGATGATGATTTCGAAAGACCAGTAGGCGTTTTTGATGGTGGCGAGTACGACAATGAGCGATTTAATTCAGCTGACGAAAATAGTGCCACTGTAAGTTCAGAAGCCAATGCTGATCATGAGGAACAAATAAAATATGCACTAAATATAAGAAAACAATCACAGGAGGAAAGCGATATATTCATTGCTCAGTGGAGACCCATTTTAAAATGTGAGCTATGCAGTGAGCCCTGTTCAACATTTACATTATTGCAAAAACATTTTCGAGAAATGCATCCCCCAACTCAATGTTACATCGTCTGTTGTAAGCGGAAGTTCAAATATCCTTGCCGCATTAGAGATCATATTCGTAACCACATGGACCCCGACTTTTTCCAGTGCAAATTTTGTAAAAGACGTTGTGCTACGAAGTATTCCTTAGATAGCCATATATTTTATGTACATCATAATGAAAAAGAAGAAGATTCTAAGATTCTTCCATCTGTTCCTGCGAAGAACCCACTCAGATGTGAGGTTTGTGACAAACAATTCCAATTTCCTTCTTCCTTACGTACACATTTGAATGTGCATAACGCTCAGAAGTCCCGCAAGTGTTCGTATTGTCCATCCACATTCAAATATCGATCCAGCTATAGTAACCATTTAAAGGAATTTCATGCAGACAAAATTGATAGTACTGCGTTCGTCACCGATGCCGGTATATGTAAACATTGTCCAAAGACATTTACATACCGCACCAGTTTGTATCATCACACAAAGGCTTGCCATCCGGAAGAATTCGCAAAAAGACGCAGGAATAGGCGAACTCAATCTCGTGTGGAGGTCTAGATCATTAAGGATATTACACTCAAAATACATTACCAGATACAAATTTAACAATTCCTCACCTCATAAGTACAACTGTACTCGATTGGAATACATTCTCCGATCTCGATTTGTGTATGTTATGGATTAGGTTTAGTACGATTTTTTCTTTATTTTAGTGACATTTTTGTATGAACAGTATATACATATGTAATGTGGACTGCATATAAAGTAGACTCGCAGTAACGATGTGGTTCATGTCACTAAGCTATACGTAGATTACCTACACTGTCGTCCTAAGAAAGAAATCACATCTCCATTATTTTCTTATTTTTCGCCCCTTAAATTGATATATTTTTGTAAAATTTTAAAAATAATTTTAAAATATATTTAAGTTGAAAATGGGTGGTTAACCCAAAACTCGAATCTGGCCTTATCTTAATTTGATTTTTTTTATTACAGACAACAATTTTGGTGGTTTCTGAATAATTTTTCACGAAAAACTTTCAATTAGATAATGCCATATCAATAGCGCGCATAAATATATATATTTATGTACCATCCTAATTTCCGATAAACTTTAAATTTTATTTATACGATTAAGTAATAAAGATTTTTTTTTAATTTGACAGTTGACATAGCTTAAAAAATGCATAAACAGTAAACCTTCTGAAAATATTATTAATTCTCACACTATTCTCTTGCGACCCTGGAAACTGTCTTAGAGAGACCATGCCCGCACATGAGAGACCATATCGTGTCAACTATTTGAGGTATGAAGATGAAATTTTGTACATATGCTATTGACACAGAAATTAAGACGTCTTGAAAAAAAGAGGGAGGTGCCACGCCACATATGCAACAAAATTATGCAATGGAAAGAAGGCAATCTTTCGATTTCATCTCAATAAAGCCGATTGCGAATTCAAAGAAATGGCTACGATCGTTGAATATATTTTAAGCATCAGTGGAACGAATCTTCTCTGCAGTGAACAAAACTTGGACGTCAGACAAAACCCGATAAGATATGCAAACATTGAAGCCGATTGTGACCGTCAAATGTAATTTGAAGTACTAATGCGTTGATTTCTACACATACCTCAAAACGAAGCCGGAATTTCTTCGTCAAATTGCTTCAAACGCCAAATACAAAACAACAACAGAAGCTGATTCTGATGGAAATGATTATTAATATTTTTTATATATTGAATTAAAAATATACTGCTAAAAGTCATGCATTTGCAAATCGATTTACTGTTTTTCTTAAAAAATTTCAGTAAAATGTACTGTTTTTGGTCCAAAAAAAATATACGAGCGTTAAGTATTCATATAAAAGTGTTGTTGCTTCACCAATGCCCAGCAAACCGAATGTCGGATAACAAACACATCTGAACAATTCTATAGTTTTCGTAAAAAATGTGGTCAGAATTCGTATGAGAGGCATTTGACGACATTCATATCTGATCATTTGGTTTGCTGGGTACCCGTGATGAACATAGGCATAAATTACGTAATACATAGCATTGACTATTTAATATTGACAAATGAGAAAAAGTGGCAATGGGAATTTCACCGAAACTGGCAACACTGTCGGTAACTAACTCTGTGTTTTAGTGACAATTTTCAGAGAGTTAAGTTCTCTTTTCTCATGCGTGCACGGCGCACAGACGAATGTACATACGACAGTGTTTTTGTTTTCCTCGCAATTGCAAGTAGACGCTGGTTTGTCACATTGTGCGTGTCCCTTGCACTGATGCTTTTTGATCAACCCGTTTCGCTGTGCACGGTGGAAGTGTTTATATGCAGTCGGTTGTTTTTCTATCCAAACGAATATTTATTTCCCACTAAACAAATCTAGCAGAAACCAAATAAAATGTAAGTATACCAACAATAAATAACATATACGCATCAGTAAGTACGAATTTTATTTGTTGAAAATTATTATGTATACACATTTCTGTGCCCGAGATTTCTTGTTATTTTTTTGTGTGTTGTTTAACACTCATTTTTCAGTGTTGCTCCACACAAAGAAACTGCCGATGAAAATAAAAATCAATATAACGCTCTGTGTTTGGTGGAGTTTATTTGACGCTCAATTGCACAACAAGAACTTATAAAAAAAAATATTGAATGTACACCAGAGCCAGGGTTGCCGTTATACCACTAAAGTGGCACAACTACAATTTTTTTCGAGCTATGATACTTTTGTGACACTTTTTTATATTGATACTAAATATGTCACTTTTTGGTATTTAGTGCCCCTTAGATATACTTTTGTGCCACTATTCGCGTTTAAGATATATTGACAATACTGATAATTTGAAATCACAAAGAAAACGCGTCATACGTGGAACGTTTGTGTTGGAGGTTATTGTGTGGACTATACTAGGTTTGGCGTTCACAGGCCAATTTGTTTTTTACGATCTTTTAATTTGTTTTCCTTATCTTGACGTTTCTTCACTTAGTTTTATTTCTTTTGTCAAAAAATTAGTTTTGCATAACTCAAAGACTAGTTCGATTTAGAAAATTTAAGACTTACATTTCCTTTAATCCATTCATATACAATTTCTCTATACAATCAACAGTTTACCAGTTGTAAATAATTTTTTGAATACAAAAAAAAATTAAAAATTATTTTTCTTTGACAAAAGTTTTGAAACGCTTTATAAAATGGTCTAAAATTTTCATTTTTTTCCCCTTATTTTGCTGTTGTTTCCTGGAAATAAAAACTAACAAAGTGTGCCACTTCAAATTGCTTCAAACGACAAATACAAAACTACAGAAGCTGATTCTGATGGAAATGATTATTAATATTTTTTTATATATTGTATTAAAAATATACTGCGAAAGGTACTGCATTTGAAAATCGATTTACTGTTTTTTTTTTAAAAAATGTCTGTGAAATGTACTGTTTTTGGCCCAAAGAAATGTATGAGCGTTAAGTATACATATAAAAGTGTTGTTGCTTCACCAATGCCCACCAAACTTTCAACAATTCTATATTTTACGTAAAAAATGTGGTCAGAATTCGTATGAGAGGCATTTGACGACATTCGGCAAAAATAAAATTAAAAAATTATTTTTTTTGACAAAAGTTTTGAAACGCTTTATGAAAATCTATAATTTTCCTTTCTTTTTCGTTTTTTCTTTGGCTTGGTCTCAACCGACAACCGTTTTTGATCGCTTGCTCGGCTCATGAGTTCACTCGAGACACTTTACTTCGACAAAAAAAAACGGTCTTCTGATAATTTTTTTTTGCGAGTGTGGATACGTTCTTTTCTCCCTTCCTCTTTAATGCTTTGCCTGTGACGAAGGCTACAATATAAGGCAAACGCAACAACAAGAATTAAGACCTTTGTTGTCGACTATTCATTTTTCATTTACTCACCTTCAGTTCTCTCATTTACTGACGAACGGTTCTCTTAGTAAGGAAAAAGAGAGTTGATGCGCAGGAACTGAGCGATTCCGATTAATTTTTTCAGTCTTTTAAGTGAGGAGACCCCGCTAGTTATTGTACAGTTTATATAGCAAAATCAAAACGAGTATGTTTTCCTCAATCTTGTCTACCTACCACAGCAAGTAGACACCATCGTGTGTTACATTGTGTGTGTGTTTCTTGCGTTGTTGATGTTTTATCAGCCCTGTTTGCTGTGTACGGATGAATGTTTCAGTGGCTGCCGTGCTCTTTAGTTGTTCGGTGGCAGTGGAAGTGTTTATGTGCGGTTGGTTAGTATTTTTTCTATAGTCTGCAAAATAAATTAAGAAAAGTTAAATGTAAGTATGTCAGCAAAATAGCATAGCACATCTGTAGCAATTATATTTTTTGGAAATTGTTATGTAAACACATTTTTATGCCCGAGAATTATTGTTGTTTTTGTTTCTGTTTTTTTAAAATATTTTTTTTTTTGTTCTGGCTATTGTCAGTGTTGCCACTCACAACCAAACTACAAAAACAGCTTTAAACATGCGAAGGCAAAAGGCAGTTTTACTTGTTATTTGTGTGGAGCTGCGGAAAGCGAGTGAAGTTTGCCTGTCTTACACTCAAAAAAATTTTTCAGTGTTCGATCATACCCGCTCAGATTATAATTTCTATGACAATAATAGTAATATATAAATAACAAATATTGTTGCCAATTAAACAATATGATTTGTGTGTAAAGAGAATGTTGTCCAGCAAGGTCTAGCTTGAACAGGTGCTGAACACCAAAGGATATAACTTTCTTCGACAAGGAAGCATTAGCGGAACGAACCTACACGAAGAAGCTTACTATGCATTTAATTTCCTACAGTGGTGTGCGATGAAATAGAGTCACCCTTAACCTTTTCAAAGCTGGAAAAAGTTATTTATTCAATTTCAATGCTATTCTAATGAATTCAAATATCTGTAAACCTTAAAATAACATAAACATATTTGTTTATATTTATATTATAAAATCCCTGGTTTTGGCTGTGTTTGTTCAATAGAGGCAAAAAAGTATCGATAAATAGATAACTTAAATTAAACAAATGTTTTGGTTACCTATTACTGTATCTCAGTACTTAGTAGAATAGTCATTATTTTTAATTACAGCTTTGCAACGACTTGGCATTGAATCCACAAGTTTCTGACAAGTCTTTATTGGAATATTCTTCCACGCAGCTTCAATCATTGTCCATAGCTCATCCTTATTAGATGGATTCTTTCCTTTAAGAGCCATCTTTACCTCTCTCTATAGGATTTTAGTCTGGCCAGCTTAAAACTTCGACTCTGTTGTTTTCGAACCACAGTTTTGCATTCTTTGATGTGTGTTTCGTGTCATTGTTCGTACTCCGTTTTTAAAGCGGAAGATGTAACGGAAGGGTCTTTTTTGACATGGCGCAAAATTTGTCGGTATTTGATTATAGCTTTTACCTTCTTTATGAAATTTTATTATTGCTTCTCGGCGCTCATGACGGCAATGCTTTGCTCTGCCCGTTCTGAAGCCTAAATAATAATTATTCGCTCAGGTTACTTCAGAATAATAAGAAGAAGCTAAACGTACCTTTTGATTAAAATTTACAACTTAAATAGTTACTGCGTTTAGTTCTTCTCTTTTAAACTGACTATTTTATTGCACACTTTTTTGCATGCCCATCTATATACTAACACTGGTCATTACAACAGCGACGCTCAAATTTTGTGACAAATAACGGGATTATATTTACGAGAGAACGTAGAAATAAAATAACGCAAGTGGTGACAACATACAATTTGTATAAGTGCTTTAAACACGTTAAAAGTTTTGAAAATTAGGTGACTATTTCATTTCACACATATCCGCGGTAAAGTGTTTGAGAAAAGTGTTAATTACTGGTTTACGTCAACAATCGAACAAATTAACGCTCCCGAACTGGAATTTCAAATCAGGTTACGGCTTCTCACAGGCATGTCACAGAAACCCAAATCGAAAAATTTTGAAACCAAAACGTCTTTAGCTTCTCCAGAAAAAGGAAACGAAAAAATATTTCGATTTGAAACCCATGACAAAATCTGAAGTGAAATTGATATTTTTAGTAACTTAAACTCCAAATTGAAATGAAATTGTGTTCAAAATTAATTATGGATATTGCTTTTATTAAAAAATTACTAAATACGTTGAGTATGATAATTTTAACGTATAAAGTATCAGCTTTGTCAAAGAATTGCCATCGGCTCAATTGTGTGATCTTGTCACATATAAAATTGGCAGCCTTAACCAAAAACAATCCTTAAACCCAAAAAAAAAAAATCTGAAGGAAACTCCATAAAGAAATGTAAGTATTTGTTTTAATATTAAAATTAATAGCTAATTTTTACGTATTTAAAGAGGCAAGCACAAGAACATCGCTCAGGCAATTTTTTTTATAAATTTTATGGAATGCCACCAAGATATTGGTTACGTGAAAGAGACAAGGTGGTCGGACTTTTTTTTACTTAAAATTACAGTCAAAGTGTGGAGACGTAGGTAAACCAGCTGTTTCTGATTTCAATGCTACCATATTTTTAATGGAAATATTCGATTTTCATTTTTTTCGATTTCATCAAACCCATCGAACATTTTTTTTTTTCGATTTCGTAAAATTTCTGTGACATTGATACAGTGTGATAATTAAGAAAATTATGAAGAAACATTTTTATTCTTGGTGCAGACTGCGCTATCTTTTATTCTGATGTATAAACAACAATTCAGTACAAGTTTTTCCACGAATCGCTTCATTTCCAAACAACTGGCGCTCAATTTGCATATGGTGATCATATGCAATACTTAATCTCTATCATGCTTGTTGTCAGACAAAATCCACTCAAACTTCGTTCTTCTTTGGCTAGACCTTCGCACAACCGACGACCGCCTTTGATCGCATCCTCTCGGCTCAAGACACTTTACTACGAAAAAAAAAGGCAAAAGATCTTCTTAAAATGTGTGTTGCTCGTGTGGATATGCATGCACACAAATGAACGTCCCTTCCTTTTCTCCCTTTCTCTTTAATACTTTGCCTGTGACGAAGACAACAACGCAACAACAAAAATAAAGGCCTTTTTGCTTGCTTTGCTCACTTACGAAAAATAGGGTTGATGCTCTGCGACACTGAGAAATGCCGTTTCATGTTTTCGGTCTTTTCAGTGAGTAGACCGCACAGAAAAATTTGGTTGAGCATATTTTGCGAATAATGATGTACACAAAATATACGGTATGTATGTAAACCAAGTGTGTTTTGCTCTCTCTTGCATACTTAGTGCACATACGAAGGTACATACAACAGGGTTCTTGTCTACCTAGCACCATCAAGTAGACGAAAGGTGTGTCACATTGTGTGGGTGTCCCTTGTGTTGTTGCTTTTTCATCAACCCGGTTTGCTGTGTACGGATGAATGTTTCTGTGGCTGCCGTGCTCTTTAGTTGTTCGGTGACAGTGGAAGTGTTTATGTGCGGTCGGCTAGTATTGTTTCTTTAGTATGCAAAATAAGTTAAGAAAAGTGAAATGTAAGTATGTCAGCAAACTAACATACACACATCTGTACGAATTATATTTTTTTGAAAAATTTTATGTATACACATTTTTATGCCCTGATATCTTGTTCGTTTTGTTTGTGTTATTTTATACTCTTTTTGTTATTGTGGCTCATTGTCAGTGTTGCCACTCACAAATAAACTACAAAAACAGCTTAAAAAATGTTTGGCAAGAGTGATATTTGTTAAAAACACACTGAGAACGAATGAAGTCTTACACTCAAAAAAATTGTTCAGTGTCCGATCATCCCCGCTCAGGCTATACAAATTTCGAAGACAATATGGTTTGTATACAGAGTATAAGCGGAATCGTTTCACTGCCAACCAACGTCCGCTCAATTTGCATATGACAATATGCTTTGTAGTTATCTTAAATTTTGTAGCAAAACGAATAGAATATCTTTCAAATACCGGTTTTTGCCTGGTGTAAAATTCATGTATCCCCAACGCATGCGCATGAACCCCGAACAATGTGCTCTTTCAATCTTCTTAGTTGTTTCAGTTTATTGTGGGTAAAGTCACTGAGACGTGTGGTAAAATGTGTGTGTGTGTGTACACGAAACGACTAATTAGCATGAGATTTATATGCTGTTCATATAGCAACACGAATCAAACACTCATGCCTGTTTCTGAAATGTATTATTCTTTTGTATAAACCATCTAAAATTGACATTACAAAAAAAAAAGGAGTTGAACTTCCATATAGTGAATCTCAAGGGGACCAAAAAAAAACTTCGTTACATAGAATTAACATAAAGAAACAAATATTTTTATGTTGAGTTTTATTTAAAATAATTAGACATTTTTTTTACAGAATTTATGTAATGCGTAAAATATCAACGATCGTTCGAAAAAATTTTCATGTTATTTATTGTTAACGCCGTGCCGAATCGAATAGAATTCAGCCTCCAAACATTTATGAATTTAAGTAGTTAGAAATATTTCCAAAGTTGACTATTTTTTGTATTTTTTATTTATAGAGACAAAACCTTTTTTTATATTTCGTGTACATCCCACACAAATGTACCCGTTTGCCAACTGTAGAATTCATCTATTAATGCTACTACGCCCAACAAAATCTTAATCTAGTTATGTATTTCGTAAAGCTATAACTGCATGAAGTTCTTGACAAAAATGTACCACCAGCCACGCCCAATCTGATACCTTCCACAAATGTACCATTTCGCCTACTTTATAAACCACATTATGTATTTAGTAAAGCTGTTACTAAGAAAAGATATCGAGACAAAATTGAGCTCCTAGCCACACCCGTTCTGCTACCACTCATACACAATGACCATTCCGCCCACTTTAATTGTTTTAATTTCACTTACGTTCACTTTCTATTTCTATTAATAAATTCCAACATTTTTTTCTAGAGCAAACCATGTCTCATGTTCACGTGTGTCGACTATGCACAAATATTTGCGATGATGCCCTTAGTCTTTGCGATACCAATGGTAGTTTTACCGAGGTGTATGAAATTGCGATCAAATTTTTCCACCCTAAGGTAAATCCAAATTCTTCAGATGTTAATATCACGGAAAAGCAATGAAATCCCTCCCAATATGAATACAGTTTGAGCTCCAGAATTACTGTCTCTGAATTCAGAAACTCCAAATCTATGTGTGTTTCAATAACAGGGAGTTGGTGGGGATTTATCAGTGTTTTTTTTTTTTTTATCATATTGAATAATTACTTGATCCGATTGCTTATAATTTTAGTTTTTGAACGTGGAACATAGTACCCGAAATCATCTCGATGTCATTTGTTTCGACTGCTGGCATCACATTTCCGGCTTCCATAACTTCCAACAGACCGTACTCTTGGTACAAGCCAAACTCCTCAAAGATGCTGAAGAGGCTAAATCAACAACGGAAATTCTGACTACGAACGGTATACCTGTCAAAGATGAACAAGAGTTTGTCCCAGTGGAAGATGTTGAAATGACAAATATTCCTTCTAAAAATCAATTAATAGTTACAGACTGTACTCTGCAATTTGAAGCCGATATTGGCAGTTTACTCGAGAGAAGAATTAATTCAAAAATAGATATTCCATCCGATGTAATTTTAGTTGACGAATATACTTTGTCCGAGGGTGATGATGATTTCGAAGAACCATTAAGAAACAGTTCGGTTGGTTGCAATGAACGTTTAAATTCAGCTGATGAAAATAGTGCCAACCGCGCCTGTATCTCCACTGTAAGTTCAGAAACCAATGATGATCATGAGGTACAAAGAATATCTGCATTAAAGGGTGGTGAAGAACCATTAAGAAACAGTTCGGTTGGTGGCAATGAACGTTTAAATACAGCTGATGAAAATAGTGCCACCCGCGACACTATCTCCACTGTAAGTTCAGAAACCAATGATGATCATGAGGGACAAAGAATATTACCAGTAAAGGCAAAAAAACCAGCACAGGAGGATAATGATATCTTCATTGCTCAGTGGAGACCCATTTTAAAATGTGACCTATGCAATGAGCCCTGTGCAACATTCACATTATTGCAAAAACATTTTCGCGAAATACATCCCGAAACTCAATGTTACATCGTCTGTTGTAAGAAGAAGTTCAAATATCCTTGCCGCATTAAAGATCATATTCGTATCCACATGGATCCCGATTTCTACAAGTGTAAATTTTGTCAAAAAACTTTTGCCTCGAAGTATTCCCTAGATACCCATATTTTTTATATACACCATAATGGAAGTGAGGAAGAAGAAGATACTAATCAATCTGATCCTCCGCCCAACCCACTCAAATGTGAGTTTTGCGACAAAACATTCCAATTTCCTTCTGCTTTACGTACACATTTGAGCATACATAAGGCACAGAATGCCCGCAAATGTTCGTATTGTCCAGCCACATTCAAATTTCGTTCCACTTATCGTAACCATCTAATGGAAGCGCATCCAGACAAAAGTGATATTTCGGATGATATCGTCGGAAGGTGCAAACTTTGTTCAAAAATATTTACATACCACAGCGGTTTGTATCATCACACAAGGGTACACCATCCTGAAGAATTCGCAAAAAGACGCAGGAAGAGGCGTCATCAATAATTTCGATCATACACACATGTGTATAAAGTCGATGCTGCGACGGGCGACAAGTTAAATGCAACAAACAAATCTGTATGTGTAACATCCTTATTTTTACTTCTGATAATCAATAAATTCAATTTATGCGATTAAAAAATTATGTTTTATTAATCTGGTAGTTTAAAATACTGAAAATATAAAGATTTTTGGATAAACATACGGGTAAGGTAATATTTTACAAATATCTTACAGTTCAGAACCACAATACCTCATGAAATGTTAGAATAATGATGAGATTTGGTTTATATGGTATTGTTATTCAGCAATAAGAATAAGTTGCCCGGTGCCATGCCCCCTTAAAAAAAAACTCGATATGCTATATTTGGACCTGAAATGTGAAACGCGAACGATATCCCATGAACTATTACTGGTATAAAGATTTCGTACATATGTATGCTATGGGCACAGAAATAAATACACAAAAAAAAGCTGAATGTGCTAAGATTATATATTTTTGGAAATTTAACAGCAGACCGGACAGACGTTTTACTGTCCAAATTTCAATAGTTTTATTGCGACCGTTTCGTGAATCGGTTGGGAATGAGTAAATACAAATAAAAATGAGATTCTCGTCATATTTTCCAATTTTTATTCTCCTAAAAACCCAACGCGGACAGTTATGAACATTTAAAGTGATTTAGCCGTTCTCATTTAATTTATTGGTTTATTCGAAAGAGCAAACATTTCATTAATTTGACTGTCATCGTAGCGGTGCATTCCATTTTTCCAAGACCTTGTCGACTGTTTCTGGCTCTATCTTTAATGTATAACATCGGTGCTAAATAAAAGCTTGGTGCGCAAAAGACTGATTATTGCGCCTCCAGCCGAAACGAAAGATCAACCCTATTTTCAATCTCGAGAGCTCAACTTAATGGAAATGGACCATTGGGGGCTATCTTACGAAGTGCTTGCTTGATTCGCCTAAATCATTATTAGATTTTTCGCATAACATAGGTCTTGTATGGTAATCCACAAAAAAGTAGAGACGGCTAATAACGGGATTCCTGGACTTGATGTCCAAAATATAAATTGTGCCATGGACACCCTGCGCGCTACAGATCGTCCAAGTTCATGTTTTCAAATTGCAACCACAAAAATGGTCTATCATGGTGTTATGTAAAAAATACATAATCTGCAACATACTGTTACTATATGATGATGATCTTGTCCCTCAAGTCTGAAAATTCATTCAGACAAATGAACTTCTAGCATTTTTTGCTAACACTGTTAGCTTTAATTTAAGGACAGTGGCATAGTGGAAGATATTTCTATGGCCTCCATGGACGCACTACTTCCAACGCTACAGCAATTTTTTGTCATTTTCACATTTCCAACCGAAGAATTCGACATTCTAAAAATTATGTTGTTCAACATTTTCAATTTGAAAATAATAACATTTCCTTCTTTTCTTCAGTGAAATAAAACTCCGAATTTAAATTATTACCCATGGAGCAAAAAAGTTATTTTCCCGAATATAACTCTATTAACCCATTTAGGACCGATAGTTTTCAGCGAAAAATAATTTAACATTAGGCCCATTACTATGCTAATGTTTCTTTGAATGAAACCAATATGAACGATTTCTACAAAGATAGTTTTTTTTCTGTCTAGGCAGCAGTCGAACAAATAAAATCAAGCCACAGTGGAACCCCCTTAAAAATCACTAACTTTATTCACTTCCACCAACAAAACAAACAATTGTTTCTCCATCGAGGCTTTATCCT
This sequence comes from Hydrotaea cyrtoneurina, assembly GCA_958296145.1. Lineage (NCBI taxonomy): Eukaryota > Metazoa > Arthropoda > Insecta > Diptera > Muscidae > Hydrotaea > Hydrotaea cyrtoneurina. The sequence continues at coordinate 55,896,690 of OY282513.1, read as the reverse complement.
CCTTCACAATATATTTGCATAAATTTGCGAAAGCAAATTTTAATTGTTTGGCCAGAAAAAAAATTCCCAAACTACGATGATAACATGAAACGATACTTTCCATTAGAATCTTGCATAAAATGCATGGGCATAAACATGAAATGCCTGTAAGGCATCCGTTCCTTTTTTTCGTTTTTTGGTTTGCTGATGTAAAAGTTGGCAAATATCCGACTATTTATGCGTCTAGCCACATAAAAATTACAAATAACACTTGTCATGTCACTACATCCCTTCCATACAGTGACAATGTACATGCTATTAACATTTCACAATTCAAAAGCAAAAATACACAAAAAAAGAGGGAAAACGAAACCGAACTTTTGCGTTAACCAATCCTGTGATATTTTATTGGGCTGCTGCAAGTACAAAACGGAAACAGTGATACAACAATGAAGACAGTTATTAACATTGAACAGCACATACATATTGTTGCTGGTAAAGATATTCATGGCGTATATTCGGCACATGCGTGGGGTGCTTGCAAAGTTTCTGTAGAAGTTGGGTAAATATTAGCATTGAATATAAAATGCTAGAATTTCGAAAAGATTATGGCACTTCAAGTGGCCTGATCAGTACTCGCGCATACATTCAATTGCAAATCTACGATCGAAAACTGCAGGGGTTTTCAATGCGCGATCGCAAACGGTTGCATCCGTTACATTTTATTTGTACGTATATATGTATTGTGTTTGCATAAGACGAACGTGCTTTGGCAGTTGCGTATCCTGTCAACCCAATTTTCCAAGAACGGCTTGCCCGACATTCGGCTCATGGGCGTGGATAGTTAACGGATTGGTCCTTCACAGTACCACAAAAAAAAATTTAAGGACATTAAATCGTAACTCCGTGGTAGCAAAGTTACCACACTTAGTTAACCGTGCGTTATGACGCTCACCTTTAGCCGACAAAGTGTTTCCAGCCGTATTTGCAAAGAAAAATCGGTTAACACCGCTTCTTGAGACAAAATTAACACATGTTTAAGCCCGGAATACTATCACACAAATTTGTCAGAGATACTCTAGTGAATTTTTGCCAAAGGTCAACATTATATTATTTTTTCCGACGACTGGAAACTTGGCGCCGAATTTTTTTTTAAATTTTTATTATCCAATTTCGTTACTGATTTATTAACCAATTTGTAACCGTCAACCGAAGGAAAAGAATGGCTTTGCTTCCAAAGTCAAGTTCAATAAAAATAACTTTTGGTAAAGTCGGTACTCGCAATCCCCGTCGTCGCAACTGACGAAAATGTTGTTGCTGCAGCTGAGAGTGTGCGACTCAGTCCTGGAACATCGATCCTGGTGCGATTGTTGATTATTCGCTCACAGTGTCCGCATTGACTCAGCTATGCTAGTCCTTAGACCAATCCAAAAGGGGCAACGGTTTCCTCCAAAAAAAGGATATATTCTCAAATAAGTGAACGCTCCTTCTTTTAACTCCCATACGAAAAACAAATTGTTTGTAATTCAGAAACTCTCATTCAGTAAAGTTTTAAAAAAAAATATTGATATTTTAAATTTTTTACAATTTATTTCGTTAAAACAATCTGCTATTCGAAATTGTTTTATCTAATCTGTGGATCTATCCAGAGATGAGCTATACGGGTCAATGGTGCCATGAGTATTGGCTTCCAATGCTTCGAGAGTTGCTGGTTTATTGGCATAACCTTACTGTACAGAAATGTCAACACAATTTGACATTATCTGCAGCCAAACCATCGATAATTAGATATCTATAGTTCTCAAGTAGCTTAAAACCATCCTGGACAAGAAATTTAAAATTCCTCGAGAAAAATGATTTGGAAAAAGTAGGCCCGTCATAAAAAAACGCAGACAACGGTAGTTTTAAAAAAAAAAGGAAATTAATAAATCTGATTGACTTATTTTTTTTTCTTAATATGACATAATTTTCCGTCGACCCATTCCAAAAAGTGATTTTTTCAAAATCTTTTTCAAGATCTAAAATAGTGCAAATGGTGTTAGGAAGTCTGCATAAAAGTTTTTTATTGTTGTTGTTGCGTTTGCCTTATGTTGTTGCCTTAGATATTTCGTCATAAGCAAAACCTTAAAGTGGAAGGGAGAAGAGGACAGAGCGCTCATTTGTGTGAATATACGTATGCTCTAACTCAGGGTTGCCACTACAAAATTTGTTTTCCTACCAACAATTTCCCAAAAACCTACCAAACTCCCGTGTAGCCGACCAACATTTTAAAAATTAATCACGATCTTGTAACACTAATTGAATTGAATAATCGTTGTTTTTAGGACAAACCAAAAATTAAATTCAGAATTTGGGTTTTTCTATAACTGAAATATGTACTATTTAATAACCCATGTTTTAAAATAACAAAATATTACGATTACGTTCTAAATCTAACAAAATCGAATTGGACCGACCATCCGACCAAATTTGGTAGAAAAGGTCAAAAACGGCTACGCTGCTCTAAATGTTTACCTATCCAGCAAGCAATCCGCATAAAAGGTTTATGTTTTTGTTGTTGCATTTGCCTTATGTTGTTGCCTTAAATATTTCGTCACAGGCAAAGCATTTAAGTGGAAGGGAGAAGAGAAAGGGCGCTCATTTCTATGCGTATGTTCTAAATGTTTACCTACCCAGCAAACCAAGCAAGCGATTCGCCGAAAAAGGTTTTTATTTTTTGTTGCTGCGTTTGCCTAATGTTGTTGCCTTAGGTATTTTGTCACAGGCAAAACATTTAAATGGAAGGGAACAGAGGATAGGGCGTCATTTCTGTGCGTATGTGTCAAATATCGCAAATCAGATGTCTGAACACTTTCTGTTACCCGACAATTCTTACCGATTTCGTTGCTTCGCTTGCGTTGTTGTGCTCGTCGTTGTTTGAAGAAGTGATTTAGTTGTTCGGTGAAAGTGGTTGAATGCGGCCGGCTATTGTTCCTACTGCTTATTATTCCAAACTAATCAAAAATTGTCAAAAGTATACAGAATAATAAATTAATAATAACACATACCAACGCATATTACATTTGATATTCTTACTGACGCCCTTAACATTTTGTAAGTAATTTTGCTGGATGTTTATGAGTACATACTTTCATGCCGGAGCTGAACAATATCTCTTATCATTTTTGCTTGTGTTATTTCCATTCAATAATTACCATCGCTGCAGTGTTGCCAAATGCCTTCGAAAAAAACCCGCCAAGTTATACACAAAAAAACGAATTTCTCGAATAGTACTCTTTTCAATTTTTCTCTTTAATAATAAATGTTTAGCTCTTACTACTCTGAATTTAAATGCTCAACAACATTTTTCTTTGCGGTCTACTCACTGAAAAGACCAAACAAATGAAATAGAATCGCTCAGTGTCTGAACAGTAACCCTCTTTGTCGTTCGTTTGGTTTCTCACTGATATGTGAGCACAGCATGTTTTTATTTTGTTTGTTTTGTTATTGCGTTCTCTTAGATATTTCGTCACATGCAAAGCATTAAAAGTAAAAGGGAGAAGAGGACAGGGGTCGCATTGCTTCCCATTTTATAGGTCCCAATTAAGGATTTTAACTCAGCTGCTACGATCCCTGTTCAAAAAATAGCAACGTGTAATTGTTTTCAAAATTAATATTGATCTGATTCCGTCCTACAATTTGGGTTTTATTGTTTGCAGCACATTCGTAAAGGCAGCTTTATTCATTTTTCCCCCACTAGCGGGAAAACGAATATTTATGAAAAATACCGTATTTCTATGCCCAACACGTTAGTAACTGATTCTTAGCAACAATGCTATGCAAAACTGTGGTAGTTAAAAATATGAGCAACTTCCATTTATGCTAAGGTGTAGTGTTTAGAACTCGGGCACCATAACGGTACTGTGGCAAAAAAAATAAATATGCACTATACTAATGAATGTTCACCTGACTTTTTTTTCTAGTATAAGCTATGGCTCAAGTTCACATATGCCGACTATGTACAAACATTTGCAGCGAATCTAGAAGTCTTTGCGATGCAAACGGCCGTTATACTGAGGAATATGAACTTACGATCAAATTTTTCCACCCAACGGTAAATCCATTTTAAACCGTATTTTTATTGTTTATAGTTTTGAATAATTGTTTATAATTTTAGTTTTTGAGAGTAGACACTGATGTACGTAAGGAATTCGCTGTCTTATGTTTCGAGTGCTGGAATCATATTTCCGGATTTCATAACTTTCAGCAGACCGTTCTCTTGGTCCAAGCCAAACTCCTCGAACAAGCTGAAGAACCTACACCTGTCAAAGAGGAAGAAGAGTTTGTGTCTCTGACGGAAGTAGAATTGGCAAATACTCATTCCAAAAGTCAATTACTTGTTACTGAACGTGCACACCAGTTGGAAGAAAATACTGACAGCGATGTGCACATGTTAGCAGATGCCATTTCAGTTACTGAAAGTATGGAATCGGAACTAGCGGAGGAGTTCCAGGAGCCAGTAGGCGAGTCCAACGAAGAATGTGCAAACATAGTTGAAAACCCAAATGAGGAAAGTTCAATATCAGATAGAACAACCAAATCTTCGCAGTCAAGATCGAAAGGAAGAATAGTGGAAAGTTTTGATGACATAGTAGCTAAATGGAAACCTGTTTTAGAATGTGAGGTTTGCCGGGAGCCCTGCTCAACATTTACATCATTAGGTACTCATTTCAAGGAAAAACATCCTGATGATATCTTTCATATCCGATGTTGTCGGCGAAAGTTAAGATTTCAATCACGCATTAGAGAACACATCCGTGGACACCTTTACCCCACATCTCACAAGTGTGACCTTTGCACAAAATTGTTGTCCTCGAAAATTGCCTTGCATAAACATATGTTTCGTATACATCGCATCGACACCCGAAAAGCTTCGGGACAAGAAGCCGCAAAACACCGACCCATATACAAACATTTGTGCGATATTTGCGGAAAATCGTACAAGGTGCCTTCTTCTTTACGTGAACACATGAGCATACACACAGGAGAACGGCCGCATGTCTGTCCGTATTGTCCAAAGACTTTTGGTTACCGCACAAGCCTCCGTTGTCATTTAAGAGACGAACATGTCGAACAAGAAAAAAATTCTCAAGCGAACTAGGCTTGACTGAGTTTTTTTTTTATTTTTTATGTTAGTATCGAAATGTTTATGCTATGCTATGAACTATAAAAATGTTACTTGGTAATAATGTATAATAAATAAAATAATATTTAACTGTAAGCTAATTTGTTTGTTTGCTTTTTTTTAATTACACACTGAAAAAACATTTTTAATGTTAAGAATTTCGATTTCGCCTATGCGAATTATTTGCATCATTTTGGAATATTCGCATTAGCTTTCGCAAGAAATATACGCATTCGATTTCGCTAAACCCACGGTTGGTTCGGTTTTCCCCCAATGCTTTCACAATTTGTGGTGTAGGGCCACATTCAGTTTTTGTTTACTGCGGCGGCGCAACATGTGTTGCGAGAAGTTACTCTCGGACGACATTTTTCAAATGAAAATTTTTTTCTTTATTTTTTTTTCTTTCGAAGACAACAAATAGCAGAAATTTTGTGTTAAAAGAACAGAAAACACAACTTAGCAAAGTAATCATTGTGACGTTTTTCGCATCACTGGTTTTTATTTGTGTGTTTGAACTCAGTGTGGATATGGGTTTGCTTGTGACTGTTATCAGTGTTACTTGTAACCATAGTACGGAAAATCTCGCTTCGCGAAAGGTATTTTAATTTTTATCTCTCGTTTCTCACACTCAGAGACAAAAAAAATAATTCTCGTGAAAGTAATTTTTATCTACGAAAGTTATCTTTTTTATCTTTCATGGGTGATCAATACATGCTTTAAAAGTATTGCTCTCTCTAACGAAAGAGAAGAAAAGATAACACTCACTCATAAAAATAACTTTCACGAGAGTTTTGTTTTACATTCTGAGTGCGAAAGTTAAATAAAGATAAATATTAAAGAGAGCACGCGTGATACAAGAAATATAAAAATACTTGTGTTTGGAAATTGACGCAGGTCAGTTTCTTCTATTGTTTTGTTTGAAGCAGTTGAAAAAAAATGGATCGTAAGAAGTGCTTCGAATAGAATTGCTTTATTGTTATTTTTGATTTAATTTTTTGGTTTGAAAACAATAAAAAAGAAAAAAAAAAATTTATCCGCTGAAAGTTTAATTATTTGTTATACATATTTTCGTCCCCATTTCGCCGTTGTAAAGGGATTTCCTAAAAATGGAGTTGATGACGAATATTTTTTCTAATGATTAAACTCATGAATGAGAATTAATTTCTAATGAGTAGATATAACTCTCGCGCGAGTGCTCGCGTAGATAAATCTCGTGAATGAAAAAAATAATTGTTCTCTTCATATTTTAAATTACTTTCACGAGAAAAAAATATTTATCTTGAGAAAAATGTATATTTATCTTTGAGGAGAACAATTTTTTTCTCATAAGGTATTTTTCTCTTGTGAAGAGAATAAAAATTGAGTACTCTCCGTACTATGCTTGTAACACCCATGGCAACACCAAGACAAACAAAGCAGTGATGTCAACTCTAGCATGAGAGCGCCCAATGAAACCGTGGAAAAATGGTATATAGGACATTAGGGCGGGGCAATTTGTATGGGAGGAAAAGAATCAATATCAGTATTGCAAAAACGAAAACTACGGTTAATTCTAAGAATATTTCACCAAGAAACCATGAGTATAAAAAAAATCCCTAGATCGCGCAAATCCTTTTTTTTTTTCAAAATCGATATTTTTAAATCTGTGCTACAACCAACCATTTGGTACAAATAAAATGTTGAAGTCATAATAAAGATAAGAAAACATACTTTATAATTAAACAAATTAAGTACCATAACGCTTAAAAGGCACCCCGAGAGGCGAGTTGGTAATGTGCTTGCCTATCAGCGTGGAGGTTCGATTCCCAAAAGAGGCTTTGGTCGGTCGCTGCAAAAAAAATTAAGCCATACGGTTTACCCTTGTACCCAAAGTTAGAATATAAATTTACTCTGTATTGTAATTAAATAAAAACTGGAAAAAAAACTATAATTAAATTTTTTCAAATATATAAAAATCTGAAAATCATGAAAAAATTTTAATGCGCAATATTAACAATTTCGTCGAAATTAGTAAAGAATACCCCCTTAAAATAAAATTATAATAAAAACATCCCCTCAAAATCTGAAAATACAAAAATCACTAAACTTTGGATATTTTTAAAATATAACCAATTGTCCGGGTTTTAATATTAATACCGTAAAATAATCCCTCACTCTTTGCCTACAACCAGATTTAATAAGTTCAGTACGGATTTTCTTTAACAGTAGAAATTTGTAGGATGGCAACTCTGCACAAACAAGCAAGCAATACAGTTTGTGAAGTATTATACACTTGTTCATACAATAATGAACGAACGTTTCTACGCAGAGAGATATGAAACTCTCTTCAGAATGTTTCGTGCTCATACGAGTACAAATGAGACGACGACCGCATATTTGATTTTGTTGCAGTGTGTGGTTGTTGGCTCCCTTGTGCAACAACAATGATCAAATCAGTTGTATTTTTGTGCGGCTTCATTCCACAGCTGCGGCGCTATTTAGTTGTTCGGTGACAGTGGAAGTGTTAACTGTGGACGTTTGTTGTTGGTTTCCTATCTAAACTAAGCAAATCTAATATAAATAGACTACACATTTAACTAAGTAATATATACATGCATACATATGCAATTCAACTTTAAAACATAAGTACGCTCGAGTTTTCGGTTAAACCCACAAACTATAGTAAGTTTTGTTTTGGTATTTTTATCTGTACATTTTTATTTTGCGGGAGCGAAATATCTATCTCTTGGTCTCTTCGTTCTTGCGGATGTGTGTGTGTGTGGGCTTGTGTACGTCAGTGATGGTAAATTGTGGCACTTTTTCACAAATATTAGCGTTTTTCCAGTTGACGTGTTTAGTATTTTAAATTTTATTAGTGTTTTTGTTTTGTCAAAGCAAAAAACACTATGTAATGGCAAAATTGCTGTAATTGTAGCACAGACAAAGCTGAAGCCATTAACGAACCACTATTACATCCAGTAATATTGACTGTTTGGAGAATAATCGGTCGTTATTTCTTCCGAAATTAGGAAGGAGTTGCCGTTACGGTGAATGGCAAGCGCTATTGAGCAATGCTGACTTAATTTGTATTTCCAAAAATTAATTAGCGCTTAACAATCGATTTATTGCCAATTGAATTTGGAGACAACTTTATTTTGGGAAGTTTTCCCCTCGTTCGTGCGATTTAACGCCTCAAGATTACTTGGCTATGTTAAGTCATTGGTTTATGCCGACAAACCAGCAACTCTCGAAGCATTGGAAGCCACCAATGACGCCCAGATTTATTGGAAAAAATAGTTAGCAATTGGGCAATGTAACATATGCCGGAAATCATATTCAAAAAATAAACGCCATGATATCTAACAGATTGTAATAAACAACATTTCAATCCAACAATATTTCTATATTTTAAGTTATCAAGCTCTTATAATAACAAGGCAAAAATTAGACAGATGTTGCGGATATAAAGTCATTACCATTTTTTAGTTCCAAAACGCGAACTAATTTTTATTTCATTAACTTTCAAAAACGCAGATGAAAAGATCAGCAAATTTCCTTTTTCCTACTACTTTTCTAGCATAAGCTATGGCTCAAGTTCACGTATGCCGACTATGTACAAACATTTGCAGCGATTCCAGAAGTCTTTACGATGCAAATGGTCATTATACTGATGTATATCAACTTACGATAAATTTTTTCCACCCAATGGTAAATCCAATTTAAGACGAATTTTTATAGTTTTGAATAATTGTTTATAATTTTAGTTTTTGAGAGTAGAGCCTGATGTACGTAATGAATTGGCTGTTTTATGTTTCGAGTGCTGGAATCATATTTCCGGGTTTCACAACTTTCAGCAGACCGTTCTATTGGTACAAGCGAAACTTCTTAAAGATGCTGAAGAATTGCCAGCAAAATATCAGGCACGCGGCGTCGATACACAAAATGTTACTGTCAAAGAGGAAGAAGAGTTTGTCTCTTTGTCAGAAGTAGAATTGACAAATAATTGTGCCCGTCAGTTTGAAGTCAAGAAAATATACCCCAATGCAAAGATCTCAACGAATGCGGGAGACGGTCATAGTTTGAAAGGTGACGAACATGTTTCGATCAGTAGTGATATGGATGACTTATCCGACGAATTCGAGGCGCCAGTAGGCGTTTTTATTGGTGGCGAGTTTAACGCAGGGGGAGAAAACTCAAACAACAGCTTTAGCGAGTTAGAGTTGATTGATCTACAGTCCAGTTCTGATAATGAGCATAGCATCGAACCGCAAAACGACATTATGTCAATGCCAAATACAACCAACGAATCTTTGAAATCAGGGGCGATATCGAAAAAGAAAAGAAAAACATTGGAGCAACTTGATAACGTTATAGCTCAATGGAAATCCATTCTAGAATGTGTGGTATGTCGAAAGCCATTTCCAACATTTACGCTACTTCAAAGGCATTTTCGTGAAATGCATCCCAGTGAAGAGTGCTACATCGAATGTTGCCACGGCAGGTTTAAATATCGCTGCCGACTTGAAAAACACATTCGTATTCATCTTCATCCCAGGAATTATTTGTGCAAAATGTGTGGCAAATACTTTATGGCGCAGGGCACCTTAGACAGGCATATGTTATACCAACATCCCACAGCGGCAGACGACCTGAACATTCAAGACGCCTGTCCACATAAGCCGGCGACGTACAGGCACAAGTGCCAAATTTGTGGAAAGGCGTATAAGGTTCCTTCGGCTTTGCGTGAACATTTTACCATACACACGGGAGAGTCAATCCATCAATGTGCGCATTGTCTGAGGACATTTAAATACCGTTCAAGTTTGTGTCATCATTTGAAAAACGCCCACCCCGAAAAAGCCAATAAAACAAATACGACTGGGATCATTAGCGGATGCTCACATTGTCCAAGGACATTTACATACCGCACCGGCTTGTATCACCACCTAAGGATACACCACCCCGAGGAGTTCGCTAAGAGACCCACGAAAAAGCGAAAACATTCGTTTTGATAAACTTGAGAACAATGGCTAAACGGTGCGCCACGCCAGTAAGTGATCTCTTGCGTTTATTCAGCGATGGACGGAGAGTCAAATGCAGAATTTCAGTAATGGAGGGATATTAAAGTTTGCTAAAACGTTTTCATTATTAACAATAAAAATGTTTAATTTATATATGAAAGTAATGCTTTATTATTTTAATATTTACCATAATACAGGGTTCTACAACAAGAGGTGTTATTTTGAATCAGGTAGCTGTAACTTTTGAGGATTTTATTATTTGACAAGTAGAAACTACTTCATTACTAAAAATGGAACGATACACTTTTCAACAGCGCAATGAAATTATTAAAATTCACCAAAAAAACTGTGAAAATCTGGCATTCGCAAAACTAAAAAGTTTCCGAAGCGTGTTATCACTCGCAGAGGTAATCACAATTGGTCACCGAGATCTTGTGATTTAGAACCTTGCGACTTCTTTCTGTGGGGCCGCGTGAAAGATATGGTCTACGACATAGGACATAGGGCAGCCAGTTTGCGATTTGGTTATGGCAAATTTCATGAAAAGGATATGGTCCTGTAAGCGTGGTCGTGGTGGTAATTTGGCTGATTTTGTTTTTCATTAATAACGGCATACCTTTTATTTTATTATTTATTTTTAATAACGTGTGTTTTTTAAGAGCTTGAGAACTTAAAATGATAATACAAGTCAGAAATATTGTTGGAAAGAATTTTTTTTTATTACAATCTGGTATATAATTTCATGGCATTTATTTTGTATGTGTAATTTTCAACGCTGCTGTAAGTTACATGGTCCACTCGATCAGTACAATTTGTGTCGACTTCTTCAAGAAAATCTGGCCCTACGGCTTCCAATGCTTCAAGAGTTGCCCGTTAGTGGGCTTAAGCCAACGATTCATGATGACTTTCCAAACCTTACTGAACAGAAATGTCAGCACAGTTTGACTTTATCAGCTGTCAAATCATAGTTATCGATGTCGAAAACACCCTTTAGAATAGAAATACTGAAATGTTCATTTAAACAAGAACAAAAATATTCACAAAATTACAAATTTCACTTTTATCCCGTTGTTTTAATTCTAGGTTTGTGCCGCAAAATTGTTTTCGAAATGACCGAGATATTTCGAAAATACAAAGAACACGTGTGGTATTTGAGTAAATGATTGTGTCGTATTCAAAAAAAATCGCTAATTTCGAAAAAGTGTCAACACCGCCATTTTTTAAAAATTAAAATTAATGTTGTACTGAATTTGCAAAGGATGTTGTGCGACGGTCGGAAAAATCTAATTCTGAGAAAATCAGTAATTTCTATTTGGCACTTTTTCGATACAAAAAAGAAAACAAATCGTATAAGGAAAATTGTTCGAAAGTGAATATTGTGTTGGATTTTTTCTGACCGAATTTAACAAATAACACTGACTATTAGAACTAAAAGAAAAACCACATTTGTGGAATTTGGCGATTTTTCAATATCACTATATAATTTCGAAAACTTAAAAATATACTCAAATGCCATTAATGTATAGAGCTCATCTAACATTACTTTTCCTTCTTCAACGTTTTAAAGAAAAATGTTAACTATTATAACATAGGAAATACTCGTGATTTCGAAAGACTTTTCGCAAGTTTTTTTTTAACATTTTCAAAAATTCGAAAACCACACACCTAGCACAGTTTTTTTTAACGAAATGCGGATCTCGCAATTTTTTAGGTAAAAAAAAACAGTCTAATTCTTTTTTTGGCATAATTTTCAAACACCAAAAATGATAGTGAGGGCGCTTTTTCAAATTTTGGCGATTTTTCGAATATAGTTGCTGATTGTACTTTGTCGGAAACGGCACAATCGTATACTCACATCGCAAAAATGCAGTTTTCTTTGTTCAAAAAATCGAATCACTTTTTTGTCGTATTTTGGAATTTCGAAAATGACGGTCACAATATCATTAACATCACTTCTAGAATTTCCTAACGTTCGATGGTGGCAACAAACACACACAAGCAACACATTTTTTGTTAAGTATCCCACATTGCACAAACATTTGTTCTAAGAGAGGCAGAGAGCAATAATAGTTCTCTTTCGTTGTTGCACATACGAACGAAGAGCGTCTGAGTTTTGTTCATACACACACACACACACACCCAGAAGATTATGTTGGGGTAGGCGCTGTTGCGCCCGTTTATAATAATATTTTAAATTAATAAAAACCACTAAATATATGCAAAATTATGTATTACAAGCACGTTGTATGCGTGTGTGTTGTTTAAATAAACGCTAAACATTTTGTAAGTATTAATTGTTTTTGAGTACACATACGAGTACATATTTTCTGTGTCTGAGTGATAATTCCTCTTGTTCTCATTTTGCGGACTATGTGGTATTTGTTTGTGTGTTTCTGTATTTTTTTTTTTTTTTTTATTTTTGTTAGTTTGTACGAATATTTAACTCAAAATAACTTCAAATTGGTATTTTGGAAAACTATTTAACCAGGGGTTTTTCAGAAAACTGTTGTCTTCTTCGCTGTCTCTGATTTTTTAAAAAAAGAAACAGTAAATTCGGCAATTCGTTTGACGTAAACGGTCAATTCGATGCTGTCGACTATAAACAAAACAACAGCAGAGCACGAAACGAGATGAACGACACATACTTGACACAAATAATGTTTCCCCCTTTTTTGACAACTAATACATATCGATGGCTTAATTTAGAAAGGGCGTAACTCGCATTTTCTTAACTTGACAGAAGAAGGTAAAAACTTTATAACATTTGAAAAACTTTAGACATACAAAAATTTTAAAGGCAAATTTTAAATGCACAACAAATTTAATTCAGAAACTAATTTTTTTTTTGGATTTCGGTTACGCCTTTTTGCAAAAGGGAAATAAATCCGGTATTTTTGATCCCAAAGCCCTTAAATTTTTGTGTAATGTGTATTTGACAATTGCAATTATAAGCAATTCCCTTTGAGATAGACAAACCGGCTAAATAGACTTTTATGGGACCCACCTCCAAAATAAAAAAAACTACACTCAAATTACGAAAATGAAATTTGGGGCTGCAGCCCGGCTGGTGACATCGAGAAAAAATGATCCGGCCACTTTTTTTTACAATATGGTTCTAAAATGAAAGGTCCCCACGATAAACATAAAACAGTTTTAAAAAAAAGAGCGAACGTGTTCTTTATATGAAAAATTTTCTAAAAAGATCACACGAAGAAATTTGGGAACTGACGCCCAACGGGTTAATGAATGCTTATGGGGAAACAAATTACCCCCAAACCGACGAATATAGAAAAGGGCTCTAATTTTGCCACAACGAGTCGTCGAATCAGTGTATTTCATTTTGTTTAACTACCATATAATTATGTGAATTTATGCCGTGGAATGATTATTGCAACCGTTTACATTATATTTGTTTTAAAGTGGACCTCTGAAAATGTCTAGGATGCCCTATTGGAAAGATTTCGGATTTTATGTTATTTTAAATAAATTTTAATCTTCTTCTTTACAGTACAGCAATGACTCAAGCCTACATTTGCCGATTATGTAGTAACATTTGCATTGAGTCCGAAAGACTTTGCGATACTAACGGTCTTTATACGGAGATTTACGAAATAACGATACGTTTTTTCTCCCCAACGGTAAGTTAAAATTGCCCCCATGTTTACTAGTTGTCGATTAAAATAATTGTTTATTATTTTAGTTGTTGAACCTAGACCACGGGGGAGCCGTCTTGTGTTTAGAGTGCTGGCAGCATATTTCCGAGTTTCACAATTTCCAGCAGACCATTCTGTTGGTTCAAGCAAAACTCCTCAAAAATGCTGAACAGGCCAGAGATGTTGTACAAGCACAAGCGGGAATTCGGTCGCAGGACTCCCACATTCGACCGATTCACACAGCTGCTCTCGAAGTGGAAGACGAGTCAGTCCCTCTGTCAGAAGCAAATGTGAGAGATATTAATCACTCGATTGTTACGGAATGTGCTCTCGAGTTTGAAGAACTTGCGGACAGTTTAAAGGAGAATGAAGTAAACGTCCCAACAGATGTCATTTCATTAGGTGATAGTTCGGAAGATGAGGACAATGTCGCTTCCAATGATGAAACGGACTCATTTGAGGACGAGTTTGAAGAGCCTGTGGGCGTTTTTATTGGGGGCGAGTTCAATGAAGTGGTTGACAACTCGGAAATTCAAAACGACAATACGTCAGTACCAAGTGCAACCACCAACCGTTCTAAATCGATGCAGTCAAGAAAATCAAATCAACAGCTTGAGGAGGCTATATCTAAATGGAAACCCACTTTGAAATGTGATATCTGCCGGGAGCCTTGCTCAAATTTTACATTATTACAAACACATTTTCGTGAAAAGCATCCCAATGACAAGTGTTTCGTGATATGTTGTAATCGCAAGTTCACAAATCGCTATTACATTGAACAACATATTCGTGTCCATCTCGATCCCAACATTTTCACGTGCAGCATTTGTAACAAACGTTTGACATCGAAAAGTATATTGGTTAGGCATATGTACTGTGTACACGGTATCAACACTTCTTTTCAACGCAAGAAGTGCACCTTCAAACACAAGTGCACAATTTGCGAAAAAACATTTAAGGCTCCTGGTGCTTTACTTAAACATTTCACCGCTCATACGGGGGAGCCTCTCCAAAACTGTTCGTATTGCCCGGAGACATTTAAATATCGTTCAAGCTTATGCCATCATCTGACAAACGCCCATCCGGAACACGTCAAGAAGAGGAAACAGACCGGGGACATTAGCGCATGCTCGCAATCGAAATAAAACCAATAAGATGCACAATGGTAACTCTTATGAACGCATAATTTTTAAAGGATGTCCCTGTCCCTATTCATATTCATTTCAAATATTAAACAGATAAGACCACTGCTGATGAAAGATACATGCAGAATAAATACAAGTAAACATAAATACACAAATAATTTACAAACAGTTTTTTTTTGTGTCTTGTGGGAAAATCAGCCACCCCAACTCTGAAATGTCGTTGGCTTCATAGAGGGCGGCATAGAAAAGATTGGAATCTAATGATGGGGAAACGAAATCGATCGGAATGATGGCTACATAATTAAAACATGTGACTGAACACATAATCGCTTGAATTTAAACGCTGTGTTATAATTGTAGATATGACATTGGCACAGTAATTACTAGGTCCTGAAAAAGTGGGCGGTTCGACGTCAATTTTTGTGTTTGGCGATTCTACACGCTGAAAAATATGTATTGTTTAAATGTTGGCACACAATTAAATCGCATGTTTGGAGCTTGTATCAAGAAAAGCTTATTTGCTTCTAAACAAAGTATATTTGGCTGAAAATATAACGCATTTGCATTTATTATTACGTATTTTTCCATTTTTTGGCCCATTCCTGCCGATTACGATGTTTTTCACACATTGTTGTTTTTTTTTTGGCTTTTGTACTTTTTTTTATCCCCTTTTGGTAAGTTTTTGCCACTTTCGTCCCTTCTCTAACATTTTTTTTACAAAAATTTGTTTAACCCTTTGTTTATTTTTTACATTTTCCCTGATTTTTATCCCCTTTCAATTTCCAAGAATCCTTTCTAAGCGGATGTCTAGGATGCAAGGTTACCTACTCCCAAAATTTCATGATACTAGCTTCCATTATTCAATTTTTTCCATTATTTCAATTTGTTGGCCCATTCCTGTCTATTAAACTTTTAACTCATTTTTGTTTTTTCCCTTTTGAACTTTTTTTATCCCGTTTTGGTACGTTTTTGCCACTTTTTCGTCCCATCTCTAACTATTACCCACATGTTTTTACAAAAATTTTGTTAAATAGTTTTCCAAAATATCACTTTGAAGTAATTTTAAATATACATACACCTAACCTTCGATTTACACCATAAATACGTTTCTGAGGAAATCGCGGTTATAGAAATTTGAAATGATTGTGTGAAAAATCGAAAATATAGGCGGAATCGCGTAATTTGGACGGCTGTTGTGTGGTAGGCAGCGAGTGCGACTACCACGCAGCAGAAACCAGTTTCGAAACCTGGTATGACCATTCAGCGGCTGCATCCACCTCGTGAATGCTGGCAACTTTACGAGTAATATCAAAGCCATGTAACTTCTCTAGAAAAGCATTAGCCGTTCGGTCAGTGAGTAAAGAAATTATATTGTACATAGCTCACTGATTCGAAAGAGACTGTTTATTCATGGAATATGAGGGAAATACCTAAGTAAAATTACAACAAATTGGAAATATTTGTCGCTGACCTGTTCCAGTATTCCAAAAAATTGGAATTCATGTGTATCTAATTGTAGTTTTAGCCTGAGAAGGAAATCTTATTTTTAAAAGAACATAAAACCAGAGCTCAAAAATCTCACAATGAAAAATGTATTCAATCCAAAATAAAATCATATTTCAAGCACTGACATTTTTAAATTCTGTTTCTGTCTATTTCGGCTTTTAAACCAGAAGTCTTTTTTACTAACATATTTCGTAGTAGAATAAATAAACATATCCCACTTTCGATTAGACAAATGTTGTACTGAAGTCCTGTTAATTCAGTAATCCGCACAAAGGGTATCTGAAATTATTTGTAGGATTCAAATACATTTTTATTTGAATTACATGTTACACATTTCGTTTACACCACTCTTCAAAATAGCAGGTAAGGCATTTACCAATAAGTATGCAGGGGTGATTTCGGGGATTGTCGAATCACCCAACTTAGGTATAAATAGCGGGAAGATTTGCCAAAGAAATCAGTCTTAATAAAATACTTCAGACCTCCGGTCTTGAAGGCGAACAAAATTAGCAACCAGTCATTTTTATTATACTCCGTCGAAAGCTCCGTTCTGGGGAGGATAATTATTGGTACTAATTAAGTATTAAATTATATTTAAAAAAAAATAGCCCTCCGAAATTTCCAAGACGACCTTCTTTCCTAATACATTCTGATGTATTATTTTAAATAAATTTTAATCTTCTTCTTTACAGTACAGCAATGACTCAAGCCTACATTTGCCGATTATGTAGTAACATTTGCATTGAGTCCGAAAGACTTTGCGATACTAACGGTCTTTATACGGAGATTTACGAAATAACGATACGTTTTTTCTCCCCAACGGTAAGTTAAAATTGCCCCCATGTTTACTAGTTGTCGATTTAAATAATTGTTTATTATTTTAGTTGTTGGACCTAGACCCTGGGGAACACAATCATCTGGCCGTCTTGTGTTTAGAGTGCTGGCAGCATATTTCCGAGTTTCACAATTTCCAGCAGACCATTTTGTTGGTTCAAGCAAAACTCCTCAAAGATGCTGAACAGGCCAGAGATATTGTACAAGCACAAACAAAAATTCGGTCGCAGGACTCCCACATTCGACAGATTCACACAGCTGCTGTCAAAGCAGAAGACGAGTCAGTCAGTGATATTAATCAGTCGATAATGGAATGTGCCCTTGAAATTGATGAACTTGCGCACAGTTTAAAGGAGAATGAAGTAAACGACCCAACAAATGTCAGTTCATTAGGTGATAGTGCGGAAGATGAGGACAATGTCGCTTCCATTGATGAAGCTGACTCATTTGAGGACGAGTATGAAGAGCCTGTGGGCGTTTTTATTGGGGGCGAGTTCAATGAAGTGGTTGACAACTCGAAAATTCAAAACGACAATACCTCAGTACCAAGTGCAACCACCAACCGTTCTAAATCGATGCAGTCACGAAATTCACATCAACAGCTTGAGGAGGCTATATCTAAATGGAAAACCACTTTGAAATGTGATATCTGCCGGGAGCCATGCTCAAATTTTACATTATTACAAACACATTTTCGTGAAAAGCATCCCAATGACAAGTGTTTCATGATATGTTGTAATCGTAAGTTCACAAATCGCGATCACATTGAACAACATATTCGTGTCCATCTCGATCCCAACATTTCCACGTGCAGCATTTGTAGCAAACGTTTGGCATATGTACTGTGTACACGGTATCACCAGTCAAGAAAGATACATGCAGAATAAATACAAGTAAAAATAAATACACAAATAATTTACAAACAGTTTTGTTTTTCTTTTGTTTCTTGTGGGAAAATCAGCATTAAAATCTAGCGGAACAAAATAAAACTGAAAACTGCTTCCAGCCACCCCAACTCCGAAATGTCGTTGGCTTCATAGAGGGCGGCATAGAAAAGATTGGAATCTAATGATGGGGAAACGTAATCGATCGGAATGATGAAAACAGAATTAAAACGTGTGACTGAACAGATAATCGCTTGAATTTAATTCTACACGCTGAAAAATATGTCTTGTTTAAATGTTGGCACACAATTAAATCGCATGTTTGGAGCTTGTATCAAGAAAAGCTTATTTGCTTCTAAACAAAGTATATTTGGCTGAAAATATAACGCATTTGCATTTATTATTACGTATTTGGGTAGAAGTAATGATGTAAAATTTCGCAAAATTTTTTGTGACCAAAAAAACGAACGACGTTTGATCTGTCTTTTCTGTACATCGCTATGAATGGAAACTTCATACATATATACATACATACATATGTATGTATGCATATTAACAACGAAAACGAAGAACATATCGCAAGAGCAAAATACTCATAATTTATGTTGCAACTAGCAAATCCCGCTACTTCGTAAGCGTACATTTTCCTTCCCAGTAAAATACAAAATATTTGTTTAAACCAATTCAATGTTTACAAAAAAAGCTCAGAAACTTTATCGCCTTTATCAAATTTTTAGCGGTAGATATTAATTTGTACGTTTAGGCCAATTTTTTTTACCCTTCGCCAACTATTATCCACTTGTTTTTTCCAACAATCTGTTTCACTCGTTTTTATCCCGTCAAATATAGAAAAATAACTGCAGGCTATTTCAATAATAGGGAGACCTGTCATATGAATGCACAATACTCAGTAGAACAAAAGCCAATTTAAATGAGAGATTTACAGCTTTTCCAAGAGCAGAAATATATAAAGTGAATTTTGAGTTATGCCACTATTCAAGTAAATGAGCGATATGTTCTCGAGTGACGTATATGCGCAGAGAGAGAACTTTTTTTGCACACGATCAGCGTAACCTTATTATTCTTTTATTCATGATCTCAAGTATGTGCCTGCATGTGGCACGTAGCGCACATCAAACTGCACGTTGATGTTGCATGGTTGCGGAGCTACTTAGTTGTGCTCGGAAAGCGAAAGTGTAAAGGTGGATGTTTCGCGTTGTTTTGCTACCCGTCAATAAATATACATACATATGTACATACCTACATATATGCACCATAAGCACGTTGTGAGAGTGTATTTTTATTTTAAACAAACCCTGATCATTTTGTGTGTAAGTAATCATTGTTTTTGTGTGTTAAAATCTCTTGTTATTGTTTTGCTTGTGTTCTTCGAACTACTTGTGTGTATCGCGGGGATGGTAACAAAGGGTAAAAAGACGTACTCCTTGGTTCGAATAGGTACCAATTGTTATCTTCGAATATATGTACACTTATCCCTCGATTTGCACGATACTTTTTTATACACGACTTTTTTGGGTTTTGTGTAATTTTAGCGATTTAAAAAATTCCTCGATTTTTATTATGCATACAGTTATGTGAAAAATAATAGGGGCATCATTGTGGCAGGTGTTCCTGCCTAGGCTATCCATTTCACATTATTTTCGACCAGATCCTTCGATATACCAGATACAGATCCTTTAACATAACAGGTCAGAACTGCTCAAATGCGCAATAAAAAGTACTTTATTTTTTGTTAAATAGTTTTCCAAAATATCACTTTGAAGTAATTTTAAATATAGTTCGTTTACACCACTCTCCAAAATAGCAGGTAAGGCATTTACCAATAAGTATGCAGGGATGATTTCGGGGATTGTCGAATCACCCAACTTAGGTATAAATAGCGGGAAGATTTGCCAAAGAAATCAGTCTTAATAAAATACTTCATCGCTATAAGACCTCCGGTCTTGAAGGCGAACAAAATTAGCAACCAGTCATTTTTATTATACTTCGTCGAAAGCTCCGTTCTGGGGAGGATAATTATTGGTACTAATTAAATATTAAATTATATTTAAAAAAAATAGCCCTCCGAAATTTCCAAGACGACCTTCATTCCTAATACATTCTGATGAATTAATTTAAATAAATTTTAATCTTCTTCTTTGCAGTACAGCAATGACTCAAGCCTACATTTGCCGATTATGTAGTAACATTTGCATTGAGTCCGAAAGACTTTGCGATACTAACGGTCTTTATACGGAGATTTACGACATAACGATACGTTTTTTCTCCCCTACGGTAAATTCAAATTGGCCCCATGTTTACTAGTTGTCGATTTAAATAATTGTTTATTATTTTAGTTGTTGGACCTAGACCCTGGGGAACACAATCATCTGGCCGTCTTGTGTTTAGAGTGCTGGCAGCATATTTCCGAGTTTCACAATTTCCAGCAGACCATTCTGTTGGTTCAAGCAAAACTCCTCAAAGATGCTGAACAGGCCAGAGATGTTGTACAAGCACAAGCAAAAATTCGGTCGCAGGACTCCCACATTCGACCGATTCACACAGCTGCTGTCAAAGTGGAAGATGAGTCAGTCAGTGATATTAAGCAGTCGATTAGGGAATGTGCCCTTGAAATTGAAGAACTTGCGCACAGTTTAAAGGAGAATGAAGTAAATGTCCCAACAAATGTCATTTCATTGGGTGATAGTTCGGAAGATGATGACAATGTCGCTTCCAATGATGAAACGGACTCATTTGAGGACGAGTTCGAAGAGCCGTTAGGCGTTTTTACAGGGGGCGAGTTCAATGAAGTGGTTGACAATTCCGAAATTCAAAACGACAATACCTCAGTACCAAGTGCAACCACCAACCGTTCTAAATCGATGGAGTCAAGAAAATCAATTATACAACTTGATGTGGCTATAGCTAAATGGAAACCCAGTTTGAGATGTTATATATGCCGGGAGCCACGCTCAAATTTTTCATTATTACAAAAACATTTTCGTGAAAAGCATCCCAATGACAAGTGTTTCATGATGTGTTGTAATCGTAAGTTCCCAAATCGACATCGCCTGGTACAACATATACGTTTCCATCTGGATCCCACACTTTTCATGTGCACCGTTTGTAAGAAATGTTTGACATCGAAAAGTGTCTTAGACAGACATATGTACTGCGTACACGGTATCAACAGCCAAAACAAAATTCTTTATCAACGCAAGAAGACGATCAACAAATACACGTGTACAGTTTGCGGTAAAACGTATGGGAGGAGGAATTCTTTGCGTGACCATTCCACCACCCATACGGGGAAGCCTCTCCACAACTGTTCGCAATGCTCGAAGACATTTCACTATCGTTCAAGCTTATCCCATCACATGGCAAGAATCCATCCCGAACAGACGGAATGGTGAATTCGACCGGAATCATCAGCATTGCCCCCAGCCATTTACATACCGCAACTGCACTGAATGATTTGCCATCCCGGGGAGATCGCAAAGAGATGCACAAGGAAAAATGTACATACACTTCCCTTACACACTACGAATTTCTATTAACATTTGATTTTCGCAGGATGTCCCCGTCACTATAATTCATTCCAAATGTTGCCCAGATACGAAGGCTGTTGATGAAAAGATCCATGCATGATACCGTTTGACGAGATATCAATATAATTATATTAAATGCTATTACATTAATAAATACAAAAATCTGTAAACTCCGAATGAATGTAAAAAATACACGGTATCTCTCTCTCTCTGAAACTGCGAGTACTTAATTGATAGTCAGTTTGGCTGCATGTTTGCCAGACACCCAGTGAGTATTTCAATTTCAAAGGGTTTTCCAAAAAGATGTGTTAATTTGAATCACCCGGCATTTCGGCAGCTGTCACTTTGAAAGCTTCTATTCTTTAACTAGTAATTTGTAATGCGCCTCCATAGGCGTTGAAATATGGAAAAAAAATTTTGTTGAAAAAAAAAAATTTTCCTGAAAAAAAAATTGTTGTTAAAAAAAATTTTGGTTGAAAAAAAAAATTTTTCTTGAAAAAAAAAAAAATTTTTGAAAAAAAAAAAAATTTGAAAAAAAAATTGTTGCAAAAAAAATTTTTTGTAAAAACAAAATTTCTAAAACAAAAATTTTGGAAAAAAATATTTTGGGGAAAACACAATTTCTGTACAAAAAAAAAATATTATTTTTTTATTATTATTATTTATAGAAAATTATAGAATTCCTACGTACTGCGTGACAGAGTCAGTGAATCAGGGTATCAGTGCATCAGTGTCGAGGGTAAATATATATTAAGAAGATATTTGACAAGTACAAACTACGCATCGAAAATATTAAACTGCTCTACAAAAATGGTGAACATTTTGCAGTCACAGTTCGCAAAACTAAAGCATTTTTGGCTCGTCGTGAAGCACCTTGTCGGACCGCAATACCGCAAATTGGTGGAAAAATTCGAGATGTTGGGACAAGCTAGTGATGTGAAGAATAAAACTCGTGCACGTCGCTTAAGAATAACTGGAAAATGTTGGTGCTGTAGCCCAAAGTGTTGATGAAACCCAGGTTTGTCTATTCATCGTATTCGTCGTTCTTTGGAATTGGGCACAAACGTCATTACACCGTATTTTGCATAAAGACTTGGGTCTTAAGGCTTATAAAGCTCAGCTGACACAAGAACTCAAGCCGTCCGATCATCAACAACGTCGTGTCTTTGTTGATTGGGTCCTTGAAATGCATGAAACTGATCAGGAATTCCATCGAAAAATCATCTTGAATGATGTGGTCCATTTCCTCCTCGGTGGCTGCGCCAACAAGCAAAATTGTCGCATCTGGTCAAGACTAACAAAAATAATAACAGATGGACGGCGAAATACTTTCTTTTTAATTTTCTTCGGAATTTACGAGGTTGTATGCCAACCATAAACTAAAATACACAGATTTCATTTAAACTTTACAGCAGTCTATCAATAGACAGGTAGTTTTTGGGCGCTGTATTGATGTTAATCCACTAGGATGAGTTCTGGGCAGGCTAGCAGATTGGTAATTCCGTTCTAAACACCTTGCACATAGGTAACTGCCCACAATGTTGTCAACGTGTAATGGATCGGTTTTATGAGTAATGAAGACTACTGATTTCCTGTTAAACACAAAATTTCTGAGAAATGCTGGAATCCTGTGCGCTATATCTTAATATATATTTACCCTCGACACTGATTCACTGATACACTGATTCCCTGATTCACTGACTCTGTCACGCAGTACGTAGGAATTTAAATAGACATTCTATAATAATTCTATAAATAATAATAATAAAAAAAATAATATTTTTCTTTGTACAGAAATTGTGTTTTCCCCAAATTTTTTTTTTCCAAATTTTTTTTTTTTACAATTTTTTTTTTTTTTCCACAAATTTTTTTTTTTCAACAAAATTTTTTTTTTCCACAAAAATTTTTTTTTTCAGCAAGATTTTTTTTTCAACAAAAAATTTTTTTTTCAGCAAATTTTTTTTTTCAACAAAATTTTTTTTTTTCAAAAAAAATTTTTTTTTTAACAAAAATTTTTTTTTTCCACAAAATTTTTTTTTTCCAACAAAATTTTTTTTTTCAACAAATATTTTTTTATCAGCAAAAATTTTTTTTCCACAAATGTTTTTTTTCCCAATTTTATTTTTTTTCCAAATTTTTTTTTACAAAATAGTTTTCTCAAAATATTTTTTAAAAAATTTTTAAAATTAAGTAACAAATACTTTCTCAAGCAAATTAACGGGCGCCATAGGCGCATTACAACTTACTAGTTAAATATAATCTCGCTACGTTTCGTTGTGCCATTACACCAGCACATGATTATAAATCTAAAAGTTTATTGTCCTTTTCATTTGAGCATATGCATTTTTATGATGTCATTTTTTAATTGAAGTGTCATTCTATTTGTAAATGTTTTAATAATTCATATTCCAAATCCTTTATGTTCGCATACAAACATAAGTACATTTTACAATTATAGACGAAAATCGTACGACTGTTACACTGGACAGTGTGAAATCATGGGATTAGTACGGGTGTACTGGTATATTCAAAAACAGAAATTAGCAAAATTAAAAAATCCATAAAATTCAATAAAGTCGGCAAACAAAACATAGTTTCCTCATCTACACTGGTTAAAGTATCCGGCAAAGAATCCATCTTGAATCCTGGAAAATTGCACAGAAATCAGTTTATTATCGTTATTAAAATTTCGCTAATCGAAATATAGTCTCCTTTGTATGGAGACTATGTAAGTGCTAAGGGGCTCTGTTTAAAATGCCACAAATACCCTAAATAAACGACAGTGACCCAATAAAAAAAAAGTCCTTACAAACTTGGTGCATTTTTCATATGAAAAATAACACACTTTTGTTTTTAAATGAAATCTCCAAAATCACCTGGGAATGTGGGACCTTGATTGTCCGAAAATACAGCATATCCGAAATCTTTTCTTTAAGGCTGCCATTTCTCAAGATAGTATTGGTTTTATTCAGAGGTAATTTATGTTCAATGTGAACATTCCGGTCAAGGAAATATTTAATTGGCGGTACATTTGCAATTCGGCCTTATGGTCGTTTCTGTTGAGTACTAAGATTTGACGGTAAGTTTACATTTTTAAATGTTGCAATGTGTGTAGACTCCTCTTTAATTGAAGGACCGATTATAAATTAAGGAATTTTGGAAAACTCTTTTCCAACAAGAGGTGTTATTTGGAATCACCCGGTATTTCGGTAGCTGTCACTTTTGAAGCTTTTATTCATTGACAAGCAGACAACTACGTCATTACTAAAAATGGAACGATACACGCTTCAACAAGGCAGTGAAATTATTAAAATTCACTACAAAAATGGTGACCATCTTGCAGTCACAGTTTGCAAAACTAAAGCATTTTTGGGTCGTCGTGGAGCACCTTGTCGGACCCCAATACAAAAATTGGTGGAAAAATTCGAGCTGTTGGGACAAGTTAGTGATGTGAAGAATAAAACTCGTACTCATCCCTCAAGAATACCTGAGAATATTTGCTGCTGTAACCCAAAGTGTTGAAAAAGAACCCAGGTTTGTCCATTCTTCGTCGTTCTTTTCAATTGAGCATTCCACAAACGTCATTACACCGTATTCTATATAAAGACTTGGGTCTTAAGGCTTATAAAGTTCAGTTAACACAAGAAATCAAGCCGGAAATTCATGAAAATGATACGGAATTCCAGCGAAAAATCATATTGAATGATGTGGTCGATTTCCTCCTCGTTGGATACGTCAACAAGCAAAATTATCGCATCTGGGGCTCGGAAAACCCAAGAGTTATTATTGAGTAGCCTCTCCATCCTCAACGTGTTACTGTTTGGTGCAGTTTATGGTCCGGTGGGGTCATTGGACCTTACTTCTTCGGAAATGAGGTTGGATTAACAGTTACGGTGAATGGATTGCACTATCGAGAGATGATTAATGATTGTTTATGGTCGGAGTTGGATGCTATTGATCTGGACACGGTTTACTTTCACACACAGGAAACTTTCCATACAGTAAACGAAAACATTGATATTTTACGGGAAATGTTTCCGGACCGAGATCTTGTGATTTAACACCCTGCGACTTTTTCCTTTGGGGCTACGTGAAAGATAAGGTCTACACCAACAGCCCAGCGTCGATTCAAGACCTCAAAGATAGAATTCGTGAGGCTATCGAGGACATAGGGCAGCCACTTTTGGTTATGGAAAATTTCATGAAAAGGATATGGTCCTGTAAGCGTGTTCGTGGTGGCCATTGGGCTGATGTTGTTTTTCATTATCAACGGCATACCTTCCTCGTTATTATGAAATAAACATTCGATCATTTAGCTCAAAAAATTTAATTTTTTCTTTGAATATCAAATTAACACCTCTTGTTCGAAAACCCTGTATTATTTGAGTGCTTTTTCAGAATATTTGGAATCTGGACTTTTTGTAAAATTTCTCATTAATTTTTGGCAATTCTTCGATTTTATAATTTTTCATTTTATTTTTGGGTAATTTTTCATAGAGCCTCTTTGTGTAGTGCCGATTTTTCATTGGGGGTTTTATAATAATTTTGTTTTGGCCGATTTTAAAATATTTTTTTTTGGAAAATTTTCATATTGGCCTTTTTTGGGGAATTTGTCAACTATTTTTGGAAATGCTTCATTTGATGCATTTTTAATTACTTAGCGTGTTTTGCATTCGGGACAATATTTTTCCTGCACAAATCTACTAGAAAAGCCTAAATATTTTCCAATTCACTTTCTAATCTCTGCAGCGGAGTCTCAACTAGCATTTTGAGTCCGACCTCCACCGTTAAATCGGAGCTTTGAAGTGGTCAATTGACATTGTCGAGACGGCTGATAACACGATTACCATATTGGGTGAGCAGTATTTTGGACTGTGTGTTGCGTGACGTGTCATTATGATGAATCCAAAGTCTATGTCTTCCGTTTCTTCGGCTACAAAAAATGGTTTATCATGCCTCTGTAGCGCCTCACCTCACCGTTAAACGAAATGCTGTTTCCTGCAATATTTTCAAAGACAAATGCGGTCAGTTTTGTCAAATGTAGGCCATTCGTTCGGTGAGGATTTCCTTTGACGGGCACATTTCTTTTTGTGAAAAACCTACTAATTATTCTGCTATTCCAACTACATTTGTTAAATCCAATTTGTTCCGTAACAATCTGCCGTCAGCATACTGTGTATTTACTTATATAGAACTCACCCGTAAACACCCATTCACATGCTGGTCGTACGCAATTTGAGGGTTATAATGCTTGGAACGTGTCCTCAAATGGTGGTCGTAAGACGGTGTCTGATTGTATAGCTTTTATCTGAATTCTTATTGTTTCCCTTTTCATCGATGCTCGCGTTGGTTCGGGCTGTTCTCCTTGTTGTTGCTTAGGGAGCAAAGAGTTAAGATGGAGTTGGAGTTGGATCAAGAATGTAAGTCACGTACCCAACATGACACGTTAGTTAAGTACAAAAGTCATATAAGAAAAACAATGAATGGTCGCCTGTCGTCTCGTGGTTATTGGCCGAAAGTGTAAATAACTATAACATTATTATCACTTTTTGGCTACCGAGGGGATGTACAGCATGCGGGGGGTAAAAGTAGTGATGTTAAGTTAATAGATGAATGGTTAATGGTGCCAACACTTGATTTGAGCTGAAGATACTGCGAATATACTGCATATACAGAAGACTCGCAGTAGCGTTATCTATTAAAACCCGAGCGTGGGGGAAGTTGTTCATGGCGTAATCCTTTAAATTCACTAGGCTCTACGTGGAATACCTACTCTGTCCTCCTAAGAAAGACAGTCACATCTCCATTATTTTGGAGATATTTAACTTTAAAATATATTTAAGTTGAAAATGGATCGTAAAGGCTTAACACAAAACTCAGAATTTCATTCACGATTCGGAATAGGCCGAATGTGGCCTTATATTAATTTGAATTATTTTATTACAGACAATAATTTTGGTGGTTTTTCGATAATGTTTCACGAAAAACTTTAAATTCGATAATGCGCACATTAATGTAAAGGGTTCGCCATCTAACGTTTTGTTTTCTAACTAGTGCTTATTTCGTTTTCATTAGCGGGCCATGTTGAACGAATTTTTGTTTACAAAAATTTAAGAGGAGGATATTGGCAACATTTGGTTTCAACAGGACGGCGCTACGTGCCACACAACCGAAGCTACACTCGATGTTTTGCGCCCTGTTTTTGAAGATCGCATTATCAGCCGCAGAGCTGATGTCGTTTGGCTACTGCATGGCCAGCCGAGGCAGCCATTTGAATGAAATTATTTTCCCTGATTAACCGAAAGGATTGTACTTTCAAATGAAAAAAGAAACTTGAGAAAATATCCAGTAGTTTTTTTTATAGATTTTTCAATAATTTTTTGAAAATGGTTTTTGTTTTTCAAGGTTATCTACACAGAAAAAATTATCGCATCCCGAGTACATTTTGACTGTTGACTAGTGTAATCTTTAAATTGTATTTATACGATTAATAAAAAGATGTATTTGTATTTATTCGTTTTCCTTTCCTTTTTTGTATGTTCTCTGTTTCTTGTTTTTGTTTTGCCCGACGCGAAGGACAATTTCCCTCGGCTCTAATAAATTCATTCGGAAAAAGTGTGTGTGTGTGAATGGGTTTACTTATCTGTCCGTCCGGTCGAACGTTAGTCTGTCAGTCGTTTTGTTTTATTTGTTGTTTGTTTGGCATTTGGTGTTTGTTTATCACTTTGATCTTAATTCTTTGTGCCAATTTGTTTGGCTGTTTTATTGCTGCAGTGTCGACTTCTCCGTATTTTTGGTTCCTTTTGAAATGGGTTAAGAGATGGCGGCGTGTGAGTGTCGGAGAAGATGTCTATACACGAGAATATGGCAGGCACCCTACGTATAGTGGAACCCAGCCGTCTGATCATTTTGATTGTGTGTTTGATGATCTGGAGACAGCTATGTATTCTGGTAGATGTGCTGAAATCGGAGGTTTTTCCATTGGCATTTAATTCTCAAGAACAATTTTAATGTCAGCGCTTTGATAGCGCTCCTGGTCTCTAACTCAGAGCGTGATAATTGGTGATGATTTATTTGCAGCATGCAAAACAGCCTCTATCGACTGTCCACATTGTTGTACGAATTCGCTTGTGCCGTTTCATTGTTGGCCAATACAATTTGCTCAAAGCCAAAATTAAAATCTTAATTTTTCGAGCACAATGAGAACGGCGTGACTTCCGTTTCCAGTGTTTATCAACGAGATAATTTGTCACATTTATTGCCAATTGATGCTAAGGGGCCAACAATACAAAGCCACACACACACACACGCAAACACTCACAGTTGTTTACATTTGAACTTACAGATATCTTAATTATGACAAAATATTTATTATAACAGTAGTTGGTTGCCTTTTTTTTTGTGGTGTGCTGTGTGGAAGTCGCATGGAAGTCTTAAAAAGAAAATATACAATCACCCTAACGAGTGCGCCAATAAATTATTTAAAGTTCTAGAGCAGAGGAATGTAAAATGTGCGATAAGGATCAGCATACAGTTTATTAGCCAACAATTTAGATATTACTACGGCCCAAGTCGATACACTCTGCCATCGGAGTGTTCATAAGTCAGCGAAGGTTTTTGGGGAATGATATTTTTTTGGTAATATCAGGCGAATGGATTAATAGATGGTATCTAATGATAATAATTGGATTTATGAACATAACTCTAAAGGTCGAGCGGGAAGGTCGAAGCGTTGTCGTTCGACATCATTTAGATTTTTCGTTCTGTAGGTAGAATGGAGAAAGTGATTAGCAGATTAAAGATGGATTTCATACACATTTTGTCCCCAGTCGGACTGTGGACAAGGACGCGTAGTGCTGCATTTAGAGCAAATTCTTAAAAACAATAAAAATTCGTACTAAAACTGCTCATCTTCATCCCTTATGTAGGAGGAAAAATAGGAAAAGAAAATACCTTTGGGAAAATCTAAGCTAATGTCATTATCACATATCACATATGTATATTTGAAAGAAAAAAACGCATGCGTGTCGGACGCTTATCAGCGTGGCCTACCTGACCAAACCCATGTGCATTTCTGGGTCACAACAAAACGTCTGATTAATATCAAGCAACCCGTAATAAAAATATGGAAAATATAATAGAATAAAATATTGAACCTTTTTGAAAACTGCAAACGTAATAAACATATTAAAAACTAGTAAGTTGTAATGCGCCTATGGCGCCCGTTAATTTGCTTAAGAAAGTATTTGTTACTTAATTTTAAAAATTTTGTAAAAAATATTTTGAGATTTTGTAAAAAAAAAACTTCGGAAAAAAATAAAATTGGAAAAAAAAAATTTGTGAAAAAAAAAATTTTTGCTGAAAAAAAAATTTTTGTTGAAAAAAAAAATTTTTGTTGAAAAAAAAAAAATTTTGTTGAAAAAAAAATTTTTTGTGGAAAAAAAAAATATTTTGTTGAAAAAAAAAATGTTTGCTGAATAAAAAAAATTTTGTTGGAAAAACAATTTTGTTGAATTTTTTGTGGAAAAAAAAATTTTTTTTGAATTTTTTGTGGAAAAAAAAAAATTTTTGTTGAAAAAAAAAATGTTTGCTGAATAAAAAAAATGTTGTTGAAAAAAAAATTTTTGTGGAAAAAAAAAATTTTGTGGAAAACAAAAATTTTTATAAAAAAAAAAAAAAATTTGTAAAAAAAAAAATTTGGGGAAACCACAATTTCTGTACAAAAAAAAATATTATTTTTTTTATTATTATTATTTATAGAATTATTATAGAATGCCTATTTAAATTCCTACGTACTGCGTGACAGAGTCAGTGAATCAGTGTCGAGGGTAAATATATATATTAAAAATGGATTTTGTTCGTTCTCGCACAATTGGCCATAGAACAGGCAAACGAACTCGGATTGCTATAAAATATACTGAAAAAAAAGGTTGGATAATATTAATCCCGACTCTTTTAAGTTTACATTTAATACTCAATTAATTAATCCATAACAGCGTGAACGGTTACAGCACTCATTTACAACTAGATAAAATAGACTGTAGAGGGCGTAGCGTGCGTTCAATCCAGAACGACTCTAAGTCCGCGACGCAAGACTCATAGAGGAAAGAAATCCTATTCATGTTTCAGCAAAGGTAATTCCGTTATATTTGCAACTTCTACATATCTCCACCAACATTTTTGTACAAAGTTTGTTACAAACATTTTGGGTGGTAAAAAAAACATTTCCCCCCCTAAAATTCGTGGTTGCTGCAACTGAACTCTAAGTGACAAAATATTTCGCTTTAAAAGATAGGAAATATGCTGATCTTTTCATCTGCTTAGCTAACCTGCAGAAGATAATGAGATAAAAGTATTTAATTCGCGTTTTGGCGTAAATGTGCCAGATCTTTGAATAGGGAGGGCAAAAATTACCCTAAAAAAATGGGGAACTCTTCCACTTTTCCAAATCGGGTTTGCTTTCGTACGTCAACGATATGCCAAATTTGAGAACACGGTCTGCTTGAATTTCCCTTATTTCCACAACGAGCGCTCACAGACAATTTGGGGAACACAACACATTACAATTGTTCACAAGCGTTGATGATTTTGCAACGTTTCGTCAGTGTAGCAAAAATGTATGAGTTTTGTAACAATTGATTATGGACAAGGGTGTTTTGGCGTTGAAAATTGGACGACTTAGTATTCAGTCGTCCAATTTTCAATGCTAACAACAGAGTTCAAAAAGAAAGTATTTTTTTTTCTTCAACATTTAATAAAGAAATTGGGTTATCAACCGTCTCGCGATGTCAATTTGACGCCTGTGGACTTTTATGACTTTATTTAAGAGATATAGCCAGATACTACGACCCCAAAGGCTTTGAAATTGTGTAGTCAAATACTCCGCCATCTATAAGAAAAGATCACACTTTACTTAGGACGTCTGCCTACCAGAAGGACTTTTTGACAAGCCAGCATAATCGCACCCATATTGGCTTGTGGTTTCACATTCTCCCCATACACCCAGTTGACTAAACTTATCAACATACCTTATAAGAAAACTCCCTTAAAATGCCAGTACAAACACGAAAACTATCTATTGAAATCCTAATGGCGAAATGTACAGTTATTTTTTTTGTTGAATTTACAATCAGAGCAATTTTCATTATACGAATTAAATTTATGAATTCTTTCCGAGTTTGATGTAGGAAATTTCTTCCTATGTGAACGAACGAACAAATGCTCACTCACGACAAACATGCATACAAACAAACAAACCAACAAAAAAAAAACACATTCTGTGCTAAAACGGATGTGAAGTAAAGTAAAGTCACAAGACAAAAAAAAAAAGACATACAAGAAACACAAAAAAAAACCACTCACAGTTAACGAAGAAAGGAAAAAAAGGACGAAAACTCAACAGGAAAGCAATTTCCTCATGCAAAGCAGTTCAGTTCCCGGCACCGAGTGCCGAGTTAAATATTAAATGTGAATATGCAATAAAAGTCACAAGATGAAGTTCAGATTTACAACATATGACGACGGCTTAAAGTGCACTGCTGCTGCTGCTTCATCTACTCCGCATCAGGGCAAAGGACGAAGATGACGAAGACGTAGTAAAATGAAGAAGAAAATGTTTATAAATTCAATTCAGCGAATGAAAGATGAAATAATAAAATACATTTATTACGTTTATTATGAGATAAGAAACTAAAAGGAATCTGAATTCGCATGCATGCACACATACATACATAGGCGCGCACACACACCCACACATTCTTTTAATCGGAAATGAATGCACTCCTGCACCGATTCATTATTGATGAAATAAGTGAATGCTAAAGGGACGATAGGTGTATAACGACTTTGCCATGCCATACGATTTACTTAAGACAAAGTCGAAGCACTTCTCATTTAACTGAACTCTATAGGCCTTAAGACCCAAGTCTTTAAGTCTTTTGTGGAATGCCCAATTCCAAACAACGACGAGGAATGGAGAAACGTGGGTTTTCTTCATCACTTTGGGCTACAGCAGCAATATTCTCAGTTGTTCTTGAGTGACGGGCACGGGTTTTATTCTTCACATCACTAACTGTCCCAACAGCTCGAATTTTTCCACCAACGTGCTTCACGTCGACCCAAAAATACTTTAGTTTTGCGAACTGTGACTGCAAGCGTGTATCGTTCCATTTTTATACACTCCATCATAGGATGGAGTATATACTAAGTTTGTCATTCCGTTTCGCCTCGAAAGAGTGATCTGCGACCCTATAAAGTATATATATTATCGGTCAGTGTAACATTCTAAGACATTCTAGCGATGTCCGTCTGTCTGTCCGTCTGTTGTCTGTTGAAATCACGATAGAGTGCGAACGACCAACGCTAAGAAGCTGAAATTTTGTAGGAATATGTTTTTTGCCCATAAGCAGGTTAAGTTTGAGAATGGGCAATATCGGACCAAAGGGGAAATAGTTCCCCTTTATGGGACTAAATATATCCCGGCCATAATCAAATTTTTCAAATATTTTTTTTCACTACATCTGATTTTTTTGGTAAAATTGTTCTAAGTTTATATAATTTATAGATGGGGAAAAAAATCCCAAAAATGGGCGTGCTCATGGGTTCCGTGGACCCTTGGGGCCCAAAAAAGGGCCCATGATAAACATGCGCATATGGGTATCGAAGTGCAACGAAATTTACTCACGAACCCAAATATGCCTTTATTTTCATGATTTGCCTAAATTTTTTGATCCGGTTTCTGGGACTATCGGGTCACCAGCGGCCCAAAAACCGTCCCTTGACAAACATGGACATATGGATATCGAAATGCAACGAAATTCAACGAATCCATGATGGAGGGTATATAAGATTCGGCCCGGCCGAACTTACTATTTGTCCACTTGTTAGTAATGGCATTGTTTCTACTTGTCAAATGTCAAAGAATCAAAGCTTCAAAAGTGGCAGCTACCGAAATACCGGGCGATTCAAAATAACATCTCTTGTTGGTAAACGGTTTATAAGGTCTCTGGGGACCTTGTACGACATTGACCGTTGAGAAAATTGTCAGTCAGCAGAGGGTTAGCATATATGTATATGACCAGACTGTGATTCCACAACTAGAGGCGTTGCTTCTAAGTTGGAGAAAAAATTTAAAAAAAAAAATGGGGAAGAGCAAAATTTATAAAATTAGTCGAAAAAAAAAATCTCTTATATTTTTTTAGCTCTAAAAGCTATTCAGTCTGATAAATTTAAAAAAAAAATATAATTGTAATATTGAGAGTTAATTTTTTGTTTTACAGTTTTTGCACGAAAAACGTCTTATAAAATATTTTTTTGAGATAAATTCCTCAGAACTTGTGCAAAATATTGAGAAATACTTTTTTGTGTCGATTTGGAAAATTTTTGTTTTCCCAAGTCTACATCTCAATTTATGACTATTTTGTGAACAAGCCGAGAATTTATAAAAATTAAATTTTTTCTTCGTTTTTTCTTCGAAAACTCAATTTATGACGATTTTGTGAAAAAGCCGAGAATTTACAAAAATTCAATTTTTTTCTTCGAAAACTAAAAACAGTCATATCTCAATACGTGATCACTTTTTTCCATACAAAAATTCAATTTCTCATCCACAACTGAAAAAAGTCATATCTCAGTAAATAAGCGTCCTAGAGCGAAAAGAGGCGAATCCTGTGATCACTTTTTTTCCATACGAAAATTCAATTTATCTCCGACAACTAAAAAGAGTCAAATCTCAGTAAATAAGTGAATCCAGTGATCAGTTTTTTCCATACAAAAATTAAATTTTTCTTCGACAACTGAAAACAGTCATATCTCAGTAACTAAGCGTCCTAGAGCAAAGAGATGCGAATCCTGTGATCATTTTTTTCCATACAAAAATTAAATTTTTCTTCGACAACTAAAAACAGTCATACCTCAGTAAGTAAGCGTTCTAGAGCAAAAAGAGGGGAATCCTGTGATCACTTTTTTCCACACAAAAATTCAATTTTTCTTCTACAACTAAAAACGGTCATATCTCAGTATCTAGCCGTCCTAGAGTAACTGAGATCTTTAACTCTAAATCATTAACTCGATATCGATCTCTTTTGCACAGATAACTTGCGTTATTCGCTTACCAGGTCCAAATGACCAAGCTAATGAAGACACATCACTTCTCTACTCCAATTTATTCGGCAAAGTTTCGTATCCACATTTTTACTAATGTCTATCCTTGTTTATTCAGTAACCCTTTTTTCATTAGTTCATTTCAGGGTTAAATTTTAAAAATATTAACGTAGCAAAAGTGATCGGAGCGTTCTCCTGTTCAGAAAAATTACTGAATACCTCAGGCCGAAATGCGTGGCTGCCATGTCAGGAGTCCAGGGGACAAATCTTCAAAAATATATCTGAACGACCTTTTAAATTTTGATCAATGTTTATTTGTTTCTCAATCACAATTCCAAGCAGTTTTCTTTATGGTGCAGTGTATTTAGGATTCGTGTTGGCCAATTTTAACGATGACTTTAATTCTTCTGCAATAGGGTCTTTTAAATTGAATCTGCTTCAAGTTCATTAACTGTGCCTTCATTGTCGAGTATATTTCATATTCACATACAATTTATACAAATGCAATTCTCATTATCTTCAGTCAATGCAACACTGGGTATGGGAAGATATCCTTGTGCATATTGTCATTTATTTGAAAATCAAATCAAATGACAATTTATAGATAATGTTCTGTCTGCGACAAAAATCAAGACATCCAACCAAAAGAAAGCCAAAAATAATGTAAAATACAAAAAAATAAAATAATAAAAAACTTGCAGAAAATGTTGGAAAATCTAATAAAAATAGATTGCATACGATAACAGTTAATAAAGTCTGAATGTCATATGGCAGACATACAATGTGCGATGCATACCATGATGATGACATCGATGGCAATGTCGATGATAGCGATGATGATGACGATGATGTTGGCGTTGGGCAAGTTGGTGGGCGGGAGGTTATGGCACGAGTAACCGAATTGGTGGTAATATGCACTTATATGCCAGACAGTTTTACGATGCATAATTTAATACATGTCATTTTATCAGAGAATGCCTTGTAAGTTCTTATGGCAAAGTGGAATACAAAATCATGAAGGCAGCCAAAATTGCAAATTGTCTTGTCTCTATTATTCTATGTCTTTTTGGTTTGTTTATTAGCCTTCTTCCTTCCGGTAGGAGGACAATTGACGTGTACATGCCTTTATGGTTTCAAAACCAAACAAATAATAGTTTCGCTGTCGTTGCAGCATAAAATTACATAGGCTGGATATTCGTTGTTCTTGGGTTCTTCCAGTTTTGAATCTGTTAGGTTGATTAGGTCAAACAACAACAACACCCGAAAATTATAAAATTGTTTTGTTTTTATCAAAATGGGGTTTCGGCAAATTTAGGATCCAGTTATTTGTCCTACTAAGAACAATATTTGCAGATCACAAGATTCGCCTCTTTTTGCTTTAGGGCGCTTAGTTACTGAAATATGACTGTTTTTAGTTGTCGAGGAAACAATTTTATTTTCGTATGGAAAAAAAATTATCACAGCATTCACATCTTTTTGCTCTAGAACGCTTAGTTACTGAGATATGACTATTACCGGAATTTATTATGTTGTTTTTTCACAAATGTTCGAGTATTGTTTTTTTTATCACAATTTGTTATACAACAAAAGGTGTTATTTTGGTATTCAAAGAAAAATTGAATTTTTTGAGATAAATGATCGAATGTTTATTTCATAATAAAGAGGAAGTTATGCCATTAATAATGGACAACAACATCAGCCCAAGGGCTATGACGACCACGCTTACAGGATCATATCCTTTTCATGAAATTTTCCATAACCAAGTCGCAAAGTGGCGAATTCTATCTGTCAGGTCTTGAATCGATGCTGGGCTGTTTGGCGTAGACCTTATCTTTCACGTGGCCCCAAAGGAAGACGTCGCAAGGTGTTAAATCACAAGATCTCAGTGGCCAATTGTGATCACCTCTTCGAGAGATAACACGGCCCGGATACTTTTCCCGTAAACTAACGCAATTGTTTCCTTGCTTGTGTGGCACGTAGCGCCGTCTTGTTGAATGTAAAAATTGTCCAAATCAATATCATCGTTCCATTTTTAGTAATGGCGTAGTTTCTACTTGTCAAATGTCAAACAATAGAAGCTTCAAAAGTGGCAGCTACCTAAATACCGGGTGATTCAACATTATTATTTTATTTTTTATTTTTATTTTTATTTTTATTTTTATTTTTATTTTTATTTTTATTTTTATTTTTATTTTTATTTTTATTTTTATTTTTATTTTTATTTTTATTTTTATTTTTATTTTTATTTTTATTTTTATTTTTATTTTTATTTTTATTTTTATTTTTATTTTTATTTTTATTTTTATTTTTATTTTTATTTTTATTTTTATTTTTATTTTTATTTTTATTTTTATTTTTATTTTTATTTTTATTTTTATTTTTATTTTTATTTTTATTTTTATTTTTATTTTTTATTTTCTATTTTCTATTTTCTATTTTCTTTTTTTTTATTTTTTATTTTTTATTTTTTATTTTTTATTTTTTATTTTTTATTTTTTATTTTCTATTTTCTATTTTCTATTTTTTATTTTTTATTTTTTATTTTTTATTTTTTATTTTTTATTTTTTATTTTTTATTTTTTATTTTTTATTTTTTATATTTTATTTTTTATTTTTTAAAAATAAATAAAAATTAACTTAAATTCGTAACTGCTACGATTCAATTCACCACTCCCTGGAAAGGACGACAGGGAGACACACGTTATAGCGAGGACACAAACCAGAGCTTTGGCGAATATCATTGACAGTTCGAAGACACACGCAGATGCAGCAGGTCATAGAATACAAATAGTGCACAAATTCACTAATCACCAATTCGCTCCAAATCATCCAAAGCTTCCCAAGAAATCGTTGTTCTCCCAAAATGTGTAATTCGTTTAGTCGTATGCAACATTCACAGCCAAATATAAAAATTCGTCTATTCAGACAATACTTTGAATTGAAAAATAAATAAATTCACTTACATGTTGTTGCAGTAAAATCGATCGTCACTTCATTTTAACAAACTGAATGTAGTCGTATTGAAAGTCACCAGCATTAAATGTTTTTTCGAACTCATGAACGAATAACGTATTATTTCCTTTTCATTCACTAACAAAAAATCTAACCAAAAAGTTCTACCAATTTGCCGAATTGTTGTTGTTAACATATCTTAGTGTTGTTGGTTTTCAAAAGCATTCTCATTTTTTCTTCAACCGAACGCGCACTGTTTCTACACAAGCGTAACCCACACACACACGCACGCGAACACGAGTTTCGTACATCGAACGACCGACACACAAAATGAACATTATTTTCCGATATTTCGTTGACGACTTTTTTTAACCATGACATTACTTTCAATCGACTGACTACTTTTAATAACTTTTCTATGAAAATCCACATTTTACATGATTTTTTAGAATTATTAATTAATTTTCTCCAATTTGTACGTTGACACTGCAAAAGCGCGGCGGAAGAACTGATTAAGCTTTTTCATCTTCTTAGATTAAATACGAAATATGCATGAGTGTAAAAGAGACAACTGCATGTGCACAAGTGTGCAATGGGATAAGGATGCGTTACATTGGGCAAATAGAAAAAAAAAACGGAAGAGGTACAAAAGGGAATGACAAATGCATTGTTGCCACATCTATGGCATGGCGATCTTAAGATGTTTGCAGTGTGATCGCTTTTTATGGGGATTTGCATTTAAGCGTTTTTCGATTTTTGCGTTTTTACACGCAAATTTGTATTAAAAGCATTTCTGTGGGGAAAGTAAGTGCACGTTTTGTTTGATTTATCAATAAATTACATTTTGTCAATTTCTTGAAGAAAAATAAAGGAAGTCAAATTTTTTTGACGACGCACATTTTTTGCACCTATAAGAATTTTTTATTATTTTATTATTATGAGTTAATTTTTATGGACTGTTCTCGATGACTGCATTGGTAAAAAATAAAATTATCTTAACTTCAGGAATACAAAACCAAAGTTTTTCTTAAAGACATTTCGAATGCGAATTATTCGCAGCATTGTGAACATTCGGTTTTGTAAATTACATTATTGGAATATTCGCTTTCACAAAGAAAAATATTTCAGTATTCGCTTTCTCATTCTTACAAAATATGACTGCATATGCTACGAATTTTTGCTTTGGCATATGTGAATTATTATATGTGAATTATACACCAGGACTATTGCACTAATCGAAATTGTTGTACTTACGGGGGACCTTTTTTCTATAGGCTTAAAAATAATAATATCGTTCAAAATAAAGATTTAATTACATTCCTTTTTTTTAAAAAAAAAGAACAATACCAAATTACATATAACATATGCAATTTTTTAAACACTTTTTTGAAAATGCATTCATATAATCATGAAGGTTTAAGATGAAATTACAAACAGCGATGTCGAGCGACAACGTTCGTATGCTTTATAAGAGGAAAACAGCTGATGTCGAAGGTGATTTTTGCCAATGCAGTCATCGAAACAGTGCATAAAAAAAACTCATTATTATTAACATTCATTTGCATACATATGTAAAACAAATTTGAAAATATGACTTCCTTTATTTTTAAAAACAATCCACTGAGATATCTCTCATTTGTGTGCCTTTTAAATAAAACATTCGACATGAAATTGACAAAATGCCCACAGAAATGCTTTTAATACAAATTTACGGGTAAAAACGCAAAAATCTAAAATCGCTTAAATGCAAATCCCCCCCAAAAAAAAAACGATCAAACTGCAAAATCTTAAGATCGCCATGCAATCGATGTGGCAACAATGCATTTGTCATTCCCTTTTGTAACTGTTCCGTTTTTTTTCTATTTCCCCAATGTAACGCATCCTTACCCCATTGCACATGCAATTGTCTCTTTTACACTCATGCAAATTTCGTATTTAATCTAAGAAGATGAAAAAGCTTAATCAGTTCTTCGGCCCCGCTTTTTCAGTGTCAACGTACAAATTGGAGCAAATTAATTAATAATTCTAAAAAATCATATAAAAAGTTGTTGAAATTTATAGAAAAGTTATTAAAAGTAGTCAGTCGATTGAAAGTATTGTCGTGGTTAAAAAAGTCGTCAACGAAATATAGGAGAATAATGTTAATTTGTTTGTCAGTCGTTCGATGTATGAAACTCCCCAGCAGGGAAGCGGACCACTTCAGAAACAGTTCTAGACTGACCCACCAGAGTGTATGAACTAGTTCTAGACGGTCATTTTTTCATATAAGCAACTGTTTCTTTTTGCATGAGCGTGTCCTCTGAAGAGCAAATTGTCTCCATCTGCATTCCTTTTGGACTAGTTCTGCTACAGTTGAAAATGTATAGTTTAGAATTAGTTCTAGGGAACTAGTTTCGATTTAGTTCTACTGAACTATATCTAAACCAATCCATTTGTTTCAATCCTAACTAAATCGGAACTAGTTCTGTAGAACTAATTCTAAACTATACATTTTCAACTGTAGCAGAACTAGTCCAAAAGGAATGCAGATGGAGACAATTTGCTCTTCAGAGGACACGCTCATGCAAAAAGAAACAGTTGCTTATATGAAAAAATGACCGTCTAGAACTAGTTCATGCTCTCTTGGTGATGGACCAGTCTAGGACCATCTCTCAACTTACCCAGAACCTAAAACCCATAAATAAGAAAATATATATTTCTTTATTTTTATTTTATTTTTTTCATTAAAAACTTTTTTAAAATTACGTTTTTTGCCAAATTGAAATGCTTTATCGAAGTTGGTCCGTTGGGGTTCCATCACTTGGTAAAGTGGTTATTGCAGCTGATATAAATAAAGGGAAAAGATAGAGACGCTAAATTTGATACAAATTATTTTTTAAGTACACCTCATTTTATTTTCGGATTAGCCTCCGTAAATGACGACTACTAATATTTCTTTTCATACTTACCAATTAAACAATTTTTTACACTTTTTTATTCTTTCAAGACGTCTGTATCACTCAAAATGCCACCACAAAATGCTCACAAAAATGAAATGAACAGAATCATCAAAAATTCCTAACTGTAAACAGTATTTCCATGTAAACGAAAAAAAAAAACACAAACAAGTTCTCATGTTGTACAAACGCAAATCAAAGACAGGTCGATTTCTTTGATTTATCGTGTGTGGTTTTGTATTCATTTTCACTCAACTGTTTCTCACTGCATTCCTTTTGCTCTAGTCTGGAGTTAGTTCGTTTTGGACCAGTTAAGGACCAGTCCATATCAGAGACTGTTTCCAATTTCTCTGCAGGGTCGTGTTCGCGTGCGTGTGTATTTGTGCTAGTTGAGCTTGTGTAGAAAAAGAGCGCGTTCGGTTGAAGAAAAACCCTGCAGAGAAATTGGAAACAGTCTCTGATATGGACTGGTCCTTAACTGGTCCAAAACGAACTAACTCCAGACTAGAGCAAAAGGAATGCAGTGAGAAACAGTTGAGTGAAAATGAATACAAAACCACACACGATAAATCAAAGAAATCGACCTGTCTTTGATTTGCGTTTGTACAACATGAGAACTTGTTTGTGTTTTTTTTTTTCGTTTACATGGAAATACTGTTTACAGTTAGGAATTTTTGATGATTCTGTTCATTTCATTTTTGTGAGCATTTTGTGGTGGCATTTTGAGTGATACAGACGTCTTGAAAGAATAAAAAAGTGTAAAAAATTGTTTAATTGGTAAGTATGAAAAGAAATATTAGTAGTCGTCATTTACGGAGGCTAATCCGAAAATAAAATGAGGTGTACTTAAAAAATAATTTGTATCAAATTTAGCGTCTCTATCTTTTCCCTTTATTTATATCAGCTGCAATAACCACTTTACCAAGTGATGGAACCCCAACGGACCAACTTCGATAAAGCATTTCAATTTGGCAAAAAACGTAATTTTAAAAAAGTTTTTAATGAAAAAAATAAAATAAAAATAAAGAAATATATATTTTCTTATTTATGGGTTTTAGGTTCTGGGTAAGTTGAGAGATGGTCCTAGACTGGTCCATCACCAAGAGAGCATGAACTAGTTCTAGACGGTCATTTTTTCATATAAGCAACTGTTTCTTTTTGCATGAGCGTGTCCTCTGAAGAGCAAATTGTCTCCATCTGCATTCCTTTTGGACTAGTTCTGCTACAGTTGAAAATGTATAGTTTAGAATTAGTTCTACAGAACTAGTTCCGATTTAGTTAGGATTGAAACAAATGGATTGGTTTAGATATAGTTCAGTAGAACTAAATCGAAACTAGTTCCCTAGAACTAATTCTAAACTATACATTTTCAACTGTAGCAGAACTAGTCCAAAAGGAATGCAGATGGAGACAATTTGCTCTTCAGAGGACACGCTCATGCAAAAAGAAACAGTTGCTTATATGAAAAAATGACCGTCTAGAACTAGTTCATACACTCTGGTGGGTCAGTCTAGAACTGTTTCTGAAGTGGTCCGCTTCCCTGCTGGGAACAATGAAAAAGCTTTTGAAAACAGCAACACTAAAATCTACTCAGCTAACAGCAACAATTCGACAAATTGATCGGAGCTTATTTTCTGATTCTGAGTGATTCTGAGTAAATGAATGAAAAGTGTTTGTGAAATGTTATTCGTTCGTTCTTAGTTACGTTGGAAAGGATTTGTAATCACTGTGAAAATTAATTAAATTACTTTTACCTTCCGTTTCGTATAACAAATTTTGAAAAATATCATATGAAAAGACAATTGTTGAAAGTCGCAAGTATATCAACACTATTGCCTGATTTAAAAACTCGTCAAGGAAAATATTAGCATGTCTGTCGGTCGTTCGTTGTTGTGTAAAAGCCGTGTTCGCATGTGTGTGACTTTTTGTGTAATTACAATGCCCAATCGATTGACTTAGGAAACAACAACGAAACTTGAACTGGTAAAATAAGTAAAATAAAACAAATGTTTCTGAAACGTTTTACCAACTTAAAAAGACTTTCCCCCTCTGTTTTAAATTTAATTGACTTGTAACAAAAGGTAAGTGAATTCATATATTTTTCCATTTAAACCAGAAATCTCCATAATCGTACTTTTCCGTGCTTGTTGTCACACAAAAACTCCTCATCCATTGACACGCTGCGAAACTGTCGCTTCGGTCTTCGCTCAACCGACGACCGCTTGCTCGGCTCATGTGTTCACTCGAGACACTTTACTTCGAAAACATTTGGCAAAAGTTCTTTTGATAATTGTATTTGTGTTTCGCGTGTTAATACGCATATGTACATGTACACAAATCGGTGCCCTTTCTGTTCACTCTTCCCCTTTAAGGTTTTGTCTGTGATGAGGAGAACAACTATGGCAAAAGCAACAACAAACATAAAAAGCTTTTTTGTAGACTTTTTGCTTGCTTTGCTCACATACTGACCCTCATTAGATGAGTGACAATTTTTTTGTTCGTATCGAGCGGCAGTAAGAGAGCGATTGGTGTGTTGTGCTCAACCCGCAACCTGAGAACACAAACAAAACTAACAAGAGGGTTGCCGTTTGTGACTTTTTCTACCAAATTTGGTCGGATGGGTTTTATAATTTGAAGAATTGGTTGGATGGTCGGTCCGGCTCGATTATGGTAGATTTATGATGTTGGTTGTTTGCTTTTATAAAGTCAAAAAATTGCGTTTAAAAAAATTTGAAAAAAACCTATCTATAGAAAGAAAATGTCGGTCGTTTTAGTACTCAGGTATAGATCAGAATTCATTACAAAAACTTTTGATTTTTTTGTTGCATATCGTAATTCCACATAGAGTTCAAGTACTGGTATTCGAATCAGCGTTGCCGTTTTGGATTTTTACTACCAAATTTGGTCGGATGGGTTTTAAAATTTTAAGATTTGGTCGGGGGGTCGGTACAATTCGATTTTGGTAGATTTAGGAGGTAATCGTAAATTGCATGTTCAAGTACTATATTTTGTATATACTACATATTTTAGTAATAGAAGCCAAAAACATCGATGTATCACACTTTAAAATCCGTTTATAAATGCAGAAGTTATATAGAAAAATGTAAAAGCGCGACCCCTACGTTCGGCATAAAAAAATAAAATTTTTTTTTTTGAAACTACCTTTCAATAATACTTCATATTCGAAGGTGTACGGCGAACTTTTTTTTGAGGTACGCCCTAATGTACACCTCCACTACGTTTCGGGGGACATGACGAATTAAAGTTACATTGCTATACAAACTAATTGTTTTTTATATATTTTTTTTGATCTCGATACTCTCAAAACATAAGACTGTATTAAACTACAGTAAAATCTCTCTTAAGCGGACACTGACGGTCGCAGCGATTTTGTCCGCCTGAGGGAGATGTCCGCCCAGTGGAGATTAATTTGCTCCAAAAATACCGCATGGGACCAAGAAATTTGTCCGCTTAAGAGAGCTGTCCGCAAGGAGAGCTTTCACTGTATATATTTTTTATTAATATTAAAACTTGTGTAATTAAATAGTTCGTATTTTCGTAATAGAAAAGATTGGATTCTTAATGTAATTTTTGTTTTGTCCTTAAAAAACGTTTATTAATTAATTAATTTGGATTTATTTTAAAATTTTGGTTGGCTACAAGAGTTTTTGGCCGGTTTTTTCGGGAAGTTTTTGGTAGGAAAAATTTTTTTGTAGTGGCAACGCTGCTTCTCTGAGCGATTTCCGTTTCATAGTTGTCGAAGAAAAACCGAAGGAAAAATTGAATTTTCGTATGGGAAAAAAATGATCACACTATTCGCCTCTTTTTGCTCTAGGGCGCTTACTTACTGAGATATGACTGTTTTTAGTTGTCGAAGAAAAACCGAAGGAAAAATTGAATTTTAGTATGGAAAAAAAGTGATCGCAGGATTCGCCTCTTTTTGCTCTAGGAAGCTTACTTATTGCGAAAATTAAATTTTTCTTTCGGTTTTTCTTCGACAACTAAAAACAGTCATATCTCAATATGAAAACTTGGAACAAATCACTAGCAATGACAAATCTAAATTTGCGTTTGT
Organism: Hydrotaea cyrtoneurina; assembly: GCA_958296145.1. Lineage (NCBI taxonomy): Eukaryota > Metazoa > Arthropoda > Insecta > Diptera > Muscidae > Hydrotaea > Hydrotaea cyrtoneurina. The sequence continues at coordinate 55,851,913 of OY282513.1, read as the reverse complement.
CACAGCGGACAACCTGAAAAGTACAATGGCTACTGAACTATGCTTGGTCATAGCTGACAACTTTGTAATATGAGAGCTATGGTCAGATTTAATTACCCTTTGGTCATTAATCCCATTTTACTACTCCCCGCCATTTCTAATAGATGTTGAAGCTGGTCCTTATTCAAAATTCTTTAATCCACCCTGTTCATTTAAAATGACCCATTTTTCAACCCTACTATTATCCACTTGTTGTTGAAAAAAATTAAATTTTCCCCATTTTTGGTGTTTCTTTCCCGTTTTGGTCCCATCGTTTCCACCTGTTGCTGCCAAAAAATGGTTTACCTTTGTTTTTTACTTTTTGTACCATCTATTTTTATTTTTTCCGACTTTTATCACCTTTTGGTTCCGTTTTCGTTCCATCTCTTACTCATTTCCACAGATTGTTGCCAAAAATTTGTTTCATTTCTTTTATTTGTCCCAATTTTTGATCATATTGTTTTCCGTTGTTGTTGCCAAAAATCTGTTCTTTTCCCAGTTTTGGGCCCTTTTAGTCCCCTTTTCTTACATTAATTTTTGGGACCATTGCGTTCGATTAAAATTTTTTCCCACATTTTGTTTTTTCTATTTTTCACTTTTATATCCCGTTTTGGTCCTTTTTTGTTGTGTTTTTACCTTACATTCATTTTTTTTGGACCATTCCGTTCGATTAAAATTTTTTTCCCACATTTTGTTTTTTTCCCTTTTTGCACTTTTTATATCCCGTTTTGGTGCGTTTTTGGCAGTTTTTCGTACCATTATCCACATGTTTTTACAAAAATTTGTTTCACCTTTTTTTAATTGTTCACCCTTTTTTATCCCGTTTCGTTCCATCTCCAACTTATTTCCACCTATTGTTGCCAATCTCAAGCCGGCCGATCATCAACAACGTCATGTCTTTGTTGAGAAGCCTCTCCATCCTATAGTCCAAAGACGCTGCAGCTCACCTAAGAAAGGAAGATGAAGCCGTCACCTCATACCTGACATTGCAACCTGGTTTGAGAGAACATACTAACTCCATGGATTGGAAAAACCCGAATCCTGGAATTTTAGTAATCGAACTGAATCTCTTGAGTTTGTCGTGATTGTTATCGAGATTGCCCGAACATAATTGGGGTGTCACATGGGGTAACTACCATGATCGAATCCCCCCCCCCCCCCCAAACATAACAAGAAAACCGGCCATGAGCTGTTAATTCGAAAATTAGCTATGTGGTCGAAACCTCTCTTTTGTTTTAGGGTTAAGTCTCAACTAACACCACCGCTACTCTTTGGGTCTTAGACGAGGTTGAGATCGCAATTCTACGCTGAACCAAAGTATTCATGGGCTTTAGGTGGAAATCACAGCGAGCGCGATTTTTCTCAATTCTGCCAGTTGGTCTGGCGGGAGGAAAAGTCATAGAGTCTCCTGACCAGCTGCTGCATAAGATTACAGCTTTCGGTTATGCCGCGTAGTATTCCAGATTCCAGTTGGAGGCTAGCCTATAACCGGTTGCCCTATGTATACAAATATGTTTTTACAATATATCATATAGGTCCTGTTTTGATTGAGCAGGGCGACTTTATGGTTCCCACTGTGTGTTTTCCATGGGACTCCACATCATTCTGCGGTGAAAGAAAAATAAGCTCCATTTACGATTGAGTGAACACATCTGTTTCACAAAGTTCCATCCACATGAAATAGCTCAAATTCCATATGTCGCAGATAGTTTAACTCAATTCTCAATCCCATTTGGTGGTCAATTGTGGTGAACACGAAACCACTATTGCTAGAACAAATGACTGTGACCGATCTCTCATTCATACACGGCCATGAGACATAACATTGCCTGACGTATGAGTGCAGGATTAAAAGTTAGCCTTATATTAATTTATCACGCCCCATGATAAATTATCACATCCATCACAGAGTTGTAACATTTTAGTTTGGTGACTGTGATTGCCTTCTTCCAAAAACTAACAGGACATAATTAATCGGATTTCCCCGATAACCAATTCAATTTCTAACTACCTAAACACATACATATATACTCAGTGTATGTGGGTATGTATGTGTGTTTTTGTTTATAAGCCAGTGGTGGTGGTGAGAGAGGAGGAAAGTCTGAACATTGGAGTAGGTATCATATGTCATAATTAACGGCGTAGATCAATATTGATGGGCCGATGTGTGTGTGTGGGTGTGTGACGCACTAAAACTTTCGCATTAGTCACAACGAAATTAGATTAATTACCTCCGAAAAAAACACACACACACACAAACGATACCCACTTGTATGCCTGAAAACTGAAACAAGGCACACACACACACATACACCCAATTACAACATGTGTCTACAAGAAGGTAGTGTGTGTATGTGTGTGCGTTGGCAACTTTATTGAGTTCAAAGCCAAAGTTAATTGTAACTTTTGTATTTTATTTCAAAAGGTGTGTGGTAATGAAGCCACACACCGACATGGCGACTTATTGAAGGAGAAACCAAGTGAAATTCTATCAAAAAGTCATTATGACTGACTATGATTGTAGGTCTGCGTAGGTAAAAACGACAGCGTGTTGCCATTGGCATGACAATCATTAGTTCATATACAATTACTTAACACTAACTTCCTTAAGCTGCCTATAGAACCTGATCGTAGTGTCGGCCATCCCAAGAAACGTTATCCCAATCACTTTAAGCTAATGCATATGAAATATGATTTTTCAAACAAAATGCGTTCGATGTTCGAAGAGGATGATTGTGGGCCTTCAAATGCTGACCAAATTGGACCTTCCGAATTGGAATGCGAGTCAAGATTCCAGATCTGTTTCGGGGGTCAACGCTCACGGTCTACATGGCAGGCTGACGAACTTTTTGCATTATATTTTTGGCACTCCCTTTTGCGAAAGTGTTGTCTCGTTGATGGTCCAACCGAACATTTTATCTCTGCCAACTTTGCCATTACGGGGACTGCGTGTTTGGGTGTGATCAGGGCGCTAGTTAAAATTTTTTTCTATTCATATTGTTTCCATTATATTTCCTGGTGGGTGTTGATTCCACCTTATGTTCTTCAAGTACATCTGCCAGTTGGCCACAGGCACCTGACCACAAAATACTAAAAAAAATAATTAATTTCTATGTAATTTGAATACATTGTGCACAGAATTTTTGTATGATTTTACACAAACTGTATCCGTTTTACTTGACGTCTTGTCATGCCAACATCAACGCGTTCTAATCAGAATCAATCAGTGTTTCATTGTACAGCCTGAGCTCCAAAAGCTCCATTACTTTTTTGATGTTTCAGCAAAACTCTGTACGAATGTTGAATATCCACATAAGAGTGGCTCGTCTTTACAAGTCACCTAGCAATTCTAGTGGACAACAGTAGACGTTACTACTCGATGTAGAGATTTTCGTTTTATAATTTTGTGTGGGATTTTTGCAACGTTGTCATACTTTGAGTCACCGGTGGGCCATCCTAATGTGTTCAATCAGTATTTGTTGGCAACAGGTTATTTTTCTTTGTGTGGTTATCATAGCCAAGTTAACTGGGGACCACAAGTAACCTGAGAGTATTGTAGCATTTAATCAATGTTACAAACGCCCAGCTACGTGGGCGTCCCAGTCAATGTTCACCGGTCGCCCAGTGGGTAGACGGAGTACGGTGTTGGTGTTCAACCGGAAGCCATACAGGATGTATAGCGCTGTGTGTTCAGAGTACATAATCGAATTTGCCAATTAAGTGTTGCCACTTGTATGCTGTTCCTACGCTTGCCGGCTCGTCATTTAACAATAGATTTCATGTATACTCGCTCACCGGTATCAGTAATTATGCAAATAGGAAAATAATCTGATAAAAGCTGTTTGGCCGATAACACATGCGTTGGGAGGCAACAACAAAAAAAAAACACATCAAATATTACTGAATTATTTGTATGTAGCAAAGATAGCCGTGGATGTGATTATGTGCACCTAAGCCGAATAGGATCACAAATCTGCAAAAACTGCCTTCGGCAGCCTTTTTTTTACCAAAATTTTTTTTTCCAAAATTCCAAATTTTTTTTTTTTTCAACAAAAATTTTTTTTTTTCAACCAAATTTTTTTTTCAACAGAATTTTTTTTTCCACATAATTTTTTTTTTCAACAAAATTTTTTTCTTCAACAAAAATTTTTTTGTAACAAAATTTTTTTTTTCAAGAAAACTTACTACAGTGCAACTTCGATAATCCGGACACATATAGTTTTAGGCTCGGTCGGATTATCGAGGCATCCGGACTATAGTAGGTCAACAATTTTTGAAATAATCTAAGTGAATTAAAACATGAATTTGCTCTGTTCTTGCAGATACGTACATATATTTCTTCAAAAACAAAAATAATACTAAATAGAATCCATATTTTTATGTGTATACACTTATGTTCATATGAATATACATACTATGGTTTATTAACAAATGAAGTTATTTTGTGCTGACTAACTTTGTTGAGGTGGTTAATTTTGGCTTTTTCTTCTAGCCTCTTCAACAAGAGAATATCCTGTATATCCAAATTATTCTCCTCAGCCCACTGAATGCAAAGTGCAAATGATTTCTTTGCATCTGCATTAGAGATCTTTGTTTTTACATCCATTACCATCAAGTCGTCTTCAGAGTCTGTAAGCAAAACTGACGAATTATTTGGTTTAGCATGTTGTATTATTTCTTCGTCTGAAAAATCAAATGAACATTCATTAGCACCAGTTGCCCAATCATTGATATCTTGTTCAGTGATGTAATTACTGAAATGTATAGCTCCAATCATATTTTGGATGGATTATAACAAAACATGAGAGCGTAAAAAAAATTTTCCGGATTGTTGAGGTAAAAATTTTAAATTGTCCGAAATCTCGAAGCGTCCGAATTATTGGAGTGACCGGATTGGCGCAGGTCCGGACTATCGAAGTTGCACTGTAGTTGAATAATAATTGGTATATTCTAGACGGATGTCGGAAATATTTCGATAATATCTGCATTTAATATTAAGCTGGACCATTTTTAAAACATCTCTCAAATATCAAAAGAAGAAAATTAAAATTATATTTTTGAATTTTAATTATGTTTCGTGAGTGCGGAATTCGTAACGTACTTAGTATTTGGCTGGGAATTTGTCGTGTGGGAATATGTCTCCTCTGAGCAATACGATTTGAGGGAGTAGGTGTGTTCTTTCGAAGAAATGGGATTTTGAACAGGAATCATCTTGGGATCTAACACCGTGTTACAAAAAATAGATTTTTTTCTGTCCTATGAACCAAATTTTCTTTTTCGGAAAGGGGATAAAAAATAAAAATACACGTGTATCGGCGATTTTCATGTACACGTCAGCTTAGCTGATTTTTGGCAGGCAGCCTCGTGGATATGTCTGTATCACGTCAAATTTTTTAAAAAATAGATTTTTATCAATTCTCAGATTTTCCTAAATTTTGTTTTTTTTTTAAATGGTTATCGTTTTTTTTTTTAAGGTTTCAGTTCAAAAAACATTTTTTTTTCGTAACGCTTATGTAGTTTTAAAATTTGGATTCTCTTCACGTTATGCTAAGAAAAGTGAAAAGAATATTTTTTTTTCAACAATAATAAAAATTGGGGAAAATCTGAAAAATGATAAAATTTTTTTTTAAAAAATTTGACGTGATACAGACATTTCCACGAGTCTGCCTGCCAAAAATCAGCTCGATTGGATCACTGAAAAAGGGTTAAAAATCGGTCGAAAGGCTTCCACACAGGCCACTACGAGCTTTATACTTCAAATTAAAAAAAAAAAAAATTCTGACGTGTACATGAAAATCGCCGATACACGTGTATTTTTATTTTGTATCCCCTTTCCGAAAAAGTAAATTTGGTTCATAGGACAGAATGTGTGTAAGACGGTGTAATACAATACAGCAATTGAGTCGCTATATGATACTAAAGTTATATCTATATAATCTGCTTCCTGATCAATTCAGTGGATATTAAGTAGTAATGTAATGAGTCATCTTCGGTGTTTATATCTGTGCTGTCCCTTGATTGTGCCTTAGCATCTCCCTCTAGTGTCAAACCGTGCCCTTTGTTTTTGCACCAGCTGACCATCGTGCCTAGAGATTGTGGAGAGAGATCACCTTTATCGTATAGGAGATACACTGAAGCCAGACCATGGGTTGTCTTATTGTTGCATTCCAATACAGCCATCATTGAGTCGCCGCCGCTACACAGTGGCCAATTTGGCTTCGCTAGCGGATTTTATTCATTCAAATTTTTTTTTGTAATTTTTTTTTATTTTTTTTATTTTTTTTTTTTTTATTTTTTTTTTGGTTAAAAAAAATGCCTCCGAATGCCTCCGTCTTTATATCATATCCAGAGGCCAGTGCTCGTAAGACGACGCTGAATCGATATATTAAATTTTGGTTCACTCCTGTTATACGAGCAGCTACATCTGGTTGTTGAAAGAACCTTCTTGCTGTATTTCCATTGTTGGTACTTCCAGTAACAGCCATTGGTATGTCAACCAACAAATCCATTTCTTCCCGTAGCTTCTGCTGTATACTTGTTTAATTTTAATTTTTAATTTTTTATTTTTTTGCTCAAAACGGTACCAAAAGCATAATTTTCCACGGCGAGAAACTTCTTGGTGGGGATCGCTTCTTCGTGCCATATTAAATAAAGGGTGCGTTTTGACACTGACATTTTGCCTAAAAAGTACAATAAATTGAAGGCCCGCATGTACTCGCAGTTCATTTTGGACATTTTCGACACACAATGGTTTACACATCCAGGAAAAGTTAAAGCTAAACTGAACAAATGTGCATTTTTTAAGTTCTACTTCACGAAAGACAGGTGTACGTTATAATGGGCGAGTTGCTAATACACTTACATACGATTACGTTTTATAAATAACATATATATAGACAGGTCACAAACACTTTTTTTTATATAATACATACCCTGCCGTTAGTATATAACAAAACTTTTAATCAAAATAATAAAAGTTGCAAATTTTACATGAATATACAAACAATGTTCAAAAAGGCGGAAATATTTTGCACAACACTTTCAGAAACATATGTTAACTTTGACAGCTCACAGCTGTTCATCAACTGTAAGCTGAGCCTTCAAAAAATCTATAAAAATCTAATGAAAGTATTTGTTATCGATTGTTAAAAAAAAATAACGTTTTTTCAAATATGAAAATTTTAATTAAATGCCGCTATCGAGGCCGAATTGGCCACTGTGCGCTGTAGGGAGACATGAGAATTTAGATCTTTCCTAGCTAATACAACTTCTACCTTTGGTGATAAGAGCACGAAGGTTATGTGACCTAAGTCGACGAATCCTGTTTCCAATGTTCCTGCACCAAGGCCATGTCTATGTCATGTTTCCTCATGATGAACAGCTGATCATCGGATTTTGCTCCCGAAATTAATCTCCACCAGCTTCAGGCTTCAGTTGGTGTCGTAGGAAGAATAAGTTTTAGATGATGTAACCCGGAGCCTGAGGAGACGCAGGTATTCTGATTCTATAGAGTGCGCCATCTAACGTTTTTCTCCAACTAGTGCTTATTTCGTTATCGGGCCATGTTGAACGAATTTTTGTTTTTGAAGAATTATATCATTTTCTTCTCCCCCGTTCCTCCCACGTCCCCGAATGGTTTTTCAAAGTTCTGTACCTTATTTTGTCTTTTTATCAGTGTGAGTATGGTCTCGTCCTCCAAAATTGTAAGAGGGAGCCACCTTCTCACTGGCAACCAGCAAGGGATCTGATAAATTATTAAGACTTATAAATTATAATGGGTTGTCCTACCAAAGGGTATGCCAGTTTTTGCTGGGTTAGGTTTAGTCCAGTACAAGGTTGGGGCGAGTTTAACATATTTTAGTTAAAAAAAACTAAGCTGATTTGAAAACGATAAAAAAATGTATATCCTTTTGTACAGGTGTTTGCCATTACTTTTACAATCGATTCCCTTCAAGTTTTAAAATGTTTCTCTCTCTCACACTCTTTATTTGATTAAATTATTTCCATTTGCTGCCAAATACGTTGGAATGTACAACAACATATTTGGAAAATTTATTACCTCATTCGAATGCGTGAATTCACATTTGCCCGCATAACTGAGACCGATAAAACTCTGTGCAATCAGTTAAGCTATAAATAATAATTGCTCCTAAAATTCGGGTTGGCTATTGGCGTTTATGTTGTTGTTGGTGCAACGACACTTCCACCGTCCCACCGTCCGACCCTCAACCTGCTGTTCTGTTAGTGGGAAAAAAATTAACCCATGTTTACGTTACAAGTTAAAAATGATATCAAATAGTTTTGAACTCACATTCAAATATTTACAGATACCAAGCAAAAGTCATAAACAAATACAAATGCCAGCCAACAAAAAAAAAAAAAAACTTACAGCTCGTACTATTTTCACATCACAGCAAACAGCCCGAACCGAACGACAGAGAAATCCCTATGGACACAGATACTGGAAATAGAAAAAAAAAAAATAGTGACCTGGTATCAGGCATACAATGAACGAATACATACACAGTATGCATGCACATGTATGTGCGTATGTGAATATACAGAATCCAGGATTTTGGAATTCTGATGGAAAAATGGAGATGTGGGCCATCCGTGGTGTGCATTGGGTGGTCTCAGTACGTAAATAAAGTTCTAAAATACGATTATCTTGATGAATTGCTATTTGAGTTTTGTTGCTCGCTGGCGTTATAACATGGCTGCCAACATACAAACGCACATATTAATAAGTATGTGTGTGTGTGTGAGTATGTATATGTACACATACAGGCACAATAAAATACGCACAGTATGCTGTGAGGAAATTGCGACAGCGCAAGTTAAATGGTAACCAATGGTTGCCGAGCCGGAATGAATATGGGCAACAGGAAAAAGCTCCCCAAATCACAAATGAAAATGGGCCCCACAAATTACACGTTGAACAACATCTCAACAATTTTTTTTGTTTTTTTTTTTGCAACACTGCAACACAATTATGAAATTGACCTCAAAAATATTGGTACCATTTTCATTCATGTGTCACTTTTCCACATTTTGAAAGGTAATTTCATTTTACTTTCATTTAATTTCGATTTTCATGAAAAGCAGAATGAAATTTTGGATGATAATTTGCACCTGCCATAAAGAAACTGCCCATGAGAATTTCCTTTACGGGTAAAAATAACGAAAACCAAAATAAAATAATTCAATGGAGTAATCGCTCGATTTATGTTTTCCCATAAATACACTCCTCATTGTTATTTCCATTTCGGGATAAATAAAGAAAAGCTCACCCTCAAACCCAAAATGAAAAAAACAGCAAGAAATGTGGTCGACATTAAAATGGGGTCATTTTCATTATAAAGTGTTAACGGTTTGGGTCCATTTTCATTACGCAATAGGACTCCCGATTTGGTGCCCTACTTCGTTTCACTTTTGGACCGTATTTTCGTGGGGTCCATATTCGTAATGCCGGTTTACGTTATGGTTCCATCACAATCTATTTTTAACCAATCTAGCAAAGCAGGGTTAGTAAAGGGTTTTCTAACAAGAGGAGTTATTTTGAATCACCCGGTATTTCGGTAGCTCTCACTTTGGAAGCTTTTATTCTTTGACATTTGACAAGTAGAAACTACGCCATTACTAAAAATGGAACGATACACACGCTTCAGCAACGCATTGAAATTATTAAAATTCACTATAAAAATGGTGAAAATCTTGCAGTCACAGTTCGCAAAACTAAAGCATTTTTGGGTCATCGTGAAGCACCTTGTCGGACCGCACTACAGAAATTGGTGGACAAATTCGAGTTGTTGGGACAAGTAAGTGATGTGAAGAATAAAACCCGTGCACCTCGCTCAAGAATAACTGAGAATATTGCTACTGTAGCCGAAAGTGTTGAAAAAAACCCAGGTTTGTCAAGATCGTACTTTGGAATTGGGCATTCCACAAACATCATTACACCGTATTTTGCATAAAGACTTGGGTCTTAAGGCTTATAAAGTTTAGTTAACAGAGGAATTCAAGCCGGCCGATCATCAACAACGTCGTGTCTTTGCTGATTGGGTCCTTGAAATGCATGAAAATTATCCGGAATTCCATCGAAAAATCATCTTGACTGATGAGGCCCATATCCACCTCGGTGGCTATGTCAATAAGATAAATCGTCGCATCTGGGGCTCCGAAAACTGAAGAGTTATTGTTGAGAAGCCTCTCCATCCTCAACGTGTGACTGTTTGGTGCGGGTTATGGTCCGGCGGGGTCATTGGACCTTACTTTTTCGAAAATGAGGTTGGATCAACAATTACGGTGAATGAAATGCGCTATCGCGAGACGATTAATGATTTTTAATGGTCGAATTTGGATGATATTGATTTGTGCAACGTTTATTTTCAAAAAGACGGCGCTACGTGCTACACAAGCAACGAAACTTTGCTCTTTTACGGGAAAAACTTCCGGACCATGTTATCTCTCGAAGAAGTGATCACAATTGGCCACCAAGATCTTGTGATTTAACACCTTGCGACGTTTTCCTTTGGGGCCATGTGAAAGATAAGGTTAACGGCATACCTGCCTCTTCATTATGAAATAAACATCCGATCATTTAACTCAAAAAAATGTCATTTATTTTTGAATACCAAAACAACACCTCTTGTTGGGAAACCCTGTAGTTATTCTTCACTTAGCCCCTAAGTTATACTTCCTATCAGTTTAAGAAGGCTGTATATTTGGATGGACCTTAACTACATTCATGCCGGGAGATATGTAATTCATCCAGCTCGTAATCCATTCGTTGTCAAACCCTCGCTATCGCTGTTTAGTCCAAGATTTCTTTTAAAGACCAGATTATAAAAACACCCATATAGCTCAAATAGTTCATGGATGTTTTCTCACCATCCGGTATTCCCAGTTCGATGTTTTTTTGGGAATGTTTTAATTTAAAATTCACTCAGATCTGGCTGAAGTGTGTTCGAGCTCAAGTCTGGAAGATGGATCCAGTAGGTCTACCCAGAGGTAATCTAAAAGGGTCCAGATTGGAAATCTCGGTTGTCAGAAAAATTTTACATTCGTAAAATTTTTATATAATTCCGTCTTGGTCTCAAGATTCTCCGGTTTCTTTCTCAGATCTACTAATATAAGAGTAATCTTGAATATTGAAATACGTGTGTCTTTGATGATTAATCTTGATGTTAATTTATTTTGATAGGAACTGTCATACTGGACAATGAAAAATGTAAAACATTTGTAATCAGTGACATCTAACATCAATTGGGAAGCATTATATGTCCGATTCGATTATGTGAGGCAGATTGGACACTTTGTTACCATTTGACTGCCCAGTATTTCTATGATTTTGCTCCAGAAAAATATTATTGTGTTTCTTTTTATTTTATTTATTTTTAAAGAAATTGTTTACAAATTGTAAAAACTTCTCACAATTAAAGCCAACATATCTAGAAAATCTACTTAGTTCACTTCCAGTTGAATGGCAATCTTAGTCCTTTCCCTCACCAGGAAACAATCAAACAATTACTCGTTACAATGTAGTGATCGCATACTGTCTACAAGCCGAGGCATTGACCATGCCAATGGGATAGTGTGGTCGACCGTCCGTCTGTACATGGGATGCGAGTCTGCATTCAGCGACTGAAGGCCGGACGGACAGACTGAAGCACATACACAAATCCATACATTTATCGAAATGAGTTAAAGTCAACAAAACGAATGTTTAAACGAGCCAACAAACTAACGGCAGAAACAGCAGTAAAAACAGTTAAAATCATAATAAAAACTCCCAAGGCATCTAACGTTTTTGTGTGCGTTGTTTTTCATGTTTGACTCATTTTAGTATGTTCAGCGCGCAGAAATCTACAGAATTGTATGTGGTGTACAGTGGATCGAATGCAGTTTTTGGCAGAAGTTTTCAGCCTATGCCACGATGTCCAACGACAGCGTTCGCACACGCTGAAAAGTACGTCTTTTTTAAATGTTTACACACAAGTAAAAAGCGTGTCTGGCCTTTGTAGCAAGTAAAGCTTATTTCCTTATACACAAAGCTTGTTTGGATGTAAATATAACTCATTTGCTATAAATATTACGTATTTGTGTATAAGCAATAACGTGTTTGGGAAACAACAGACAACGAACTTATTAAATTCAACAAAGTACGACGCAATAACCGAGAGAATAAGATGAATAGTTATATAGAAATTCACAAATTAAAAAAAAAATAAAAAGTGACCTAAAACTGCATACATATACATTTGATATTTATCACCTTCAAACAAGTTAATGTTTGTGGTATGAAAAAATATTTATATGGTTGATGCGAATTTGTTTGCTGACATTTTTTAAAATTACCATTTTTTTCAGCCTGCATTCTTTGTAAGCGAAAAAGACCTGATTAGTGGTTTTGAAATCAGCTGTTTAGAAAGCATGCAAACGTTGTCGTTCCACAGCCCGGCTTAGGCTGTTAATCTCACATTAAGAAGGGCGACAGGCGAGACACTGTAATGTTAACAATTCGGAATGTTAACAATTGGTTGGCTTTAACTCATGTACGCAATGTAGTTGCCATTCTTTTAAGCCAAGCTGTTAAAGTAGGCCAAGCTTTATCATACGATAAATTAAACTGCAGGGATTTGTTGGAAATTAGTGAAAGTTCCACGATAACAGCAACACCACGCGAAGTGTTGCAAGCATTGATTGTTTTGAGGAAATTCTCAGCCATAACTTGACGAATGTTGGTTCTTAAGTGCTCCAGAGTTAAAGGTTTATCTGAATAAACACGATCTTTCACGCAGTCCTACAAAAAATCTAATGGTGTGAAATCGCATGATCTTGGTGGTGAATAATAATATTTTTTTATTAAAACACTCGTTTGTCATTTCTCGACTTTGAGTAAATATACATAATAGATAAAAGCGCCCCGGTCGGCGAGTTGGTAGCGGTCTTGCCTATGAGCATGGGCGGATGTGGGTTCGATTCCCAAAAATTTAGCCATATGGTCTGTGTACCTGGTTTACCCTTGGACCTAACATTAGAATATAAATTTACTTTGTATTGTAATTAAAAAATAAAGAAAATATAGATAAAGGTAAATAATTAAGTTTGTGTGTTTTTATATTAAGGCTTGGCCCATTAACAAACAAAAATTATTTTTTAAAAATTTTCGCAATTCGTCAAAAAATTTCAAAAATATTGTCAAAACTTAGCAAAAAATCGCCATGTACTCAAGAAGAGGTATTTTTGTTTAAAACAAGAAACCAACGATTTTTGATTAGCAGACAAAAAAATATTTTTTAAAATTAATTTTTTCAATGTGTAAATGGAACTGGAAATTAATGACAATTCTGGAAATTAATCGGTTTTCATTGTTTGTATGCCAATGTACTTGCGAGATTAACATTTTTAATGGAAAACTAAAGTTTCCCCAAAAATCGGCATTCTAAATGACAAATCGTCAATAGTAATTCTTGCCAAGAAATCGCTGGTCATAGACAGAAGTGGCTTTTGAGATTGATCTGGTCCTGTATGGATTACGCTATGCTATGTTGAAATCCGTTCTGGACCCAGACCATTTGTCGTTCGCCTATCGTAGAACATTTATCTGAGATTGAGCCGACAGGTGTAGAGTGGGTACTTACGTATTCCATAACCGGTGGAAAGTGTAAGGTTGTCTCGTATCTTGCCAACTTATCCGCGCTAACATTCCCGCGAATGTTCCCCCTGTCCCGGCTACCAAATTATGTGGATATCAAACAGCTTGGTGATGTCGTTGAGATATGCGCGGCAGTTGTGGGTGGTTCTAGAATAGAGATTTCATAGATTTTATCGCAGTAAATGTTCTTTCCGTTAGCGGTCATAACGTTTCATCCCAGTCATCGTTTATGATTTGCCTGAAAAATGCTACAATGAAGGCTTGCCTAATCGATGGGTCGACCCTAGTTCCTTTGAGTGGTTTCCAAACTCCACTCTTCCATCTAGTTTACAGCCGTCTGTGTAAAAGTTAATTAACTTACATTCGCAAAGTTCACACAACCATGTTCTCCTTCCAAAGTCGTTTTAGGGCTATGGCTTCGATGGGGGTAGGTAATAAATCGTCTATATAGGGGTCAAAAGGAACTTCAGTGAGATCTTTGAGAAAATCTATTCGGCCAGACCCAGCTTACATATTTCATGATTCCGACAATTAACTATGTAGTGATTTCCCTATCAGAAGTTCACAGTATTTGCAATAGCTCAAATAAATGGTTGCGTTTTTTAACCGCCTACCCAATTTCATTGTAACCGCAATTTACCCATTCCGATCGACTAACCACTGTTCCCTGTGTTAAGGATAATATTTCCATGTAAATGTGTATATTTGGAAATGTTCCCATTACCGTTATACGACTGTTGGGAGATTTCTATTTGAATTTTTTTTTTTGTAACCGTAAACTGAAAATGTCCTTTGACAGACATTAGTAAACGCTCCCACAGCGTAGTACTTCGGCACATTGTTGGTTATTTTCTGTTAATTTCGAACTTGGTAATTAAAGTTTCACATAATGATGATGTTGTCTCAAAATGGAGAAGCCATGTTAAATCATCCGTATGCCATTTGAACAGACAACAGTTGACGGACATTTTATAAATAACATTTCGGGCAAATATATGCAAATCCATAAAATTAAATTAACATTAACACTTTTGTGGACGATTTAGCATCAGCAGCGGTAATTAAATTGCTAACATTCAACGGCAACAACAAAATATGTAGTTAATGCATTCATATTATAATGGAGACGACCACATTAAGAAAGGGTGATCTGTAACGGGGTGATAGAAGTGAAATAAATGGTGAATGAAATTGGTGACTGCAATGCTGGCAAAAACAGTGGCTTGAGTCTATCATGGGAGATGGCAAATGAGATTATTTTGTTGAGATATTCAATCAAATTAGTGGAGATAGATGCGATAGTCCTGTCAGACTATAGGAAAAGAATAGGGCTGGAATTCGACACCTGTCAAACTAAGTTGTAAAACCAATTTCTTTTTTTCTTTTCCGTTGCAAGTCTGACATTGACGAAAATGGATCGCTTAACTATCATACAATGCGTAAAAATGATTATAACCTACTACAAAAATGGTGATTCTGATACAGCCACATATCATGCTTTAAGAGGTTTATGGTTTATGGTTATGAAGCACATTTCTCACTCACGGTGGGTATGTTAATAAACAAAATTGTCGTATGTGGGGTTCTGAGAATCCTCAAGTAACGACTGTCACCGTCAATTCGGAGCGATATGGTCGTATGATAACCGACTTTTTTTTGCCTGCTACTGAAGAATATGACTTGGAGAATATGTGGTTTCAACAAGACGGTGCCACATGCCACACAACTCGAGAGAATATGGCTTTATTGCAAGAGACATTTCCTGGCCGCGTAATTTCTCATCGTGGCGACATCAACTGGCCACCAAGATCATGTGATTTGACACCATTGGAGTTTCTTGTGGGGCTACGTGCAAGACCGTGTTTATGCAGGTAAATCTTTAACTCTGGAGCACTTAAGAACCAACATTCGTCAAGTTATGGCTGAAATACCGGCCAGTATGTGCCAAAAAGTGGTCCGAAATTACCCCAAAAAGAATCAATGCTTGCAACACTTCGCCTGGTGATCATTTAAATGCTGTCGTGTTTCACACATAATGTCAACGTTCAAACTTTATAATAAAAAAGAAATATCATGAAAAAAAAAAATAGTTTATATGTGTTTTATTTACGTTTACTTTTGAAAAGCAAAATGGATAACCCTTTATTATTTTTTTACACGGATTTGCAACAGGGTTTTTATATGATAATCGCCGTGGACCTGGGCAGTGGCATTGCAAATGTTCTATTAATTCTAGTAGTCCTGCCGAGACATACCCATATCGGTTTTCATTTTGTCTGGATCTTTTTTTACAAAAACCCGGTAATGATCTGGTCCGTTTAAGTTTATATTTGGCCATAAAGAGCGACTTATCTCACAAGGTTTTTACAGAATCCCACCTTGGTCTCGCTACAATATATGTTTTTTTTAAAATGATTTCCAATCACTTGGGCCATGTGCGTGCTTTCTCCAGTTCGCGATGCCAAGGATCTGCTTGTCTTCTTTCACTTGCTGCTTCCACCGCAGTGGCGGTCTTAGCTGTCTGCACTCTCCGCGGTAGATTGTCAGCCAACGCCTTGCTGTCTGGAACATCGCCCATTCATCTCCTACTGCGTTTAATTTTGCCGCCATCACGCCAACTGGTGCCCGCCCGCATTTCTTGCTTCATTAATATTGAAAACGTTAAAAATGTTCAACCCATCAAACGAATGAACGAACGAACCAGCGGTACCATCGTCTGTCCACTGAAATAGAGTGCAGGGCATTAGTAACACATCGTAGAACATTTAACCAAAACTGCGTAACGCCTTAATTGTCGTTGGCCAAAATGGAAGGCAAAACGTAGACTGCTGCCGTAAATGGAGATTTCCGAAAAGGGACAATAACATCAGTTCCGCTTATATGTTTTCTTTTTGTTTTTTTTTTTTGATTGGAGGATGATGATGATGTGTATTTCAGTCGTCGTGGTAGTCGTCGCCGGACGTCTTGGTTGATGGATGAAAAGGTTGTTCGTACGCATGTACTTGGATAATGTCAACCTGTCCCCAAAATAAACGTGACACGGCCGGTTGGTTTCAATTCAATGGAATACTTTCTTAAGATTTGTCTTTTGCCTCATTACTTTTGTCGAATTCTTAAATTGAATTCTTTTAGATTTGTCTTTGCTTTTAGGATTTTTTTTTTTAGGGAAACTTCAATGTGACTACATTAGTTAATGAAAGGTGATGGCCAACAAAGGTGGTCAGCGGAAATTGTGAAGTTTAGAAATTCTATACGGAGTATATATAAGGGTGGAGAGAAATATTAAAAAAAACACACTCGGAGAGAGATGTTGTTTGTGATCCTTAATAAGGAAAAAAGTGGGGGAAACATTTAGAACAATTTAGAGGTCGCGCCACGCCCTTGATATTTGGAAATTTTTGATGTTGATTTTTTTTTTTTGGAGTTTCTGGTAGTTAGAAAAAAATTGCAAATGGGAAAATAACACAAATAGCCACTCTTTAATATGGAAAAAAAACGGGGGAAAATAAGAACAATTTTTTTTTACAAAACTTTAGATGTCTCGTCACGCCCTTGACAACATTTATATAGTCAGTTTTTTTAAATGTAAAAAAAATTGTTTGTAGACCAACCTCTAGATTTACAAACTAAAGCATAATATTATAAAAGAAACAAAACTGTGTGCAAAATTTAAATTTTTTTTTTATTTTTAGAGTTTCTGTTCATTAAATGTTCACAATTTTAATACCAACAAAATCGGCTAGTGGAAATTCAAATTCAAAAAAAATTTTATTTAACCAAAATAGTCCCTTCTTCAAAAATGGACAATGATTCCAAAGCTACGAATATTGATCGAGGATGCACTTTATTGCCTCAAAAACAGTGTACACTCTCCTTGCGGACACCTCTCATAAGTGGACAAAATTCGCAGGCCATTTGGTGTCCGCTTATGAGAGAGTACACTGTATTTGGGTACTGAACAAACTCACATTTTTAAACTTTGAATAAGTTGACTCATTAATTTGTAGGATTTTTCTATAATGTTTTTATTTTTCGGTATTTTTCATAATATTTGGGGGATTTTGCATTGGGTAATTTTTCATAAATTGTTTTGGCGGATTTTTCAGATTTTTTTCGGAAAATTTCATATTGGGCTTTTGGGGGGGATTTTTCATTTATTTTTGGGAATTCTTCATTTGAGGCATTTTTCATAGAGCCAAGTTATTAAATTAAAAAATTGTTTGTTCCCCTCCAAGTTCATGCAAAATTCACAATTAATCTTGGGATTAACATTAACTGGGGAATGTCAATCGATGCTCAACTTCTGTTTAAACGAAGTTACACTTAAAATTCTAAAATAGGTGGCAACCTTACGTATATCCTACCAATAACCCTGAATCGGTGGGTGTACCGGAAATCTACACATGTTGTGTTGACCAAAAGGTAAATATGAAAACGAGATGGCGCGTTGGAGTTTTCCCCGTAAATGCTTGAATATTTTCGGCGATAGCACCGACAAATGAACTCCGATTGAGATACAATTTGGCATTAACAGAAAGGAAATTTGCTTATCTTTCCATTTGCGTATCCAATTTTCAAAAGATAGTGAGAAAAATAATAATAAAAAAGTAAAATCGAAGAGCACAAATTTTGCAATTTTTGGGTCGTCGTGAATACGGTTGGGACAAGTTAGTGATGTGAACAATAAAACCCGTGCACGTCGCTCAAGAACAACTGAGAATATTGCTGCTGTAGCCCAAAGTGCTGAAGAAAACCAAGGTTTGTCCATTCCTCGTCGTTCTTTAGAATTTGGCATTCCACAAACGTCATTACACCGTATTTTGCATAAAGACTTGGGTCTTAAGGCTTATAAAGTTCAGTTAACACAAGAACTCAAGCCGGCCGATCATCAACAACGTCGTGAAAAATGTGTGAAGTCAACAAGAAATTTAAAAAGAAACCTCAAATTTGTGACGTTTTTTCTACTTCGCCATCCTTTCTACCCCGTTTCGCCTACAAACATGAAAATCGTGATTTTAAAATCAAGCTAAAAGTCATCGTGTAAATCTGGTCTTAGGAAATATTTCTAAAATATATATTTATTTATTTATTTATTTATTAATTACAATACAAAGTAAATTTATATTCTAATTTTTGGTCCAAGGGTAAACCGGGTGACAAAGACCAATTGTTTAGATTTTTGCAGCGACAGACCAAAGCCTCTGTTGGGAATCGAACCCACGCTGATAGGCAAGCACGCTACCAACTCGCCTACCGGGGCGCTTAGCCTAAAATATATATATTTCTAAAAATCAATTAGAATCAATTTTTACCGAACTCAAAAAGGTTGGCCATATCAAAAGTTAGAGACTTTTCGCCGATGGAAATGGATACTGAACCACAGTGCGACAGTGGGATTCTATACAAACTTGAAGGGTAAGTGACACTTTATGGCCAGATACAGAATCTAAAAGGACCAGCTCATTATTGGGTTATCATTCTAGTCGGGGTCCTCACAGGGCATGCTACGATTGGCATGGGCAAATCTCAGGTGGACTATTGTAGGCCCTGGGCGAATCACAGCTTCCAGTGCACCCACTCTTTGGTTCGCAGGCATCTTTGTGCCTTTATGGAGAATTTAGTGCGTCTATTTCCATGACCAACGCTTTCCAAACAAACAATTTGTAATTATTTAACAAATTGTATTTATTTCAGGATTTGTTGGGTTTTCGATAGATTTCTGGAGATTTTTACCCTTCAGTTCGATTTGATCGATTTAATCGATCTTATACAATTTTGAGTAACTATGAGACACGGATCATCAACACTGTATACTCGTATATTGTATTAAGTCGCACATTAATATTTCAACTATATTTGCAAACAGAATGACAAACTTAATCCTACAGTCGGAGAGGGTGTAAAATGCAAATCGCTGCTGATGCGGATTTTCGTGTTACGACATTTTGCATTTGGATATTCATACCCAGCACAATCCCATTTACAAAGGCGACTTACATTTCTCTAAGTTAGAGTACGAGGGCAGTGCGCAATGTAATCGGTTGTGGTCTGCAAATAATAACTACCCTTAGTGGTATCCTTCAGTAGATCAGTTGATTTTAATTTCATAAAATTCAGGCCAATAACATTGTCTTCCAAACAGGGCTCTCTAACGATCGTCATTGATCGTAACATTGACTACAAAATAAACTCGGATTACATCTTAGGCTTCTTGACTAAATAAGAACTTTCTTGTAAGAAAGGCATACGACTTCAGGACTCCAGGAGCTAACATTTTTGCCTACACAATAAATATATCTTCCAAGCTGGCGCCAATTAGTTTTTAGCAAGCCCTCGTACTGCTTGAACACACATCTGTTCTAAGGGGGGTTTCCGTTTGTGGTATTTCCTCAATGCTCCTACATTGCATTCTTTATGTTGGACACTTTATCATGGATTGCAGAAGTGCCTTAAATGCTCTCTGCTTTGTGTGTACGTAGGTAGATTTAACGTGACCATTGCTTACTTGTTGCCAATATCATTTTTCATTTCAATGTCCAGTTGGTAAGACCCACACAAGCGGACATTTCGGGTGATGTTAAGCTGATGGCGGAACATGGTGCCGAAGGAGAACGAGACGGAGCAGTGGGTTAAAGTCACTAACCACAGGCAAGAATTGAAAATTTGCAATGGCATCAGTATTTGTTGGCTACCGGAGAAGTGCATTTGTCGCATTGCATCACGGTCTGTGCTCGTACCCAACCCGTTTACAAAAGGGACAAAACGAAACGACAATCCAGTCATCCAGCCAACAACTAACCAGCCACCTAGCCAGCCATCCAGCCAGTCATCCCGGTACTACGGCTGACAGGCAAACCTAACTAACTATTGGGGACTTAAAGCACCTGGCAGCGTGAAAACCATTTATCATTTCCTTGGAGTTGCTTTTTTGCATTCGCTGCTCTGGCGTTGCGTTTCCTCTGTTCGGTCGTAACAGGTGGACATGATAAGAGGATTTGGTGCGCTCGACTTGAATTTAACATTCTACCGTTAATGTTGCAAAAAAAAAAAAAAAAAAAGCACAGGAACTGGAAGAAGCTACCCATGAGAAGAAGAAGAAAAACGTGTGGCAGTTTTTTAATTGACAACTTGAAACTTCTCTTTACGGTTTTTGAGGTCAAACATTAAGGAGTGAAATTGAATAAAATTACTAATGTGCGGACACTAAGAATTCCCCAAGGGATGGAAATTTAAAATACAACCATTGTAGGGAGCGAATATCCGTAGTTAAATCTATGAAGTCATTAAGGTAAAGTTTACATTTTAATAGTTTGAACAGGCTTCTGATAATTTTTGAATTGTCAGTCGTCGATGAGGTTCCGGAGGCAACTAGAGTTGGCTCAATATTCATAAGTGCCAAGTTTCGCAATAAGGGCAAATAGTTTTGGATAAACATGTTTACGCCCCGGTAGTCGCCGCTTTGGTCTGTCGCTGCATAAACTTAGCCATATCGCTCGGTTTACCCTTGGACCCGAAATTAGAATATACTTTTTTTTTGCCATCTTTTATGTCGGTGTGTAAACAACTTTGTCATCAGCCATATTACTAGAGTATGATGCAGACATATCGAGCTTTAACCGCGAAAAAGACTGAAGCTCCGAAAAGCTGAAGCTTTTTTTTTTGTAGTGGTCAAACAAAACGGTGTGAATTTGCCATATCTTTGTAAACAAAAACATTAATTTTAAATTTTTACCCCCCGTATTCATAAAAAAAATTTAAACAGCTTTGTTAGAAAAATGTGTGAAAATTGTTTTTGTGTTTTCATACATTTTTCTTAACAACGCGGTTTTAATTTTTTTATGAATTCGGTGGTTAATATTTGTGGATTAGGAGCGTTGGACTATTTTCTATCGAATTTCATTAAAAAAAACGTCTTTTTCGCCTTAAGGGCTCGACTTTTGTTGCAAATATTCGATCATTTGCGTAATTCGACATCCTATCATCAAAAATATCGTGACCAAGAAGAATTTTTGTTCAGCGCTGGACTGTAGGAGATCATCCAAATGCCCTTCACCAACACTCAAGACGTTCCAGTGAAGTGGTTGAAACGGCAAGAGATAATGTTGCCAAGTGCTTTGCGATGCATTTTAAAGAAGTATTTTCCAATGTTGCCAAGTGCTTTGCGATGCATTTTAAAGAATTTTTTCCAATTTTCCAATTCTTTCCCTATAATGTGAAATGGACACAAGCAAGATTACCGGTAGACCGTCCACTTCACTTCGTATGCGGCCCAGCAGTCGCTTGGACGGTTGACATTGAACGCGATTTTTAAAAGTAAATTTCGATAACCAAAAACTCTCCGGTGACATTAGCAAACAAATTTGCCGCATTTGGGGAAGAGATACCTATGGGTCGGCTGTCAGAGCTAGGTTATGTTTGGTTAAGCTATCTCATAGCAGTTCCCGTTGTGATAACGTGTATTTGTCGCCCCCAAACAATTTCCTGGTCCCGGTCGCCTTTTTCAGCCAACCCGTTGCGGAAATGAAGAAGTGACTTCTATCCAAATAAACTTTCGTGAGACAGATTTTGTTTACTAGCATTTGTAGACCAGACACCCTTCAGTCTTAAGTCTACAAAAGCCGCTCAAGGGTAGAGAAGGAGTTCGTTTGTCTCCTACTCCTCATCAACGATGAAACTTCTGCAGAAGTCTTTGTATGGAATACACCGTATACGACATTTCTTGGAAGAGTAATGAGATCGAATTCCAGCCCAGATTTCAAGACTTCTAAGAGTATGTTAGAAGCCTTGTCCTTAGGTGCAATCACCTCATCGGAGTATACAGATTTCTTGCAATCCGTTCTCTCCATGGCAGAATGTTGAGATTCCATAGCAGTGGAGAGAGTGCACCCCCATTTTGGAGCTATTCTCCTGTAGGAAGAATAATCTGTCAACCGCTCCTACTAGGAGAAACAGATGCTGATGCATGGGGTTGGGCAGTTCTTGGTACAAAATATTGTTTATAGTCAAGGAGTGAGGGAATATTTTAAGCTGTTAACATTAAAAAAACCGACATTTGGAAATAATTTAGAAATATTTTCAATCTTGACTAATTTTGTATTTTTTCATTTTGGGGGGACAACATTTTTGTATATACATAGCTAAGATGTTCTATTGTTTGTTCAAAAAATTTTCAACTTTTTCAGATTTTGAAATTTAAAAAAATGTAAATTGGGTTTTCGACTTTGTCGAACTGGTACTGGTACATCGTAAGTGATATTGTACTTAATTTTTTATAAACTGTGTTTTCTTATCTTTATAAGGATGTCGACATTTTATTTGTAACAAATACAGTTTGGTTGTAGCAACTATATTAAAAATATCATTTTTTTAAGAAAAAGGAAACTGAATTTGGAGTCTTTGTCTTGTTAACTGATGTTAGAGAACGGAATGAAAGGTGGCAGGGTTCTAGATTTTATAGCTGAGTATCTTGCAGGGTTTAAATTTCATACAAACGGGCATCATACCTGTAGAATATCCGTTTAGCTTCCTTACTTCTTTGGAAAATCAGTTTTTTTTTTTTGGAAATTGACAGATTTATGAAAAATATACGTATGGCAATGCGGTGTATGGACAAAAACAAAAAAAAAATACTTTCCGCCAAGATTGATTTTTAGATTACAAAATGCCATCAGTAGTAACTGAATAATATGACGTAGTTCTATACTCACTAAAATGAGGGCACTTAATTTCAACATCTGCACGGCGACATCTTAATCGTTTAGTTTTGACACATTCTTCAATTTTCTAATGAGACATTTGGGGTTCCAATCACAATGTAGACCGTTATTGCTCTACGTGTCCGCACATAGAAAATGTACATTGAAAAATCACCCCTTATGTAGGCGTAGTCCCCTAAATAAACTTTTCACATCAGTGGTTTGTCTGTCTGACCGACAAAACTGGTTGGGTTTCAGTTTATGTTGGTGGAAAACCAAATTAGCATTAATTTAATGGTCAAACACTTTCCAAATGGTACTGCTGTTGGCATATCGGCTTAAACTGTTTATCAAATTCCAACATTCAGCTAATTTCCGACATACGTACATATGTACATACACACATTTATATAAATAATGTGTCTATAACAAATGAGTGGAACTGGACCCATGTGTATACTGTCATTGTTGTCTAATTGTAACATTGGTCTGAGTAGCATCCAATTGGGCCCTCACAAATGACAGACTATAATAACTATGATATGGGTCACATGCCCAGTGAGAAATGTTTGTGAGTTTCCTAAAAAAAAGGGAAAGCGCAAAATTGAAGCTCTGTCAGTGCTTGTTTTTTTAAATTTTCAACTGTTGAAAAGTGAAAATGCGTAAAACAGCAATGGCAAGGAAAGGATTCATTAAAAGAAATAAAAAAAATATCAACAAAACACTTTAGAACACTTTGGCAGACTCCTGAATAATCGCCCATCAAGTGTAAATTATTGGTATAATTTGATATGGTACGTCTAACGTTTACCGTATTTCCTATTTTTCTGGTTGGGTATGTTCACACTTATGTTCATATTTACCATCCACATATACACATATATATACGTATGTACGCATGTATGTATGTTGTCTATGATATAAACTAATTTATTAACATGTGTGTACGTACATACGCGATTACAATTGTTTCTAATGTTGAAATCTCCTGGGGCACCGACAAAAAGTTAGATATTGAATTCAATGTATGTATGTATTTTAGCTTTTCTTGCGAATTAAATATTTTTTTAAAAATAAAGGACGGCTAAATTGCCCTCAGTTGTTCACAATTCAATTTTCTCTGCCACAGTACGTTAACTTTTGATGTAGTAAACATTTTTGAGTTCTGTAAGAAATTGTTTATAGGCAAGGAGTGAGCGACTGCTTTAAGTCATTAACATAAAATCGGTCAATGGCATACATTTTAGAAATATGACTAATTTTGTGTTTTTCGATTTTGTATTTTTTATTTTTTTCATATGAAAAATGTTAGTATTTTTTTCATATAAAAAATTTTAGAATTTTTTTTCATATAAAAATTTTAGTATTTTTTTCATGTACAAAATTTTAGTATTTTTTTATATAAAATATTTTAGAATTTTTTTTCTATAATTTTTTTAGTATTTTTAGAAATTTTTTTCATATAAAAAGTTTTAGATTTTCTGTTCATTAAAAAATTTTAGTGTTTTTTTTCATATAAAAATTTGTAGTATTTTTTTCATATAAAAAATGTTAGCATTTCTTTCTTATAAAAAATTTTAGTATTTTTTTTCATGTAAAAAATTTTAGAATTTTTTTCATAAACAAATTTTAGTATTTTTTTTCATATAAAATTTTTTGGTATTTTTTCATATAAAAAATTTTGGTATTTTTTTCATATAAAATTTGTTAGTATTTTTTTTCATATAAAATTTTTTTGTATAAAAATTTTTAGAATTTTTTTCATATAAAAAATTTTAGAATTTTTTCTCATATGCAAAATTTTAGAATTTTTTTTCATATAAAAAATTTTAGAATTTTTTTTCATGTAAAATTTTTTTGTATTTTTTTCATATAAAAATTTTTAGTATTTAGGACGCCAACATTTTATTTGTAGCAGTTTGTAACAGTTTGGTTGTATCAACTATTTGAAAAAAATCGTTTTTGGAAGAAAACAATTTGGGCCAACAGACTTTTAAACAGTTAAGAGATGTTAAAGCGTCGAATACCCATTTGGAAAGGTGGCAGGGTCCTTTTTTAAAGGACAACTTTTGTCCCTTACCCCACTTGCCCCTCTTTACAAAAACCTGCACAATTGGAAGATTCAAAAGTAACATGTTGTCCATACTTTATTTTATTTATTTATTTCCACCTACCGAGTCGAGCTCTTACAGATTACAAAAAATAACTAACATATATGTAAACAATCTTAATATATATTTACCCTCGACACTGATTCACTGATACACTGATACACTGATACACTGATTCCCTGATTCCCTGATTCCCTGATTCACTGACTCTGTCACGCAGTACGTAGGAATTTAAATAGGCATTCTATAATAATTCTATAAATAATAATAATAAAAAAAATAATATTTTTTTGTACAGAAATTGTGTATCAATATCCTTCAATATGATTAACTTTCAAATTTGTATTTCCATAAGGCTAATTGATGACCCTTATCTTTTGAAAATATTGTACGCAGTCGTACAGACGAGCAGACTTTCTCTTTCCTAGTGCCAAATTGTATACCAATCGGAGTTCATTTACCGGTGCTATGACCAAAATATTCCCCAATCCGCAAATTTAAGCAAACAACAACAAGGGAGGACTAATAAAGATCATACAAAGAACCTACAAAAACAAGGAAGATTCAGTAACATATTTATTATGGTCCACGGTTTAGGTCTACAGAAACATCGACTCACTCACCTTGGAAGCAGATTCCTTGACCGCATTGAACCTCGGATTTCTTTAATAATATTCATCAAAAGTACCAATGGCTCTAAGCCTGTACTAATCATAGTCTCTCGCTTCCTCCATCAATTCTCTACAATTAACCGAATGTGGAAAGAGGATGTGGTATTTTGTGACAACTATGCACGTTTTTTGAAACGTTAGCTTTTGCTGCGGATTTCTAGATGTACGTTCAGGTCGAAATATAACTGCAAGCCAGATTTATCATTTGTCCACGCGACGTATGACTGTTATTAATATTCAATTGCACATCAAGTATACGCCACACCGTAAAGTGACTGAACTGATGTTGGCACTCGAACCAAAATCTGTCCCAGTAACAGTTATTTTAAACAAGAATGAAACTACTTGCCATCCATCGCTAACTTTGAGAAAATGTTCAGGTCTCATTCCTGGTAGAAATGTAGTTCTTTAAGAGACATCACTGAACATTATTGCGGAAAGGGAGTCATTGACGAAGCATTTAAAATAGTAACTCAAATCCAGATATTTCACTATGCAAATCGGATGACCACAGTACTGTGAGTACAAAAACTTGAAAACGTCTTGTCCGATTTGATTGAATAAATTGTATAAAGTTGATCACTAAATTTGTTTCAATGTTTATCTTTAGTGCGTTTAAATCTGAAAAACAGTTTCAGAGCTGAACACAGATTTCGTATTTTTTGTAAATGATAGAAAGTGTAAATTTTCAGCAGTTTATCGTACAAATAAAATGAGGTTTTGATTATTAAAATGGATGTAGGATTATCGCTTTTATTCGCAATTTAGTGAAGACCTATTGTAGAATCTCTCTTACAACATTTTAATGTACCAGCTCAAAAATTGCAAAGGTTTTTTTTTAAAAAATGCTCATGTTCTGGAATCTCCCATCAAAATGTACCATGGCAATCGACGGTTTAAAAATTGCACTTAAATTGTTTTTTTGTTTTTAATTTTTCTACGAAAAGTGTGTCGGCTATCGAGTTTCTGGTTAAATCTTCTCTAGTCGTTATGACGACAAGGAAAACTTTAGCCGTTTTTTTACAAATGAAATCACCATTAGTCTCTTACTAAGGAAGTTTTACAACTTATGTTCGATGTCTGAAATTTGCATTACTAACCGATCGAAGACTACCTGTTAGGGTAGTCTTCTGGCAGGTTGGCATCAAATATCTCTTCTCGTCTGAACTGTATTTCTGACAAACGGATGGAAAGAAGGGCATGGTTAGATTGTTAAAGGATCAAGGCCATATATAATTTATTTATGCGGTTGTATATAAATATTTTTAGTTATTACAAACAAAGTTATTGTACACTTCATCTCATTCGCGTTGGAATTCAATACATTTAATGCAGCTTAGGTTTAGTAGGGTCTGCTTAGTGGAGTCCTTTTCTACAAAGCATTAGTATGGAATTATTCGGAATTTATATATGTCGTTTTATCAAGCTTTGATAAGTCCCACAGAGAAAGGCGTTTTTCCCTTTGGTTTGGATTAGTCCAACAGAAACGTTTTCCCCTTTGGAAGGAGTTAACTAGCTTCAGTTCCGTATTTTCTCATTCATAATCTCAAACTGTTTGTGACCACGAGAAACATTTTTGTAGGCTACGTTTTAAATATATTTTATTTTTGGTCTTAACAAAATATTTAAAGTGGCTTCAAAATCGATGTATTTTTGCGAAAGGTTGTTTTCCACCTGGAACTTTATCTCTATACAAACTGAATTAAATGTTGTCTAGACTAAGGCGGATGGGATTTGTGTGTACATGAATGTCCTCAATGTATCTCAATTAAATACAGTCGAACTTCTCTATTACGAACTTCCGTACAACGAAGTTCTCTATATAACGAATTTATTTCCAGAACACTGCAATTTCGTTAAATTTTCAGTATGTTTTGATCTCCTTATAACGAGTTTCCTTATAGCGAATATTTCTTTACTACGAATTTTTTCTACGCCCGTAACTCGAATGCTCATGCGTTTTTGATCTCCGTATAACGAGTTTTACATAAACACATTTTTCACTCTCACCATACACACACATATTTTCATTTTTTATTTGTTTTTGTGTGTGAGATTCACATTTCTACTCTCTGTAAGTGAGAGAAATGTAGGCTCGCATAGTAGACTACACGGAAAAATGGAAAAATCAAACGCAGACAAAAATTACCAATAAAATTCAACATACATAAAAATAATTTTTTTTTTAAATAATTCTATATTACGAATTTTCTATATAACGAATTTTTTTTGGTCCCCTTGAGATTCGCTATATGGAAGTTCGACTGTAATATAAATCATGATATTTGATGCTAATACAGATTAAAGTATTACAAATTTTTAATTACATTTCGCAGTTAAATGGCTTCTCTGCCAGGGGTGTTCGCTTTATCAGTGAGTGTTCACCGGGGGGGAACATAGGGTAGTTCGTGGCTCGGTAGTATAAGCTGGCAATCAGGGGTGCTGCACAATAATATTGATGGGAATTCGACTATTTTGTCGCTATTAATTCTAGAATGGAAAATTCTAGAACGGCATAAACCGATACAGACGAAAGCCAACTTCAATGACTTAGAGGGCGTTGGTGATTTTCACGTATCACCCACAAGGTGTTCAGCCAAAATCTCCGCTAGGTGCATTTTTCACTACACACACTAGTCCAGTTTCATCGGCTAAATATCTGTAACTTTTGATTTTGTAAATATTTTTGAGTTCTGAAAAAAAAATTGTTTATATTTCTATACAAGTGTGGGATTATTTTAAGTTATTTACATTTAATGGACAGTTTGAAATATTTTAGAAAGTTTTTGTAGTTTTATTTTTTGGATTTTTGTATTTTTTTAAAAAAAAAAAATTTCAGATAATTCTTCAACTTGCAAATTGGGACTAAGTCTGGATTTTGTCCTTGTTGGGATTTGATGAAAATGGACACATATATTCTCCTCGTTGCTGTCTGTCGCATGACATGCCAATTGTCTCTAGGTTCAAGTCTCTTCTTTTTAAATCCGGTTGGTAATCAGCAGAGAAGACAAAAATGCTTGCCTTTTTTATTTTGTTTGCTTCTTTTTTTGGGTTTTGCTTTTATTCTCTAAAATTTTATTTTTGCCCATTTTGAATTAATTTTTGTGCCATTTCCCCGTAAAGTGATTAAAGGAGTCCTTTTTACTATATTCCAACTTTTTATATAATACCATCGATTACCATCACAGCCAGTCAAATAAAAAAAAATTCGAATAAAAGTTTTAAAAAAAAAAAAAATGGTCGAGGTTATTTTAAAAATCAAGGGAAATCAAGGAAAGGTCAATACGTTTAGTAACTTACAGCCAATGAAATTTAAAAATTAAAAAAACCTCACGTCTTTAAACAGAAAAACACAGAAATTTAAAATTTTAAAAAAAAAACCTCATATCACAATTCATTGCAACTACAGGGTTTTCCAACAAAAGGTGTTATTTTAGTATTTAAAGAAAAAATAGACTTTTTGAGACAAATGATCGGATGTTTATTTCATAATAAAGAGGAAGATATGCCGTTCATAATGAAAAACAAAATCAGCCACGACCACGCTTACAGGACCATGTCCTTTTCATGAAATTGCCCTTGGTTATGGGCTGCGCAAAGTGCCTGCCCTATGTCCTCGATAGCCTCACAAATTCTATCTTTGAGGTCTTGGGCTGTTGGGGTAAACCATATCTTTGACGTGGTCCCAATGGAAGTCGTCGCATGGTGTTAAATCACGAGATCTGATCACACGTTCCGGAAACTTTTTAGTTTTGCGAACTGTGACTCCAAAATTGTGTCTTCTCTGGTAATTAGCTATGTGCCAGGCTTCTAAGATCATAAAGGTACGTAAAACCTCCCACTTTGAAATGTCAACAGCCTGAAAAACATTTTAGAAATAACATTTTTTTTTGGACTATTTATGGTGCAAGTATATATTCTTTATTTAGGGGGTTATATCGAACAACGCTATACATATTTTTTAACATTATTGTAAAGAGGACGTCAATACCATCCAGGCGACATCTCATTTGTTTATTTCGGATGCCGCGATCCCAGCATATTTGGCTATCTCCTTCTAGGCCGTCTAGGCCAACTTTGCGATGCTGTAAAATATGAAGAAATCAATAGCTGGAGGCAATTCATGAGTCACATGACAGACAGCAACGAGTGGAAGATATGTGGGAGGTTATTTTACCAAAAGTTCAGTTTTTGGGTGGAAGGCCGTGGTGTGTTAGGTAGTGTGGGCGACTATCACACACAGGAACCCGAGTTCGAAACCGGGTAAGACCAACAAACATTTTTCAGCACCTGTTTCCACTTCGTAAATGTTGGCGACTTTACGAGTAAGAGAGCAATCTCTAAGCCAGGTAAAACTTCTGTAGAAAAGCCGGCTTTAAACAGTAGCTCCCGGTCAGTGAGTATTCAAAATTATATCGTACACTGCTCACTGATTCGAGAGAAGTTCCCCGTCTGTTCCTTCATGAAATGTTAAGGGAAATAAGTAAGTAAGTTTTTGGGTCGATTTCATTTAGAATTACCCTCACTTTCTTCATATTACACATACAAATCATTGAAATTTTAAAAAAATTAATTAAAATGTTCAACTCTCACACATTTTAAGAGCTTTGTACTCAACTATTTTTTTTTATTATTTATTTATTTGTGTATCTTTATTATGACTTTAATATTTTGCTGGTGACAAATTTAGCAACTATTTGAAAGAATATTGATGGCCTGCAATGTTACAGAACTTAAAAATGTTGACTAGAGCCAAAGGTACAGACTTTTTGCCGATGGTCTTGGATGCTGGACCACTGTGCGACGTAGTTGTCATATTTTCGAGGAGTCCCTTAGAGAATACAGACTTAAATATATACTCTAACTTAAATATAACTCTAATTTGCCAACAGTTGTAACAACCGGACAATTGCAAATTCACATGCTGTTTCGCTCAAAAAATATTTGGAAAATACCCCTGATTATTTTCATATGGAACGTCACACATGCCGTGGAAACATTCACTCAGCTTTTGACATTATACGTCTGTCAGTGTGTAACGATATGTACATGAGGGTGGAGTGAAATTCAAAAAAAAAAAGTTAACCTCGGAAAGAGATGTAGTCTGGGGTCCTAATGAGGGGAAAAATAAAGAAAAAAATTTTAAAAAATTTTTAGGGGTCGCGCCACTCCCTCGAAATTTGGAAATTATCGCTATTTTGGCGTTGATTTTAGAAAAATCCTAAAAAGTTGTATGTCAATAAATGTTTGCAATAGCGTAAACAATGAAATAAGGGCATGAACAAATTTAAAAAAATTTTTCTCATTGTTCAAAAATTTCAAAAAGTAAAATAAGTCAAATCGTCCCTTCTTCAGAAAATTGACTGAACAATGAAATCGCCACCAAAGCTACAAATATTAGTCGATTATCCTCATATTTGCCTCAAATACTTTTGTTTGGGCACTGAACAAGCTCAAACTTTTAAATTTCGAATAAGTTAAGTCGTTAATTTTTAGGATTTTTCTAAAATCAACGTAAAAATAGCGATAATTTCCAAATTTCGAGGGAGCGGCGCGACCCCTAAAATTTTTTTAAAATTTTTTTCTTTATTTTTCCCCTCATTAGGACCCCAGACTACATCTCTTTCCGAGGTTAACTTTTTCAAATTAAAAAAAAAAAGCATGTTTTCACTCCACCCTAATGTACATATGTGTGTATGAATTTGAATATTTCATTCAATGTAATTAATCAAATAAATGACTGACTGATGATAATGTTATCCTAGACACAGATATTTGACTATCATGGGACACCGGCAAATACAGTCATGAGATAAAGCCATCATTTACATTTAAGCATTTTGGCAGCTTCGCAGTTTCGCATTTTCCATAATACACGTGATTTACCATTAGCTGCCAAATATGGTGGGTTGGCAGGCTTCACTCATTGTTTGGCTTTATCGAATGTATTTAAGATAAATTTAATTATGCAAATTAGAAAAATGTGACACAATGTACATTACAAGCATCAACATCCGGTTTTACGTCATAATGATGTTAGCTAATTTGCGGATGTGTACAGGTACCTGTCGTAGAACATACAAATTTGTCGGAAAATTGAGAAGGATTTGATGATGTTGGTTAAGATGGCTTTTTTTTTGTTTCTATAAAAAAATAAAGGAGAAAGAGTGGAAATTAAAAAGAAATATTTAAATTTAATAGAAATCATGGCCGTGATTTTTTTGGTCGATGAACTGTTGAAGGATAATTCGTGGTATTTAGAAATTAAGAAAAATAAACATTTTCTTCCGACAAAGGTGGGCAATATTTATCAAAAATACAAGTTCTTTCAGAAAACTGAGCGGCCAATATAAAAACATTTCTACTAGCTTTTCAACCAAAATCATGAACATAATTGATTTACTTTTTCTCATCAATTTGAAACGGCTCTAACTGCCGACTCGATTAATGGGTGTCCATAATGCGAGTACAGCCGACCTTCATGAAATTCGAACCATTCCCCGGTACATGTGTGATGTTGTCGCAGCAGCGCTTTCCCGCGATATCCCGCAAAAAAATCATATATTCTGTAGTCGTCGTTGTTATCGTTCATGTTCAACACGTGGTGGCCCAAGAGAGTGAGAGAGAGCGCGAGAGAGTGCCACTCAAATACAAGTATTTGTAATTAAATCCCATTTGATATGTTCATTTTTGACGTTATGCATACAAACATTACCGTGCATATGCAAATTATTGTTGTTGTTTGAATATCGAAATGAAAGGTACGCATGTATGTGTGTGAGGGCAAATAAAATCCTGTGAATACTTTTGGCAAATCCAAGAAAATTCTTGATTTTTTTTTTATACATTTCAACGCGACAACAAATTTTTTTTTTTTTTTTTTTTGGATGTTCCCAGAGATGGTCGTGTAGAATGGCCAAAATGAAAGAAAGATCTCCAACGTACAGAAACACACACACAGACGCAATTTATATGTAAATTTTTTCGGAATGTAACGAAAATAACAATCTACCATTATGGCACACCGAGACCAATGGAACCCATCAAAACTTTTGTGCCACATGCAGAGTGTGGGTTTGAATTGACAAGCATGATTTTAATGCAGTAAATATTCGATTAATACATTCGAATATGGAAATGGGTATGGGGGGTAAATATTATCTATCAGGGACGTAGTGGGAGCGACATTGGTGGCACAAACCCCGTAAACAAATTGAGATTAGCTTTAGTAAAGACACATGTGGTTTGACATCTGATAATGGCAAATTGTCTAGAAGGTTTGACAAATCATCATAAATCGTTTAACGATTTATGTGGAAATTTACTTAAGACAAAAGAACAACAACAAAATAAATAAATATATCGGTTCGCGAAGTTCATAGAGCACTTCGTCCATAATCGGTCCAGTGATCAAGCAGGCAGGCTACGTAAATAAGCAACATTGTGGTATTCGTTGCTAACAGAACCCACAAGTCGTCAACGAGCCCTTGTGGTTTACACGCTGGCGGTCCTTATTCCTTTCGAAATAGTCAAGGAGATGCCGTTGCGATGAATGGCGTGGGCTATCAAGTCATGCTAAAATTAATTAGCCAAACATCAATGACTTTTTGTTCCAAAGAGACGCCTCAACGTGCCATACATCGCGCTTAACAATCGATTTATTGCAAAATTAATTTAGTAAGAACATTATTTCCAGAAGTGATCCTGTTCATTGGCCCCCTCACATACAGAATAGTATCAGAGCTATTACTTGTTATACCGGAAAAATCCACCAATTGATTCTATGAGTAGAATTTTACACATTTTACGAAATCAGTTTCCAAAAAAAAAAAAACATGAAATTTCCCATAACCAAACTGCAAAGTGACTGTCGTATGTCCTCGATGGCCTCACGAGGTCTTGAATCGATGCTGGGCTGTTGGCGTAGACCTTATCTTTCACGTGGCCCCAAAGGAAGAAGTCGCAAGGTGTTAAATCACAAGATCTCGGTGGCCGATTGTGATCACCTCTTCGGTCCGAAAACTTTTCCTGCAAGACTTTCTTGACTGCAAGATCTTCACCATTTTTGTGGTGAATTTTAATAACACTAGTCAACAGTCAAAATGTACTCGGGATGCGATAATTTTTTCTGTGTAGATAACCTTGACATGAGCTCGAAAAACGCAATAAAAATTTTTTTTTTCGTTTGGTTTTTGTTTTATTTTTTTTTTTTTAAATTTTAAAAAAATTTTTTTGGTTAATTTGTTTCGTCCGGCATAACTCGGGAACCACTAGCCCGATTTAATTGAATTAAATTTTAAAAAATTTAAAATTACAATTCCCTTAATCTGTTCATATAAAAAGTCAAATCTTATTACTTTTACGTAAAGTCACATAACCTATGAGCAAAATGAGACAAAGATCATGAAAATCGATGCACGCGTTTCACTTTTATTCGTAATTGAGTAAAGGTATAAATTTCAAAAATTTTCAAATTTTCATATATTTTTGTCACCCAACAAATTTTAATTTTTTTTGTAATAAAAAAGAAAAAACCTTACCATAGACAAAGTTGTGCATATGTCGAGCAAATTTTTGAAATTCATACCTTTACTCAATTGCGAATAAAAGCGAAACGCGTGCATCGATTTTCATGATCTTTGTCTCATTTTGCTCATAGGTTATGTGACTTTACGTAAAAGTAATAAGATTTGACATTTTTTTTCATTTTGGATTTTTTATGGATTTTTTAAAAAAAAAAAATTTAAATCTGTAGGCAAAAAATAAGTTTTTTCCTTTATATATTCATTTTTAACTTGGAAACTGTTGCTTGTATAGGAAAACAATATATGAACAGATTAAGGGAATTGTAATTTTAAATTTTTTAAAATTTAATTCAATTGGTTCCCGAGTTATGCCGGACGAAACAAATTAACCAAAAAAAATTTTTTTAAAATTAAAAAAAAAAAAATAAAACAAAAACCAAACGAAAAAAAATTTTTTTATTGCGTTTTTCGAGCTCATGTCAAGGTTATCTACACAGAAAAAATTATCGCATCCGGAGTACATGAAATTTTTTTCATTTTGTTGAGTAGTGTAATTAAGCGAATGGTCGTGTGCCTTCAATTGCTGATTGGACATTATGCGAGGTCCTTTTGCCAACATTCTCATCAGGCTGAGTTGTCATGATCAATAGCGAGTTGATGTTCCAGAACTGAGTCGCACAGTCTTGGCTAAGGCAGCCACACTCTTGTCAGTAGGCACGATACAACGACTTTGTCCTTGAGCGTTTTTCACTAGCATGCCAGTTTCACGAACGAGCGAAGGGTGTCACATTGCGGCTAACACTTCTTTCAATAGACGCATTACTCAGGTAGATAGCATTGCGTTTGCAAACAGGTTTCAATTCTATCCCAACATTGTTCAAGCTAAAATCGATTTATTTTCTTTCAAGATTTCGAGCGTATAGAGCTGTCACTCTCAAAATCACATACGGTTCACCCGGTTATGAAATTGTTCATGAAATATTTATTTAAAGGAAATTAATCACAAATTCCATAGGTAATACGGACAAAATATGTTTTTAGTGCAGTCGTTTCTCAGTTTCTCACAAGTGTCACAAAACAAGTGTCGCTTATGTTTTCCCTAGTTTCTTTAGACGTTTTTGGATTTTCTCAGTTTGAGTATGAATATTCAGCGGTACATTGGAATTTATACAAGCAGTCTGCCATGCAGAACACATTACGGCGACATTAATGTGGGGGATTTCGTGAACATAACTTTGACTTCAACTATTGTAATCCTCTTCACTTTTCAAAATACGAAAATATCCGCTTTGTTCTTCAACAGAACAACAATTTACCCCAAAGTTACGGGCACATTAAAACGCCCCGTAAAACAGAAAAGAGTTAAATGCTGCCATTGCCAAACCACAAATAATAGAAGAACCCAATTAATCCTCATGAATGAGTTTGCACTTCCTTTCTTTCTTCCATTCATCCTTCCATCTGCCAACCCCCAAATATTGTGCTGGGATTATTTATAGAGTTGATTGTTGCAAATGCTCTGTTGCTGTTGTTGTTGTTGTTGTTACTTTAAGAATGACATTTCTTGAATGGATCTGTTTTCAAATGTCACTGACTGAGCTTTGCCAAACTAAAACGAACCGGGGACATTTTCCAAATACATACACACATTCATATTCAAATACTAGAGATGTAATAAAATGGTTTCAGCTCCCACTACCACGAAGGCTGGTTATTGCCACGAGTCATACAGCAACATCAGCATCGAAACCAAAAAAAAAAGAAAAATGTAATAGAAAAGGGAAGATGGCACCAGTGGTAAGAAGGCGAATATTCTTTTAAAGCAATAAAATAAATGAAAGTCATTTAAAGCATTACAAGAAAATCCCGCAAATGCAAATTTTACCACTTCTATGCAAATGTTTGATAATGTCGTCTTGGCATAGAGCATCCACTCCGCCGGTGATGTCAATGTTGCCGTTTTATTTGCAAGGACAAATGGTCGATTTTTTGTTTGGAGCGGATAACATAGAAATCATGGCTGAGCTAAAAGCTAAGCTATAGCATTTTACAAAATGATGTAAACATTAGTTTTAAAATGTCAGCTGTAAAAAATTACAGTTTTCAAAAAAAAAAACAGCTGTCAAAAACGACAGCATACAAAAAAGTCGACTGTCAAAAATTACAGTTGTAGAATAATAACTGCTGTCAAAAATAACTGGATTCAAAAAATAACAGCTATTGAAATTGACAGTTGTCAAAAATGGCAGCTTTCAAATAATGACACTTGACAGTTATGGAAAAATGTCAGCTGTAAAAATTACGGTTGTCCAAGTGAGAGATGTAAATTATTACAAAAATAACAGTTCTCAAAAAACGGAAGCTTACAAAAAATTGCAGCTTTCAAAGAATGACACTGACAGTTGTCAAGAAAAGTCAGCTGTAAAAATGAAAGCTGTAAAAAATTACAGCTTTCAAAAATGACAGCTGTAAAAAAATTACAGTTGTAAAATAATAACTGCTGTCAAAAATAACTGGAGTGAACAATTACAGGTTTCAAAAAATAACAGCTATTAAAAATGGCAGCTTTTAAAAAATGACACTTGACAGTTATCAACAAATTACAGGTGTCAAAAATAACAGCTGTCAAAAACGGGCGCTTACAAAAAATTGACGCTTTCTAAGAATGACAGTGACAGTTGTCAACAAATATCAGCTGTAAAAACAAAAGCTGTAAAAAAATTACAGTTGAAAAAAATTACTGTTGTCAAAAATAACAGCTGTCAACAAATTTCTGTTCTGAATAATAGGAGCTGCTAACAGTTACAGTTTTTAAGAAAAAAATAACCGCAGTTGTGAACATACTACAGCGTTAGATACACAGTTGAGCCTTTGCTGAAGATACAGATATGTTTGCCCTGGGTCAGTTTTTGTCAAACCCCGAAAAATGTTCAGAAATATTTTTTATTAATAAACCAAGTTTTTTTTTACCTACACTCAGGAGATGCCCCCTATGAATGCAATGCACTGTGTTAGCGATAGGTAGTGTTTGTTGATGTTTGCCTTGAATTTGATAATGTCATAGCAGGCAGGAAAAACACTTGCTGGAAGATTATTTCACATGCGAACAGTCATTTGTCCTGTACAACGGAATTTTTGTCTGCATACCAGGTTATCAATCTGAGTGGAGTTCATTAAAGTGTTTAGGATGTGGCAATGTGTAATTTGTAGTGTCCCCTTTTCCAAGGCAAACCTAGCCGTAACCTAGAGAAACCAATAGAGGTAATTGTTGAATGAGCTTCGATTGTGTGTATAATGGAAGATTAGACAAATTTCATATAAACCATTGGGACTTTTAAGCAGTAATGCATCGTATTTTTTGCTAGCCATAATAATGTTGATATTCTTGGGACGGAATCGTCCGTATTCTCATAAGAGTCCACATTGCGGAATCAATCAATTCTACCTAGAATAAAAAATTTTATATTTCAAATCAATTTAAAATAGAATATCTCCCACAGTCTTATAATTTGGAAATGGATTTTCGAAATTCGAAATAATGGAAATGCAATGAATTTTAAACTCCACCTTTTCACACTTTTTTCCATTACTTTTTCTGGATATTTTTAATTTATGGTTTCATTTCAACATTGTTTATTACTATTAGTCAATTTGTTTCTTCAAATTTTTTGTTGGATCTCCATCTGAACAAAATTGGTTAAATTCATAGGGTTGCTCTCTCGCAAAAGTCGATTTACTCGTAAGGCATGAATGGGCCTATTGTAATGCCCTTGGAGATATACAGGGTCCGCCAAATAAGTTTTTTTTTTTTTGAAAATTTTATGAAAAAAAACTACTGGATATTTCTTTAAAATTTCTTTTTTTATTTGAAAGTACAATCCTTCCTGTTAATAATGGAAAATTATTTCATTCAAATGGCAGCCTCGGCTGGCCATGCAGTAGCCTAACGACATCAGCTCTGCGGCTGATAATGCGATCTTCAAAAACAGGGCCCAAAACTTCGAGTGTAGCTTCGGCTGTGTGGCACGTAGCGCCGTCCTATTGAAACCAAATGTTGCCAATATGCTCCTCTTAAATTTTTGTAAACAAAAATTCGTTCAACATGGCCCGATAACGAAAATAACGAAAACAAATTAAGCACTAGTTATAAGAAACAAAATTAGGGTATTGACGAAGGAAATGCATTTTTTTTTTGTTAATTTAAACATTGGTCCACACTTCGTAATGTTTCAAACTTTTTAGGTATGGTTTCCTATATTTGAGCAAATTTTTCATATATTTTACGAAATTCAGTTAGAAAGATTTCAAAAGTAAACGCAAAAGTAAACTTTCGATGTTTTTTGGCTGTAATTAAAAAAAAATGAAAAACTTTGATTCTTCTTGTGGATTATTTTTATTTGGTCTTTTAATTTTTTTTTTACATCAAGTCGAGAATATGATGTCATGTAAATGACCGCCGCCAGAGTTGCCACTGACATTAGGGGTCAATCGCAAAATTTATAGCATTTTCTGATAGGAGGACTACTTTTGCGCCACCCGTTACATTCGTTTATTTTCTTCTGCCTAAAAGTAACTTTACATTGTATCTAAACTATCTAGAAGTCGATTTTTGTAATTATTTCACAAGGATAACTGAGTTTTCCTTCAATTTAACCACTTTCTGCCCTCTAATTTGTGTGTGTATGTGAGTTTTTTTTATTTTGCAAACTTTGTCATCACCATTTGTCAACACTGTCTGGATGCCACACATCGTCATCATCATCAGCAACATCGAAGATAGTATGTTGCCCGTTCACTCCATTGCGTGCGGGGTTGAGGAGGGTGTGCGTATTGTTTTGCATTTGTTAAATTAAAAGAAAACAATGGAATGACATGGAAATAACAACAACATAAGAAATACATTCCATTTCATATTCCGTTCGCCCCTTTCATGCCACTCATTCACCCATTCATCCATCCATCCAACCAAGCGCCGCCACCATCATGTAGCGCACGGATCGCCGCGGTACCCATGCACACCAGTGCGGGCTTTACATTGACTACCGGAATTTCACACATATTTGTGGGTAATAAACTCTTATTACAGCCGTATATAAGTCCTTGTTATCTGGGTACGCTATTGCCATAACATTGGATGGCATCGTAGCGCACCGCGTCGCATTTCCGTACGCACACAAACATACGGTCGCTGGGAAATTGAATTAAGACTGTTGATGAGTTTTTGTAAATACCGGTTATGACCTTCAATCGGCGATTGACGCTTACTAACCAAGTGCCAAGTGGTAAGAGTTGCCACTCATTTTGTTTGCAGTTTTTTTTTTGGAAACGGCAAATACTTTCACCTGCCTTGGAGATTACTCGTGAAGCAGCCAGCATGTAAGGGACCATCTTGGAAAAAGTGTTTAATGCCAGAATGCGAACCTGGGATTGCTTCGAGATAGTACCCACTACCTATCACACCATGGCCGTCCGTTTGAATTATTAAACAACATTTATTCTGTTACACCGGAGTAATTCACAGACCGAATGCTGTACACAGAGATGCTAACTCCTTCTGCCCCCATTGTCTTGAAGTCACACTCACACACACACAGGCGAATAATCGCAAGAGTCGCTGTTGCCGCCCGCATGTGTGGCATCTATTAGATTGTCTCGACACATGTTAGTCACATGCCAAATCCCACAAGTGTTTGTCTTTAAAGCTATTAGGGTAAATTAGAAGATTACTCGGAGTTTCGTTCATCGATGGGGAAGTAGATTTTAAGCTGCAAAGAATATCTGAACTGTCATGCAGATACACAGGCGGCAAGTGTACGGATAGCGCCCAACCCCTTGGCACGCCGTGCCATCCAACGCCAAATAATGTTTGTTGTTTTTGGAGAATGTTGCTGTTGTCGCAATTACGTTAATTCCATTGGAAATACGGTGCACAATACGTTTGGCACGGAGAGCTGCATCCTTTTTCGTCCTTACGGCGAGAACGTGGTGTGGTATATTGAAATTCGCTTATGAAGACACTCTGTAAGGATAATAAAGTTTAGTGTTTATTGTCTTCTGCTCGGTTTTAACAGTCATTTTAAACGACTCGAGCTATTTACGATAATTAAGCTGCAGCAAAGTAGATTGACTTTGGGCATAATGTCTGTGTGTCGGAAGGAAACATGGAAATGAAGCTTCTATCAAATAGAGTGGACTTTGCAATAAATTACAACAAGCCAACTTTAGCTAAGACATAAAAAAAGACCTGATAATTGTATAACTTCCAGAGGCTTTGTGTAAATAATGTGATGTACGGGTGGAGATGTACATGTACGAAATGCATGTTACCAGAAATTAGTGAGATGTGCTATCGATTAACGTGAGTACCTGCCATGATGGCCTTACCTTACGGTGGTCTTAGTACCGGGAGAAAAACAATGCGTCTGCCAACGCCAAAGCTAAACGGGAGTACCAATTCGACAAAACCATGTATTTGGCATGGTGACCGTTCTACGGGTCACGCCACCCAATTGAAACTGCAACTCCACACCAACAGCCAAAATTCTATTTTTCTTTGAATACCAAACTAACACCTCTTGTTGGAAAACCCTGTGCAAAATTGTTACAAAAAATCTTCTCACCCATTTTACAAAATCTAGTTGCGGTCCATTGTATGCATGTTCAATAAAGGAAGATCCAAACTCATTTTAAGCTTGAAAAAATACGTATCAATAATTTGTTCCAAGTAGTTTGTTTTTTTTTTCCCACAGAAATCATTTCTATTCAAATTTTATATTTTAAATTTCAATAAACAATCGGAATTTCAATTGTTTCTGTTTGAATTACACTTGAAAGTGTCAAAGATCCCACTCACTGGACTTACCTGAATTACTTTGTTGGCGAAATTCATCAACTGATGAAAGAGTATCTGACCCAGGGAACATTTGTGATTATAGACAGCTTCCGCCGAAGCACCCGACCACACTTTATTGACACTGTCATATGTAGAAAGCATTATTTTCAATGAAAGCATTTTTTTTTAAATGGTTATCGTTTTTTTTTTGAAGGTTTCAGTTCAAAAAACATTTTTTCTTCGTAACGCTTAAGTAGTTTAAAAATTTGGAGTCTCTTTAAGTTATGCTAAAAAAGTGAAAAAAATATTTTTTTTTTCAAAAATAATAAAAATTGGGGAAAATCTGAGAATTGATGAAAATTGTTTTTAAAAAAATTGACGAGATACAGACATTTCCACGAGTCTGCCTGCAAAAAATCAGCTCGATTGGAACACTGAAAAAGAGTTAAAAATCGGTCGAAAGGCTTTCACACAGGCCACTACGAGCTTCATACTTCAAACTTAAAAAAAAAAAATTCTGACATGTACATGAAAATCGCCGATACACGTGTATTTTTATTCCCCTCTTTCCGAATATGTGCATTTGGTTCATAGGACAGAAAAAAATCCATTTCGAGGGACACCAACTGACCCAGCAGGGCAATCACACACAAAAAAATAACACAATCACTCTCACAGGTGTCTCAGACACACACCAACGATGAAACATACATCAGCACTCCAACAAACAGCCACGGATTAGAGTCAGCTGTGGTAAACAAAATTGGGACAATTGTATTCAACTGTCAACTATTCCTATACTAAAAAAATTTGGTATTTTTTCAAAAAGTATTTACTTATTCGTGAACTAGTAAGTTGTAATGCGCCTATGGCGCCCGTTGAAATATGGAAAAAAAAATTTTGCTGAAAAAAAAAATTTTTCTTGAAAAAAAAAATTTTTGTTAAAAACAAAATTTTTGTTGAAAAAAAAATTTTGTTGAAAAAAAAATTTTTTCTTGAAAAAAAAAAATTCTGTTGAAAAAAAAAAATTTGTGGAAAAAAAAAAATTTTGTTGAAAAAAAAAAATTTCCGAAAAAATTTTTTTGTAAATTTTGGTAAAAAAAAAAAGTTGGGGAAAACACAATTTCTGTACAAAAAAAAAATATTATTTTTTTTATTACTATTATTTATAGAAAATTATAGAATGCATATTTAAATTCCTACGTACTGCGTGACAGAGTCAGTGAATCAGTGTATCAGTGAATCAGTGTCGAGGGTAAATATATATTAAGATATCGATTTTGTGCCCTTCGGATATAATAGACTTCTGCCATCGTTTTTTTTAATCCTCGAAACACTTCAAATAATCATTTTTTTGTGATCTTGTTCAGCTCCTCCATCGATGCTGTCTTTATCTCCTCAATCGTGGCATAGCGTCGTCCTTTCATGGGTTTCATGGGAACTAAAAATAGTCACAGCGGGCTAGGAATACGGTGGCTGCGGCAGCCAAAATATTCGCGCACAAGCAACGATGTGTGTGCAGGGGCGTTCCCATGTTTTGTTCTTCCACAAATCTGGGCGTTTTTGTCGGATTGCTTGGCGCAATTTGCGCATAACTTTCAGGTAATATTCTTTATTGACCGTCATACACTGTGGCAAGAAATCATAATACACCACGCCTCTGCTATCAAAGAAAACTGTGAGCAAAACCTTTACGTTCGACCGAACTTGGCGCGCTTTTTTCGGTCTTGGTTCATGCGGCAGCTTCCATTGGGATGAATGAGCTTTAGTTTCCACGTCGTAACCATAAACCCATGATTCGTCACCAGTTATGACCCGCTGAAGCAAATTTGGGTCGTCACGGACCGAGCAATTTTAACGCGATTCTGTTTTTGGTCAAAATTAAACAATTTCAGCACGAATTCAGAGGCGACCCGACTCATGCCCAAATTGTTGGTTAAAATCGAATGGCACGAGCCAATCGATATGTTTAGATCCTCAGCAATTTCTCTAATGGTAATTTGTAGATTGGCGAATATTATTTTATTCACTTTATCAATGTTTTCGTCTGTTGTTGATGTGCTCGGGCGTCCGGCACGCTGTGCGTCCTTCGCATCTTCTCAGCCCTCTAAGAACATTATGTACCACCGATAAACGTTGCTTTGGTCCAAGGTAGCTTCAGTCCACATTTTGTTTTTCACGCAAAATTTGATGCAGATTCTTTGATACATTTTCTGAAATAGATAAAAATCGAAGACAAGTTAAAACACACCGAAGCACAACACCTGTCAAAAAATTAACTAAACATTCAAAATGACCGACCTTGTCAGCATAAGTAAGGGAAAAATATCACAAATCAAATACACGTAGCCCGCAGAAATTAAAAATATTTGAACATACCTCATGGAATCGAAAATATTTTTTAAAATCAATAGAAATATTAACGGATTGACTTTATTTGAAGTTATTTTATGAGCAATGTAAGTAAATGAAACCCGCGACACAGTTTTTCGAATCCAGACTCCGACTGCCGACCAAATTTCTCAGACTACGACTCCACAGGCCAGGTTGTGACAAATACGTTGTCAGCCAACGAACAAAAGAGTCTTCAGGCTGATCTGAAACACTCCTAGTCTTCCAATCAATCAAGTAGGTATAAAAACCCTTATACCCAAAGTATTCAAACCACATAGCCCAATGTCGCTGACCCACGCTTATCCCTAATCCTTATAGGTCATCGTAATGACTGTTTTTGTTGTTGTTCTTTTACAAAGTCATCAATTCTTTAAGTTCCAATTAAATTGAAATGTTGTCTGCCAGCACAATCTCCTGCAGATA
Source organism: Hydrotaea cyrtoneurina (assembly GCA_958296145.1). NCBI lineage: Eukaryota > Metazoa > Arthropoda > Insecta > Diptera > Muscidae > Hydrotaea > Hydrotaea cyrtoneurina. The sequence continues at coordinate 55,807,587 of OY282513.1, read as the reverse complement.
CAGGACTCGCACATAATAATAAATTTATTTTAGATTTAGTTATGAAAATTGATCAATCTGATACAAATTGGACAAATTTCATTCATTTGTCTGCATTTTGTGTGCTATAATAGACTGAAATGGCCGGACACATAAGTGGATACAATACTTTGTATACGTACATGTGTATGTCGGAGAGTGTGTTGTATTTGATGTCACCTAAAAAGAAGAAATTGATTTATGGCCAACAAACATTTGTCTGAACTTTGGTCGCTGGCTGTGTTTCGCAAATATTTACCCTGTCAAGAAACAACATGTCGCAACAAAGACCTATTGAAAGGCCTATCATCAGTTTCACATTTGGTCAATTGGTTATTTATTTTGTTGGGCCGTGTTCATCCGTCCGTCTGTCCGACTGTCGTCCTCTTTGTTAAGTTGGTCGAGTATGCGGCATGAATAAAGAATGACCATCATTGATGGTTGTTGGCTTTTTCCATGTTGTTGTTTTGTTTCTGTCGTATTCTTCTAAAGGAGAAAGGGATCAATGTGAACGCGTGATTGCGACACTGAAAAAAATGACATCTGGTGAACTGTGGCCAAATCTGGCAAACGGAATATGATTATGTTGGTCAACCATTTATGGAAGTGGAATGAAAGTGGGGACCGCATTCATGTAGTGACAATTAGTGAGTAAGTTTTATTGGGGGTATATCCGAAGGATGGAAAGATTTTCTAATAATTCGTGCTGAGGTAGCGAACACTGGATGAGGTCTATGATTTCGAAAGCATTCTGACGCCTAACTACCACCTCACCTGCATCGCAACTATTCTCGTCCACTCATACCATGCGGCCATGTGGCTTTAGTGCCTAGTTAGAACAATTTCGAACTACTACTATATTTCTTTTTTTAAATATAATTGTATTTTATTCCAAATATATGGTTTTTACATATTTGGCCATATTTGGGAGTTACATTCGGTACGACATATTGAAGATATTGGCCAATGGACGAGCTAGCGTCGATGAACACTTACATTGAGATCCGCAAGAACCCTTTAAACTCCAAGTGTTCGAAAAAATATCTTTGGTATCGAACTAGATATGTTCTCGATCACGGGAAGTGGTTGATTGCTTTCTGGCAAAGATGAATTCAGCTAGAAGTTTGGCTTTGTCAACCGGGTCAATGAATATCTGGTCACCGTTAATGTGTGTTGAGATAGAAGATGAAGAATTGCTCCTTACCCTTTTTGACGCACGACCAAAAGCTCTCACTATTCCCCTCGGAGTAGAAAGAACTTTGGTTCGTAAAGAAGTTGTTCGCGCCTATGTACGCTTGCGCTTAAAATTAGAATATAAATATACTAGGTTAGGTTAGGTTGAATGGAGGATCGGTCATGTACCATGACCGTCTCAATGTCACTGACATACACCTAGGCCAGCAATTCGGCCTGTTGTGCGCTCCTGGTTTCTTCCACAAATTGCCCTTTCCCTTTTTCCTACGTTAGGAACTCGGTCCCCTCCTATAAAGTTCCTTAAATTCTTTATGTCTATTGATTTGACGGCCAATCGCTCATCTAAGATGTCCTCTCCTGAATGGACTTTCGGCGGACTTTATTTTAAATAAAATAAATATTTTGAAATTATAGTACAACAATTTTTTTTTTAAATTGAAAATTATTGATAAAATGAAAAATCATTAATAATAATTTAAATTTTAAAAAGAAATTTATATTATAAATAAATTTTAAATGGCTTTTTATTTATTTACTAGTAAGTTGTAATGCGCCTATGGCGCCCGTTGAAATATGAAAAAAAAATTTTGTTGAAAAAAAAAAAATTTGTGGAAAAAAAAATTTTTTTTGAAAAAAAAAAAAATTGTTGAAAAAAAAATTTTTTCTTGAAAAAAAAAATTTTTGTTGAAAAAAAAAATTTTGTTGAAAAACAATTTTTTTCTTGAAAAAAAAAAACTTGTTGAAAAAAAAAATTTTGTTGAAAAAAAAATTTTGTGGAAAAAAAAAATTTTGTAAAAAAAAATTTTGTTGAAAAAAAAATTTTGTAAAAAAAAAATTGTACAAAAAAATTTTGTTAAAAAAAAAATTTGGGGAAAACACAATTTCTGTACAAAAAAAAGATATTATTTTTTTTATTATTTATTATAGAATTATAGAATGCCTATTTAAATTCCTACTTACTGCGTGACAGAGTCAGTGAATCAGTGAATCAGTGTATCAGTGTATCAGTGTATCAGTGTATCAGTGTATCAGTGTATCAGTGTATCAGTGTATCAGTGTATCAGTGTATCAGTGTATCAGTGTATCAGTGAATCAGTGAATCAGTGTCGAGGGTAAATATATATTAAGATTTTCACTCTATTAAAAGCAGGGCACTGGCACAGGAAGTTTTCCGCCGTTTCGGCGTCCTCTCCGCATGCCCAAGATTCTTCGCTCTGGGAATATCCTATTCTAAATAGGTGTGCCCTTAGGCTAGTGTGTCCTGTGATTACGCCAACTAGCTTACTCAGTTCATTTTTGTTAAACCCGAGTATTCTCTTTGTTTTATACTAAGTATTGTACTTAAATAAAAATAAAATAAAATAAAATAAAATAAAATAAAATAAAATAAAATAAAATAAAATAAAATAAAATAAAATAAAATAAAATAAAATAAAATAAAATAAAATAAAATAAAATAAATAAAATAAAATAAAATAAATCGGCCACTCCTTGCCTAAAATACGTTTTTTACAGAACTCAAACATGTTTACTAGATCAAACTTGTTACAGACTTGTGGCTGATGGAATTGAATTCTGGACCACTGTCGTTGCTTTGTACTTTTGTCGAGATTAGTCCAGGCTATGATTTACACTCATTCTTTGTATGGATGAGGGTACTCGCTGATTCACACTGCAAAAACTTTTTATTTATTTCTCTTTTCCCCTAAAACTTTACAAAACTGAGTGCTCCGCTGACCAAATATAGTAATTGTCATTAAACCGAATTCCCATATAGTGTCACATACATTTCCCCACTACTCTTGAAGCCGCCCTCATTTGTGTAGGGTTCACTTTATAGACAAGCCCAGCACTTCGCCTCTAATCCGGTGTCGGCAACATCAATTAAAATATTCACAAATACAAAGTGTAACTACACCGAGTACACTCACAGAGACAGGTCTATAATTGCACTGACGAAGCCGAACAAATATTCTAATCCGCAAAATCGTTTGTAGTACAAACGTACACGTACTATGTGTGTGTGTGTGTGTATAAATTGGATAAGTACTAGCGAAACCTTTATCGTACTTCCTTTTTGCAATTAAGAAACATAGGCAATGTGTTTTACACATGTTTGAATGTAGTTTTCGTTTTTGATCGGTTTAGTTTGCTACAAAGTAATAAAATCGTCTTACTTTTCGTTTGATGAAACTTAAATCTCAAAATCAATAATTCTCTATTGCCATTGCGTTGTGCGAAGCCCTAATAGATAGTGGTTCAGCTGCCATTGGTTGGGCTCCCAAAAATGTATTTTGTTACCGAATGAAAAGGAAAAACTGGCAAAATGGTAAGACGAAATGCCAGTGAAGTGAATGATTAATATTTCAAACGAATTGATTCGCTTTCTGTTGAGTGGAGAACGTGCATGGGTGTCCGCGAGAAGTTTCCAGATATTTACAAAGAGAAGGTTTTGCAATGAACTCGAGTACTCAAAGAGTTGTTGATAAAGCCAATCAAAGCCCGTGTGGAAAATCAATTGAGCTTTGGTAGTCTTGTTATTCAATTAAACGAGTTTAACAGACGGGGTAGATTTTTTAATGGCTATGCCCAAAATACCGCCGTAGGTTATCGGGAACGATTGCAGTTCCCACGCTGGTCATGTAGTTTCTGTCAGAAGGAGACTTAGCATTGTGGCAAGACTACTCACAGGGTGGCTAATCGTATGGATATCGAGAGGACTACTGTAGAGCCTGCATTTTGGCAGAAGGGGAAGAATATGTAGACCATTTACACGATCAACAGGCATGTGGACTGATTCAGATTTTCCTAAATTTTTTTTTTTTTGTTATATGGTTACCGTTTTTTTTAAGGTTTCAGTCAAAAAACATTTTTTTTCGTAACGCTTAAGTAGTTTAAAAATTTGGAGTCTCTTCAAGTTATGCTAAGAAAAGTGAAAAAAATATTTTTTTTTTCAAAAATAATAAAAATTGGGGAATTGATAAAAATTGTTTTTAAAAAATTTAACGTGATACAGACATTTCCACGAGTCTGCCTGCCAAAAATCAGCTCGATTGGATCACTGAAAAAGGGTTAAAAATCGGTCCAAAGGCTTTCACACAGGCCAATACGAGCTTCATACTTCAAACTTATAAAAAAAAAAATTCTGACGTGTACATGAAAATCGCCGATACACGTGTATTTTTTCCACTCTTTCCGAATATGTGCATTTGGTTCATAGGACAGAAACAAATCTATTTTTTGTAACACGGTGTAATGATCAACTGCTGCCCAGCTCGCAAATGGTTCAGGGCTCGTACTCACTCATACTCCCCCCCAATCCTCTACATTCCCCCTACTCTTCCGTACCAGGGTTTCACAATCGGTCAGTTCTAAATTTTCGAGTTCAGCCGCTCTAACTAGAGCGCAACCAATTCCACTTAACCTAGCTTTCCCTCAATACGACAATAATTTCGGACAATTAAACCTCAACATTAAATCACACAATAAATGATTATCCAATAAGTTGGTAAATAATTTAAGCTAAGGCAACTCCTGCCCTCTAGATTGTCTTTAGTAACCATTAAGGCCCACCAACATTAGGGGATGGAGTGGAGAACTTTCAACAGATCCCTCGCATAGTAAACTCTCCAATTAGCAATTACCGTTAAATTTATCATCATCTGCCATGACGCGAACGGAGAATGACATTCGCATCGGGAATAGTTTTGGACACTGGCACAGATTGAACTGTTTCAGCCGAATCGGCCTTAAGCGATCAAGGCCAAAACTAAAAAAAGTATTGCAGTTAAATCACTGTGAATTCTAATCGCATTACAGTCCGAATGACTACCCTCATAACTGAAACTGAATTGCAATTCTTTTTTTTTCTATCAAATTTCATTTGAATCTTTGCTTCATCTCTGTGTAAACGCATTGAATAGTTTTCGGGCTTCTAAGCCACAGGCGATATTGATGAGCATGAGGCATAAATTCCGCATAAAAAAAGAGTCTATTCAGTGGCATTTCATTTGAAGGCTCGCATTTCATCGAGGCCAGATTTGCTAAGTCATATGTTCGTTTTTTTCTTTCTAGTCCATTTGATTCATTTCATATCTGGTCGATGTAGAGATACACGACACGCATTAGTCTTCGTATCTGTATGTGGGTGCAGTGGTGAAGACAGATTGCCGGGGGCTTTGTTTGTGATGGTTTTGGTGGTGGTGGGGCGCTTGGTCAGCATGAACCTGCATAATGTTTTCAACGAACACGTGTTGGCGTTTTTCATGTCATTTGTAATTCATTTTGGGGAAATTCTTTTTGTGCTCGTCTTGGCGTTTTTGCTGATTTTTTCTTATTTAATCAAAATCTTTAGCATATTAAGTCCTGTAAAACATTCCACAAATACAGTGTTTACAAATGCCGGCATCAGGATTAATGTTACCGAAAACCACAATACTTTGTCATTCGACCAGAAGGAATATGTCAGATTACATACGTTTTTTCTTCTTCGTCTGTTTCTGGCTACGGAGAGGGTGGGTGCCTGCTGTTCTTGATGATGACAATGGCGGACAGTGGATCGCAGATGATTTTGTCTTCGTGTTTTTTTTTTTTGTAAAGACATTTTTATTTGAATTTGATGAACGGATGGTTTTAGACGAATTTTAATTGAAAATTTCCATTTGTTTGCGTATACAGGTTAATTGACTCAAAGACTAAGAGTGGTATTCCAAGTTCGTTCGTAATTCCTTCCATGGGATTACAAAATATTAAAATTCTACTCTCTATGGAAGCCGGAGACAATTTACCTGGCTCCAGGTTTCCTGATATGTCCCATGCTTCGTATGATTTATCTTAATATATATTTACCCTCGACACTGATTCACTGACTCTGTCACGCAGTACGTAGGAATTTAAATAGGCATTCTATAATTAATAAATAATAATAATAATAATAATTCTATAAATAATAATAATAATAATTGTACAGAAATTGTGATTTCCCCAATTTTTTGTTTTACCAAAAATTTTTTTTTTCCAAAATTTTTTTTTACAAATTTTTTTTTCTAGAAATTTTTTGGTTTTTACAAAAAATTTTTTTTTCAACAAAATTTTTTTTTTTTTTCAAAAAAAAATTTTTTTTAACAGAATTTTTTTTTCCACAAAATTTTTTTTTTTAACAAAATTTTTTTTTTTCAACGAACATTTTTTTTCAACAAAATTTTTTTTTCAACAAAAATTTGTTTCCATATTTCAACGGGCGCCATATGCGCATTACAACTTACTAGTGTTTTCATAATTAAATTACTCATTCGCCCCAGTGATGTTAAATGAAAGCTCCAACAGATATTTACCAACCGAAAATGTGCCACTATCTTCAAAACAGGTGACGAAACAGAAAACCCTCCAGTATGAGGGTAATTCTATGACCTTTCGATTAAAAAATACTTTTCTGGCAAATACATTTACTTTCCTTTATTCCTTTATAAAGGATTTTCCAACAAGAGGTGTTATTTGAAATCACCCCGTATTTCGGTAGCTGTCACTTTTGATACTTTTATTCATTGACATTTCACAAGTAGAAATTATGCCATTACTAAAAATGGAACGATACACGATTCAAAAATCACTACAAAAATGGTGAAAATCTTGCAGTCACAGTTCGCAAAACTAACGAATTTTTGGGTCGTCGAGAAGCACCTTGTCGGACCGCAATACAAAAATTGGTGGAAAAATTCGAGCTGTTGGAATAAGTTAGTGATGTGAAAAATAAAACTCGTGCACGTCGCTCAAGAACAACTGAGAATGTTGCTACTCTAGCCCCAAGTGTTGAGGAAAACCCAGATCTGTCCATTCCACGTCGTTCTTTGGAATTGGGCATTCCACAAACGTAATTACAACGTACTTTGCATAAAGACTTCGGTCTTAAGACTGTTAAAGTTCAGTTAACACAAGAACTCAAGCCGACCGATCATCAACAACGTCGTGTCTTTGCTGATTGGGGGTCCTTGAAATTCATGAAAATGATTCGGAATTCCATCGAAAAATCATCTTGACTGATGGGCCTCATCAAAATTGCAAAAAGTTGAATCAGATGTTCCAAAACTCAAAAGAATTAAGAAAATCAACTTCTTAATGAACTGACATCATCTGAATGTTTTTTTTTGAACCCCGTGTTTATAAACAAAGTTAGTTGCTTCAATTTGAGTTCCATTTTTAACTCTTCAGACATGGAAACTGGCGAATTTGAATGAGGGCCTAATTCGAATTCCATAAGAAACGTGTACACATTTTTCTAGTTTAAAAAACATTGTGGCAACATTTACGAGTTTACGAAGGGGAAATCCAGCATTGATGGTATGAATAACATTCCCCTTTACTTGATGAATTTTTCCCCATAGGTTTTTTTTTTGTATTTTATTTTCAAAACCCCTTCGATGACTTTTCGATAAACAGGGTGGGCCAATTAAAATTGTACATTTTGAAATTTCTGGTATTATTGAAAGGGTTGAACTTTGTCATTTAAAACTGAAACACAATATCATTCATATGACTGGCACGATAGCTCGGCAGTACCTCATCCGATCAACACAATTTTTCGGTACATTTTCGATTGTTTTGGGTGGCATCTCTTGAAAAGCAAACTTTGATTTCATATTTCAATGCTTCAATTGTCTCTGGATGCTTTGCGTAACATTTCGCCTTAATGGCTGTCCACAGAAAATAATCCAACGAACTCAAAGGCTCCCAAAGGCGGTCAATTGTCATTACAATTTCGGCTGATTATTCGATTTTCAAAAACAGAGCGTAAAATATCGATTTGATTCTCTTAAAATTTTGGAAACAAAAATTCTTAGAGCTTGCTCGTTTCGAAGAAAAAAGGGCCCACTGATGCTGCTAGCAAACAATTCCTAAACAAACTGTGACTCGTTGTGGATGCATTGGCTACTCAATAGTCACGTGTGTGAACGCCATATGCGGCAATTTTGAATATTGACATCGCCATAGAGAAAACACGATTTTTCGGCAAAAATTCGTCATCTCCTGCGAAAAACAATCTTCAGCCCATTGGGCGAAGCGAAAACGCAAATGTCAAACATAAACCTGAAAATAAAAATGAATGTTATTCTACCTTTTAAAGTCAAAGTAATCGGTAGATCAAATTTAAAATTTGAAATAGACCACCCTTTACTGTCATTCTATTAAAAAGTCAAATTCCCCCGAAAATTCCATTTCGTGACTGTTTTCCCACCCCTCTTGCTTCTCTATCCCCCTCGCCATCAGTTGTCAAAAGTCGTGCCTGTTTATTCTGGGTGTAAATCGGGGCGTATATATCTCTGATTAGATTAGACACTGTATGGCATTTCGGAGAATATTCACGCGATATCGGAATGATAAATTTGTATTGTCCGCCTTCTCCAAGTCCGATTAGTAGCCCCTTGAGTCCATGCCTCAGCAGAAATGATGGGTTTCATTCAACTTTGCCATTTCATTTTGCCAATCCATTCCAAAATAATTGCGAAACTGTACCACGTGAATAAACTGCACGAATGCCAACCCTCACAGGGTGTACCACTGTCTCCGACGTTGGCTGGTGGATGACGCTGACGATAATGACGCCAACGGACTGAACTGTTTCGTTCGGAGAGAGTGTGCTTGACACTGATTCATGACGCATTTGACACTTAGCACCCATCGCCCATCATCTATTTGCTTTAGATACCACTTGCTGGTTGTATTCATCATCATTTTGTTTCGTTTTTTTTTTTTGGTTTGGTTCTTCTGTTTGTTTGCGCATTTCCTTTCAGATGTCATTCCGTTTTCTTTTTCTGTTGATGTGCTGTGCACTTTTTTTTGTCCATTTCATCGTTTCTTCTGTCTGTTGTCTGCTTTTGTGTTTGTCATCATCAGTGACGATGTAGATTGTTGCGGATTAACTTGTCGCGCACACACACACACCCATATGTATGACCATGGGGATTGGGGATACATCCATGTGAGTGTTTGTGTCATTAGAATCTGAATGGGCGGTTCTTGATTATCAACCTTGCAATCCTATTACCAACCAAATTCATCAAAACATCTATCTGGCCTAACTCATTCACATACATTCACATGTGGGCCAGATATTTCCAAAGTGTCCACATCATAAATGAAAAGTTGTCCCAGACTTAGGTTCATCTATCAGGGAACGGTTGGACAAATGGATGATAAATTATGGCTGGATGAAAAATACATTAATTGTAGTCGCGTTTAAAGTTGAATTCCGCCCCGAATCGTGGCTTTTAAAGACTAATTCCTGCTATAGCTGTTACCATCATCAGCTACTCTGGGACTTGGTTATTTCTACTGGAGTCTGTGGAGTCGCCTTTTGAAGGTTCTCTTGCAAATTTCTTAGTGCCTTAGTGTTTTAGCCGAAGCACAGTGGGGGAACAACTTATTTATTATAATTACTTAGATTTTTGTCATCTTCCAAACGTCATTATTACGTTTTTACACTTTCATGGAATTTTTAAAAGTTATGAAACATTTTCAATGAAAATCTTAAAACTTAATATTCAATGAAATCTTTGTCAATTGACATACATATGGCCATGGACTGTTGTTGTGAAATATAAATGAACTCGGATATGCCAATTCCAAATGGTAGATTTATTTTAAAAAAAATTGCCCTCAAACAAAAAATGAAGAATGCCGCAAATGATGAATTCCCCAAAATAAATGAAAAATCACAATGGGAAAATTTCCCCCAAAAATTCTTGAAAATCCCCAAAAAACATGAAGAATGCCGCAAATGATGAATTCCCCAAAATAAATGAAAAATCCCAATATGAAAATGTTCCCCAAAAATATTAATAATGCCCCAAAATAAATGAAAAATCCCAATATGAAAATTTCCTCCAAATATATGAAGAATGCCGCAATTGATGAATTCCCCAAAATAAATGAAAAATCCCAATATGAAAATTTCCCCCCAAAAATATGAAGAATGTCGCAAATGAAATTTCCCCAAAAATTCTTAAAACTCGCCCAAAAATATGAAGAATGTCGCAAATGATGAATTCCCCAAAATAAATGAAAAATCCCAATATGAAAATGTCCCCCAAAAATTCTTAAAAATCCCCCAAAAACATGAAGAACGCCGCAAATGATGAATTCCTCAAAATAAATGAAAAATCTCAATATGGAAATTTCCCCCAAACAATTTATGACAAGTTGGTATCGGGCTTGCCTATGAGCTTGGGGGGATGTGGGTTCGATTCCCACCAGAGGCTTTGGTCTGTCGCTGCAAAAATCAAGCCAAATGGTCTTTGTCACCCGGTTTACCCTTGGACCCAAATTAGAATATAAATTTACTTTGTATTGTAATTAATAAATAAAAATTAAAAAATAAATGAAAAATCCCAATATGAAAATTTCAACCAAACAATTCTCAATTCAAAATCCCCCAAAATATTATGAAAAATACCCCCAAAAACAACATAATAAAAAAGAGTCGAGCGTGGAGGCGTGCGAAGTATGATTGACTTTGTTATGTAAATATCGCCAAAAAATGGTAAAACTCCCCAAAAATAAAAAATTGAGGAATTTTCGACCAAAAAAGAACTGAAAATGAAATGTAACTCAAAAAAAAATTGAGGAGTTTTTCATAGCGAAAAATCTCCAATTTTGTATGAGATTTTTTTTGGGGAATTCTTCTTCTTTTTTTTTTGGAGGGGTTTTTTCATTTGGGCAATTTTTCATATAACCCTGCAGTATCATTGTTACGTTTTGATACGCTCGTGTTCGAATTTACACAATGACTTTTTGTCTCCAATTTTTTAATTTCCTTTTTTCTCTTTGTGTCGAAAAGCAAAATGTGTAAAGTCAAATAGAAATTTAAAAAAAAAACCCTTACAGCCTGTTTTTTTATAAAACGAATGGGTTTTTCATTTCGTTAAAATAACGAACCGAAATTCTGTTTCTTCAGTTTTTTGTAACACGAAAGTCTGAGTTAAATTCTAATTGAATTGGTTTTCTTCTGTATTTTTTCTGAGTTATAGAAACACAATTCAGTTTCGTTTCGACTACAGACGTTTCCGTTCGTCTCAGACATATAAGTTTTATCAAAACAGGCTGTTAAATTTGTGATTTTGGATTTGTTTCTACACCGCAATCACCTCTACATCTTTTATCTACAAACTCGATCATGATTTTCAAATCAAGCTAAAAGTCATCGCGTAAATCGGGTCTCTTATGTACCTCTTTCCAACAAACTTAATGGACGTGATTTTAAAATCAAGCAAAAAGTCAACGTTACTCAATCGTCGTCTATAATCACCGTTCTCTCAAATGTGTTCGATAATTTCCCAATAATCCTTCTCTCAGTTACTACTCGGCTACTTCATCATGTTTCGACGCCACGTCAATGTACACATCAGACTTAGACTGCTTTTAATTTGTGACCTGGCCACTTGAACAGTTTTCTCCCTCCCATAGAGATATGAATGTGTGTACTTATGTCCTTGTATGTGAACGACACACACACACACATCAAGCCATCATTCGGGCGAGTGAATGTTTTTGAAAAATTATGCCTTAACATGTCATAAAAGTATGACAATGTGTATAAATATTAAGCTTTAATGATAAGCAGTTAGTCACTTATTGTCTTCATCCTCGAAGGCTCGAAATGAACGTGATTGCTACACATCGCTCGCCCTAGTCACGTTGCGATGAAGATTCCAATGTGATTGGTGATTATTCGCCGACGGACTAGGGGGAGGTAAGGGAGTGCGATGGATTGATTTTTGCACTGTTGTTGAAACTAAGTCGTTTAGTATTGACTGGAGACTATAATGCGCCAGTATTCCTATGTTCAAATACTGTGTTCAAATTTGAACAGAGCGGAAAATGTTAGCAAAATCATGTTGTACATAAATGACCGCAGTGAAGTTTTAGCCCAAACGAGGCACCCATCGCACCTACTGTAGGCAAATTTAAACAAAAAGTTCGTGAGACTCGTTGTTTCGTGTGCACCGACCAGCATGTGGCCGCAGTAGCCGAGAGAGGGTGTCTCGGTAGTGGAACATCGACTCGATATCTATCTCAACTACTCTTTTTTTTCACTCACCAGCCTGATGCTAATTTGGAAACAAAGACCTAGCGTTATTCTCGTTCTTAGTCAAATTAAGTCATTCAAGGCACATGACTATCCTTCCTTATTGGAACATTGTTTGGGCCTTAGAGCAGCTCCAAATGGATAACGATTGTCCCGGATAAATATTTGTTTCGTTGACAAAGCTCATTTTTACTAGGCTAACAACCCAAACTGCCGGATCTGAATGGAAAAAGCCCCTACACATGATCATTGAGAAGGCAATGCATTCTCAGGAGTGACAGGTTGGTGGGGATTTCAAAGACTGATAAAAATGATGTTGGAAACTACATCGCATGAAAAAACATTTTTGATGGCCGGATATTAAAGACTTGGACTTGGATCATCATTGTTTTCATCAGATGGGCGCGCCACAACCGATCTGTCATGCTCTTAGGTTAGTAACACTGTTTTAGGTTAGCAAATGTGTTTCCTGCCAGTTGAGACATTCAGAAATGCAAAACAAATGTCAACAAACACTCTTTCCTCGTTTGGGGCATCCCCTGAGTGTTGGCCTTCAAAAAAAAAAGCAGATCCTCTACCAAACCATACATCAAATTGAAACAGGAACCGAGGATCACCAAGGATTTGTTGCTGATAGGGTGACAGATGAGGCAGCCATGTGAATAATATCGTATTCCAAAAATAATGCGAATGTTTTCGAATAAACTAATAACAAACAAATGGATTCTTGATGATTTTTGAATTTCAAAAAATAATATATTTGGATCTACGGCCTTCAGCCACCTAGATCAAGGTTTTCACAGCAAAGATTTACTCTACTCCGATATTTTTATTAATACAATTAGTGCCAACTTGTCCTTACACCCTTGCTTGGGTCTTTATTTCCCAAAAGAATACTCAGATATTGTAATAGTTCACTAACTTTCTTTTGGAAGAATCGTGAACATGATCCTGTAGTGTCGACACCACCTTTTGCGTACTTGTTTTTTCCTTTTTTCTTTTGAGAATATTCGAAAATATTTGCCTGAAACTATTTGTGGCGTCTGACATTAAATAGCACACTGCTCTTGCATCATTTTCCATAATTATATGTTAATTAATTTTCGGATTTTTGTTTACATTATTTATGTCTAATGCTGTACAATTGATAAATCAATTGCGTAATTGATATCGCGCGATTCTGTGGATGCATGTGTTTGCCCCACGACCACATAATTATGATGACACATTATTTAATTCCACTAAATTGTGGCCGGCCTATGCAAATATGCGCCAATGTTGTTTGGATCAAATCATGCCACTGCAAATTTCCATCAAATATTAACAATTATTTGAAAACAAATAGTAGATTTTCAATTAAAATTAACCCGCGTTTCGTTTGTAGTATTTGACGTTGTAACCACAAATGTATTTGCAGCATGTTGCCAGTATTTCGCAAATTGTGCCTTGTCTGAATTTCTATAATTAGGTGCATTATGTGAAATTAGTGGTAAAATTGAAAAAAAAAATCGCCAATAAAAGGCAAACTGTGGAGAACGAATGAATGGGTCATCATTGATTTGTTGTCGGCATAGAACATACTTGTAGTACATATTTATAAAAGTGGCATCCATTTGTTAGTGTTTGTGCTCTTTTGATTGCAAAGTTGTCACTGCCACTGCAAGCCTCAAGCCAGCGACCTATCCTCGTTAACCATCAAACCCAACCCATGAAGTTAATCCATTTCTGGGTTTTCCAATCGAATGACAAATTTTATAGCGATTTTCACCCTTCCGATGAATGTTGAAGACTTCCAGGCAGTCTGTCTGACCTCTTCCCGCGATGAATGGGTTTTAGAGGTAGTTTCCAATTTTAAATGGGGATCTAATATCACTCAGTTGAGCAGGGATCTCATGTACATTGATTGTAATCTGGTGTTTACATACATCTATCGAAAAACGTATCCTTAGTTTCTCCCGTTGGTCCATCGTGAGCGCCTAAAAAAGTCGTCGTCATTCATCTTACCCAGGTAACGAAATTGTTGGGGTATTTGCTGACTCTCGTCGTAATTAATACAGACCAGGTTTTCGGAAAGAGAAACATGATAAATAATATAAACTTTTTTGTTTAAAAGCTTTTTGTACCAAAACCAACTGTATCGTATTGCAAGTACTGGCATTTCTTTTAAAATTAACGGATTTTTTTTTAAAATTTATTTATTAATAACAATACAAAGTAAATTTATATTCTAATTTTGGTTCAAAGGGTAAACCGGGTGACAAAGACCATTTGGCTTGATTATTGCAACGACAGACCAAAGCCTCTGGTGGGAATCGAACCCACAACCCCCACGCTGATAGGCAAGCACGCCACCTACTCGCCTACCGGGGCGCTTTTTTTTTTAATTTATTTAAAATATTTAAATTTGCATACGAAGGATTATCCATTTTGAGTTTTCAATAGTATACGTAAATAAAACACATATAAAATATTTTTTTTTTTTCATGATATTTCTTTTTTATTATAAAGTCTGAACGTTGACATTATGTGTGAAACACTACATCATTTAAATGACCACCAGGCGAAGTGTTGCAAGCAGAGGTGATCAAAAACACTTCATTGGCAAAATAGAAACGCTTAATTTTTTTCAGAAATTTTTGCAAAATTTTTTTTATTTTTCTCAGAAATTTTTGTAAAATTGATATATAGAAATTATAATTTTCATTAAACTGATGTACATCACATTGAAGAAAACTGAAAGGAAAATTATGTTCAAATTCATAAAATTAGTGTAAGAATTCATCAAATTGATGAATCCTTTTTCTATGTAGCTTGTTCGCTTCCGACAGAGTAGGATCATTGCTGATGATTTTATGATGTTCGATTTTAAAGAGAACTAAAATGTTTTATTTTTGTTTTAAGAGATCCTCCCGTTGTGATGACCACTGCTCTAACGAACAGGGCTAGAGCAAAGCTGCTGTTTTATGAACTCCTCCTCATTTTCATCCTGACAGCCTCTGCAGAAGTCACATTACAATAGTCGTATTGCATGCTTTCCAATCAGATAATGTCCAGTCGGCTACAAGTAGTGAGTAGTGAGCGACAGCATTGTGTGCGAACATACCATATCTAATGGATTGAATGCAAACTCGCACAGTAAAAGCTTACAAGTGGCTAGAATCAAGTTAGTCTCGAGCTAGACCTGCAATTCTCTGACATGTCCCTGAGGACCGGCACCCACACTAGGTAAATAAGGAACATACAAATTCTTTCCAATTAATTGTGTCTAATGCTAAAACTTTCAGTTGCCTCTTGCTAAGTCTTTATGTATCAGCATCAATAACGGTCAACGCAATCTGCTGCTCCCTTACGGATTTCACTCTATTGGTGTTATATTTATATATTTTTCTTCATTGGCTTCTCAGAGTCTACACTATGATCGCTTATTGGTGTGTTTTTTTTTTTTGTCAGACGCATTTATTACAAGATATAATTGGCCAGAATATGGTTGGGATTCTTCGCAAGCATCGGTTGGTAAATACCACAACTGCGTTTTCTATCTTTACTCGCTGCGTTTATACGATTATCTACCCTTCAACTGTAAAAATTTTTGAATTTTTTTACCATGATTTCGTCAACCGTACTAACTATTTGTCACTGGATTGTCAGCACTTGTTGACTCTGGATTAATAATACGATTACTGAATGTGTTTGGTGTTATTAACCGTCTTGGGTGTTATGAACCCAATCTCTGGATAATAGAAAACATTCGCATTATTTATGGAACCCAACTTCGACTTGACCTCCACGGCTGCCTTTGCAGGCTTCATAGTAGCGCAACCTGCCCAGACGTGAGCGTTCCTCTGGGATGAGGAAGTCCCTTTGTGTCCACAATTTCGTTGATTACTTTTGAATATATCCGGTAATTGAATTGTCTGTTTGCTTTATATTTTTTTTTGTTGTAAACCAATGTGTGCTTTGTATAATTTCATAATAATTAATAAATTTAAAAATTAAGGATATTTTTGTTGGACAGTTGGTTTAGATAAGTTTTTATTTTTGTCTGTGTCTGTATGTGTGTGTGTGTGTGTGTGATGGCATGTATGTATGCAAATCTATTAGCATATTTAAATGTTTATAATATCATTATGGCATTACTGATATTATAATTATCAACATCATTTACAAAGTTTTTTTTTTGCCATCAATCCTCTACCACAGGATGAATATAAACGTGGTTAGTTAAGGCGTTTGCAGCACTTTGGTAAGATTTTGGGACAACCAAGAGATATACATGAAATTGTTGATACCTCTTGCCATATTTTCGACACTATGCTTTTCTAGAAAAGTTGTATGTGACTTAGAGATTAACCTTTTACTCGTAATGTCGTCGACATTAACTGAGTGGAAACAGCCGGTGAAAAATGTTTAATGGTCTAATACGATCCTGGGATACGTGGGTAATTGTAGCATTCATCGCGTATACACGTTTTTAAGTAAGCCGTCATTAACTTAAGGTATTTGTAAATTCGTTGCAACCGTCGAAAAAGTATTATGGGTTTTTTTGTGCCAATACATAGAACATAACGTTACTACGTAATAATATCATTATAATAATTGGTTTAATTAATATAAATTAGTATATAAACATATATATATATGTTTTTTTTGAACAGCTAATTGGCATAAAGAGCTTATCTGTCTGTTCGTATGTGGACTTTTTCGTATTTATTTGCTCACCACAAATTGAATTTCACAAGCAATTGCATTATGTACAGTTGAAAATAGATTAAATTAATTGTAAGGACTTTTAATATCATTCAAAACTAATTCCAGGCAATAATCTGCTCGGGCTCAAATGGGTTGTAACGACTACAAATCGTCTGTATAAGTGTGGTTAAGTTAAGTTCGGTCTATGTTCCTTATAGGAATTTTCAGGAATAAATATATACATCATGGTGAGAAATCTAATATGTCACTGTCAGCGTTAGCAGGTGTGGTTATAAAAATAATAGGGCATGGATCTCAAGCATAATTCCCATAGGAAAATTCTCCTAATTTCTCAAGGATTCATGCAAATATTTAGTTTAATCTTTTAATGAAATAGGTATCGATCAGTGAGTAGAAAAGAGGATATCGGCCACAGTTTACCTTTCACCGCTTTACGCTTGAACAACGTTCGAAAATAATCCAAACAAATTTCCAAAGTCAATTCTGTGTAACCCAAATACTCTGTATATTGAGAACAATTTTAGGACAAACGCTCCCAAACTGAAATCAGCTGTAAACAATTTGCTGACAGCAGAAAAGTGTAGCTGCCGTATCTGTGAGTGTACGACTCCGTTCAGGATCATCGACTCGCCATCGATCTCATCAGCTGAACATTTAAGCGGTTACTGGAAAGGACATTTCGGTTAACGGTGAGTGTGATTTTAGTGACAGCTGTCATTTGTGGACAACTGTAATTTTCTTGTTATTATCTTATATCTTATCTTCTTCTTCTTAATATATATTTACCCTCGACACTGATTCACTGACTCTGTCACGCAGTACGTAGGAATTTAAATAGGCATTCTATAATTTTCCAAATTTTTTTTTTTACCAAAAATTTTTTTTTTTCCAAAATTTTATTTTACAAATTTTTTTTTTCATCTAAATTTTTTTTTTCCATAAAATTTTTTTTTTCCACAAAAATTTTGGTTTTCAACGAAATTTTTTTTTTTCAAGAAAAATTTTTTTTTTCAACAAAAATTTTTTTTTGAACAAACATTTTTTTTTGAACAAACATTTTTTTTTTCAACAAAATTTTTTTTTTCAACAAAATTTTTTTTTCCATATTTCAACGGGCGCCATAGGCGCATTACAACTTACTAGTTATTAATAACAGCTGTCATTTTGTGGACAACTGTCATGTTATTGACAGATGCAATTTTACCGACAGCTGTCATGTTATTGACAGATGCAATTTTACTGGCATCTCTCATTTTACTGACATCTCCCATTTTATGGAAAACTGTAATTTTATGAACAACTGCGGCTTCTATTTTAAAAAAGGGCAACACATTTTTGAGAGTTTTTCTTTTATTACCAGAATCTATTGGCGTAGAGCCGGTCTTCTCTTAATCATGCCCAAAAGGATTGTCAATGAATTCACCGTTATCGTTTCTGTTTAGTACTACAAACATCTGCATTTTCTTCGAGGCTTCATTTTGCGTAATGTTAAGAAAACTGACATGTGCCATTCTAACCGTATGGTGAGGCTATAATAAGTTATTAATATTTTTCACGTACTATATAATAATATTTAATAATAAATTTTAATATTTCGGGAGGTAAATCTTATACATTATTAAATAGAAACTTTTAGATTGTTGCTCAAATATTTAAATTGTATTCTCCTGCCTCAGACTGTGGTTCAAGTTCACATTTTCTGCCTTCACAGTTCTTATTTAAGTACCTACGAAAAAAAAGCCAACACCGAAACAACATCGATTTGATAAGGAAGAGGAGAGTCTACGTCAAATTTCGGCGAATGTTACAGTGGTAATGTTGACTGTGCCACATAATGATGCTGTGGCACGGCCTTAACAGTTTACCTTAAACCACAAAAATTGTAAAAAAAACACACACACATTTATCGTCCAACTTGGCTTCTAAGTGAACCGTTATTGTCTTGCAGATAAACAGTTCAACTTTTTTACTGTTATTGATAATGCTTATGAAAGCATAACAATTTAATTGAGATTACTCCCCGGATGATTTAGTCACTGTGTGCGTGTATGCTTCGGTGCGAAGGAATAACATAAGAAAACTGTTGTCTTTAAATTGCTTATGGGTTTTAGGGAGCGTATGATTGATATTCAATTTGGAGCGTATGATTTATATAAAATTGATATAGTATGAATGAGATAACTTGTATTTTCTTACACGGGATATTATAGAATTTTTGGATACAAAGGGTCTTTCTCTTTTAAATTTATGTTAAACAGACATTTAAAATGGATAGTTATCAAGTGTTTAGAAATTACTGCAGTACAGAGCATGGAACTACATCCATGTCGGTCGTACGAATACAAAAGCTTCAGCCAGAGAGGCCTTGGAAGGCAACTGCCAAAGAAAGAGCAGACAGGGAAGGCCGAGACGTAGTGGAAGTACAAAGTCGAAGAAATCATTTGATTGACAGCTGTTATTTTATTGTTAAAATTATAGAAAACAATTTTCTGTATTAAATTTCACTATATATGTAAATATGACAGCAGCTAAACTTGCAAAAAGTGCAAAATTTTGGCGTTATTTAGTTGCAGACTAACATTTTATCCACAGGGTTTAGATAATTCGAAAACGACCCCAAAAAGGTCGAGATGGATTAACATCACTCTGAACCACTGGCATCAGCTCATCTAATCAAAATAGACTGCATGCTAAATGCCAATGAAGTTAAATGGTAAACGTTTATCTGAACAAAATCAAATAAAGGCAGACGCTTCGTCATAGATGGCGATTATTAAAGTTTTAATGAACTTTGCATAACAGCAATTTGGTCCTATCAGGATTCTCCCATTTACGCTTTGTGTCCTTCGGTATACAAAAAAAAGTGCCATTTCGGTTTGCAAGTATTGTTGTCGGGGCACTCTATGGCTGGGATAGCCTGGTTGTGATGGTGTGCGCGTAAAGGACACACCAACACAAAATGCCATAAAATTGCTGACTGGAGTACTTTTCGTCATTACTTTGATAAGGTACTCATTGACACACACACACACACACATCCACCCACCTACACACGTGCATACTCCGACAAAAACCAGGAATAGCAAGAACAACAAAAAAATATACTGAGTAGATGATGACTAAAGATGAGAGAAACTGTTGAAAACCACTTCAGAAAATTGTCAACAACAGCTTTGCCCAAGAACAGAATGATCTCATGAAGTTTTGTGGATAGAGGTTTATTTTTGTGTATGTGTATGTGTGTGTGGTGGTTTAAGACAAGCATTTATGGGTATTCACAGTATCCGATTGACTCTCAAGACGATGTGTATACTGTAAGACTGCTGCCTTGCGGACAGTACTTTGTCCTATAGTTTGTTGGCATTTTCAAAGACTCACTGAGGATCCTGCTTCTGAGACGAACTAAAAATGTGGAGATTGTGCGGAAATTATAAAAGGTTTTCCAACAGGAGGTGTTATTTGGAATCTCTCAGTATTTTGGTAGCTGTTACTTTTGAAGCCTTTAGTCTTTGACATTTGACAAGTAGAAACGACGCCATTACTAAAAATGGAACGATAGACACGCTTCAACAACGCATTAAAATTATTAAAATTCACTACAAAAATGGTGAAAATCTTGCAGTCACAGTTCGGAAAATTAAAGCATTTTTGGGTCGTCGTGAAGCACCGCAATACAGAAATTGGTGGGAAAATTCGAGCAACTAGGACAAGTTAGTGATGTGCAGAATAAAACCCGTGCACGTCGCTCAAGAACAACTGAGAATATTGATACTGTAGCCACAAGTGTTGAAGAAAACCCAGGTTGGTCCATTTCTCTTCGTTCTTTGGAATTGGACTTTTTAGAAACGAAATTTCAGCGTATTTTGCATAAAGACTTGTGTCTTAAGGCTTATAAATTTCAGTTAACACAAAAACTCAAGCCGGTCGATTATTAACAACTGCGTGTCTTTGCTGATTGGGTCCTTGGAATGCATGAAAATTATCCGGAATTCCATCGAAAATCAGCTTGACTGATGAGGTCATTTCCTCCTCGGAGGCTACGCCAACAAGCAAACTTGTCGCATCTGCAGCTCGAAAAACCCAAGAGTTATTGTTGGGGACCCTCTCCATCCTCAACGTGTGACTTTGTGGTGCGGTTTATGGTCCGGCGGGCTCATTGGACCTTACTTTTTAGAAAATGAGAAATGGATTGCGCTATCGAGAGATGATTAATGTTTTTTTATGGTGGGAGTATAATGATATAGATCTGGACAAAGTTTACTTTCAACAAGACGGCGCTATGTGCCACACAAGCAACGAAACCATTGCTCTTTTACGAAAGAATGTTCCGGACCATGTTATCTCTCGAAGAGGTGATCACAATTGGCCACCGAGATCTTGTGATTTAACACCTTGCGACTTCTTCCTTTGGGGCCACATGAAAGATAAGGTCTACGCCAACAGTTCAGTGTCGATTCAAGACCTCAAAGATAGAATTCGTGAGGCTATCGAGGACATAGGGCAGCCACTTTTCGAGTTGGTTATGGACAATTTCTTGAATAGGATATGGTACTGTAAGCGTGGTCGTGGTGGCCATTTGGCTAATGTTGTTTTTCATTATCAAGGGCAGACCTTCTTCTTTATTATGAAATAGACATTCGATCGTATATTTAAAAAAAAATTTCATTTTTCGGCACATTGATTTTAATTATCTGTATCTTATTTTAATTGTAATATATGTGGCTTTATTATAAAATTCAAACAATGTGAATTTTTTCCACAAAAAAAAAAAAAAAAATAATGTGTCGTAATTTTGTTAACAATTCAAAAACTGTTCTTCAGAATCAGATGTGCTAAAGGAATTTGATTTAATTTAATTTATTGATTATTTTTTCTTAAAATTTTATAAAGAAATCAGACTACTTGCTTTCAAGTTATGACAATTTGTGTCTTTAAACAACAATCTATCCATATACCCAGAGAAATCTACTAATTTGATTGTCTCCGGATCTCTGGTGTTTTGTTATTGATCCATGTTTCGCCAACGCTTTGGAAATGGTTAAGTGTGAGTAATCGCGGCACCCATCTCGAGTATTTATTTTCATATTCAGATAAAACGTATTGTATCCGCTTTGTTGACATTCAACCAGTATCAGACACTTTATATACTCGAACTAGTAAGTTGTAATGCGCCTATGGCGCCCGTTGAAATATGGAAAAAAAATTTTGCTGAAAAAAAAAAAAAATTTTGGAAAAAAAAAAATTTTGTTAAAAAAAAAAAATTTTTGGAAAAAAACAAATTTTTTGGAAAAAAAATTTTTTTCTTGAAAAAAAAAATATTTGTTTTGAAAAAAAAATTTTTTCTTGAAAAAAAAAATATTTGTTGAAAACAAAAAAAAATTTTGTTGAAAAAAATTTTTTTGCGGAAAAAAAAATTTTGTAAAAAAAAAAAATGGGGAAAACACAATTTCTGTACAAAAAAAAATATTATTTTTTTTATTATTATTATTTATAGAATTATAGAATGCCTATTTAAATTCCTACGTACTGCGTGACAGAGTCAGTGAATGAGTGAATCAGTGTCGAGGGTAAATATATATTAAGATTGTCCGATAGTCCATAATCATTTCTTGGGTTTTATCGAAAATATATTGGATCTGAATGAAATATCTGTGATCTAAACAAACAACAATCATTGCACGCGACTCAAACTGTATTTTATTTTTTTATTTTCTCTCTGTCTCCAATTGTTTGACCAGATACTGTTTGGTAGTTGGGTGCAAACTACAAGTGGTAAATTTCAAGTACGATTATCTGCGAATACTTGAACATCTCGTTTGTTTTTTCACGACTATTCAAGTGATATTGTTTCGACAGACGACCGTGAGGATATTAACGAAAAAAATATTGATAACATGAAAAGAAAAACAAATTTTAAATAAAACTTAACAAAACGGCATTTCAAGGACTTGCAAAATTAGTGGTCAAGCTTGTTGACGCCACTACGACAAATTAATCTTTAAAGTTTTCCATATCGAACAAGAAAACTCAACAGTTTTATTACTTGTTTTAGATTTGTTTTGGGAAATCGGGTAAAGATTCTAATAGTATATTTATAGAGAACATTTGTATTGGAGAATAGTGCAGTCTAATTAACATTGCCAAAAAGAATCGACCTGCAGTCTGCCTCAATCGTATCTCCCATTTTGAGGTTTTATCATTTTTGCTGAAAGTATAACACTGAACTAGCTCCAGTGATTTGTATGAGCTGTGGCTGAGGTTTTTGTTTTTAAGATAAACATACAATAAATATTCTTGTGGGTGACAAGACGGCATTGTTTGTTTTAGGGATAGGCGACGAGGATGGTGATAATGAGAGGAATTTTCCACAAGATGTTATCCATGTGTGGGTTGACCAAACAACCCCTTTACGCATGCGACTATCGCGTTCTCATACCGGCTTTAGGTTTAGTTTAGGTAGTGATTTCATTTTTAGATGTAACAAGCAGAGTTGGAAATGGTTGTCCACTGCCAAGCTGATGATCTTTACGAAACTCTTCCCATTGGTTGGGTGGCATCGCTGTTCAGATGGTGGGAAATCATTGTCTTATCAGCTTATCAAGTGCTACTAAGTATGTGACAAAACGGAAACAAAATTGTGTGAACGTTTTACTTTATAGAGTTGTCATATCATCGGGAGAGATAGCCTTATCGTTAGTAGATGTCTTATCTTACTTCAAATGCAACGTCACTTTATGAGGCATCAAAGGCCCCACATTAGCTATGAGAACCATCTGAACATCAGAAGATAAGAGATGCGAAATGTTTATTAACCTTGGCACGTTCAAAAACCCACTTTGTGGAGATTTTATATAATGTGAACGTATTGCAAATCTTTATACTTCTTTGATAATTAGGAGTAGGTCAACCGCTATTTAGGGGACCTACAATAAGTAAGCGAATCTTGGGTTGCGCATTTGAAGTTTTACTTATTCAAATGGCCATATTTTTTTGGTGTAAAATTATTTTTTACTTAGTCAAATTACAAAATGTTTGAAAATAATCAAAATTTCAGTATCCATTTACTTTAGCTCGATGCCTTGACTATGGTCTTCAAGCCGTTAGAAAATGAGTTTTGATTCATTCCCTTACAATGACTTTCATCAAGCGCATTTATATTGACATATTTGTAAGGGCTCGCCTTGTTCTCGAAAATGACCTATCAGACTTGTGTCTGGCTACTTCGAATGTCGAAATGAACGGAATGAGCTGTGGAATATGGTTTTTAACCATTCTTGATTCATACGAACTTGTTGGAATGCCCATGGTCTACGATTGAAATGTTAGCTTCTAAAGCAGCTTCCAAAACATGTCTCCGATAATAAGTCGCATCTTCCTTTGGGGCCACGTGAGAGATAAGGTCTACGCCAACAGCCTAGCGTCGATTAAAGACCTCCAAGATAGAATTCGTGATACTATCGAGGACATAGAGAAGCCACTTTGCGATTTGATTATGGAAAATTCCATGAAAAGGATATGGTCCTGTAAGCGTGATCGTGGTGGCCATTTGGCTAATGTTGTTTTTCATTATTAACGACATGCCTTCCACTTTATTCTGAAATAAACATCAGATTATTTATCTCAAAAAATGACACTTTTCTTTGAATACCAAAATAACACCTCTTGTTGGAATACCCTGTATATACCCTACTATCCGAAGGGTAACGGTATTTAAAGTATCGCCATTTTTGCTCACAGAAAACACTGTGCTGTGATTTGCACTTTCGTTGAAGATAATCCATTTAGTTTAAATAAATTCAATACCAATACAGCCAGTTTTATTTTTTTTTTGTACATATGGAGATACAGACAATTATTTTTTTAATTATTACTTTCATTCATTGTTTCTCTTTACAACACACAACACGAGAACACTGGCCCGTCATCTTATCTACTGCCCAATGCCGATTGATTTATTACCAGCAAACATTTCATCTATGAATAGAGATAACACTGCATCTCTAAAACAATTTGATTTGGTTTTCCAAATGTTTTAGTTCACATTTAGATCTCCATCAAGTCACATCAGTACAATATACAATTGTAGCTCATTGAAAATAATGCTTTCTACATATGACAGTGTCAATAAAGTGTGGTCGGGTGCTTCGGTGGAAGCTGTCTATAATCACAAATGTTCCCTGGGTCAGATACTCTTTCATCAGTTGATGAATTTCGCCAACAAAGTAATTCAGGTAAGTCCAGTGAGTGGGATCTTTGACACTTTCAAGTGTAATTCAAACAGAAACGATTGAAATTCCGATTGTTTATAAAATTTGAATAGAAATGATTTCTGTGGGAAAAAAAAACAAACTACTTGGAACAAATTATTGATACGTATTTCTTCAAGCTTAAAATTAATTTGGATCTTCCTTTATTGAACATGCATAGAATGGACCGCAATTAGATTTTGAAAAATAGGTGAGAAGATTTTTGTAAAAATTTTGCACAGGGTTTTCCAACAAGAGGTGTTAGTTTGGTATTCAAAGAAAATTATAATTTTGTGAGATAAATGATCGGATGTGTATTTCATAATAAAAAGGAAGATATGCCGTTAATAATGAAAAACAACATCAGCTAAATGGCCACCACGACCACGCTTACAGGATCATATCCTTTTCATGAAATTTTCCATTACCAAATCGCAAAGTGGCCCTCGATAGCCTCACGAAGTATATCTTTGATTCGCTGGGCTGTTGGCGTAGACCTTATCATTCACGTGGTCCCATAGAAAGAAGTCGCAAGGTGTTAAATCACAAGATCTTGGTGGCCAATTGTGATCACCTCTTCGAGAGATAACACGGTCCGGAAACATTTCCCATAAAAGAGCAATGGTTTCGTTGCTTGTGTGACACGTAGCGTCGTCTTGTTGAAAGTAAACGTTGTCCAGATCTATTTTACATCTCTACAAACCGAAAAGTTAGCCCAGTGCAATATCTGTACTGCCAAAAAAGGGCACTTTACAACTGTACCAAATTACAACAGTCGTGTGTGTTTCTACGTCAGCGGATCTTGTGTTAGCGGAGTGGAAACACATTTGGTCAGTACCTGGTTAGTGAAAATATGAATAAAGTTCTGACTGCATTGAACCGAAACCGGTTTGACAACTTTGTCTATTTTGCTGGTGCTCGATGTTAATCGATCAATAATAAAGGGTGTTTTTTATTGGGGTATAGAACTTTAAGTTGGCATCACTTTTTTAACTGGCGGCCATTTTGTCAGCTGTCAAGTGATTAATATTTAGTTTGATTTGCCATTTCATCATGAACAGGTTGACAAAAGAACAACGCTTGCAAATCGTGCAAATTTATTTCGAAAGTAATGGTTCAGTTCGCGAAGTTCACCGCAAGCTCCGTCCATTTTATGCCATTACATCCACAAAAACTGACTGTTTGGTGTGCTCTATGGGCTGGTGGAGTCATTGGGCCATACTTCTTCCGAAATAATGCTGGAGAGTCAGTTACCGTTAATGGAGACCGGTATAGAGCCATGATAACCGACTATTTTGTTCCCGAATTGGATGGCATGCATGTGGATGAGTTGTGGTTCCAACAAGTGTTTGAAAATTGGACCTGTAGAATTGGCTTTATTCGAGCCAGCCGCGGCGGCCACATGCCCGAAATCATATTTAAACATTAATGGCATAAAATTATCCTTCCAATAAAGCCAAATTGATGGACATTTAAACGATTTTCTTGTGTTTTATTTCAATTCGAAGTTCTATACCTCAATAAAAAACACCCTTTACTTCGATAGTTTAAGCTATGCTTGCTCCGCACACAAATATGTTATCTACCGGTGATGACGTTGTTGTAATTGCTCTTGCAAGTAATGAAAACAAGTGAGAAAGTTTCGACATCCTAAGTAAAAAACGTTCCCCCAATTGTTTTCAGATTGACGACACTAACAAGACATCGGTCACCGGTCAACAGGCGCTCACATGGGGCATACGCATCGCACAGCATCTGAAAAAAATGCAATTGGACCATAACGATATCATTGGAATATCAGCAAGTAACTCGACTTATGTCATGCCGCTGGCACTGGGTTGTTTGTTCAATTCCAGTCCATTTCACGCAGTCAATCCGTTGTTGGACGATGGTAAGGTTAAGGTTATTAACATATGACCAACATTTGAGTTGATTCCTCTTTCCCCCCCATTTTAGATACTATTGCCCACTGTTATGGTCTGACAAAGCCAAAGATAGTATTTTGTTCGGGCAGTGAATATGGGAAAATAAAAAAAGCCACCGAATCGTATAGACCACTGATTTATACCGTCAGTGAACACATTGTGCATGTGCCCAGCGTTCTAGATCTTTTGGAGCAAACGGAAACTGAAAGCCAGTACAAGTAAGTCAATCTTTGTGGGGGGGGGGGGGCATTTTGTTTGCTAGTGGTTAACTGGTTATGTGTACGGATTTCTCTCATAGACCCGAAAAGTTATCACTGGAAGCCGGCCGACAAACTGTGGCTATATTGTGTTCGTCGGGAACTACGGGAAAACCCAAAGCTGTTTGTTTATCGTCTAAACTACTCTTGGCCGACGATTGGTAAGTGAGTCGAAGAATACAAATGTGTAATGAAGATAGTAAGGTACAGTTACTTAGGTGAAATTCAAAGATGATTTGGCAATTTTGCATATTTATAAAAGTTATTTGAATATTTCGAAAATATGAAATGCAAACCACAAATTGAAATATTGAGGAGCATCGCAAACGTTTTAGGGATCACGAATTTTATAGATATGACCGAAGAGACATGGTGATTGGAAAATACACGTCTCATAGTGCCAAACGATCCCGTTTACCCTTTTCGATAACAAATTTTTCTTCAGCAACTTGCATCTTGGGCCATGACCGTTAGACAAGTGTATTCGAATGACATCTTCGGCAAAGTACCCTCAACTGTTTGAAAAAATAAGCAGTTAACCAACATTAAAGGGTGTTCACTGAGATTCTCAGAGGTTATTATTAACTAGTAAGTTGTAATGCGCCTATGGCGCCCGTTAATTTGCTTGAGAAAGTATTTGTTACTTAATTTTAAAAATTTTGTAAAAAATATTTTGAGAAAACTAGTTTGTAAAAAAAAATTTCGAAAAAAAATAAAATTGGAAAAAAAATTGTTGTTGAAAAAAAAAATTTTGTTGAAAAAAAAAAAATTTGGAAAAAAAATTTTGTTGAAAAAAAATTTTCTTGAAACAAAAAATTTTTGTTGAAAAAAAAAATTTTGTGGAAAAAAAAAATTTTGTTGAAAAAAAAAAATAGTTGAAAAAAAAAATTTGTTAAAAAAAATTTTGTAAAAAAAAAATTTGGGGAAAACACAATTTCTGTACAAAAAAAAAATATTATTTTTTTTATTATTATTATTTATAGAATTATAGAATGCCTATTTAAATTCCTACGTACTGCGTGACAGAGTCAGTGAATCAGTGTCGAGGGTAAATATATATTAAGATTTTATAACCAAATTAGCTGATAGCTAGCATATCATGAACCACCTTAAATAATTTTTTTCTTTAATTTGAAATCGTTTGAAAATTCAAAATCTTTGAAAATCAAATCTTTGTCGCACTATCCTCACTATGCTCCTCGAACTAAATCGATTTTTTCTCTCCACCCTAATACATATGAATTAACCTTCTCCCTAGGTTCAATATCAATGACAGTGTCTTTTACACAGCCAGCGGCTTGGATTGGGCAACCGGCGTGTACTTTTTCGTTAACAGCTGTTTGCGTGGTTACACGCGCATTATTCACCAGGGAAATTTCGAAGTGAATCATTTTCTCGACCTGGTGGCAAAATACAACATTACCAGTGCTTTTCTATCGCCACGTTACGTCGCAGCTTTGCTACAACATCCACGTACGTCGCGTCATGCGTTGTCACCATTGCGCACGATTGTCTATGGAGGCAGCACTTTGACCGACGCCAGTTCAAAGAAACTCGCCGAACTCTGCGCTGATGTCATTAAGCCCTGCTTCGTTTATGGCAGCACCGAAATGTTTTTTGTCGCTTCGAGTGTGGGCAATGACAAACCCAAATCGATTGGCAAGCTATCGCATGGCTTTAAGTTGGCCATCGTTGATGAGAGCGGTGAACGACTGGCCCACAACGAAGTGGGCGAAATTCTCCTACAAAATCCAAATCCCTGGATTGGTTATTATGGCAACCGCAGTGAAAGCGAAAAATCCGTAGACGCTGAGGGCTGGTACCATACCGGAGACGTGGGCTACATGGATGAGGATAACGATCTTTTTATAGTCGATCGCAAGAAGGAAATTTTGAAATATAAAGGTTTCCATTTCTGGCCCCGAGAAATTGAGGACGTCATTGCCGAATTGCCCGCGGTACGAGATGTGTGTGTTGTGTCAGTATTTGACGATAGCAGAGGGGATCTGGCCGGGGCGTTGGTGGTGAAGACCCAGGGTGGCACATTAACCTCGCAACATGTCATTGATCACGTTGGGGAGCAGTTAAAAGGACCGCACAAACAATTAAATGCGGGTGCTTATTTCGTGGATCGACTGCCGCAGAATCAGAATGGTAAACTCCAGAAGAATGTGGCAAAAGAGATGTTGCAGCAGCTTGTCGATTCCAGCAATGCGGGAAATTGATTGCAACGTGCTGCTAAAAAGGAAAACAAGAACGCTGTATAGGATATATTTAGAACGGGTGGCGCAAAAGTAATCCTCCTATCAGAAAATGCTATACATTTTGCGATTGGCCCCTAATGTCAGTGGCAACTCTGGCGGCGGCCATTTACATGACATCATATTCTCGACTTGATGTAAAAACAAATTAAAAGACCAAATAAAAATAATCCACAAGAAGAATCAAAGTTTTTCATTTTTTTTTTAATTGCAGCCAAAAAAACATCATAAGTTTACTTTTGCGCCACCTGCTATTTAGGAGGCGAGTAATAAAAATAACGGAAAAACACTAATATGTACCACATGTTGTAATTATTGGCCACCTTTTGTGAAGATTGGTAAAATTTTCATAAGTACTTGTAAAGATTGGGTGACCACTATTGTGGTGAATTTTTTCTACTATTGGCCATAAGTTGGCATCGCTGTTTTCAGCCCCAGCCATTTTGATAGCTGTCATGTAGTTTATGTATCGTTTGGTTTGTCATTTCAAGCATTGAAGCGTCACTTGCAGCGAAATCGTCGTACATTCTGTAAATGAGGCCAACACAATTATTCATATGCGATTTTTGTTCATCAACGCTTAAAAGCTCATTTGGAGGGAAGCTAATTTGAGGGACTGCTGAGACTCGACACAGTGGCCCCAAAAGTATTATTGTCGTTTAACATTGATGGTCATCAAGGCTTTTTTTTAAAAAAAAAATGTTTATTTACATTATGTTGTAAAGGTTTTCCAACAAGAGGTGCTATTTTGGTATTCAAAGAAAAATGAAATTTTTTGACATAAATGATCTGATGTTATTTCATAATAAAGAGGAAGATAGTGAAAAACAACATCAGCCAAATGGCCACCCCGACCACGCTTACAGGACCATATCCTTTTCATGGAATTTTCCATAATCAAATCGCAAAGTGGCTGCCCTATGTCCTCGATAGCCTCACGAATTCTATCTTTGAGGTCTTCAATCGACGCTGGACTGTTGTCGTAGACCTTATCTCTTACGTGTCCCCAAAGGAAGAAGTCGCAAGGTGTTGAATCACATGATCTCGGTGGCCAATTGTGATCACCTCTTCGAGAGATAACACGGACCGGAAAAATTTCCCATAAAAGAGCAATGGTTTCGTTGCTTATGTGGCACGTAGCGCCGTTTTGCTGAAAATAAACATTGTCCAGATCAATATCATCCAACTCCGACCATAGCAAATCATTAATCATCTCTCGATAACGCAAGCCGTTCACCGTAACTGTTGATCCAACCTCATTTTCGAAAAAGTTAGGTCCAATGACTCCGCCGGACCATAAACCCCACCTAACAGTAACTCGTTGAGAATCGAGAGTCATCTCAACAATAGTTCCTGGGTTTTCCGAGCCACAGATGCGATGCGAATTTTGCTAGTTGACGTCAAGGAGGTCAAGATGATTTTTCGATGGAATTCCGGATCATTTCTATGCATTTCAAGGTCCCAATCAGCAAAGACACGACGTTGTTGATAATCGGCCGGCTTGAGTTTATGTATCAACTGAACTTTATAAGCCTTAAGACCCAAGTCTTTATGCACAATACGGTGTAATGACGTTTGTGGAATGCCCAATTCCAAACAACGACGAGGAATGGACAAACCTGGGTTTTCTTCAACACTTTTGGGCTACAGCAGCAACATTCTCACTTGTTCTTGAGCGACGTGCACTGGTTTTATTCTTTACATCACTATCATGTCCCAACAGCTCGAATTTTCCCACCAATTTCTGTATTGCGGTCCGACAGGGTGCTTCACGACGACCCAAAAATACTTTAGTTTTGCGAACTGTGACTGGGGGCTTGAATTGGTGCTCATTACTTACCACTTACCACATTGCGTGGCAATCTCAACCCGGCTGCTGCGGTCCAAAGAGTCACAGAGGTCTTTGGTAGGTCCCAACCACTAACCACGCCGACCTTCACGGACTTGACCGATAGTCAAATGAATACGAATGAGAGAGGTGGATCTCATCCGCCAAAAAAATAGATTGGGTTCACAGTCTGACCCAACAGGTCAAAGTCAATGAAAATAAGAAATAGAAAAGTAGAGAGGTTAGAACCTTTCGGTCAATCTATTCTCGTTAGATGAGATCAGGGCTGTGGAGTCGAGCCAAAGTTGTTCGACTCCGACTTCACAAAATTCCAAAAATTTTATTTCCCTCCACTATTCCTATACCCTAAATTGCACTGAGTTCCATCTGTATCTTATAGATAAAAAAATCGAACAGATTTCAAATTTTAAAAAATATTACTAGATTAACTTGGTGTTAATATATTTTATTTATTTTATGGGAAGGTAAATAAAACTCGGAATCGTACAAATTTTTCGACTCCAGACTTCGACTCCGGGCCAATTTGAAAGACTCCGACTCGAATAGTTCGACTCCACAGCCTTGCATGAGACCCCCGACTCGAATAGTCCGACTCCACAGCCTTGCATGAAACCCCATCCATAAGAACTCGTATAGAGCGGTCTCTCTGAGAGTAGATATTACCGACTGCAAATGCCATAATTATTGATATGATTGTCCCAACGGTTTGGAAATATCCACAGCCACGACCTTGCTTTTCCCAAGGCGATGAATGGCTCGACTACAACGTACCGAAGGGAATGTCAAAATCTACGAAAGACTCAACTCTCTCAAGTTTAACTCCATCCAAAAAGTAGGGAATACCAAAATCTACGAAAGACTCAACTCTCAAGTGTAACTTCATCAATAAAGTAGTGCCAAAATCGCTCTCTCTCATGTTTGACTTCATCCAAAAAGTAATTACTTTACATTTGATTATTTCTGAAAACAGATATTTGTTTATATTTTAAAATCTTAAGTTTTCCTCTACTTGCAAACTCCTGAGTTCTAAAACATTTGTAATGGTTCGTCCGAGTTGGACGAAATTGCTCTTCAGGTTATCATGTCTCTTTAATTAAATACCTCAATTCTACTGGTATAATGAAAGATTCTTTCCACACTGTGGCTAAATAACCCGAACGCTATGACTCATTAAATATATGCGTAAGAGGATAAAATAGAGAATCAGCACAAACTCCTTCAACATGTTACTAGGAATTCTCCGTAATATAAAAAAAAAATATATGCAGCTCCAACTGTCAAACAAATCAAATGAAATATATTTTAGATCACCTTTAATAATCCTAAATATATATTTTTCGTAAATTTATTTTGGTTTCAAATATTCTCTCAATAATTATCTCCAAAGATTTCATTTCATTGACCGGAATTCCTGATCAAACAATCAGCTCTCAAGCCACAAGAATAAAAACTGCTTAGAAGCTGAATGTCTAAATGTAGGGTACAAGTTAATTGGAAAATACAAATTAAACTTTTTCAACTGAATAAAGTGACATCAGTTTAAATTGTCCGGACTCTTCCACTCCCCTTCGATGCGGGGTAATTAAAACAATTTTCCAAATGGTGTTTACTTGTTTATTGAAATAGTCACCGTTGAAATATTTGCCCCAACAAAATGTACAAAATGTATCAAACCTCGTAATCGGGTGAGCTGAAAACTTTATAGACCATGACATACATATTCACAATCGCCTTAATTTCCGTGCCAATTTTCCAGGTGGTAAACAAAGCGTACTCGCCGTTGGGAAGCGGGAATTTAACCATTGCCGTATCTAAGTATGAGCTATCCATGCGCGGCAATTCAAAGTCATGCTGCCATTAAAAGAAAATAATTGTTTCAGACACCGACAATACATATATACTTAGATAATGAACTAGTTCGTGATCACTGGCTGTTGTGAGTTATCTCAAAAATATACTCACATCAAAGGGACAGGTATGATTGATGTTGGTCTTCTCCTTGAGCACACTGTACATCATGTTCATTAGCGTGGTGCCGCGACCGAAAGAATCACACTGCAGTGTAACATCGTACAGATATGGCATCCATGAGCTGCCCTTCTTCATGAACTGAAGTCGTATCTGAAACGTTTGGCACAAAACATCTACAAACTCCATTTGAAATGGCATTCAACGGCTTTACTCACCTCCAAATTATTTATGGGCAATTTGTGCATTTTTGCCTTAATCGTCATATAATTTGCATCCCTCGATACCGCTTTTATGCGACACATCTCAAAGGTGGCAAATTCGGGATCGGTGGAATTACACGTCACTTTTGTGAATTTGTATCGGTCATTCTTTCAGCCCAAAATTGAAATACTTTTCAAAACTGTTTCAACTCAATGCTGCGAATACTTACATCGGATCTAATTTCGCTCAGAGCCAAACAAAACACCAACAAAGCCAATGTGAGTTTTGAAAAACGGTTTTTCATTTTCGAACTCAATGAAATGCCGTTTATTCACGCCTACAATCCGGAGTTCACTGTTGGCTCTAGATTTTGAAATTGTAAATATTAGTGAACGCTTTGGAGAAAACACGGGTACACATTCGGTTCGGAATGGCGAATGGCATAATGCACTCAGTGGTGATTGTTATCATCGTTTAATGGTCTCTACTTATTTGGAATGTTTTCAAAGTGGTCAGCATTGAATCATATCAAAGATCATATTGATTAGCGTTTAGTCAACCTTAGCGCAAATATTTTTCGTTTGGCGGCAAACTTTACTCGTTGCCAACCGAGAAAATCATTTGAAATCAATTTTCGCTAAATCACAGCAAAGTTTTAAAAAACAATTAAATGGTCGAATGGATTTTGTAAGTATCGTATCAGCCAACTGTGGGAAATTGTGTCATTGATCCGTGGGAGTGGGGGAAATATGAAAATTATTTTCCCATAGTTTGGGATTTCCATTAAATTTCACAAGTATTTAGAAAAATATGCATATCAACTACAAATAGATATTTAGCTTCGAAAACGGCTCCATGAAAAATGCGAATAAAAAAAAAGTAGAATTCAATGTTCTGTTGGGGGGAATAGAAAAATGATTTCCCATAGTTTGGGGCTTCCATTAAATTTCACAAGTATTTAGAAAAATATGCATATCAACTACAAAATCGAAAACGGCTCCATGAAAAATGCAAATAAAAAAAATGAAGAATTCCCCAAAAAAAATCTAAAATTGGGGGTAACATTTAATTTTTTGTTTTTGGGACATTTTTCGTGGACAAAGAAAAATTCCTCAATTTTTCATTTTTGGGTAATTTTTCAAATTTTTTGCC
Organism: Hydrotaea cyrtoneurina; assembly: GCA_958296145.1. Lineage (NCBI taxonomy): Eukaryota > Metazoa > Arthropoda > Insecta > Diptera > Muscidae > Hydrotaea > Hydrotaea cyrtoneurina. The sequence goes on along the minus strand of OY282513.1, from coordinate 55,772,723 downwards.
TGTTTCCATAAAACGATTTGTTCGTTCGTTACAAATCGTCAATATTGGAAGCGTTATAAAATGGGCTTCACACATTATTCAATTCTGGTTTTCGGACATATGTTAGATATGGACATTTGTAACACAATCTCAAAAGAATGAGCTCTCACTACTGACAAACATAACTTTTATTGCGCCTTCAATTTTGACAATTTGTAACGAACAAACGAAAAAATTCGATTTATAGAAACAGGCAGTAAGAATTCCTCAAAAAAAATCTCATACAAAATTGGGAAGTTTGTCATTAACATTTCGTTTGTAACATTTAATTTTTTGGTTTTGGAGTATTTTTCCACAATTTGTAATTTTTTTTTGGAAATTTTTTGTTTTTTGGGAATATTTTCATAGCGGATGGGGGCTATTTTTTACAATGTTGTTTTTTTTGTGGGGGTATTTTGTATTCTATTTGGGGGATCTCTTTCATTGTCTAATTTTTCATAAATTGTTTTGGGGGATTTTTCAGAATTTTTGGGGAAATTTTCATATTGGTCTTTTGGGTGGGGGATGTTTGTCATTAACATTTCGTTTGTAGGTAACATTTAATTTTTTGTTTTTGGGTTTTTTGTCACAATTTTTAATATTTTGTTGAAATTTTTTTGTTTTTTTTTTTGGGATATTTTCATAGCGGATGGGGGCTATTTTTTACAATGTTGTTTTTTTTGGGGTATTTTGTATTCTATTTAGGGGATTTTTTTCATTGGCTAATTTTTCATAAATTGTTTTGGGGGATTTTTCAGAATTTTTGGAGAAATTTTCATATTGGGCTTTCCGGTTTTCGGACATATGTTAGATATGGACATTTGTAACACAATCTCAAAAGAATGAGCTCTCACTACTGACAAACATAAATTTTATTGCGCCTTCAATTTTTACAATTTGTAACGACCGAACAAATTCGTTTTATGGAAACAGGCAGTAAGAATTCCTCAAAAAAAATCTCATACAAAATTGGGATGTTTGTCATTAACATTTCGTTTGTAGGTAACATTTAATTTTTTGTTTTTGGTGTAATTTTCCACAATTTGGAATTTTTTTTTTTAATTTTTTTTTGTTTTTTGGGGATATTTTCATAGCGGATGGGGGCTATTTTTTTTATAATGTTGTTTTTTTTGGGGGTATTTTGTATTCTATTTAGAGGATTTTTTTCATTGGCTAATTTTTCATAAATTGTTTTGGGAGATTTTTCAGAATTTTTGGGGAAATTTTCATATTGGTCTTTTGGGTGAGGGGTTTAATTTATTTTGGGTCATTCTTCATTTTTTATGACACATTTTCCATTGAGACTCCGAAATACCTTCTCTTGGTCGGTCTTAAATTTCATTGAAATTTGACCAGTCAGTTAAAAATATTTGACGTTTCTGGAAAATCAATTCATCTCTTCGTTTTTACTGTCGACAATTTGGTTTGGCCAAACCAAGCTGCAAGTGTTGCCAAAAGAAACGCGTTTTCATGGGGATATGTGTATCCGAGAGTTGCAAAATCCTAGTCCTAGGTTCGACCCCGCATTTTTTGGCCAAATCATTAAAAAAAAGTCAATATGGTGATGTTTTATTTTTCGGTGACGCTTGTCCGCGGATCCTTCGCTAAAATATGACCAATTTGCACAGAGATATCCTTTACCTCCTCATGCCGGTGCCCAATTGAAGACATGAGGAGACAGACCGTTGCTGTTCCTAGGACAGCTTTTGGGCAGGTGCACAATTCGCCACTGACCAACTTATTGCTTTATGTATAGCCAACGAGGTTTCTTTGTCTGTTCCCCAAGTGTTGCCGCTGCAGTCGTTCCCTCGTCGTTTTCCAAGAAGTAAAGTCCAATCACACCTTCGGACCAAAGAGCGCACCAAACAGTGACTTTTTGTGAATGTAATGGCCTCTCTTCAATTACTTGAGGATTCTCAGAACCCGAAATACGACAATTTTGTTTATTAACATACCCACCGTGAGTGAGAAATGTGCTTCATAACCATAAACCATAATCTCCTCTTAAAGCACGATATTTGGCTGTGCCAGAATCACCATTTTTGTAGTAGATTTTAATAATTTTTACGCATTGTGTGATAGTTAAGCGATTCATTTTCGTCAATGTCAGACTTCCAACTGAAAAGAGAAAAAATTGGTTTAACAACTTCGTTTGACAGGCGTCGAATTCCAGCTCTATACATTGGAAACCCTATATATTCGAAATATTTTAGTGTATAAGTCTGTTTGATGTAAATATAATTTAATAATCTTAAGGAAATAAATGGCGAATTTTGTTGGTAGAAAAAAAACGTGCAAAACCGGTGAGATAACGATTCAGCCTTTTGTTGATCTTTCCTGGGCTGATGGCAAAATCGTACGAACATTCCTCAATTTGGATTTAAATAAAAAAAAAGTAAAACTTTTCAGGGTGATTTGGGTTAAATATTAATTGGCTACCTTTAAAGTTCTCTTGGTCGCTGGAAAATTGTAAAACCATTTAGCCGCGGCCGTCTGTCGAAAATACTCTGAAAGTCCCAGTAATAAATGCGATTACAATTAAGCCCCGATGTTGAACGACAACGTTTGCATGCTTTCTAACCGACAAACAGCTGATTTCAAAGCCACCAAACAGCTGTTTGTCTCTAAAAAACAGCATGCGAACGTTGTCGTTCGACATCGTGTCTCAGGCTGCAAAAGGAATTTGATTACCAATCCACATATCTTTATTGGCAGCTTGTTCAAATGTTGGTCTCAGATCTTACGAATATTAATTCCTTAAAATAATCCGTCACTCCTTACCTGTAACATATTTTGTACACAAATCAAAATTATTTCCTTGAGAAAATGTCCATCATCGGGAAATGCTTCCACAAAATGTGGCCAGCTGTTACATTTGACAATTTCGACTCCTCTAAAAACCTCGTTATTTTTTAGCTGGTTCATCGGATAAACAAATTCCATTGACCACTTTAAAATCATTCACTTGTCATATGGCCGGTTAACAATAGGGGGACACCATCAAATTATTACGTGTAATACATATTCGATTCATTCAGGGAGAAAATATCCAATACACAAGGGTGTTGGTGTCCTTCATATGTAAAAGCTGCTGCTTATGTATAACGAAGTCGTAAACTATGGGAACAAAGACTGAAATTTATGATTTGGAAACAAAAACACATTTAATGACATTCGGCAAGTAGGAAGAAGGACGGAATGTTATCATCCTGTAGCCGTCCATAGAATGTACCGACCGAAATGAAATCTTTTTATTAATATGCAAAATTTACACAAACACGCACACACACATAAATACTTACATTTAAGTAGCACAATGAATGTGTAATGGGCACCTTTTCCCTGGCTATGACATTCCAGTCGATGGTGGCCTTGTGGGCGGGGGGAGGTAGTGGGATGGGTGGTGGTTTTTTCCGAATGAATTTATGAATTGTTAAACGGAATTGTTGAACAATTCCGAGCACATCATGTTTGTGTCGCTAGTGTGACAGCACAAGCACAACCCAACACTTGTGACAAATATTCAAACTTAAGGACATGTCACAAAGGATTTCCACAGCAAATACATCTTTGTTTGCCGACTCCGGTATTTTCGGTAGGGGAAAATCCGCATCCACACAACAGATGCTACTTGCCTCAAAAACTCTTTGAATCGTAACAGATTCTATACCATACACACTACTTACAACCAGACACACATAGCTTCGCATGTTGAAGAACAGATTCGGGGTGCATCCTGGTGGGTGGCTGGGTGTAGAAAGGACACACATACATCCGGTGCTGTAACACTAACACCGAACCGAACCGAAACTGGTTATATCGTCACCGATGTCGCATAGTTGATGTTTGTTTGTAAAAATGATGATGTGTACGATTATTTGTGTGCATGTAAATGCGATGGTCGTGGTGGCGATGATGCTGCTTCTTTCTCTTTTTTTTTCCATATTTATACCATGATCCCATATGTAGTGGTTGCGTCTGTAGACACAGTGGGACAAGACTTATTTGCTGAATAACATTATTTCGTGAGTCCATCTGCATATTGAGCTCTAGAACAATCTTTTTTAATATATATTTACCCTCGACACTGATTCACTGACTCTGTCACGCAGTACGTAGGAATTTAAATAGGCATTCTATAATTTTCTATAAATAATAATAATAAAAAAAATAATATTTTTTTTTTTACAGAAATTGTGTTTTCCCCAAATTTTTTTTTTCGAAAATTTTTTTTTTCCAATTTTTTTTTTTTACAAATTTTTTTTTTTTCAACAAAAAATTTTTTTTTTGACAAATTTTTTTTTTTACCAAAATTTTTTTTTTCCACGAAATTTTTTTTTCAACATATTTTTTTTTTCCACAACATTTTTTTTTTCAAGAAAAATTTTTTTTTTCAACATTTTTTTTTTAAACAAAGTTTTTTTTTTCAACAAAATTTTTTTTTTCCACAAAAATTTTTTTTTTTCAACAAAATTTTTTTTCCATATTTCAACGGGCGCCATAGGCGCATTACAACTTACTAGTATCAGATCTTCATCGGATTGAGCACAATGTATTGGAATCGACCGGTAACCAGCACTAGGATAAGGTGTGGAACTCCCCATACAAATTCACCATTTAGACTTTATTTTGTGGGGGGTAGCGTGAAAATAATCCATTAACGATTCCATTCATTAAGGAGAAGTAACAGAGTAATCTGTAAGCCATGTATGGCATAATGTTTGTTCAAACTGTGGGTCCCCGTCCGATGGTACACAAATTACCACCCAATCATTCGAAGGAGTTCTTTTTTTTTCATATAAAGGAAGGATATGTAACCGGTATAACCACAGCAAATATATTTCATATTAATGTGTGATGTATTGGGTGACTATAACATAAAAAAAATGATTTCTTAAAGGAGATTTTGCCTGACCATCCAGGCTGTAGGTCATGATCAAACCAAATTTAAGGAATTCCTCTTTTCCGGACGACATGACTAGGTTCAAGGACTACCTGATCGACCAGACCTCAGGACTGGCAGGACATGGCTCGCTGAATGCTTTTTTTTCCAGCAGAGAGGTCTGTTCCATACTTCGGACATTGTGTGTGTAACTGAGGACTGGCGCCACGTACTGACCGGATGTCTCTACCATCATGACATTAGGGACCTAGATAGTATGGGTATTTCCCATACAGGGGAGGATTATGATTTCAGTAAGGCCTTAGAGGACGATCTGACGTATGGAAATGTGGGCGAATTTACCCTAAATGAAACTAAGAGCGGTTTAGTAAAGGTAGTTGTTTGCGCTGTCTTTCATAGACCCCATGTTGCCGGTTCTTCTATTCGCGCCAGCTGATTGTTGAAATATCACAATGCCCAAAGAAAAGTAGAATTCCCCAAAAAAAAATCTCATACAAAATTAGGTAATTTTTCATTATGAAAAAATTGGGTTTTTTTCATAATTTTTAGGATTCATATGAAAAATGCCCCAAAAATTTAACAATGAAAAAAATTCCCCAATGTGTTGAAGAAAACCCAGGTTTGGCCATTTCTCGTCATTACACCGTATTTTGGCATAAAGACAGTTAACACAAGAACTCAAGCGCCCCGGTAGGCGAGTTGGTAGCGTGCTTGCCTATCAGCGTGGGGGTTGTGGGTTCGATTCCCACCAGAGGCTTTGGTCTGTCGCTGCAAAAATCTAAAAACATATGGTCTGTGTCACCCGGTTTACCTTTGGACCCAAAATTAGAATATAAATTTACTTTGTATTGTAATTAATAATAAATAAATAAATAAAAATAAACACAAGAACTCAAGCCGGCCGATCTTCAACAACGTCGTATCTTTGCTGATTGGCTCCTTGAAATGGGTCCTGCTTGTAATAATTTTGTGTAGCACACATTCTGAACATAAGCTGAACAACATTTCATATCGATATTTATGAATTTTCATTTGAATCGTATTTTTTTCCAATTTTCTTGTCATGCCTCAGTCAAGAGATTACAGTTTTACCCTCGTAGACATTTGTTACTTGTAGTGCCAGTTTTGTTCCACTGTGCGCTGACAATGATATGTTTGCATAAAAATCTAGTTTTACGCTCTTGGTATTGTTGTTACCATTATACGCTTGTAAGTACCAACAATAAATTTTTAGCATCCTTTTCATCATTTAAACTTGAGTGATGGATATAAGACTCTGGCATTGGTGTTGGCGTTGGTGTCCTCGTATCGGTGGCATATACAACTTTCACCCGTATCAGCAGCCACATCCGCTTCGGCACACACACACAGACAGACAGATACATGGACAGAGGAACATTCACACGCGAATGTGCGTACTGTTATTTGTTATGGGATTTTAACGGTTATATGTCACCATAATATGCTGGGATGGAGTTTGTTTTACGGTCTCGTGCGCTTTTCCTTCCGTCGTACGCTCAAGTTCCACGGCAAACATCGTTCATTATACTTTCGGTATAAATGATGCTAATATGTCATGTTATGAGTTGTTACCCACTTTTACTATTCCAAGGGCCCATCCTCCGCCTCCTCCTACCCCCCAGCCCCACCCATTGCCATTGTATGTATGTGGCATATGATAATGTGCTTGTCGTTGTTAGATTTCCCGTGGAAATTTTTAAAACACCCACTCTCCGTTTGTGCCATTTCGCCATAAGTAATGATGCTGTTTATTGTTCGGGTTATTACGCTGCCAAACAACAGCGGAAAAGACGAGAATCACATAACGGCAAATGTGATATCCATATCTCGATAATCGGATATGGAAAGAGAACAAGTGTAAAATAAAACGGATCGTTGATATCGGTTTGTTTTTCCTGTGAAATGGTGTGAATTTTATGAACGCATGAATGTGTTCGGATGTGTGTTGCTTTAGTTATATTCACAGAAAGATATCATCAGAATCTACAACATAATAGAGATTTGACTAATAAAAAAAAAACACCGATAAAGATTAAACGATTCTATTGCGGAGATACCAAAGGATTCTTATTAAATTTCAGTAAATTCAATTAATGTTGGACATATTGTTCAACTGTCTTCATTTGAGTGCTGTTTGAAAAGTCTTTCTCCTCGAAAACTTAAAGCTTCTCAAACCGAGAGTCGTCCTGCTCCTCGTCTCATAAGCAGCAACTTTAGGATGCATGTCTACATATCAAACAGTGTCCAGTGAGTTATCCTAAGACGACTTCAGAACACCAACACTTTTTTTTAATCCGTGCACCCTCACATCACCAAAAATAATATTTACAACTGCTGTGTCTTCATTCTTACTTGTTTTGTTTTTTTCACTTCATCACAACTTCCTCTTTAAAAACAATACGATTTGCAGACATATAAGAAAACTTGTTCGAAAGAGATTTTCTTATAACGCGATCCAGTCTAATACACTTGTATTTTTATTGAAAAAAAAAACAAAAACCGCATCTCTGAATAACACCTCAAATTTTAAAGGAGTTGCCAGAAAACTCGTGACTGTGGTCGTGTGGTGTGAAATGACTGAATCCGTGCAGCGACACTCGTTGTTCACACAATTAACTAATTAAATATTTAGAATTGCAACAGACGTGCAACGTCGTTGTGTGCAACATGAAACATACAAAAGGCTGCGTACCTGGCAACGAACCACACATCGCTGATAGAGGGTTTGGGCACATGTCAATTTTATTTTGTGGAAATAGCAAAGAATTTGAAAATACTTCGTGGTGGTTTGGTAAGTACTACACAAATTGAATTTGAATTTGATGATTACACTGTGCGACAGCCACAATCGGTTTGGGATGAAACCACCGGGGAAAGTTATATCGGTCAAAAAAGGGTCATACGTGTCCCAGCGTTTCGTTGGGTCTCATCTAGGAATCGAGATATATCGATTTGAAGTTAGTAAGTATCGTATAGGGGAATTTGTCACGTTTTTGGCTCTTTTGTTTGACATAACTTGAGAACCACTCGTCCGATTTAGCTTAAATTTTTTAAGATTCCCAGTTTGACATGGAGAGGGGGCATGAGTAATAGGACTTGACACTTTTTACCGTTTTGGATTTTTTATGAATTAAAAAAAAAAAATTTTAATTTTTAGGCAAAAATAATTTTTTTTTTTCATACATTTATTTATAATTGCGAAACTGTTGCTTAAGTAGGAAAACGGTTTAAGAACAGGAATTGTAATTCTTAATTTTTCTAAATTTGTTTCAGCCAAATCGGACGAGTGGTTCTCGAGTTATGTCAAACAAAAGAACACGTATGACTTTTTTTTTACCAATATAACTTTCCCCGGTGGTTTCATTCCAAACCGATCACTGACCCTTACCATTTGTCGCAGAGTGTTACGAATGTGATTTTGTGTGTTATGTGTATAACGTTACCTTAATATAAAAAGGCCCTAACACATGTGCAACTTTATTCTGAAATACTCATTGCACGCCAAGTTTGTCATATTTTGACTTGTTTTGTTCCTGGTCTTCTCTGTACAAGTTTAAGGGTAGGGTCAGGACTTTGTGGTAGTTTTGTAATTATCAAATTGAATTTGATGATTACGAATAAGATTTTTCTTGTCGTTACCTTAATATAAAAAGGACCTAACGCATGTGAAGCATTTTATAGAAGAAGGAGAGGTTAAGGATGTTCTGAAATCCTAATTCCACGCCAATTTTCTCATATTTTGACTTGTTTTGTTCCCGGTCAACTTTGCCACCAACATCCCCATGTACAAGTTTAAGGTCACGCCGGGACAGCGAACTCTCGTAAAAGGTATTTTTGGTTTATTATTCCATACAGGATTGGAGAAGGGGTGGAGGGGGGTGATGCGTACCAGATAGAACCATTTGGTACTGTCGATAAATTTCGATAGGGATGTCAGAAGAGCACCGGTCCGCAGATGTCAAGGATCCTGTCCACAAGTTGAGTGAGTCGACTTTCCTGTCGACCTGGGCATAACAATTGTTCTACAGATTTTTCCTCATACGATATATTCAAAAAAATATACTGAAAAAGGACCCGAAATAGAATCGTATTTCCCAAGATTCTTTGAGAATTATTCTGAATACAAACAATCCAAATCGAAACTTTGCAGTTTTCGAACTACGTTTCGAGATGACAGTTGATATGTTAGTTGTAAAATCTATCTAAATATCTCTGTCATAATTCCAAATATTTTTGTTGGTGCATTGTGACAGCTTTTCAGCCCACTTTATGCCAAAAATCATCCCGATAACAAACGCATACAGACTGCATAAATTAATTCTCCCCATTAGTTTCTAATTGAACACCACAATTCGTGGTTGAATTTGAGTGGGTTTTACCGAAGCGGCCAAATTACTTGTGTGCCAAGCCGACAGAGTCATCAAAGTCATCAACTATGGCAAGTAGGTAACAAAATTACAATTCTAGCCGTTTTGCAATAAAACACTGATGCAGCTGAAATCGTTTGTCATCATGTATTTGTCCTTTGGTAGCCGCAGCAGTGTTGGAACTTGTCAACCTCGAAATATGTTAATATTGTGGAGATGACCGACCTCTGGATGATTTAAAAACCGATATTTTTTAAATAAATCGTTCCTTTTCGATTTGCATTATTTGAACCGTAGTTTCTGCTCTTCCGTACGAATTATAGACACCAGAATTGCGCCAGTTTTTGTTTAAAGGTTCGTTGAATTTGTTACTGTAGGGCAATTTCTCGAAAAAGTACCTCAATTAAAAGTGGCTTAACTTTTGAAAGCGTTGTTTCTATAGTGGCAAATTGAAAACCTAAGAAGATTTAAAATGCAGATGAAAAGTTAAAGTATTACAAATATTAGATTGTCAATCCTGCTGGCAAATGTAATCGGAAAAGCCAATGCTAACATCACAGCCTGCCAGGAAATTGAATAATAGGGGCAAGGTCTACCTAAATAAAACTAGGGTTAAAAACAAAATAACTGCAACTCAGCTGATACAAGAGCGACTTTGGGTGCGGATTCGTGTTCAACAAAAGGTTTAGGTATCATGTCTGTAGATTCACACTGGCAGATGAACGAGCGGCCACAATCCGCAATCAAGTCCAACTATTTGTACACACACCTGATCCGGTAGAAGGAAACAAAATGTGATGATTCTAATGGTAAGTTTTATGGGAGCCTAGGATGAACGGCCATGGTACGATGGGTAGTGTGTGTGCGACTATCACACAACAAAAGCAGATTCATATCCTGGTGGGAGCGATTTCATCTCGTCCAGACAATTAGACAACTATAGGAAAAAAGTGTAACCAGTAGCAATAACCACTAGGAGCCGAAATCTATGAAAAATACATCAAATGCAAAACGACCCAAAAAAAAAAAAAAATAAAGAAAGCCCCAAAAGAAGAATTTTCCAAAATAAATGAAAAATCATCAAAAATATGAAAATTTCGTCAAAAAAATTCCACCAAACAATTTATGAAAAATTACCCAATATTATGAAAAATACAACAATAAATTTTCGTAATTTGAAAAAGGTGTATTCTAAAAAAAAAAAAATATGAACATTTTTCGTTATAAAGGGTTTTCCAAAAAGAGGTGTTATTTTGAAAAATAATCCAAAAAAATGCAACAATAAATTTTCTTTATTTGGAAAAGTGTATTTTTTAACAAAAAAAAAATAAAAAATATGAAGATTTTTTATATTAAAGGGTTTTCCAAAAAGAGGTGTTATTTTGAAAAATACTCCAAAAAAATACAACAATACATTTTCGTTATTTGGAAAAAATGTATTTTTTTTTACCAAAAAAAAAATTATGAAAATTTTTCATTATAAAAGGTTTTCCAAAAAGAGGTGTTATTTTGAAAAATACTCCAAAAAATACAACAATAAATTTTCGTAATTTGGAAAAAGTGAATTTTTTTAACAAGAAAAAAAAATTAACATTTTTCATTATAAACGGTTTTGCAACAAGAGGTGTTATTTTGAAAAATACTCCAAAAATACAACAATAAATTTTCGTAAAATGGAAAAAGTGTATTTAAAAAAGAAGTGGTGATTTTGGTGATTTTTCCAATGACGTGTGATTATTAATCAACCGGTATTTCGTTTAGTAAAAATGGACCGATACACGCTTCAACAACGCATTGAAATTATTTAAAATCACTAAAAAATTGGTGAAAATCTTGCAGTCACAATTCGCAAAACTAAAGCATTTTTGGGTCGTCGTGAAGCACCTTGTCGGACCGCAACACAGAAATTGGTGGAATAGTTCGATCTGTTGGGACAAGTTAGTGATGTGAAGAATAAAACCCGTGCACGTCGCTCAAGAACAACGGAGAATATTGCTGCTGTAGCCCAAAGTGTTGAAGAAAACCCATGTTTGTCCATTTCTCGTCGTTCTTTGGAATTGGGCATTCCACAAACGTCATTACAACGTACTTTGCTCTTTTACAGGAAAAACTTCCGGACCATGTTATCTCTCGAAGAAGTGATCACAATTGGCCACCGACATCTTGTGATTTCTGCCTTTGGGGCCACGTGAAAGATAAGGTCTACGCCAACAGCCCAGAGTCTATTCAAGACCTCAAAGATAGAATTCGTGAGTCTATCGAGGACATAGGGCAGCCACTTTGCGATTTGGTTATGGAAAGATTCATGAAAAGGATATGGTCCTGTAAGCGTGGTCGTGGTGTCCATTTGACTGATGTTGTTTTTCATTATTAACGGCATTCCTTCCTATTTATTATGAAATAAACATGCGATCGTTTATTTCAAAAAATTTAATTTTTCTTTGAATACCAAAATAACACCTCTTGGTGGAAAACCTTTACAAAATAATGTGTATTTACATTTGGGGTGATTTTCCATTATGCAATATCAGCCGTAAATCAGTACGTAAACCCCCTTGCTTGTGGCTTCTTTCATGTTCGGAAATGCCTTGTAGGCTCTATGAAAAATGCCCCCAAATTGAAAATGAAAAACAACCCCAAACAAAAGTGAAAAATTCATATATGTATCACAAAAAAAAATCGAAAAATTCCTCAAAACTAAAAAAAAGGGAATTTTTCATTGTTTTTTTTTTTGGGGAATTTTTCATATGAAACCTAAAAATTATGAAAAACCCTCAATTTTTTTTGGGTGAATTTTTCATAATGAATTATTCATTTTATTTTTTATGATATTTTTTGAGGAATTTTTCATATTTTTTGGGGGCATTTTTCATACAGCCTACGAGGCATTAGAAAGGCATTTCCGAACATGGAGTAAGCAACATGGAAGGGTGTTTACGCATTAAATCGCTGTGTATAAAAAAACTCTATTTATTTTCAATGTTTACAGTAGAATTAGACTAATCTATTTGATTTTGTAATAACATCAAATCTGGCATATATAATTCGTACTCATTTCGTGTCGAATAACCAATTTAAAAGTAGTCGCTTGGGAGATTTTGATCAAGAGTTTCAGTGGAAAAAATCAGGAGGAATAGATCCAACTAAGTTTGTCAAAGACTTTTCATTTGCCCTATTAAAAAATGTGCCATACTATGGCCATGACCCTTCATTAATTTCCAAAAACAATATAGTTGTTTTTTATTTTAATTCATAAAATAGTTACAGACGTAACAATACGCCTTTCTGTTGCTGCCACAACAAATGGCTTGATAAATAATATGGGAACTCAACACTTCGACAATCAGTTTCAGTAGTTAAACATTGGTTAGCTGAAATCCTTTGCGGTCGCGCCAGCACAAGTAACGCCTCAGGACCCAGAAAATTCGTTACACCCGAAATCATCGATGAAACCCATGGAATTTATATGGATTTAATTGATTTATGCCTCGATTTAATTGTAAGATATGCGGCTTCATTATAAACTACTGAAAACGAACTTTTTTTTGTGTCATTTTCAATTTTGTATGAATTTTTCAAAAAAAAAAACCCAAACGAAATTTTCCGACTTAACTTTGCTATTACCTCTGAAACCGTCATTCGGATTCAAATACACTAAAGGCGACGATTTATAATAATTTAGTGATAAATTTTAAAAATGTTTTTCAAAGAAATCGGACATCGGTGTAAAGTCGCCAGCATTTACGAAGTGGAAAACAACCACTCAAAATGTTTGATGGTCGTACCAGATTTTGAAACTGGGTTTACTTGTGACAGTCGCACACTCTACCTATTTATAACTGTAAAAATTTAAGTTTTTCTAAAAAAAACCTGAGATACCATCGAAAAAATGTCGGCCATAATCCACCGACCACTTTTTTGGTTAGTATGTGCAACTGAAAGACCTACAACTGAAACCTCACATACATCCACCTATCTCTCTATGTTAATAAACGAAATTAAATTAAATAAAACAATCAAAAAATTATGGAGCCATAAATATCATTTTCAGTTAATAATTAACAAAATATACAATGAATATTTATTTAACACATGTCTAAAAGGACAAAAAAAAACATTTTTTTTAGTAGCTCAAATATTCATATTATTATTTCTATTTAAATGAAATTATTTAAATAGACCCGAATGACTTGATATGGATTACAATAATATTTGCATTGTGCACATAGTACTTTCGTTAAAAAAAAACTATGTACCATTCTCCAGTAGATTGGGTTACGCTTCAAAGGACAGCACAAAAATACTTTAGAAAGAAACTTTTATGTCATTTTTGATAACTCTGCAATGGAAACAGCCAAAGCATATAAATGGCGAAATTATTCGGATTTGTTCTATGATTTTTAGAGATGATCGCATTTAACTTTCATTCAATTTGTTATTAATAACAATTGCATTACAATTGAGCAAAAACCATCGAAAGAAAAGCGAATTAGCTGTCATTGTCAAGAATTTAAGTGATTCGGTATTTGAGAGCTTTCGTCAGTTGTCAATAATGTTAGTCGTGAGATTTCGAAAGAAAAAAAATGTGCGTGTGTGGAGTTTTTCGAACAATCAGCATCTGCTGTAATTGCGGTGTAAGCAAAATCCCACTCGACCCATTCTAATGTACCCTTACTCATTGCAACATTGGGACAATGTAATTCAAGAGTATTGCTTTGAAATTTCGTTAGACTGTTCAACTAGGGTACGATTAACTCATTAAGGCCAGGCGCTCATTTGGGGAATTCGAAACATTTGTAGGTACAGTGAGTCACAGTGAAGACCATACACTGGCATTTTATTTCTGCAAAGGCGTATAAAAACCAAAACACTTAAAGTTTAAAAACAATTTTTATTTAAAACAAAATGAATACATTTTAATGTTTATTTTTATTTTTCAATAACTACATGACCTAAGGACTTGTTTTAAATAAAAATTGTTTTTAAACTTTAAGTGTTTTAGTTTTTATACGCCTTTGCAGAAATGAGTAAGCAAGTAATCTCTTCTGTAGAAGGGAAGTGTTAGCTATTCGGAGCTGTCTTTAAACAGTCGGTCCCGTCCAGTGAGAATAACAAATTATATCTCACACAGCTCACTGATTCCATCATGGAATGTTCAGGGAAATAGGGAAGTATCTTCCTGATCTTCCCATCAGCTTTATACTACCGCCGAGCTCCAAAGAGCCAATAGTTCAGCATTCGCCTTTTCTGAGCTCAATCTTAGGTTTCCTGGTTCCGGTTGCCTTTTCTTCAGCCAACCCGTTGCCACAATTAAGTTGTGAAGTCTGACCACATCTTTGGAGACATAGGATTTGTCTCTTAGAATTTCTAGAACATTTTCCGTCTAAAGCTCACAAAAGCCGGGCAAGGACAGAGAAAGTTTTCGGTGCCACCTCCTCCTCATCATCATTGCAACTGTTACAGAATTCGTTGTATGGGATACGCAGTCTCCGAGTGTGTATGCTCGGAGTCTAGTAACCTGTAATGACCGCAATCAGATTTTTCAAATGGAATTCTCAGATGGAATCTCTTTGTTTGCGACCAGTGATGACCACAGAGGTGTTTTTCCGATGCCATCTAGGCAGATTAATCGCGGTTCGCTTCCTCCGCGTGCTACTCAAATCAGATATTTCTGATTTCCAAGCGATTTGGTTTCTTTATCAATGAGATGAAGTTTCCGTTGATATCAGCTATTCACTCTCCGAGCGAGGGATGTCCAATAGGGTGGAGTGAAATTCAAAAAAAAAAAGTTAACCTCGGAAAGAGATGTAGTCTGGGGTCCTAATGAGGGGAAAAATAAAGAAAAAAAATTTAAAGAATTTTTAGGGGTCGCGCCGCTCCCTCGAAATTTGGAAATTATCGCTATTTTGGCGTTGATTTTAGAAAAATCCTAAAAACTTTTATGTCAATAAATGTTTGCAATAGCGTAAACAATGAAATAAGGGCATGAAAAAATTTAAAAAAAAATTTCTCATTGTTCAAAAATTTCAAAAAGTAAAATAAGTCAAATCGTCCCTTCTTCAGAAAATTGACTGAACAATGAAATCGCCACCAAAGCTACAAATATTAGTCGATTATCCTCATATTTGCCTCAAATACTTTTGTTTGGGCACTAAACAAGCTCAAACTTTTAAATTTCGAATAAGTTAAGTCGTAAATTTTTAGGATTTTTCTAAAATCAACGCCATAATTTCGATAGCGATAATTTCCAAATTTCGAGGGAGTGGAGCGACCCCTAAAATTTTTTTAAATTTTTTTTCTTTATTTTTCCCCTCATTAGGACCCCAGACTACATCTCTTTCCGAGGTTAACTTTTTCAAATTAAAAAAAAAGCATGTTTTCACTCCACCCTAATGTCCATATCATAACTACACTCACTTGAGTTTTCGGTGGCTACAGCTTTTGCAATTGGATCAGCCGTACAGTTACCAACTATATCCTTATAGCCATTAGCCCATATAAGGATAGCCGACGAATGTCTCTCTGTCTTCTCCAGAGACACCCGGCATTCTCGAGCAATTCTTATTGTGAGTTACACATTCTCCGGCCACTTAATGGCCGCCTTACTGTTAGTAAATATGAAAATATCTCCGCATGATATCCTATGGTACTGAACTTGTAGTGCGGCTGTTTCTATTGTCATTATTTCGGTCTGCATTGTACTGCAGTAGTTCGGTAGTTTAAAGAACAGTTGTGAATCAACTGAATCCAACTCCTCTTAGTGATTTTGATCTGTCGGTGAGTATTTGGATGTCATCCTCAGGAAGGCGGATGTAATTCAAGTAGTCGGCATTCTCGTCACACAACCGTGTTCGAAAGAAGGTTCGGGTGTATATAGAAAGTCAATAGAAACATTTGTGTTGATATTGCCCCCTCATTTTAACATATCCTAACTTCCTACATTACCGTGCTTTCATGGGACCAAGTCGCATCGCGGTGTTCGCAGCCACTTGTTTTCTCAGGATATCCGACTATAACCAGTTAAGAATAGTGAACAGTACCCAAGACGGAGTCGCCCTACTATAATAACACCGTGTTACAAAAAATAGATTTTTTCTGTCCTATGAACCATGAATTCGGAAAGAGGGGAAAAAATAAAAATACACGTGTATCGGCGATTTTCGTGTACACGTCAGACTTTTTTTTTAAGTTTGAAGTATAAAGCTCGTAGTGGCCTGTGTGAAAGCCATTCGACCGAGTTTTAACCCTTTTTCAGTGATCCAATCGAGCTGATTTTTGGCAGGCAGACTCGTGGAAATGTCTGTATCACGTCAAATTTTTTAAAAACAATTGTTATCAATTCTCAGATTTTCCCCAATTTTTATTATTTTTGAAAAAAAAAATATTTTTTTCACTTTTCTTAGCATAACTTGAAGAGACTTCAAATTTTTAAACTACTTAAGCGTTACGAAAAAAAAAATGTTTTTTGAACTGAAACCTTAAAAAAAACGATAACCTTTTAAAAAAAAGATAGGAAAATCCTAAACCTCCTATACGATCGGGCCGGAATTGACCAACCCTCAAACTTTCTAAGTCTCTCAGAATGTTTTAACGATGGGAACAATGGATATGTTTTTTTCTGGCTAGGTTTCAGTGTGTTCATGTGTATAATTTTCACAATCAGTAGGCGGAGGGACGCTCAGCGATTAACCGTCTGACCTGGTGGTACTGTGTCGATCGTTACTATTCCCATAGATTTCTGTATGGATCTGGATCTTTATGTATCCAACCTGTTCCCCAAATGAACCAAAACCTACTCTGCTCATTTATGGGTTAAGTATATTAGACCAGCGAACATACGTATGTACCTCTGCATCTACATCTGTGCATACAAAGCCCAATGATGAAAATATCGTAGTATCCACCCGTCTACAACTACAATGAACTCGATGCAACGAAACGACATGTGGTTCATATCGCCATTGTCATTGGGACAACAATGAATGGAACTTTGACGAATTCATTTCACAAATATTAGGACAGGATCTCGACTCACTGGCACAAGAACAAACAGTCCTCCCCAGTACGGACACACTTCCACCAATAGTGACAATGTGACAGAGAGACTGGCGCTCATACGTGGTTCTATGCATCCATCCCTTGGCTGACAATGGCGAAAACAAACAAATTCATATAAATGTCATAACCAACACACACACACACGCCGACACATCATCCGAACAACTACTAACGAAATAAGAAGGCAAAGAGGAATATGCTAAAAATGACAATGACAATAACAGCAACAATGGCGTATTGAAATTGTTATGAAAACAAACAAACTGAAAACGGCAGAAGCACGGAGTGACTGAAAAAAATAACCCAATATTGATTCTGAAATACATATTGAGCATGCAAATGTGAACCATAAAGGAAAGGACACCGAGCAAACATGCAAAAGCACACACACACACACAGATACAAAAAGAGAATAGAATAGAGAACAGATGCAAAAACACGCTCATGCAGAGACACATACCAAAAAAAAAACCGAACTAAATTGACAATAAGGTAAAATATTGTTAAAGGAGTAATACAAAAACAACGATAAAGAGTATCATTGTTGCAAGCACATTCAGAGGAGCACAGTCAGCAGCTCATTGAATGTGGCTGCTGGTTATTTTGGAACGGAGTCGGCACATGAACCCAGCAGTTTGAGTGTGAATTTGTCTTAGATCCCTACCAGGGATGCCTATGGAATAGCACACTACGTGAGTTTTGTCTCACAGTCACATTTGAATACTATCCGAATTTTGATACCCTACCTTATCCAACACTGTGAAAGGTACTGGTATGGAGGGTACGACATAGTGCGATACAATACACTTTGACAGAGGTGGGCATATTTAAATGATTACACTCTAACACCGTGTTACAAAAAATAGTGTTACAAAGAGGGGAAAAAATAAAAATACACGTGTATCGGCGATTTTTTTCGGCGATACACGTCAGAATTTTTTTTTTTTTTTAAAGTTTGAAGTATAAATCACGTAGTGGCCTGTGTGAAAGCCTTTGCACCGATTTTTAACTCTTTTTCAGTGATCCAATCGAGCTGATTTTTTTCAGGCAGACTCTTGGAAATGTCTGTATCACGTCAAATTTTTTAAAAAATAGATTTTTATCAATTCTCAGATTTTCCTAAATTTTTTTTTTAAATGGTTATCGTTTTTTTTAAGGTTTCAGTTCAAAAACCTTTTTTTCGTAACGCTTACGTAGTTTAAAAATTTGGAGTCTCTTCAAGTTATGCTAAGAAAAGTGAAAAAAATATTTTTTTTTCAAAAATTATAAAAATTGGAGAAAATCTGAGAATTTATAAAAATTGTTTTTAAACAATTTGACGTGATACTGACATTTCCACGAGTCTGCCTGCCAAAAATCAGCTCGATTGGATCACTGAAAAAGGGTTAAAAATCGGTCGAAAGGCTTTCACACAGGCCACTACGAGCTTCATACTTCAAACTTAAAAAAAAATTCTGACGTGTACATGAAAATCGCCGATACACGTGTATTTTTATTTTTTATCCCCTTTCCGAAAAAGTAACTTTGGTTCATAGGACAGACTGTGTGTAACACGGTGTAATTGTTGGTCATTGTTCTGGCATATAAACCACAAAGCAATATGATGCCTACAATCTACAACCATTTGATACTTTCAGTGAATTTTGCTAGGAAAGTCAGCGGCTGCTTATGTTTTTCGAGGAAAATCAGGCTCCCAGCCTGAGTTAGTTGACGTTCCTGTAGACCTGGACAGTGGCCTAACAAATGTTTCACTGATTTTTCCTGTTCGGCGACGTTACTGGCTGTACAGTAGGGTGTTCAAAAAATAAATTATATTTTTTGGCTCAAACTTTTGAAAGTAATTTTTATTGTCGAACTTGTTCTTTAAATACAAATAACTCAGAAATCCTGACCAAATCCTAACACCAAAAAAACGGAAAAAAAATCAAAAGTGTTTTACCCCGTGTGAACACCCTACTGTACAGTCGCACACACTACCTACCACACCACGCTGTCCTACCAGGGCTGTCCATCTAAATTTTGATCTTCGTGGCGGGTATGCTCCGCTCGATAATCTATTTGGCTGCCACATCGATTGCGACTATTTCTGCCTGGAAAAGTAGGCTCTATGAAAAATACCCCCAAAAAATGAAGAATGTACCAAAATGAATTAAAAAATTCTATAAAGCGCCCAATCAATTTATGAAAAATTAACCAATCGAAATATGAGAAAAGTTTTAATTTTACATTTATACATTAATTGTAATTCTATGTCTTTGCTTTCACACATAAAGTGTCAACATATCTTCAACGTCATCCCGGCAAAATAGACATTGAATTGTATCCACAATGGCTGCGTTCAAAAATGAAGAATCGCCGCACATTTGACCTGAAATGTGAAAATACCTTTTATGTGAAAATACAACGATGAACAAATTTACCTGCACAACTTCTAAGGTGGGCGTCTATGGACGGGTTATCGAGTATTTTTTACACACCTGCTGGGGAGCTGACCTCGGTGCTCCACCCAGGCTGGCCTTTATATTTCGGTTATAGTGAAGATATGTTATTTATTATTTACTGCACTCCACCATCGCTGTATTTTGATGTGAAGAAGGTTAAAATATTTTTTTTTGCAATTTTTAGACCATTAATTGTGAACATTTATCGACCAGAAAGTTAAAAATAAAAGCAAAATTAATCTTCACAAAAAAATTGTGAACATTTTCAAATTTAAATTTTTAAAAATTGTTTCCTTATTTTATTTTTATTAAGTATCGCAAACTATATCTCTCTCCTAATGTATCGTTTTTTTGTTATTTCGCTCCACCCTATTGTACAACACTCATATTCTACTAGTTGTTCTTTCAGGCTCTGAAACCGAGTACTTGCCAAATGAGATGGAGCGACTTTTCGCCAGAGAAATCCTTGGTCAAATGTATGATCCGATCAGTGTTAACGAGAAGTGTAGACGTCCATCGAATCGTGTGACTTATGATACGATATGCACGGGGGCACAATATGTCCTCTAGGTAAGCACATCAGAATACTGTCATCATTCGATGGACTAAAAACGCTCCAGTGAGAAAGGATGTCTACGGATGGTCTCGTTCAGTTGGTAGCAGTATGAAGTGAAGGAAGAAAACCCTTGACACTAGAAAGAAAACGCATCAGATCGAGGTGCTTGGAAAGCATTTATTAAGCAGACCAATGGTAGGTTGTACAGCCAATTGTAATAGTATTAAATGTTTTGTATATTTTTAGGACTTCCACTGAATAAGTAAGATGTGGCTTTACTATGTAACCAGACTCTTTCTTGCAGCTCGAACACAAATGAGCCCATCCAATGCCTGAGCAATAACATGTATTACTTATAAATCTTACAAACTTAATTAACATTACAGCCCTCCTAAGAAAGAAAGCCTCATCTTCATTTCGGTAGTTTTGAGATATTTTGCTTTTACGTTTCATATCTTTCGCTCCTATGAAAGAAAGCCTCATCTTCATTTCAGTAGTTTTGAGATAGATTGCTTTTCCTTTTCATATTTTTCGCGCCTTTGAAAAAAATAATTTTTAAAAATTTCAAAAATTTATTTTAATATATATTACAATTGAAAATTGGTCTTATAATCCTAACAAAAAAAGGCTGATCCTCAATCATGGCTCCGAATCCGGTCTCGTCTCAATTTTAAAATGTTGGCGCTTGTGACTTTCTTTCTTGGGACGGCAGAATAACCCACCGGCCTTTACAAAATGCTGTCGATGCTAGTTTTTTAGAATAATAATATTATTCTAATATTTCCAATATTTTGTAGTGGTTTCCTTATTATTTCCGCCTTGACTGTTCCATATTCTCAATAATGTGTGGAAAGGATAACAATGCTGCTTCGTTTTCAATGCTACATTTTTTTTTTTTTTGAACATTTCCACTAAAAATAAACTTCAAATAATGTTGAATCGAACTCTGCTCAATGTTTTGCTATGCCACAATAACATTTGATGCTCGTGGAGTCGAAAGGGGTTTGGGGTTTTTGGTGCTCGTCGTCAACCATTGCATTAATTCTATGCAAAAGAATAAAACGACTGCTGTAATAATGTCAATATTAGATTTGAGTTCATTCACTTCCGTTTTCGTTGTTTTATTTTTGTTTTTTTGCAGATATTTGGCTAAAGAGGAGTAGGTAGTGCTCTGTACTTTTGCTATTACATTTATGACGCATTAGATTAGTTTCATTTAATATTTGCCCAACAAAACTAAAACATTAAAGAATGTTCGCCAAAATTGTTTTTGGTATCAGGGGGTGACCAAAGGAATGTTAAGTCTGTTGCTAGTGGAATTTAATTGACTCAGTTTCTCGTTTTTATGTACGGGAAAGAGTGGTCACAATTGCCTTTGTACCTTAACTAGTTGATCTTATTACATTTACATGTACAGAACTTTTTTTAAAAATTTAATTATTTGTCTAGTATTTTTAATTAAATTTGTTTCCATCATTTGAGTTTTTGAGAATTTTGGTTTAAAAAAAAACAATACCATTTTAAAGTTTTTTATTTTTTTAATTTTTATTTTTTACACAGTTTTTGTTTCTGTTGTTCGAGTTCGAAATATTCATTTCTATTTAAAAAAAAAATGTTTTAAAAAGCCTTTATCATTGTTTTTACAAGGCATTTTTTGTTTGTTTGAGAAATAGTAGTTTTTCATTATACAGGGTCCGCCAAATAACTTTTTTTTTTTTTTGAAAATTCTATAAAAAAAACTACTGGATATTTTCTCAAATTTATTTTTTTATTTGAAAGTACAATCCTTCCGGTTAATAATGCAAAATAATTTCATTCAAATGGTTGCCTCGGCTGGCCATGTAGTAGCCTAACTACATCAGCTCTGCGGCTGATAATGCAATCTTCAAAAGCAGGCCGCAAAACTTCGAGTGTTGCTTCGGCTGTGTGGCACGTAGCGCCGTCCTGTTGAAACCAAATGTTGCCAATATGCTCCTCTTCCATTTTTGTAAACAAAAATTCGGCCCGATAACGAAAATAACGAAAACGAAATAAGCACTAGTTGAAAAAGAAAAACGTTAGATGGCGGACCCTTTATTTTATAAAGATAATCAAGTCCCAGGGAATTCCCGGCAAGTCATCTTAAAAACTGCCGGTTCCCGGGAAGTAAACAAATCTGGAAATTATAAACCTTGCGAGTGATCCAAAAACAGGTCCATGGTTCGTATGATTAACATTTTCTTCACATACATTACTCATTCGCCCCAGTGATATGAGGAGTGTTGGGTGCAACGCCTATCAATGCTCTTTCTTTAAGATATTATTTTAATTTCTCTTATAAATTTAGTTTGTATTGTAATTAAATATAAAATAAAAAAACAAATTAATTTAATATAAAAATGCCTCAAATGAAAAATTTCAAAAATGTAGAGGAAAAATGCCGCTGCTTTTAAAATTTTCTGAACAAATATTCTTGCACACTTAGTTGGACCACTCTATTATTCAAACACTTTCTGTCTGCATCAAAACAATGTTCAAAATATAAAATTTCAATTCAGATGATGCCATATGTGACACTTGGCCAGAATAACATAAATGACTTTTGTTAAATCTTTCATCGATGCAAATATCTATGCAGAGCCCGACAGAGAGATGATGTCTGACCCTAATATCATAATGCCAAAGGCACTTGAACTGTGGCGAAATGTGTTTACTAACATTTAAATATTTGATTGAAATGCATATGCAATGAAATATTTACAAATATATGGACACATATAAAAATACGTTCGGTGAAAAGGTTGTCTGGGCAAATTTTATATGGAGACTAAATGAAAAAACTCAATCCGTTAGTGGAGGGTATTCAAATGCAGAGGAATCATACAACGGAATGGAAGGAACCAGCTAGGGTTTTGTAGTTTGGCGCATTCTCAGTCGAAGAGTGTAGATTTTGTACTCCTTTTTAAATTAATTGTGCGGTTCACATTTGCCTACTGCACTTTGAATGCAAATAAATTACGGACAACATCTAACTCAATTCATTAAGTGATTGTGAGATCGTTGTAATTTTAAATGGATCTGCTATTTTTTCCGCTAACATTTAAATGTAATCAATCTAAAAGTAAAACTCTTTAACGTTAAACATTCCCTGTTGCTAACATAAATTGATAAGATTTTCCCACCCATTCAAGCGGAAGTCAAATTCTCATATGGCTGAACTTTAGCATGTAATTTTCCTGCATAAATTCATGCCCTCACGTACATACTTATGTACATGTAGTTTCATTCGGTGCTGCTGTCAATTAGCCTCATTAATTTGACCCAATTATAAAGATGAACTCCGGTGGCTTATAAATTACTGTTATGGCTGCAAAAGGTGCCATTAAAAATGATGTTATCCGACATTTATAACACTATCCTCGTGACGTGTTTGCCACGTAAGATCTGAACTGGCATACAACTTCACGGTTGGTAGAGACAAAGAGAGAGAGAATGTGAGAGAGAGGGAGATATGCCAGCTGCCAGGTGTGAATATGTGCACTGACATTAGCATAATGCCGGAAAACTTTTAATTAAAGTCTCAATGCTTGTCGCAACACCTGAGTGGCACACATGCAAATGCAACCTGATGTCAATGTTGCCAAGTGCATGCACGGTAACCTACTTCTTGATTGAGTAAAACTAACTGAACTGTGTCATTTTTCAATGATATCTATTGATAAATGGGGTCTCGTAATCAAATCAGTATGTAAGTGAAACCTGAAATGGGAAAAGGGCCACTATGATTTGGCCTTGCATCACACTCCACCATAGAAATGGATTCGTGAGAAATGTTTGAAGGACGCCTACACAACATTTTGGTCAATGTAATCAGCCGTTCTCCAAGTCGGCATTAATTAGTGATGCTAATGCATAGCATGATTCGAAGATTTTTGATTTGGAAATTGCCTTCCACTAGAATTTGAGTTTGCTCTAAACACTGTTTACTCAGATGTCTTTGCCTTATCTCACGTTGCACAGTGGTCGGGAATTCATTTGCATTAGTCATAATTCTGTATTTTCTGATCAAGATTTTTGACAACAGAAAAAAGAAATTAATGAATATAATGAATAGGAATGAAGGATTACACTAGGCAACAACAAAAATTGTAATGAATCTGCACAACAAAAAATTCTGATGAACTGTGGCCGAATTTTTTTATGGATATTTTTTTTAATATATTTTCAAAAAGGGTTCTTTTTCGAGAACTAAAATGTCATAACTTGAAAAGGAATTGTCCAAGTTTTAAATTTACCACTGAATTTTTTTTAGGGAGAAAAAAAGTGTTTATAATTTCTGTTTTGTAACGTAATTGGTCATATTGCACTAAAAACATTTAAATTTTTTTGTATTAATATTTTTTAACTTAATTCAGAGTTTGAAATTTGTTAAAAAAATATACAGCTCTGTTGCTGCTGTCACTTTCATTCCGTTTCATTCAAAGTGAAAGTTTCCTGTGACAGCTTTCAAGTAAACTAATATGTTTAAAGTTTTCTCGGTACCCAATTTTTTTTTTTTTTCCATTTTCCAAATTTGTATCGCTTTGATGTATTCTGTCTTGAAAATAATGTAATTATAACCCGATGTAGCATATGTACCTAACATTAGCCATTACAGATTAATGGTCAACAAATAAATTTTGATCATCCTCCTCCCAGTGGGTTAATAGTCCTAATGGACTAGTATTAGTATTAGTATTCGTATTAGTATTAGTATTAGTATTAGTATTAGTATTAGTATTAGTATTAGTATTAGTATTAGTATTAGTATTAGTATTAGTATTAGTATTAGTATTAGTATTAGTATTAGTATTAGTATTAGTATTAGTATTAGTATTAGTATTAGTATTAGTATTAGTATTAGTATTAGTATTAGTATTAGTATTAGTATTAGTATTAGTATTAGTATTAGTATTAGTATTAGTATTAGTATTAGTATTAGTATTAGTATTAGTATTAGTATTAGTATTAGTATTAGTATTAGTATTAGTATTAGTATTAGTATTAGTATTAGTATTAGTATTAGTATTAGTATTAGTATTAGTATTAGTATTAGTATTAGTATTAGTATTAGTATTAGTATTAGTATTAGTATTAGTATTAGTATTAGTATTAGTATTAGTATTAGTATTAGTATTAGTATTAGTATTAGTATTAGTATTAGTATTAGTATTAGTATTAGTATTAGTATTAGTATTAGTATTAGTATTAGTATTAGTATTAGTATTAGTATTAGTATTAGTATTAGTATTAGTATTAGTATTAGTATTAGTATTAGTATTAGTATTAGTATTAGTATTAGTATTAGTATTAGTATTAGTATTAGTATTAGTATTAGTATTAGTATTAGTATTAGTATTAGTATTAGTATTAGTATTAGTATTAGTATTAGTATTAGTATTAGTATTAGTATTAGTATTAGTATTAGTATTAGTATTAGTATTAGTATTAGTATTAGTATTAGTATTAGTATTAGTATTAGTATTAGTATTAGTATTAGTATTAGTATTAGTATTAGTATTAGTATTAGTATTAGTATTAGTATTAGTATTAGTATTAGTATTAGTATTAGTATTAGTATTAGTATTAGTATTAGTATTAGTATTAGTATTAGTATTAGTATTAGTATTAGTATTAGTATTAGTATTAGTATTAGTATTAGTATTAGTATTAGTATTAGTATTAGTATTAGTATTAGTATTAGTATTAGTATTAGTATTAGTATTAGTATTAGTATTAGTATTAGTATTAGTATTAGTATTAGTATTAGTATTAGTATTAGTATTAGTATTAGTATTAGTATTAGTATTAGTATTAGTATTAGTATTAGTATTAGTATTAGTATTAGTATTAGTATTAAATCCTGTGAAAATGATCGTAGCATACAACTCTCTGTGTGTAGTCATTTGGTTGAAACACCTAGAAAGTTTGAAACTACAATTGCGCAAACATTTCATTGGACAAACATTTGGTTGTGTAAACATTTGGTTGTGCAAATATTTAGTAGCACAAACATTTGGTTGCGCAAACATTTGATTGCACAAACAACATAGTTGCACCACCTACAAATATTGTTTGGTATGGTTTTAAACTATAGTTGCACAAACATTTTGATAAATCCTGTAAAATGATTGTAGCATACAACCCTGTGTGAGTTGATAATAATCCTCACTCTCAGTGAATTAATTCAAGTCTTAACTTTCAGTGAGTTAATTCTAGTCCTAAATTCTGGCTTTAATTTGGTACTACTCTTGTTGCGATTTCTTATTCCGTTCCTGAAAAATTACCAAAATAGTTTCAAGTGACTTTCGAACCTCAACTTTTGAGATCTCCCATCTCAAGAACCAAATTTCTCTCAAACTATTCGTTCAATGTAAAAAATTAACACATCGTCTTGTTCAGTTTTAAAGTTTTTTAAAGAATGGACAAAATATCAACGAAATCTACTTTTTCAAAACAATCCAAAATTTTGATGGGTTAAGCCCATTGTTATTTTTTTGGTAGAAAAATGTTTTTACTTGGATGTGTTCTGTCTTCGAAATGATTTCATTATAACCACATATAGTTTATATAGCATTAGTTATTTCTGGTTAATGGTCAAAAATAAATTTTGAGAGTGCCCCGTCGTAAAAACAATAAATCCTGTAAAAATGGTCGTTGCTGAAAAATTGGAAAAATAGTTTCAAGGAACTCTCGAATCGCAAATTTTGGGTTTTCTGAACCCAATTTCTCCCTAACGATTTGTTCAGTCTAAAAAATTAAAACATCGTTTTGATCAGATTAAGGTCCGCTATTAATGAGCTAAATTTCAGCAAATTCTATTTTTGCAAAAATATCGAAAATTTGGATGGGTTAACCCCTTTGCTTTTTTTTTGGTCGAAATTTTTTTTTTCGATTTTCCAAATTGTTAGCCCGTGTATGCGTTCTGTCTTCGAAATGATGCAATTATAACCACATATAGTTTATATAACATTAGCCATTACAGATTAATGGTCAAAAAATACAATTTGAGAGTACACAATTGGTTACACAATAAGTCCTATGAACAACGTAGGATATAACTCTCAGTTGGTTAATAATAGTCCTAAAGTAGTCCTTGTAGCCTAACCTATATTTTGATACCACACTCGTGTCGATATCTTAGTCGGTTTCTGAAAAATTAGACAAATAGTTACAAGGATCTTTCGAATCTCAAATTTTGAGCAAACCCATTTTCTGAACTCAATTTCTCCCTAACGATTTGTTCAGTCTAAAAAATTAAAACATCGTTTTGATCAGATTTAGGTCCACTATGCATGTGCCAAATTTCAGCGAAATCTATTTTTTCAAAAAAATCAAAAATTTTGATGGGTTAACCCCTTTGCTTTTTTTTTGGTCAAAAATTTTTTTTTCCAATATCCAAATCCTTTTCACTTGTATGTATTCTGCCTTCGAAATGATGTAATTATAACCACATATACTTTCTATATCATGAGCCATTTCAGAGTAATGGACAAAAAATACATATTGAGAGGGCACCATCGTATACAAAAAAATAAATCATGGGAAAATGATCGTAGCATAAAACTATCATTGGGTTAATAGTTGAAGTCTAGCTTTAAAACTCCGATTAATAACCAAAATACAACGAAACCATTTTTTTAAAGTAAAAAATTGCTTTTTTGTAATTTTTTTTTATTCCATTATCGCCTCTGTTCTGTTCTTCGCTTCTGTAATAATATACATGATGTCTGTCTTACGATATACCAACGTAGGATTAAATGCAATCAAAAAAAACAATCAGATGATCTCTACTTGCCAACCAGATCTGGAAGCCATGTATGATCAGACCAATTGTATCGCAAAGCAAGTGTGCCCTACACCAGATGGCTCATTTAAAATACCTATTGGTGTTCATGCTAACGACACCATGTTGTACCGTCAGCTTCAGTATTTAACCAATACCCTACTAACGTCCGTGGTATTGTAGGTTAGTTCTGCTGTTTGTCACACCTTCAAGCAATGAAGATATGGAGTTTATACATGAAAATGTTTAAGATAGGTTTGAACGATATGCTACTGCAGGAATCGAGCGACGTTGGCCTTTATTTACCTGTTTTTAGTACAATTTGAAATGAATTATGAATTCCTGTATTAACATTAAACCCTATTTCATTGGCCTTTACCTCTTAAATGTCGGAGACTTTACAAGTAAGGGAGTAATCTCTAAATAACATCGCTAGAAGAAAGCCATAGCCGTGGGATCCGCTCTTGAATGCAGGTCTCGGTAAGTGAAACCTTATAGATGATGAGTCCCTCATTTGCTCCTTCTGATGGCACGACTTAGTCAGTGACTGCTCATTTGAGAGGAGTCCTGACTAAAATATTCAAGAAAATATGCGTTGAAATTCAATAGCAATTTGCTGTCGATGAAATAAATGCGCCTAAAAGTATGCTACAATTTTGCAGAAGTAGATTCCATTATTTCAGCAGTCTGGCAGCACTGTTAACGATGTACAGTCAGCGCCATCTATTGTGCCATGTGTTTGGAAATCCATATATTCATTTTTTGATGGAAATTGATCACAATATTTAAACATCTATAACTTCTAAACGCAACATGCTATTTAAGAAGGGTAAACAGATTTGAATACAGCTGAAGGTCCACTTCAGTGAACAAAAGGGATTTTAAGGGAAATTAATGCGGTGTGAGGGTAGCCGATAAAAACATGGCATGAACCTTTTGGCATGATACTAATACAAATACTAATACTTTAAACCACAATAGCGGTATTCGAAAATCTGTAGATGCGATAGTTTTGAAAAGGATTTGGATACTTGAATGTGTTTTTTATCCCAAATAAGTATTACATTTTCCAAAGCTTGTAATAGTTGAACTGCATAACGGTTCGTGTTCAACAGCTGTGGACGTCTACATCACTTTACAGCTTCTATTTTGTGTAAAAGTAGGCGTGTCACGGTTGTAATTGACCAAAAGGTTCATGTCATGTTTTTATCGGCTACCTTCATATCGAATAAATTTGCCTTAAAATCCCTTTTGTTCACTCAAGTGGACCTTCAGCTGTATTCAAATCTGTTTACCCTTCTTAAATAGCATGTTGCGTTTAGAAGTTATAGATGTTTAAATATTGTGAAAAATTTCCATCAAAAAAAGAATATATGGATTTTCAAACACATCGCACAATAGATGGCGCTGACTGTACATCGTTAACAGTGCTGCCAGACTGCTGAAATAATGGAATCTATTGCTAGAAAATTGCAGCATACTTTTAGGCGCATTTATTTCATCGGCAGCAAATTGCTATTGAATTTCAACGCATGTCAGTATTTTCTTGAATATTTTAGTCAGGACTCCTCTCAAATGTGCAGTCACTGGCAGAGTCGTGTTGTCAGAAGGAGCAAATGAGGGACTCATCCCCTATAAGGTTTCACTCATCGAGACCTGCATTCAAGAGCGGATCCCGCGGCTATGGCTTTCTTCTAGCGATGTTATTTAGAGATTACTCCCATACTTGTAAAGTCTCCGACATTTAAGAGGTAAAGGCCAATGAAATAGGGTTTAATGTTGATACAGGAATTCATAATTCATTTCAAATTGTACTAAAAACAGGTAAATAAAGGCCAACGTCGCTCGATTCCTGCAGTAGCATATCGTTTAAACCTGTCTTAAACATTTTCAAGTATAAACTCCATATCTTCATTGCTCGAAGGTGTGACAAACAGCAGCACTAACCTACAATACCACGGACCATAGTAGGGTATTGGTTAAATACTGAAGCTGACGGTACAACATGGTGTCGTTAGCATGAGCACCAATAGGTATTTTAAATGAGCCCTCTGGTGTAGGGCACACTTGCTTAGCGATACAATTTTTTACTTAAAAAAAATGGTTTCGTTGAAATATGGTCATTAATCGGTGTATCATTAAAGCTAGACTTAAACTATTCACTATTAACCCCATGGTAGTATTATGCTACGATTATTTTCACATGATTTATTTTGTATACGATGGTGCCCTCTCAATATGTATTTTTCGACCATTACTCTGAAATGGCTCATGATATAGAAAGTATATGTGGTTATAATTACATCATTTCGAAGGCAGAATACATACAAGTGAAAAGGATTTGGATATTGGAAAAAAAATTTTTTGACCAAAAAAAAAGCAACCCCATCAAAATTTTTGATTTTTTTGAAAAAATAGATTTCGCTGAAATTTAGCTCAGGCATAGTGGACCTAAATCTGAACAAGATGGTGTTTTAATTTTTTTTATAGAACAAATAGTTTGGGAGAAATTGTGTAGGGAAGATGAGTTTTCTCAATATTAGAGATTCAAAAGTCCGTTGAAACTATTTGTCTAATTTTTCCGCAATGGAATCGAGTGCTGGCACACGAGTGGTACCAAATTAAAGCTGGACTTTAGTACTATTGTAAACCTACTGAAATTGTATGCCACTCAGAATTTCATTTTCCAGATTTTGTTGCGTATCTGTTGATGTACTCTCAAAATGTATTTATTGAACATATATCTGGAATGGCTTATTTTATTTAAGCAATATGTGGTTATAATTAAATCATTTTTAAAGCACAATACATCTACGTGCAAAAAAATTGGAAAATTCGAAAAAAAAATATTTTGACCAAAAAAAAACAAAGGGGTTAACCCATCAAAATTTGAGATTTTTTTGAAAAAATAGATTTCGCTGAAATTTGGCACATGCATAGTGGACCTAAATCTGATCAAAACGATGTTTTAATTTTTTAGACTGAACAAATCGTTAGGGAGAAATTGAGTTCAGAAAATGGGTTTGCTCAAAATTTGAGATTCGAAAGATCCTTGTAACTATTTGTCTAATTTTTCAGAAACCGACTAAGATATCGACACGAGTGTGGTATCAAAATATAGGTTAGGCTACAAGGACTACTTTAGGACTATTATTAACCAACTGAGAGTTATATCCTACGTTGTTCATAGGACTTATTGTGTAACCAATTGTGTACTCTCAAATTGTATTTTTTGACCATTAATCTGTAATGGCTAATGTTATATAAACTATATGTGGTTATAATTGCATCATTTCGAAGACAGAACGCATACACGGGCTAACAATTTGGAAAATCGAAAAAAAAAATTTCGACCAAAAAAAAAGCAAAGGGGTTAACCCATCCAAATTTTCGATATTTTTGCAAAAATAGAATTTGCTGAAATTTAGCTCATTAATAGCGGACCTTAATCTGATCAAAACGATGTTTTAATTTTTTAGACTGAACAAATCGTTAGGGAGAAATTGGGTTCAGAAAACCCAAAATTTGCGATTCGAGAGTTCCTTGAAACTATTTTTCCAATTTTTCAGCAACGACCATTTTTACAGGCTTTATTGTTTTTACGACGGGGCACTCTCAAAATTTATTTTTGACCATTAACCAGAAATAACTAATGCTATATAAACTATATGTGGTTATAATGAAATCATTTCGAAGACAGAACACATCCAAGTAAAAACATTTTTCTACCAAAAAAATAACAAAGGGGTTAACCCATCAAAATTTTGGATTGAAAGTAGATTTCGTTGATATTTTGTCCATTCTTTAAAAAACTTTAAACTGAACAAGACGATGTGTTAATTTTTTACATTGAACAAATAGTTTGAGAGAAATTAGGTTCTTAAGATGGGAGATCTCAAAAGTTGAGGTTCGAAAGTCACTTGAAACTATTTTGGTAATTTTTCAGGAACGGAATAAGGAATCGCAACAAGAGTAGTACCAAATTAAAGCCAGAATTTAGGACTAGAATTAACTCACTGAAAGTTAGGACTAGAATTAATTCACTGAGAGTGAGGACTATTATCAACTCACACAGGGTTGTATGCTACAATCATTTTACCCTATTGAGAGGAGGATTCAGAGGATTTATTGTGTATCCGATGAAGCTCTCCCAAAATGCATTTTTTTACCATTAATCTGTAGTGGCTAATGTAACATATGCTACATCTGGTTTTAATTATATCATTTTGAGGGCAGAATACATCCAAGCACTTACCTCAAAATTAGAGATTTGAAAGTGAAACTGAAAAAACTTTAATCATAAAAATTTCAAAAGTCTGAAGTAAATTAAAAAATGTTAATATGAAAAAAAGTCCAATTTAGTAAGTGACTAAACTAAAAACAAAAATTATAAACACTTTGTTTCATTCTAAAATTGAGAAATACGAAAAGTAGTTAATTTTGGGTATATTTCCAGAAATATATCCATCTGTACGAAATTTCACTTCTTCCCCACAACCAAGACTAACAAAAATTCCACAAGATCTAAAGTTACACACGTTCGGCCTATGGAGTTGGTTTCTGGGCCATCGACAGACATAATGTGAATTACAAAAGCTTTTTATACTAGAGGGAAAGGAGACTTTTTAGCACTAGACTATCGTGACCATTTGTAAACAATCAGGTTAATTAAATTTATTGTAGCCACATTAAATGACTAAAATCCTTTAACTTTAGTTACCTAATAATTCATCCGATTGTGATGTAGGATTTGAAGAGTTCGACATCCTCCTTCGTTACCTCCTACTTACTTGTTCGTTTATTTATGTATTAGTTAATCGAGTTTATTTCTACACAGTTTACCAAACACACAATTTTTTTTTCTCTCCTGGTACTTAGTTCAATGTTTTGTGTACCAAAAATATTGTAGTTTTGATATTTTTAAATTATTTAACATTTTGCAATTTATTTAATACAAAGAAAAAAATATCTTTTCATGTGGAATTACCTTTTTAAATGAGTGTCACGGAAAGACCATGATAACGACCCCATTACGTTCTGCAATTCACCGAATGGTGTAGTCTAAGCCCTGAAAGTGGTCTATCGACAGAGAATAATCTGTGAACAATTTAACCCAATGTTTTGCTTTCATTTGTTAGACCAAATTGTTCAACTTTGCTTAGGTCAAGCATACAACTAGAAAATAAATGTTGACAACCAAAAAAAAAAACACATTGTTATTCTTTTATTTGTATGTGGTATCCAAGTGTGATATACATACATATAGAAGATTACAGTAAAGTCTGAACAGAGTGGGATGGTAAGGCTGATGTTAGAATTCCACAGTTTTACAGGCGATGTAGTTGTACGAGACAGAAATAAAATGCACTCGCATGAATGTTTGTAAGACACTGAATTTCCAATATTTTCTTAAACTACCATACATTTTCTTAAACTAAACTAATCGTATAGAAGGAACGAGAACGCGATAGACGCATGCGTGGGGTTGTTTTGTCAACCCACTTATCTTAAATATAAAACACATACATACATGTATAGAATGTATACAAATTACCGAATCTAGTACATTTTATACATTATTTGAATACATTCAATTACCGAATGCAGTACAGTTTTGTTTGATGAAGAATGTTTGATAGTCTCAGCAGGTTTCGAATCTGAGTTCCCAAAAAAAAACCGCATATCAATATGAAATTATCAAATCCACATTTAGTGGAAATATTTGAAATTTGATAAGAAAAATATCAATCTAACGTGAAAAACGTTAAATGAACGTGTTTTAATGTTAGATTGATATTTTTAACGTTAGATTGATAGTTAAAATATCAAATTGATATTATAATGTTTTACATTGTCACATCAATTCGTAATATCAAATTAATGTCAATATCACTTCTACAAGAACATATATCAATTTTACATTCAAAAATGTAATTGATTAATTTCACATCGAAATTGATAAGAAAAATGTGAAATTGATATTAATTCTTAATAATGTGATATGAAAACATTACACCTTTTTATATTTCTCCGAAATGTGTTGCTCTATTTACTCTAAGAGAACCTGTCAATTTCAAGTTCATCGAAAAAACTGAGTAGCATCTTAAAACAAACTGTGCAAATCACATAAAACAAACGGTGTTGAGAATCGCGCATAATAAAAAAATATTAATATTAATTTTAAAGTGTTAAATTAAAAAAAAAAAAAAATGGAAAATACACAAGAAACTGTGGCCAATGAAATTAAATCAGCAAGGTGAAGAAACAATTTTCACATTATCGGGCGAAGTCGACCCAGAAACTGTGGCCAATGAGGGTAACAGAAAATTAATGGATTTACTCGAGGAGTTCAATTTAAAGAACGCATTTGATGCTCTTAATGTTAAGTAATATAATATTTAATTATTTTTATTAAAATATTGTTAATAGCAATGTTAAAAATAATTGTCTCATCATGCTGCTCTTAATACGGAAATGTGTGAAGTTATTGATATGAATTCATATATTTTTGATATAAAAATGTACAATTGATATGAACATTTTGATATTAAAAATGTGAAATTGATATGAAGTCATATATTTTTAATATTTTTTTATTTTATTTCAAAAGCTTGTGGTTTTACGTACGACCGTCTTAGATACATTAATAAGGACGATTTGAATGCGGTTTTTCCTGAAACTTACAATATTGGTTTGAAGGCAGAGCTGAGGGAAAAGATATCTATTTGGAAATTAAAGAATGTAAAATTGTTAATGTTATTATCGAACAATACTAAATTTGTTTTAAAAATCTAATCTAGTTTCCTAAGGACGATATTACCACCGTAAGCTGTCATTACAAAGTTTTGGGATGGGTCCAATCCCAAGATTTTGGGTCCAATACAACATCGTCTTCTCAAACAAATGTTACTGGCTATACGGTAAGTGTTTTTTGGAAGATTGTGAATAATTTAAATAATTTTATAAAATATTGTTTGTTTCCGTTCAAAGCCGCTCCTTGATATTCTCAAGCAAACGAAGGTTGGAGATGGAATTATAAAAAATTATGCAGTCGAGAAAAAAAATGCCTTAGTTGAATTCTATTATGATGTCACCAAGAATAAGTACGCTATTCCTCGCAGTCCGCAACTTGAGCAAATGGTTAATGAAATAGTTGTCATTGTAATCAATATTTAAATTATAGATTGATTATGACTTTGATATGATGTTGCCTGGAAAACGGTACAATCTTGTTAACAAGTGGGACGATTTAGAAACCAATCTAATTAAATTCTACAAAAAGAATTTAAAACAAAATCAGTACAAAATCTTATTCGATTCTGCAACTAATGAAGCTGTAGATAAAAGTAAGTCATTATTTTTCTGAAATATAATAAATAATTAATAACGTGTTTTACGTTTACAGATTCCAGGGATTGTGTCTTAACAATGCTATTAAACGCGGTTCTAAAGCCAACATCTAGGTTTTTTGTTCAAATGGAAGTCGGAAAAATGGTTCAAAAAACTACAATTAAAGATGCAATTAACAGCTCTATTGTACACGATTGCAGATGGCAAGGGACTATAAAACGAAATGTTCCATCCAAAGAAAAAACACCATCCAGCCTTATGTTATTGTGATTGGACCACACCTTACAGATTTAAAGGAGTTTTATGTGAGCTATGGAGAGACTCAAAAATGTACATCGTTTATAGCAGCAATGGATATATGTTTTAAGGTATACCATGTTTTTGATTTACAATATTCTAAAGAATCGATATTATTATGGCTCTTTTTACAACAATATATTTATGAAATAAGTACAATTTATGATTTTTTTATATTTTTAATATTGAAAATTCTGAATACTTTAACTTTATAAAAAAATTTTGATTGTTTTAAACCAGATTTCGCAAATAATTTAGCAATAAAATCTGTCACTTTCAAAGGAACTTTTTACAAAAGGGTTACTTTTTAACTATAAAATGCAACGATGTAGTTGATCTTTATGAAATTAGAGAGATAATTATTAGTATTAACAATCATCTTTCAGTAATTGCAATCAAACATGAAATATTATATTTTTCAGAACATTATCAGTCATATGTATTAGATTCTAAGAACAAGTTTTTTGAAATATTAAATTTAAAATTATTCACAGGTGTGCATATTCATTTGTATTATATATCAGATGGAACTATTCTCATTAGAAACAAAGAATTTTATGTTTTTTTTTTAATTTAAATATAAGTTATTTTGAAAAAATTTACAATAAAACATATCTCTAATTATTTCAACAAACAAATTTTTGTTTAATTTAAATAAAGGAATATATGTGGGTTGGTAAGTGAGTATATACAGAAAATTACATATACTATGAATTACACATTAAATCGTATCAAATTAATCAAATTTTTTTCATATCAAAATGATATTGTCACATATCAAATGAAGATTAAAATGACGTCAATTCTACATTAAATCATATCATTTTGATATTTTATTCATATCAAAACTATATTTTATTCATATAAAATTAACATTAATCTTATTAGTATTACATTTCACATTAAAATTATCAATTTTAATGTTTTCGTTTCAATCCAAATATCAAATTGATATTGCTTCAATATCAAAATTGATAATTTTCTTATTAATTATTCTAATTAAAATTATCAATTTTACGGTGGTTTCTTACAATTTTTTGGTTTAGTGTAGGCCATCCACACTTTCGTTCCGTTCTTATATTTGTCACCGCCACTGTGGGTGCACGAATATTTATTTAGGTAACTCTCTCTGTTCTGTTTGTTACCGGTGAAAAAAAAGAGAAAAACAAGCATACGCGTCATATGGAACAAACATTTTCTGTGCTCAAAAGCTTTCTGCATCTTTTACGTTGTACCACGAGTACGTAACTATGGGGACATCATGGAACGTCCGTTCGTATGTATGTGTGTATGTATGTTGCACATATTAACGACCAAACACCTCGTAAAGACAACATCCAGACCACAACAAGGACAACGTGGTATCTGTCGCTCATTTAACGCTTGGCTTTTGTCGTTTGTTAGCGCGGTTTTCATTACCATGCCAGCCAGCCAGTCAGCCTGAGTTTATTTTTAGTCCTTCATGCCACAGCCATGTTACAGTGGATGAAGAGTACATACCGACTCGCGTATGCTAGACCAAAAAAAAAAGACGGAAACCAGAATTGTTTCGTTTTCGTTTATGTTAGTTTTTGGATGGAGGATACCGCGATTGGCGAAAATAAAACCAAATCGTTGTTTATCCGTAGATTTTAAAGTGCCATAAACAAATTTAGCCAAATACTCAGGTAGCTAGAAACTTGGTCATATATCATGGCAACCGGAGTCGTTTATTTGGCGCAAACTCTCTGTGGTTGTAACTTTTCATTTTAGCTTCCGTTTTTTTTTTGTTGATGTTGTTTTTGTTTATTTAACTTTTGTCGTTGATTGCTTCCTTCGAAAAAGGTGGCAGGGGGCACTGTTGTGTTGAGTTCCTCTTCAATGTTATGGGGAATTTACGTTTATTGCAAATGATGTCGACAGATTTAAAAAGGATTTGGCCAAGCGCAATTAGTTTTTGTCGGCGCGGATATTTTTTAACGACGTGTTTTTCTTTTGATTTTACAAATGGAAATTTAAGGAAAAAACATTAAACAAAAACGAGCAAGGCTTCTGCAGACGGCTTTGACACATAGACTAATTGAAGCAGATCGGCAATTACATGACAAGGAAATGAAATGACGACGACTTGCTTAAGGGTGGGCAAAGTCTGAAGTCGCCGCTATACTACGTTGCAAAGAGTAACATGAAAAAGCGATCTACACTTTTGTAATACTAACCCTAAGGTAATATGACTCCTCAAACTTTCAATGGCGAAACTCGGGACCAGTTTAAATAATATTTTGTACTCAATTTGTGATAATTAAATAATCCTTCATTTGGTCTTTCCGCCAGAATATCGGCCCTTCAAATCGTACACTCATAATGCCACATTTATAACAGCCGGAGCTTGTGACAATACCCCCCCATTTAATCTAAAATATCGCATTTGTACATCTTCTTTTATTCAGACTTAGTCAAACGATTGTTACATTCAAAAGAAAAGCGACAAAACTTTCATGCGACAACATAACAGACAGAGAAAAACACACGGAGATAAACTAAACAAGAATGAGAGAAAAATTCATTTTTTTCCAGCAAAAGTTTCTTTCATTTCATAAAGTCCAGTTAAAATGCAAATCTTTTACTTGTTTTTTTCTTTTCGTTTGCCATCCCTTCGTATTCGAGTTTGACCGACCGTATTGTGTACAACATGTTTTGGCCTCAACCCGTTGACAATGAAGGGACAACGTCTTTGAAGGAGAGGGAGGGGCGAAAAAAAAAGTTTTGCAATGATTTCATTTGATTTCTGGAATTAGTGCGGATCCTTTGGCGTATTCTTGGCATTACTCCCTCCCGACGTTTTAGTTGACGTTACATTTACAGTTGGTGTTGTTGTTGTTTTGCTATTTTGCATTTTCCCAATATGGGGTTTCCTTGATTCCCCTTTTCCAACAGTCGAAGTTGTTGTGAACAAAAAGCACAGTGGGATAATCACTACGAAAGTCGGCAAGGCGGGGTGGTCTTGACTGTTATGCGTTTAAGGTGCATCGAAAGTTATTACTTGCTATTCCATGGTGGAACTGGCGGGGCACTTCTTTCGAATCTCATTTGTATACTCACTGGCCGTGACGTACTGTTTAAAGGCGGCTCTGAATGGCTAATGTTTTTCTAGAGCAGTTTTACATGGCTCAGAGATTACTGTCTTACTTGTACTGTCGCCAGCATTTAGGAGGTAGAAAACAGCCGCTGAAATTATTACTCTGTAAAAAAACAAAAAAAAATTTTGCAAAAAATTAAAAAATAGACATCGTTGATATTTCTGAATAGACATTACCTTGCAGTGTTGTCGTGGACTGGACTTCAACGTTGAAGCTCTGCTAAAATCGATAAGAAAAAAAAAGATGCAGGAAAATTAAGAAAACATTTATTTAAAGTCTTTTAAATCAAAAAAAAAGTTCAAAGTCATATTTCTTTTCAAATAGTTTCGATAACCAAACAATATTTGGTAGAAACCATTTCATGACTTCATAATTAGGATAAGAAACTGGCCAATTCAATAAAGTAGTTTTTAGAATGTAGGAAATACAGTTGGCTGAATTCTAAAAATTAAATTAAATTTTCGAAGGTAAAAATCAGAAAAAGTGGAATATTTTTAATAAAAAAAATTACTTTGGTTTATGTCTTATTGATCTATATTCTTCATAAAAGTGGTCAACAGTTTTGTTTCTGTTAGTCGAGTTCGAGATCATTGATAATTTATATTTCTTTTTTTGCAACAAAAGAAATTGTCTTCATCTTCAACCAAGGCACAGTAATATAAGCTAAAGGCAAAAAGCAAACAGCTCACTACAATTTTTTCCATTTCGACAGAATTTTGATTATCAAAGTCATACTTTACATTTTAATTGTTTGTTGCGTTTTTTTTTCAAATGTCGAATACATTTTCGTATTAAACCCCAGAATTGGAAACAAAAAAAAAACCAAACAAAAAAATTGTTCACTCTCAAACTATTTAAAATAAAGTTACAGTTCGCTATAAATTATGCCATGTATGCCAAATGTCTGCCGCCTGCTATTTATACAGCAGAATTTGACAATCAAAATGCCCAGGGTTGCATCTGAGTTTATGTTGTTGGTAAATTGCCACTACCTTCCATTATAATGCCATGACTTCCAACAGAGAGGTGTATTTTCCTTATAAATTTCCCGAAAATATTCGCAATACTGTCCGCCTGTGCTTGCCACGACCACTTTTTTCCAGTTCTATCTCGTTGCAAAGATAGAAAACTTTTTGTATTGCTTGAATTCTGATTTGTTTAGCAAAGTGCAAGAAGTGAAGTGAATTTCATTTGATATTGCAAAATTTTATGATTTCTTTCTGGGAAAAACTTTCTATGATTCTGTCTTCGTTCTCGGCAAAACTTCATTTTCCTTATTCCCTTTCTGCCGTTGCGTTTCTTGTTATTTGCCTCACAAGTGTTCAAAGAAGTTTTTTTTACCTGATTTATTTCAATTTTCATAATAAATTCTGACCAAAACATTTACGGGAAATTTACAGTTGGTTTGTAAACATGAGGTCTTGGCTCTTGGAAATTGTAACAGTTTTTTTTTTGTAGTTTTCTTTTCTTTTTTTGCTCGTATCGTCGTGTACACTAGGCGACAGTGGAATTAGTACCAGGTACCATGAAATGAACAAAGGTGCGAAAGGAAGGAATATCAGTTTTTTCCAAACGAAACAATTGAAAATGTACAGAAAATTTTGGTTGGCCGGATGAGGTACTGCCGAGCCCCATCGCGCCCGCCCCCCCAATGTCCAACCTGTCCAATAATACCAGAAATTTTAAAAAAATATATCAGTAGTTTTTTTTTATTTTAAATGGCCCACCCTGTATATGCACTCTTTCCTTCAATAAGTTTGTGTCTAGTTCCGAACACATATTCTTTTCGAAACAAAAGAGAAATATCAAAAATCTTCAAAAAAAAAATGGGTTACATTTGCTCGTGCTGATTCATTTGAAAAATGTGGTCGCACGCGTTACTTCTCCCAATATTTTGTAGTCGTCAGCAGCATTAAACAAGAGCAGCACAAATTCTCAAAGCATTTGGGGAAAGAATTCATTAAAGGATTTTGACTGAACATTCCTCAATATACTCTTGTATGATCTACAGTTGTCTTTGTAAATGTCAGTGATTAGATTTATCGATCCAAATAAATATTTCATTCACTTGTACACATTTTCCGCATTTTCTTCAATTTAGAAAAACCACAAGTTTAGACTGAAATGACAACAAACATTTCGTGAATTCTACAAAAAATACTCTTGCCTGTTAATAACGACAATCACTATTTATTTGCCAGAGCGTCATAATATATCGGTAACAGACTGTATATTTACTTTTCAAACAATCCCAAAGTTCATTTTAGATCACTTTTTATGGATATTTCAAATCTTTTTCTTTTCGCCAAGATACTCAATAATATAAACTAAATTGTAGGGGGCTTCAAAAAAAAAAAAAAAAGTCATGACACATCATTCTGTCTTTCCAATAACATTTAATAAGAAACATAGCATTCAAACCAAAAATATGTATTTATTTTATTCACCACCTCTGCATCCTGCAAAGGAGAACACGATGAACTCGGTTCAGCTTTCGAATTGCTTCGAATATAATTACTAGCAATTGTCCAATGTCATATCTTCTGTTTGAAAAACGAACAAATTACAACGAAACTCTGTTCATAAGTACGACAAGAACGCACAAATTCCCTTAAGCAAAACCGACAATTGCCAGTCAGCTGGCGGAGGTGATGATGCCCGGTCTCATTATTTTACTCGCACAGCAATCTCCAACAACACAAAGTTCAACAATTAGATTTCCTGTCATCATAGATGTTCATTAGTTTAATTATGTCCTTTTAATTGGATTGTTGATAGACGAATGTTTGGCGTAGCTACAACGAAATGGGTTCGTCCACATTTCCACTACCACTACCACATCCACTTGTACGACCTATTACCCAGCTTCTTGGTTCTGGAAAAATATTTGCATTTATCGCCTCCAGGTTAACATGGGAACATTACACACACACCAAAGTCAGTGGAGGATGTGACGAAGACACAGACTGATGATGATGACGACGATGACGATGACGATGTACCAGTAAAACAATAAAGGTTGAACATGATTGTACTTTTAATACAGACTTCCGGTTGTAACATTAAACTTGTATCTGAAGTGTTCCTTTTTTATGGTTATTGCGTAAAATGGCAACGACAATTATAATGATAAGAACGGAAATTGCAATGAGATTGTTGAGCGGGTGCCGGTGCGGGGAAGGAGCATCGCTAAGTGGCCGTTTGCTGCAAAGAACATTTGAAACTTAACGAAACGACACTTGCAAAGTTTTGGCAACAATTTATTGGCTAGCAATGAAAATCTGAAAGATTTATCCCAGTTAAAGTCAAATGTGGTTTAATTGTAGCTCATTTGTTCGGTCATTTGTATTCTCAACTAACTTTTTCCCCTGGGAATTACATGAAGAACAATTACATTTATGGCGGCGGCTGAACGTGAAGAGGTGCGTAAATTGAATTTTGTAAAATGGTTAATAGTAAAATATAAATATAGGGTTTATTTTAAGCTGCCTGAAAACTATCGATATCGATAACAATGATTTGAGAGCCGGTAATGTCAAACTGTGTTCACATTTCGGTTGAGTAAGGTTTGGCATGTCACAATAATGCTAAGCAATTGTGCCAAATTTAATTTGAAAAATAAATCTTCTGCCGAAGTTCACAGAGCAGTTGATCCATTTTACGGTCAAAATAATCGGCCTAGTGAGCTAGAAGCAAAACTGCACTCAGATTATACCAACTATGAATACAATGCACTGTGTTAGCCGAAGAATATTAAGGGGATCGGAAGAAGGAAATAGAGAGTAGTGTTTGTTAAAGTTTGTCCCGAATTTAACCCTTAAATGAGCGGTGTATCCTATAGGATACAACGAAATTGGCACTTGATCGTGCTGTACAGCCTATTTTTACGATAGGTAATCCATCATATTTGGCCAACAAGAGGTGTTATTTTGAATCAGCCGGTATTTCGGTAGCTGTCACTTCTAAAGCTATTATTCTATGA
Source organism: Hydrotaea cyrtoneurina (assembly GCA_958296145.1). Taxonomy (NCBI): domain Eukaryota; kingdom Metazoa; phylum Arthropoda; class Insecta; order Diptera; family Muscidae; genus Hydrotaea; species Hydrotaea cyrtoneurina. The sequence continues at coordinate 55,729,807 of OY282513.1, read as the reverse complement.
CATTACTAAAAATGGAACGATACACACGCCTCAACAACGCATTGAAATTATTAAAATTCAGTACAAAAATGGTGAAAATCTAGCAGCCACAGTTCGCAAAACTAAAGCATTATTGGGTCGTCGTGAAGCACCTTGTCGGATCGCAGAAATTGGTGTAAAAATTCGAGCTGCTGGGACAAGTTGGTGATGTGAAGAATAAAACCCGTGCACGTCGCTCAAAAATAACTGAGAATATGGCTGATGTAGCCCAAAGTCTTGAAGAAAACCCAGGTTTGTCCATTCCTCGTCCATTCTTTGGTATTGGGCATTCCACAAACTTCATTACACCGTATTTTCCATAAAGACTTGTGTCTTAAGGCTTATAAAGTTCAGTTAACAGAGAAATTCAAGCCGGTCGATCATCAACAATGTCTTGCCTTAGCTGATTGGCTCCTTGAAATGCATGAAAATGATCCGGAATTCCATTAAAAAATCATCATGACTGATGAGGCCCATTTAACTAGTCAACTAGCAAAATTGTCGCATCTGAAGCCTCTCCATCCTCAATGTGTGTCTGTGTACTTTTTCGAAAATGTGGTTGGATCATTGGAGAGATGATTAATGATTTTTTATGGTCGGAGTTGGAAGATATTGATCTGGACAACGTTCATTTTCAACAAGACGGCGCTACAAGCAACTTTTACGGGAAAAGTTTCCAGGCCTTGTCATCTCTAGAAGAGGTGATCACAATTGACCACCGAGATCTTGTGATTTAACACCTTGAGACTTCTTCCTTTGTGGCCACGGGAGAGATAAGGTCAACGCCAACAGCCCAGAGTCTATTCAAGACCTCAAAGATAGAATTCGTAAGGCTATCGAGGACAGAGGGCATCGACTTTGCGATTTGGTTACGGAAAGTTTCATGAATAGGATATGGTCCTGTAAGTGTGGTCGTGGTGACCATTTGATTGATGTTGTTTTTCATTATTAACGGCATACCTTCCACTTTATTATGAAATAAACATCCCATCATTTATCTCAAAAAATTTCATTTTTCTTTGAATACCAAAATAACACCTCTTGTTGGAAAAACAGTCGTGCAGTCGTGTGCCAAAATATATCATAATTTTTTTTTTGGACTAACACTCAGGGGATGCCCCCTATAAATGCAATGCACTATGTTAGCGATAGGAAGAAAGGGTATTGGAGGGGCGGAAAAGGGAGTAGTGTTTGTTGACGTTGGCCTTGAATTCGGTAATGTCATAGCAGGCAGGAAAAACACTTGCAGGAAGACTATTCCACAACCGAACAGTCCGGCTGGAGAACGAATTTTCTCTATAGTGTGTCTTCCGGTCAACCGGCCATTTGACAACGAACGGATGAGATTCCCTGAGATTCAACTTTCTTGGAGATCGGCAATTTATTGCTATCAAATACGATAGTGAATATCCAAATAAATGCAGCCAATGCCATTAAGTGCAACCACATCCGAATTTCCTTTTAAAGTCTTGAACGCAGATTGTTAATTTGTTCCGGTTTAAACTTACACCCCATACACTTGCTCTCAACAAAATACAGCTGACTAATGCTGCCATATCTTTAGTTAAGTTAAGTTTCATTGTGTCACACATCTGCCGTGAATTATCCCAAGGAATATTTTAAATTCATACCACTTACACGCGACAACATCAAACCAACGATTTTATTATACCACGACATGATTTCCATATTAAAAAATATTCATTTGTTTCCAAATACTTCTCATATCATCAAAATTAAATTTCCGGAATTTAACTTTCTCCGTTTGCCTTTTCCCCGCGAACAGATTTCATCAACAATAAAAACAAAACTTTATGCTGCTCGTGTGTCGGCTTCACTTCGATTTGACAAGGATGGCAGCGATTTTTTGCACCGCTACAATTTTGATTTTACCGGCGCTGTTTTGTGTTTTCTTTGAATCCATTTTATAAATTTACATAACAAAAAGTTATGAAAATAATATTTTTATTACAAAAGAGAGAGAGAGAGAGAATGGCATGTACAAGTATGTTAATGAAAAAACAACAATGAGACAGTAAAAATATTAAAAAAAAATAAACGTAGGCGGGGGTTCTTGTTAAATTCAATGTGATATGGGGAGAAACACCCGGACAAGCGACTGCTGCCTCACACAGTGGGGAATTTGGACACTGATGTGGAAATGAAATTGTATTAATAATAAAATTACATTTTAAGGATTCAATGAAAATTCGGTCGACTGCCGGCCAATGGTACATGCCAGGACACTGTAGACCAGACGAGCGAGCCAGACTCCGGGCTATCTTATGGATATCCAGCCGGACTGGAATCCGTAGGCTTACAATGGGATATATGGGTGCGACTATTATTAATCGATATTAGTACTGACTGACGCAGGACCTCTTTATGGCGCTCAGACCGGTTCAGCTGACTCCTACAGGTATTCCCTCTCTTACACTACAGAGTTTAAGTAAGTCTGCATATATACTCTTTCCCTAAAACCTAACCTATCACTAATAGAAAAAACAGGTGTTCTCCAATACATCGATGGAGTTTTCATCTAACCCTATCTGCAGATCAAAGTCTTCAAATGATGTGAGCTGTTTGTATATTTATGACTGCCTCCAAACAAAAATCTTCCACAGTGCGTCTTTTCTTATGTTTTCATCTCATAGAGGTTTAATTTATTTTCGGGTGTCATATTGAATTATTTCATATTTCCCTTAAAATTCAATGAAGGAACATACGGTGAACTCTACTCAAACTAGCAAGCTGTGTACTAGGGTGGAGTGGAATAAAAAAATGTCATATTTGGAACGAGATATAGTTTGCGATCCTTAATAAGGGAAAAAATAAAGACATGTTTTTTTTTAAATTTTAGAATTTACACCACGCCATTGAAATTTGACAATTTTAGCAACTCCGATGTTGAGTTCCAAAAAAAAAAAATATTTTTAAAGTGCCGGGTCAATAAAGGTTCACAATTTGAATACCAACACCAGCTAATGGAAAATTAAAAAAAAGAAATTATAGACCAAAAATTACAAAAAAAAAATAAAGTAAAATAATCCAAATACATAGTCCCTTCTTAAAAAAATTAACTTACAATTTAACCCTATTCGCACCAAGCCAAATTTGTAACGAAAAGTAACGCCAGTAAAATGCAAAATGGTTTATAAAAACAAAAATTCGAAAAAATTCTAATAGACATTTTTTTTAAAGTAAACTATTTAATGGAAGAAACATTTTATTTTTAGTAAACTATTTAATGGAAGAAACGTATACGTATGGGACAATAATGACTAACCTAAAATAAAAGTATTAACTGCAAGACCCTGCCAAGTACTAATAGGGTTAAATCGCTATCATAGCTACGACTATTGGACAATCATCCTCTTCTTTGCCTCAAATACTTTTTTTGGGGTACTGAACAAGCTCAAACTTGTACATTTTTAATAAGTTGATTTATGAATTTTTAGGATTTTTCTTTCAAATCAACACAAAAAGAAGACAGAAATTCTAAATGTTTACAAATTTATTTTTCCCTTATCGCAAACCACATTTCTTTCCGTGTGTGAAATTTTAAAATGAAATAAAAGTAGGTTTTCACTTCACTCTAATATAAACTTCATCGAGTCTTTGATTATTATGCCAAGCTGTTGCTTTATATCGAATTTAGTACCTACAACTGATAGCTGCTTGATAATGGTAATTTAAATATTTTGTATTTGCTTTTTCAGTGGTTTGTCAAATCCAAAAATTTCACTGTGAACTTTTTAAATTAAAAAAATATGTTTCGATTCCACCCTACTGTGCACGTTATGATTTGTATATTTACTAAGACCCACTGTTCAAAGCCTGCTCCTAACTGCTAATGCAGGTTTCTCATAGATTAGAAATTACTGCAATACTTGTCAAGTTTCTGTTCTTCTAAAGTGGTGGAAAGCAATGACTGAAAAACATTTTTGACACTCTTACCTGAATACGAACCTAGATTTGTTGTGTGATTGCCGCACACCTAAGCTAACACAGCAAGGCCGATCAAGTGTATCACAATAAAAAATATCACCACTTACATACGTATATGTATGTGTAATACAACCACATCTATAAAACAGGGTTTTCCAACCAAAGGTGTTATTTAGGTCATCAAATTAAATTTTTTGAGATAAATGATGGGATGTTTATTTCATAATAATGAAAAACAACATCAGCCAAATGGCCACCACGGCCACGCTTACATGACCATATCCTATTCATGAAACTTTCCGTAACCAAATTGCAAAGTGGCTGCCCTCGTGTCCTCGATAAGCTCTTGAATCGACGCTGGGCTGTTGGCGTAGACCTTATCTTTCACGTGGCCACAAAGGTAGAAGTCGCAAGGTGTTAAATCACAAGATCTCGGTGGCCAATTGTGATCACCTCTTCGAGAGATAACACGGTCCGGAAACTTTTCCCACAAAAGAGCAATGGTTTCGTTTCTTATGTGGCACGTAGCACCCTCTTGTTGAAAGTAAACGTTGTCCAGATCAATATCCTTCAACTCCGACCATAAAAAATCATGAATCATCTCTTGACAGCGTAACTGTTGATCCAACCTAATTTTCGAAAAAGTAAGGTCCAATGACCCCGCCGGACCATAAACCGCATCAAACAGTCACACTTTGAGGATGGAGCATAACTCAACAATAACTCTTCGGGTTTTCCGAGCCCCAGATGCGACAATTTTGCTTGTTGACGTAGTCACCGAGGTATAAATGGGCCTCATCAGTCAAGATGATTTTTCGATGGAATTCCGGATCATTTCCATGCATTTCAAGGACCCAATCAGCAAAGACACGACGTTGTTGATGATCGGTCGGCTTGAGTTCTTGTGTTAACTGAACTTTAAAAGCCTTAAGACCCAAGTCTTTATGCCAAATTCGGTGTTATGACGTTTGTGGAATGTCAAATTCCAAAGAACGACGAGAAATGGACACTCTTGAACACTTTGGGCTACAGCAGCAACATTCTCAGTTGTTCTTGAGCGATGTGCACGGGTTTTTTTCTTCACATCACTAACTTGTCCCATCAGCTCGAATTTGTCCACTAATTTCTGTATTGCGGTCCGACAAGATGCTTCACGACGACACAAAAATACTTTATTTTTGCGATTTGTGACTGCAAGATTTTCACAATTTTTGTAGTGAATTTTAATAATTTCAATGCGTTGTTGAAGCGTGTGTATCGTTCCATTTTTAGTAATGGCGTAGTCTTGTCAAAATATGGAAGAACAAAAGCTTCAACAGTGACAGCTACCGAAATACCGGGTGATTGTTGGAAAACTCTTTATACGATAAGTCGGGAAATCGATAGATTATTGTTCAGCCTATAAGATGGGTGTTTGGAGATCAATTTTTTTGGCAACAAAAAAAATATTTTTTAACAATTTTATGTTTTTTTTAGAAATTACTTTAATGTATGTATTTTTTAAAAAAAAATTTGTATCTTGTTAAACAATTTAAAAAAAAATATTTTTTTTACATTTATTTTTTCAATTATTGTTCAGCCTATAAGATGGGTGTTTGGAAATCAATTTTTTTGGCAACAAAAAAAAATATTTTTTGACAATTTTATATGTTTAGAAATTACTTTAATGTATGTACTTTTTAAAATTTTTTTTTTTATCTTTTTAAACAATTTAAAAAAAATATTTTTTTTTTTACATTTATTTTTTTATTTTATTTTATTTATTTATTAATTACAATACAAAGTAAATTTATATTCTAATTTTGGGTCCAAGGGTAAACCGGGTGACTCAGACCATTTGGCGAAAATTTTGCAGCGACAGACCAAAGCCTCTGGTGGGAATCGAACCCACAACCCCCACGCTGATAGGCAAGCACGCTACCAACTCGCCTACCGGGGCGCTTATTTATTTTTTCAATTTTCTTAATTTTTTTTATGTATTGTTGATCTGTATTCTGCATAGAGTTTTGTTTCTGTCAGTCGAGTACGAGATCATTTATTATTTCTATTTCTTTGCATAAATTTTCTTTAAAATATTCGTTAGAGCAGTTCGTTATAAGACTCAACAGTTTTTAAATACTAATTATTTTCTAACTCTATCGTCGTAGAGAAAAAATAAGTGGATCGTCATTTACAACACCTTTCTTTAAAACTTAAAAAATATAAGTGAAATAAAAGTGAAATTTTTTTATTAAAAAAAATATCAGAACATAAAAGTGAAATTTTTTTATTAAAAAAAATATCAGAATATAAAAGTGAAATTTTTTTATTAAAAAAAATATAAGAAAATAAAAGTGAAATTTTTTTATTAAAAAAAATATCAGAACATAAAAGTGAAATTTTTTTATTAAAAAAAATACCACAACATAAAAGTGAAACTTTTTTTATTAAAAAAAATGAAATTTTTTTATTAAAAAAAATATCTGAACATAAAAGTGAAATTTTGTTTAAAGAAAACAATTTTGTGGATACTCGATGTGTCATAAGATCAAAACCATTTCTTTTTTTTTTTAAATGCATTTGAGAAAAAATTTATCATTAATTTTCTTTAAATCTCCGCCTGAGTACAATTTTTTTTTATATTTTTTTAAATGATACATTTTTTGAGTACAGAAATGGCCGACATTTTTTATGCATATTTTTTAAAAATACATTGTTCAAGAATGTTATTTTTTGAGACATTTTTTGTCATAACTTAAAAACAAATTGTCCGTTTTCTTTGAAATACATTTAAAAAAATGTAATATTAATTTATTTTAAATCTCTGCCTGAGTACAAAAATTGCCGAAATTTTTTTTTTTGGATATTTTTTATTTATATTTTTAAATGTTAATGTTTATTTGTACACATTTTTTTCCGAAATTTGTTTGTGGTTATTTTTATATTTTTTTTTAAATGTTAACTTTTTGAGACATCAATTGTCATAACTTGAAAACAAACTGTCCGAGTTCTGTGAAATATATTTTAAATTTGTTTTCATTATATATTAGGGTTTTTGAATCCGACTGATGGCTCCAAAGTATTTAACAGAGTAAAGTCGGTAAAAATGGTCGTATAATAATTCTAAAAGGTGCGACGTATTCTACCTCCATTGCGGTGCTATTGATATTTTAACGGTATTTGTTTGTCGGATATCCGTCGCCTTGTCCCTGATGTTAGGACCTGTTGCATTAAGACAAATTTCGTTATTCAATTTAAATATCAGTTATAACTACTCCCTAAATTTGGCTTATAACGCGAATGAATACTTAAATACACAATAAAAATGATTGTCTGCATGCCTTTTTGTGATGTCGACATTACAAATTGGTTACGGTGTCGTATTTTATGGATAAAAATTCCTCGCAATTACAGATATCTCTCTGAATCCAATGTTATTTTTGGCACTACCAGTTTTCACCCACATCAACACTTTTTACCATCCAATTGCTATAAAAATTCAATGATGTTAATTCTTAAAAGTGCAATTTTTCCAAAAATAAAATATGACTTAGACCATTCACCTTGTCACTGGTACAAATTAAGTAGGGAGTAATTACGATTCAACAACTCTACTGTACATGTAGACGTGATGTATTCGGCAAATGTATGAAAATACATAAGAGTGGTTCGCTATCAGTTGTGGCTACCAAATTCGATATTAAGAGACAACATGGCATAATGATCATAGGCTCCATGAAGTGAAGCTGTACGTATATTAGGGTGGTGTGAAAACATACTTTTTTTAATTTGAATATTACACACACGGAAAGAAATGTGGTTTGGCATCGATCCTTAATAAGGATCCTAAAAATTAATGAGTCAACTTATTCAAAATGTACAAGTTTGAGCTTGTTCAGACAAAGAAGAGGATGATCGACTAATATCAGTAGCTATGGTAGCGATTTAAGCCTATTCGTACCAGACATGGACTATGTGTCACTATGGAAATTAATACTTCTATATGTATTTTATTATACGTTAGTCATTATCGTCCCCTACGTGTCTTCCTTTAAATATTTTACTTTAAAAAAGGCCATTCGATTTTTTTAATTTTTATTTTTATAAACCATTTTGCCTTTTACTGGCGTTAATAATTCAGCTTGGTACGAAGTGACTATGTATATGGGTTATTTGACTTTTTGTCATTTTTCGAGCCTTCAATTTATATGGGTGGTGACGACTTTGACTAGTCACTGGTTATGCAGCTATTGCCAAATGGCCGCTTGAGCGGACGAAGCTCTATTGGGAAAATTCGTTCTTCAGACGAACTGTTTGAGGGACACTCTTCCAGCAAGTGTCGTTGCTGCCACCTTCGACATTCTGAAAATCAAGACAAATGTCAACAAACACCACTCTCTCTTTACTTATCGCTTACACAGAGCATTCCACTTACAAGAGGAATCCCCTGAGTGTTAGTCAGATGGTTAAATGTTAATTTTTACAATATTCGTGTAAAGTATAGTTTTTTTTTTGTACTACCCAGTCTAATGTTTATATAACTCTCTACGAACAGCATATATAAATATGACTGTATGTGTGTTATAACTTGACATAATCAATATCTGTCAATTAACTTTGCTAATTCGAACAGGTTGACACAGTTTCGTACTACATATTAACAATAATCCATTTCACTTAACTTTTAATCAACAGGGAACTAACGCATATGCACTCGCATCTCCACAAACGAGTACATGTATTGGGTATTTATGTTCTACACATAAAGGTACGGCCATGGACATGTGTACACTATAAATATGTATGATATGATGTTATGATTAAAAGGGTCGATATTGGTTAGATGGAGCAAAACTAAAAAAAAAAAAACGGAAATTAAATTTACTTCATTATGGACGTTGTTTTTTTTTGGCTTTTTTTTTCTTTTTGTGTTTGCAAATTGGCGAAATCAATTTTATTTTGTTTCAAGTACAATGTTGTTAAATTGGGAAATTGATAAATGAGATAGTCATGTTTCTCTAGCAGGGTGAACTAATTATAAGTTCAACAAAAGTAGAAAAATTAAATAAGGTTGGTTGTGGTTCGGAAAGCCTGTGGTTTAGAACCCATTGACGCCAAATGGATAGTCTTCTGAAGAAGCAAATTAGTCTCTTAATAAATTGTTTACAAAATGTGGATTGCAGAACATGTTCAAAGCATCAGGGGGTAGGACCTTTTCAACATATTATCAGCATCTTGCGATCCACTTATTTCTTCTCTACGACACGAATAAAGTCACGAGTAGAGCTAGAAAATAATTATTATTTAAAAACTATTGAGTCTTATAACGAACTGCTCTAACGAATATTTTAAAGAAAATTTATGCAAAGAAATAGAAATAATAAATGATCTCGAACTCGACTGACAGAAACAAAACTGTATGAAGAATACAGATCAACAATACATAAACAAAATTAAGAAAATTGAAAAAATAAATGTAAAAAAAAAATATTTATAAAAAAAATAAAAAAAAAATTTAAAAAGTACATACATTAAAGTAATTTCTAAACATATAAAATTGTCAAAAAATATTTTTTTTTTGTTGCCAAAAAAATTGATTCCCAAACACCCATCTTATAGGCTGAACAATAATTAAAAAAATAAATGTAAAAAAAAATATTTTTTTTTAAATTGTTTAACAAGATAAAAAATTTTTTTTAAAAAATACATACATTAAAGTAATTTCTAAAAAAAACATATAAAATTGTTAAAAAATATTTTTTTTGGTGCCAAAAAAGTTGATTTCCAAACACCCATCTTATAGGCAGAACAATAATTGAAAGAATAAATGTAAAAAACAAATATTTTTCTTAAATTGTTTAACAAGATAAAAAAAAATTTTAAAAAATACATACATTAAAGTAATTTCTAAAAAAAACATATAAAATTGTTAAAAAATATTTTTTTTTGGTGCCAAAAAAATTTATCTCCAAACACCCATCTTATAGGCTGAACAATAATCTATCGATTTCCCGACTTATCGTATAAAGAGTTTCCCAACAAGAGGTATTATTTTGAATCACCCGGTATTTCGGTAGCTGTCACTGTTGAAGCTTTTGTTCTTTGATATTTTGACAAGTAGAAACTACGCCATTACTAAAAATGGAACGCTTCAACAACGCATTGAAATTATTAAAATTCACTACAAAAATGGTGAAAATCTTGCAGTCACAAATCGCAAAAATAAAGTATTTTTGTGTCGTCGTGAAGCATCTTGTCGGACCGCAATACAGAAATTAGTGGACAAATTCGAGCTGATGGGACAAGTTAGTGATGTGAAGAAAAAAACCCGTGCACATCGCTCAAGAACAACTGAGAATGTTGCTGCTGTAGCCCAGTGTTCAAGAGTGTCCATTTCTCACCGAATTTGGCATAAAGACTTGGGTCTTAAGGTTTTTAAAGTTCAGTTAACACAAGAACTCAAGCCGGCCGATCATCAACAACGTCGTGTCTTTTCTGATTGGGTCCTTGAAATGCATGAAAATAATCCGGAATTCCATCGACAAAATTGAAGACCAAACTCGCCTAAATGACTGAGCCCTATCAGTGTGGCTTCTGGTCGAATAAATCAATCGTCGACCAAATATTTACACTTCGGCAGATCCTGGAAAAGTTAATTGAAAAGCAACGACTATAAAGTCGCCTTGACACGGCGATAAGAGAAAAGTTGTTTGAAACCAAGTTTGAGTATAAAAACTTGAACGCCTTTATAGAATGACTCTGAGGGATACTAGATCCTCAGTAGAAATAGGAAGCGACCTCTCCGAACCATTCACCACTACAAGAGGTCTTCGCAAAGGTGACAGCTTATGGTGCAATTTCTTCTACATATTGATGGAGGAAATATTGGAAAAAGCTTCGTTTTCCAGGATGTAGTGGTGTTGCGACTTTATTCGTATGTAGGGTAAATTACCGAATGTAATTCAAGTATGATTTTTTTTATTCTAGGAAATTAAAAGCGAACTTGATCTACACATCCTCCTTATAAGGGCTGGTATTATCAGAATTAATGATTCCAATCGTCTTTTTTTCTTCTTCTTAAAGTAGGACTATCGTTTGCTCCCGCATAGAATAAATTTATTGCCACAATGCCTATGCAAAACAATCATTTGTTCTCTACCCATCAAATAGGGGGACGATTAATGTGTTCTGTAATGATGGAAACTTTCATCGGTTATTAGTTATAGATAATACCAGCGTATTCGGTACAATCTTCAAAAAAAATCCCTGATGGTAATGCTGACAGGGGGGGGGGGGGGGTCGAATGCGTCATTAAATGACTGTTCCACCCAAAGTCTATGACGACAGTTTGTATCATTTATAACCGCAATTGGCAAAGGCGCCAGAAATGCTGTTTTCAGTCAGAATTCTTTCAATTATTTACAAATACCCTCTCCACATCCCTTAGAGAGGGTGATGGCTGAGTAAACATATGATGACAATTTATTAAAATCCAAAGACTTATGTTGCCATTCCTTATGAGTCTCACCACAAAAGAATATCCTGTTAACTATGCTGGAATGTGGCAAACCATGGGAAAGGAGACAACGCTACCCGCATCATGATTTAATCAAACACGATGAGGCCTCAGCATCAATTGGTGTATGGCCCACCGCCAACGCCAGCCGGAACAAGTGGCCGGCGAACGGTTCTTAATTTATCACCATAAAAACCAGACGGTTGATAACGAAACGATACGAAATTCTTGGCTATTACCGTTTATGGCTGTCAGTCAAACTGATAGAAGTGGAAAAGGAATTATGCATAAAGTTGCAAACAAAAAATGAACACAAATTTGTCAGAGTTTCGAAAGACAAACCAAAAAAAAAAACCAAAAAAAGAAGGGAAGGGAAGGAAAAGCCTTCCCAAAAACATTGCTCTGATAATGATGAATGATGGCATCAACAATTCGATTGAAATGCAATTTGTGATTTCTCTAACTGTATCTGCACTTTTTGTTGTTTGTTGTTTTCATTCCTTTACAATTTTCTTCTTCGTTTTGTTTTATGATGTGAATGGACTAGCTGCTGTTGCCTGTTTCCGAAACGAATGGGCATAGTAAGTGGCGCCTTTGGTATGTCACAAGTGATGAAGGCAACAAAAACAATAAATAAAAAGGATTAGTGGTTTTGCGATAATAAGGAAACTAATTAAGGAGAATTCTTAAGAATACCTCAAATAATTTATATTCCCCAATGAAAAATTGACGTTACGACGACGACGACGAATATAATAAAAAATAAACAAAAAAATGTGAAAAATTACCCAAAAAAAACTGAAATTTTGGCAAAAAAAATTAATGAAAAATCAGAAACCGTTCACAAATCTGGGGGAAATTGCACTATTAAAATTTAGGCTCCTGCATGCATGTCTTCAAAAGAAACCTATTATCAATTTCCACAATTTGTAAACAATTTATGATTTTTCATAAATTTTTGGACAAAATTTCTGTTTTGGGTCATTTTTCATATTTTTCTGATGATTTGTATTTTGGCCCACCAAAATAAAAAATACCAAAAAAAAATTTTAAAATAACCCAAAAAAGTGGATTTTTGTCCAAAAAATAGTGAATAATCCGAAATCGTTCATAAATTGGGGGAATTGCACAACGAAAAACGAATCGACCAAAACATAATCGCCCAAAGATATACAGCCCGATTCTGAATACTCCCGGGGAATTTAAATTTTTCTGAGAATAAAATTCTCTTATTCTAAACAAACCGAGCGAATAATAATAAGGAGTCAGATGATTTGTTTGTTTCCCGGTCTGTTTACAATAGGAGGATTTTATTCTCTGAAAAATGTAAATACCCCGGGAATTATCTCCCCGGGAGTATTCAGAATCGGGCTGATAAATTAAAAATTACTCAAAAAGTTTCCCATGTAAATTTGGGATCTATGAAAAATTTCCCAAAATTGATGAATGTCCCAAAATAAATCAAAAATCCCCCCAAAAGCACAATATGAAAATTTCCCCAAACAATTTATGAAAAATATAGAAAATAATCCAAAAAATATCCCAAAAAAAAAAAAACCAAAAATTTCCCAAAAATAAAAAATTGGTGAATTTTTTATTGTCCATTTTTCATATGAAAAATGTTTTAAAAATCAAAAAATATAAATGTCACCCAAAAATTATGAAAACTACCCCGAATTTTTTTTTTATCAATTTTTCGTAATGAAATATTCTCTAATTTTGTATGAGATTTTTTTTTTGAGAATTCCTTTTTTTTTTCGTTTTTCTTATTTTGGGGCCATATTCATAACATATTATAAAAACACATAGAGGATGCGAACGCGCGTATGGCCCATAAATAATACTTGCTTTCCAAATTTTGTGGGCGATTTCTCATATTTGGTTTGGGTGATTTTACATTGATTTTTCAGCTATATTGCTATTTTCATTTTAGGCCAATTTGTTTGCCCGGATGATATTTCAGCACTTGTCCTATGTAAGTGCTATTCGACGCTAGCTCGTCCATTGGGCAATCTCTTCAACGTGTCGTACCGTGCTGGTAATTACCCTTCACGTTGGAAAGTTGCCAATGTTCGGCCGATGCCCAAGAAAGGTGGGGCCACAAATCCTTCGAATTACCGTCCAATTGTAATATGCTAACGGCCTTCTCAATGATCGACAGTATGGCTTCCGTAGAAATCGATTTACTGGAGACTTGATGGCGTTCCTTACGGAGCGATGGAGTCGATCCAATCACCGCCTTGGTGAAAGCAAGGCTCTAGATATTTCCAAGGCGTTCGATAGGGTCTGGCACGAAGCACTCATATCAAAACTTATTGCATTTGGTGTCGGTAATACCTTCTCTCGATTCATATCGAGTTTTCTCAGGGACCGCTCTATACGAGTTGTTATAGATGGGGTCTCATCCAACGAGCATAGGTTGACCGCAGGTGTGCCACAAGGCTCTGTCCTCTCTCCTTCTTTATTCCTTCTTTTCGTTGACGACCTGTTGGGGCAGACTGTGAACCCAATCTATATTTGGGTTATTTTACATTAATTTTTGAGCTATATTTCTATTTTCATTTTAGGCCAATCTACTCCTTTGTGGATGACAGCAACCTCTGTCATTCGTACTCATTTGAACAAAAAGGCAAACGATGAACGACTCAGTCAACCGCGATTTGGCGGTTCTTGTACTCAAGGACCGTAGTGGGTAATCACACCTCTCAGGAATTTCCAGTCTCCTAACTTTTTTTTTTTAAAAAATAGATACACACCTTTCATGTAGAGTGTCACTAAGGGTTGCCCTAGTCCGATTGTATCATTTCGTTTCAGTTCAATTTCGAGATAACCGGCTATCGCAATGCCCTGTCACTTCCGCCTCACGCATTCATTGTCACTCATTTGAAATTCTACGAATTCTACGTTGGTGTGGGTGTGGGTGTTGGTCGAGAGGGTACATTCACCGTTTGTTGAATTCCTTTTTTTTTGCTCTTTTTTGGCCGTTGTAGTTGCAATTGTCAATACACATGTTCGTTTCATTTGTCTTGTGTCTGTTAATGTCCCCCCTTTCTTTTGGAAAAAGTGTACTCACAATGGCTTGGCATTCAAACGATGGTTTGTTTGTCTGAGGGTCTATCCGTCTGTCTAACGGCAGGAATTTTTCGATTCGTCTTCGTTTACATGTCTGTATTTGCTTATTGACATTTTACCATCATTTTCTCGATTCTCTTCCAATTCGATTCGTATCGCTGTTCCTTCTTTGACTGTGTGCTTTTGTTGTTACTGTTGTCATTTCTAAATTAGCATTTATCATCAAATTGACAAACTTTATTGCCGCTTTCATTTTTTTTTTTTTTGTTTCTTCGTTTTCAAAAAGTGGATTTTTTTGGTTGAGCCAGCCGTGAATTTTTTGTCGTCGCGCTTGAAGGATTTTTTTTTCGTTGTCTACTTCCGTTTCCAAAGTCCTTTTTATTGGATATGCTTCCGCCATCGGTATGTGTGGATTTGTAGTGACATTTTTATCATCATTTGTCAATCAGTGGTTATTTATCATTATCGTTACATCATTTTGTCTGTCATACAATTCTGGGAATGTTTCGCTTGTGGCATTTCTTCCCCCAAGATGTCATGTCATAATACGGCAAGACATCCACATAAGTAGGAGAAATGATAAGAAACTAGTAAAGTATGTTGGGAATTTTTTCTAATATACGTAGCTACGGATTAGTGAAAACAAAACAAATCACTTCGTATGTGGAATATTCTTCCAGCAAGTGAGTTTCCTGCCAGTTGTGTCGTTCTCAAATTCAAAACAATTGTCAACAAACACTGCTCCCACTTTCATCCTTCCGATAAAGGCGCGATGCCGAGTGTTGGTCTTCAAAAGAAAGAAAAAAATCGTCAGAGAAAGTCAATCTCATATCTTTGTGGAATGAAATTCATCGCTTTACGGTTGAACAACGTTTGGAAATAATGCAAACATATTTCCAAAGTCAGTTGTTAAAAGTTAATTTTGGCAAAAACAGGCTTACACAGTGCCATCTATAAGCCACTTTGTGCAAAAAGTTCGTGAGATTGGCATGCACTCAGGATCTCCGTCGAGGTCGCCCCGATAAGAATGTGACTGGCTGAAAGTGTGCCACTTAGCCCTGGAACAACAATTCGGCATCGATATCAATAACTGATATCGCACCAGCCTGATGATAATTTGGCAAAAAACGCCTCACATTATTCCCTTACATGGTCCAATTGCGCCAGCAATTGAACTGAACTGAAACTTTTGCTATTTGCCACCACGATATTACGCGCGGTGCCGAACATGCTAGTCAAGCCGTAACAAGTTTCGGGGGCTACTGACTCCTACAACGTCGACTCGCCATCGACTTCAACAACTCAACATTTCATGCCATTCGTTTCAGCGGGATTTATTTTAACGAAACACTTCATATTATTTTTTAAAAACATTTCCCAATACAATTTGAGTTGAGAGTTAACTGGTGTGAGTCACATCTTAGCGTCAAGTTTTTTGCCCAAGATGACTTTAAATTACTATAAAATAATGAAAATGAATTTTATGTGGACAACAATTTGCATCACCATATTTTCTAATGACAGTAATCAGGATTACTTGCGATTACTATAAATAATCAGCAAGAATCAAAAGTAATCTCGGAAAGTAGTCGGATTATTTTCTAATTACTTCTGATTCTTTTAGATTACTTACAGTAATCGCAAGTAATACCGATTACGTTTAGATTATTTGTAATTGTAATCAATATAAATCAATCCTTCAAAAAATCTATGGCCCCGATCTGTGTTAACGAGGAGTATAGACGTCGAACAAACCATGAGCTATGAACGACAAGTTAAGCGCATCAAAATACAGCGATGGCGCTGGCTGGGACATGTCGGTCGAATGAATAGAAACACTCCAGTCAGAAAGGCGTTGAACGACAACTACCACGGAAGGCGCCGACAGGGAAGACCGAGACTCTGTTGGTATGAACAAGTGGAAGAAGACATGAAAATCCTTGGTAACACTGGAGAAGACAAGCAGAAGACCGAAATACTTGGAAATCATTTATTAAGCAGGCCAAGATCAACTTAACTAAGTAAGTAATCAATTATAAAACTTGAAAATCTGAATATAATCGTAATTTAATTTAATTACTTAACAGCTATGGTTGGATGTTGCCCCTTGCCACACAGCCAACGTAGCAATGGATCCTTGGCGCCAGAAATTCAATGGCCGGATTATCTCATGCCGTAGCAATGTTTATTGGCCGCCACAATCATGTGATTTGACAGCGTTGGACTTGTTTTTCTTCTTTTTTGGAGATATTTAAAAGAAAAAAGTGTACGTTAGTAGGTCAAGAACGATTCAAGAGCTATAATTCGGCACATTAACGACATTGAACCTTAGCGTCATTGTGAATATGGATAAAGAAACACCACAGAAGTCGTGGCGAGCATTTGGCCGATATTTTGTTTCACCCATAATAAAAAACAAAAAATATTAAGATAATTCTCTAAAACTTTTTGTTTTATTTAAAGGGTTTTCCAGCAAGAGGTGTTTTTTTGAATCACCCGGTATTTCGGTAGCTGTCACTTTGGAAGCTTTTATTTTTTGACATTTGATAAGTAGAAACTGATCTGGACAACGTTTAATTTCAACAAGACGACGCTACGTGCCACACAAGCAACTTTTACGGGGAAAGTTTCCGGACCGTGTTATCTCTCGAAGAGGTGATCCCAATTGGTCACCGAGATCTTGTGATTTAACACATTGCATCTTTTCCCTTTGGGGCCGATTGAAAGATAAGGTCTAGGCCAACAGTCCAGCGTCGATTCAAGACCACAAAGATAGAATTCGTGAGGCTATCGAGGACATAGGGCAGCCAGTTTGCGATTGCGTTCTGGAAAATTTCATGAAAAGAATATGGTCCTGTAAGCGTGGTTGTGGTGGTCATTTGGCTAATGTTGTTTTTCATTATCCTCTTTATTATGAAATAAACATCCGATCATTTATCTCATCTTTCTTTGAACACCAAAATAACACCTCTTGTTGGAAAACACTGTACTACAGCACGAAGGTATTGATAAGTCGCCTAACCAACAACGAAACGCGTCTACCTATGGTTGTGTATAGTGTATCTTTGCTGACCCATCATTTTCGTCCATTTGACATCAACAAAACCCTGATCTTATTAGCTTGCATTTGAGTACCATCATACTTTAAAAAAAAAGGTAATAGGAAAAGTTATCATTACAAAAATCAAAAACATGCCCATATATTAGCTGACCCGGCAAATGCCCGTAATGTGTCGAATACTGCCCTCTGGGAGCCTTTACGAAAGTTTATCAATGCATTTCTTTCAGTGTTCTTTAAAAAAAACAGATTCAAATGGAAATCATTCTACAATCGTATAATCGGTAACGAGAACCCATCCTAACCCAAATGAAATTGTTAAATAATAACACCGTGTTACACACAGTCTGTCCTATGAACCAAATTTACTTTTTCGGAAAGGGGATACAAAATAAAAATACACGTGTATCGGCGATTTTCATGTACACGTCAGAATTTTTTTAAGTTTGAAGTATGAAGCTCGTAGTGGCCTGTGTGAAAGCCTTTGGACCGATTTTTAACCCTTTTTCAGTGATCCAATCGAGCTGATTTTTTGCAGGCAGACTCGTGGAAATGTCTGTATCACGTCAAATTTTTTAAAAAATAGATTTTTATCAATTCTCAGATTTTCCTAATTTTTTTTTTAAATGGTTATCGTTTTTTTTAAGGTTTCAGTCAAAAAACATTTTTTTTTTCGTAACGCTTAAGTAGTTTAAAAATTTGGAGTCTCTTCAAGTTATGCTCAGAAAAGTGAAAAAAATATTTTGTTTTTCAAAAATAATAAAAATTGGGGAAAATATGAGAATTGATAAAAATTTGACGTGATACAGACAGTTCCACGAGTCTGCCTGCCAAAAATCAGCTCGATTGGATCACTGAAAAAGGGTTAAAAATCGGTCCAAAGGCTTTCACAAAATTATGACGTGTACATGAAAATCGCCGATACACGTGTATTTTTATTTTTTCCCCTTTTTCGGATTATGTACATTTGGTTCATAGGACAGAAAAAAATCTATTTTTTGTAACACGGTATAATTGTTGATTGCGATTTGTCAATATATTTATATACTTGCTCAGATTATAATTTTCCATTTAAAAAATTATTTTAATTTGCTTGAAACTTGAAAAAACCCAGCATCCCTTCACTGGTGTTCATTGCAGGCAGTCAATGGGAATCTCCGATCGAAAATAATTCCAACTGAACCGCAGGAAATCCAAAAACAAATATTTTCTTTGTCTATTTTCATTTCACCATTTCAAATTCAGTTTCGTCCAATCACCTAATTGTGTTTATCTTAGGTAAAATTAAAAAAAACACACACACATCTTTGCTTTTGAATAGAATTTTTGCTAAATATTTACAACATTTCCAATTGACGTCAACAATCATTATTACATTTTCGATTGAGTGTCATTATCTACAACGCAGATTGATTTCATGGGGCTTAAGTGGGGAAAAAATCGTTCAGTAATGACTACATATATGTTAACCAATAGAAAAAGTTATAGCATAGAATTTTGTAAAAAAAAAAAATGGACACAACTTCCTTAAAACATCGTCAAAATGACGAAACATGACAAGAGTTTGTCAGTTGTGAGCCTAGTCATAGCACCATAGATGCTGTGGCACACATCCTGCTATGTAAAATGTACTGATATTAGCAGCATGTCGGATAATGCGAATCACCACTATTTAATCTACTGCAAGTAAATTGTATTTTTCAGGTCTTTGTATATTCCAGTTAAAATCTAATGGCTCAACAAGCTCATCTAAGGATATTCCCTTCATTATTTCCACAGTTCATAGCAATTGTCTGTTAAGCTCTGAAAACATTTCAAACTCCGTTTATCTGCAACGGTACGATACCCTTAAATATCGACTCTTTCTCCCTCTCCCTACTTAAAATCAACTTGTTGCTGGGAAAACATGTTTTATATTCCAGCATATTTGCTTATGAACACCACATCTTAGCCATGTGTTTATGCTTTTAATCTGCCTGAGCAATAAATGCTCAACTCCTACTTTCCTTGAAAATGTACGAAAAAGCTAGTACAACATTCAGTTTAGATGGAATGCACTCCATTCATTTCATGAATAGCAAAGGAGGAGTAAAGCATTCACTGGGTTTCGGCGAACCTGCCTCAGAGAGCCCACAGTTTAGTGTGTATCTCAGTGTGTCTGTGTGCATCTGTAGACACCCCATACATTTTGTGTCATAATTTTTGCAAGTTAAAGCCTTATTAGCATTTATATTGTTTTGACCATTACCTTTCTCTCTCATAATTTTTAAGTATTGTTCAGTTTTGCAGTGTACATGATCGTAGTGGTGTGATAGTGGGCACAGTGTTTGGCGAATTTAATAGAAATGCTAGACATTCTTATTGGGTGGGATTGTAAATTTCACACTCGGTACGAGATGAAGTTTGAGATCCCTAACATGCGAGAAATAAGGAAACAAATATAAAAAATTTAAGAAATATCTTTAAGGCCAGCGGGAGACTCACTAATCGGAGGGCTGAATTGGCTCAACAACTTCTGGTTGGTCTTGGTCAGTTTAATAAAAGATATTCAAGCTCTAATTTCTGGTGCTTCCTCTGGAGTCTCGGTCTTTCCTGACTGCACCTTACGAGGCAGTTGTCGTCCAACGCCGTTCTAACTGGAGCGGCCGACATAGACCAGCGATGACCTACTGTAGTGGTAAATGATTGGGTGAGGTCGCTTCCTACTATTACTGAAGATCTCATGTCAAGCAGAGTCAGTCTACAAAGACATAAGACATGGTTTCAAAAAATCGGCCGATTCCGTCATTAGCTTTGCCTTTACCCCACGAACCACCAACACATTTGTCAGCATTTGGTCTCCGCCATGGGATGGAATCTAAATTAAGTTTTCCATGTACTCATTTTAGGGCACACCACTGCTGATATTGTTATTGTCTAACAAGTATTTATTAAATCCTTTATTGTAGACAACAAAGACAACAACAAAAAAACACTGCTAAGGACAACATGCACCCACATCCAATGTGGGCCAATATTGTGACCATCCACTGTCGTTTCGGGTCCTTCCGGCGGCAACAGTGTTATCCTCGTTATTGTTGTTGGTTGATACCATTTGGTGGTGTTTGTTGTTGTATTTTATTTTCTAATTTACTTTTAATAATGTTTTTGTTGCTGTGCGCTGGCGGCTTCGTGTGTCGTGGTGCTGGCTTGCCTCGCGTGGAGTGTAATACGAATTATTTATGGCCGCATTATTTTTTATGGTATTTACTGCTGCTGATGACAGTGTGAAAATAATTTCTGTATTTTTCTCATTTTATTTCTATTTGTGCAATATGCCCGTGTGGCAAATACTCGTGCAACTACAATTCCACTACGACGACACTTGGGACTTTATATTAAATTTATACAATTAGTCGCAGTCATGAACGAAGAAAATATTCTTCATTGCAGAAAAATGATAATCGATGTCATTTTTTATCAGTACAAACTAACAATTTCCAGATAACGTAGCGTAACGTTACGGATGAAAGGGAGTTACTATTAAGCGAGTGGAGTAGAACGAGTATAATTAAGTGAGTTATCTATTTTTCTATAAATATCCGATGAGTTTAGCGTGGGCACCATTCTGATGTTGTTCATTGCACCTCTGTGGGGCACTAAGGCTGAGGCTGAGAGCTTGAGTAGCGTGACAGGTGGTATCGTGTACAGAGGCCCAACGTTAAGGCCAATTCAGGATGTTTTCAGTGCCTAACAGCTAAGGTTAAGCCGGGGTTTCTTGTCTGAAGGCCTAACATAAGAGACTAGACGACGAATACTCGTTAAAATATTTATAGAACAGCGATATACAATCCACGTTCCGACGATGCTGAAGGGAGACAAAAGAGTTGGATATCCGACTATCCCATATCACTATCACCGCTCTCTCTCTCTTGTACATATGAACAGTAGGGTGTCCAAAAAAAACTATTTTTTTTTTGGCTCAATCTGATTTTGTTAGCTTATGGTGTATTTTTGAGAATATTTTCAGATTTTTGGGAAAAAGTTTAAATGTGCCACAAACCTGTTTTTTTGCAAAAAGTTCGGGTTTTCTGAGTTATTCCGTATTTAAAGCATGTCCAATATTTGGTGGGTGGTCAGTGCTGGGCGGGTGCTTTGTTTGTGTTGGAACTGATTGTGGAACATTTCATCTGTCCGTTGTTGTTGTTTATTGTAAGCATTCATGTTGAAATCCGGCTGCAGTCATGCGACCATAAATATTTTTCCATGCGCTGTGTGGCGTCTACGAAAATCATCATATGACAAATACACTGAAAGAAAAAAAAATGGAAAATACATTAGTATGGTCAATATTGTAAGATCATTTAATGTGTATTATTTCTGTTAATTTTCATTGAATAGAATATAAAGCAATTGTTGCAATTAATAATGTCTATGAGTGATAATGTTCTCTCTTAAATTATTTGCAATCTCACAAAGTATTGAGTGATAATTGTTTTTCATTTGAATTTTTTTTTGACTAACTCTCATGGGATGCCCCCTTGAAATGCAATGCACTGTGTTAGCGATAGAAAGAAAGGGTATTGGAGGGGAGGAAAAGGGAGTAGTGTTTGTTGACGTTGGCCTTGAATTCGGTAATGTCATAGCGGGCAGGAAGAACACTTGCAGGAAGATTATTTCACAAACGAACAGTTCTAAAGTGCGTCGTCCGGTTAAACGGCAATTTGACAATGAACGGATGAAAGACCCTGGATAGCCGCGTATTTCGGCTAAATTTTCTAACGTCGGGTACCAATCGACGGATATCTTGTGAACAGATAGCATTGAAATATCTATGGAATAGCGATACACAACCCACATTCCGGCGATGCTGCAGGGAGACAATTGAGTTGGATACCCTACCATCCCCTTATCATCACCACCGTTCTCCTCTGTAAACGATCCAGAAGCTGCAAAGGTGTCCCTGGAGCTCCTGCCCATATATGGGAGTTGTATTCCATTTTAGGCCGGATGTAGGTGGTGTCAATATTTACGAGATCAGATGAAGAGAAGTTTCTTGCACAGCTTTAAAAAGCCCAAACACTTGAATGCTTCTTTCGACTCTTCGAATATATGGCTAGTCCAGCGAGCATCGCCCTGTATTGTCATGCCCAGAACATCAAGAGTATCTGATACGTCGATATCCACACCACCGATAGAGATTGACGAAGGTGCTGGATCAGTGGAACATTTGTGTGACAACAAACAGCACTGGGTCTTTTGTGCATTAAATTTGGCCCCACTCACAAATCGTCGCTAAATCGCGGTTGAGTGAGTCGTTCATCGTTTGCCTTTTGTCCTCTACCTCCGAGGGACTTGGCCGATGTTCAAATGAGTACGAATGACAGGGGTTGCTGTCATCCCCAAAAGGAGTAGATTGGGTGCACAGTCTGTCCCAACAGGTCGTCAATGAAGGAATAGAGAAGGAGAGATGACAGAGCCGTGTGGCACTCCTGCGGTCAACCTATGCTCGTTGGATGAGTTGTCTAAATGTCTCGTGTTTGGCATAAAAATCGATGTAACAATTTCTATTCTCTCCCGAAAGAGAGTGTATCATCTTAATATATATTTACCCTCGACACTGATTCACTGATACACTGATTCCCTGATTCACTGATTCCCTGATTCACTGACTCTGTCACGCAGTACGTAGGAATTTTAATAGGCATTCTATAATAATTCTATAAAGAATAATACTAAAAAAAATAATATTTTTTTTGTACAGAAATTGTGTTTTCCCCAAATTTTAATTTTACCAAAATTTTTTTTTTCCAAAATTTTTTTTTCTTAAAATTTTTTTTTTTTCCAAATTTTTTTTTTCAAAAAAATTTTTTTTTTCAACCAAATTTTTTTTTTAACAAAAATTTTTTTTTAAACTAAAATTTTTTTTTCCACATAATTTTTTTTTTTCCACAAAATTTGTTGTCCATATTTCAACGGGCGCCATAGGAGCATTACAACTTACTAGTATACAATAAAGATTCAACCTGAAAAGCTAAACGGAGGCTTGTTTCCTTTCAACTTAATTAAATAAATTTAAATTTAAAGCAAAATAATTAATAAATCTGTTGCGTTTCAAACTGTGCCAATCTATCTATCTATCTATCTATATATATAAAAATGGATGTGTGTATGTATGTAACGTATGGACTCGAAAACGGCTAGACCGATTTTGATGAAATTTTCAGGGAATCTCCCGAATAACCCCGCGAGTAACATAGGCTACACATTGTTTGAATTTATCTACATTTAGGGGGTGAAAATGGAAAAAGGGATAAAAACTCCCCTTTCATATATAAATATGTGTAATACAACACTAATGTTTGCTTAGGGCCAGCAACGCGGACCGGGTCAGCTAGTGTGATATATGTTTGGGCAATGCTGGAAAGTATAAAGTCTCGATGGAATTGGTCCGTGAAAGGTGTGACAAAAACATTATATTGCTGAAGATTTAAAGTGAAAAGGCCCCGGTAGGCGAGTTGGTAGGTTCGATTCCCACCAGAGGCTGCAAATATCTAGCCATATGATCTGTGTCACCCGGTTTATCCTTGCACCCAAAATTATAATATAAATGTCCTTTGTATTGTAATTAATAATAAATAAACAAAAAAAAAGAAAAGATACAGTCCGAATATTTTACCTGAATTCTAGTTTTCTCCATTACTTTTTGCACTTGTTGGTGACATAGTGCAAGTGGTCGCATTTGGAGAACTTAATAATAAGTCTGTGGCATATACTAATTTATGATTTATTGCCGTAGGAGGGTGCAACATAAAAAGGAGTCAGTTTAGATGAACCAAATTCGATTCATGACTTCTTAAGACATTCCGTCTGTCTGTCCGGCTGGTACGCACGATAACTTTTGAAAGCCTTTAATATTAGCTTTGAAATTAGGCATAGTTTCATATTTTCCCGAAACTACTTATGGAATAGGAAAAACACCTCGAGACAAACTTCTTATTGAATGTAATATAGTCATTCGAGTGTCCAGAAAACATTTTTTTGCTTAACTTGTTATTGGATCTTATGGAGTAAAGTATTTTTGAAATGTTTTTTAGGCTTTTATAAAACGTTCAGATTTGGCACCAATCAAAAAAAAATTGGGTTTTGGGAGGTTTTTCTATTTTCTATTTTTTGTTTTTGTTAATTAGTAAAAAGTGAACACCACATTGTGTTGACACAGGTCTTTAATAAAAGATAACTGACATTTTTAACTATACTCGTATATAAAATGCAAAATTTCCGTCATTGAACAACGAATTTTAGTTATTCTTTAGACCATATAAATTTGGTTTTAATCAGTAAAACATTTTTTTGATATACTGGGCATTGAATTTATTAATAGAGAAGTTCCTTTCAGTGATAAAATAGCACTGTCTTGATTCAAAATTTCAGTATTCGAAAACGTGAACACCCTCAACATTAAGTAATTTACGTTTTCGCAAGTTGACCTTATATAGAAATTAATATGTTCGTGGGCTTCTTCCCATTAACTATTAACCAATTTTTGAAGCAGATATCTGGCCACATTCTTCAGTAGTTTGCCATTTAGATTCTGCGGCAACTTATTAACGAAATAAGCTCCCGCATTCAGTTGCTTGTGTGGGGCTACCAAGCGATTCTTAACATGTTCAACAACATCGTGCTCGGTTAAGGTACATTCCTCAGCTTTGACCAGTAAAGCACCGGCCACATCGCCCCGCGTCTCATCTATTACCGAGACCACACAAAAATCTCGAATTCCCGGTAGTGTTGCTATGACTTCCTCGATTTCACTGGGCCAGAAATGAATGCCTTGGTATTTCAAAATTTCCTTTTTACGATCCACTATAAAGAGATCGTTGTCCTCATCCATATAGCCCAGATCTCCAGTGTGGAACCAACCCTGACTATCGATGCTACTTGCGGTTTCACGGCTATTGCCGTAGTAGCCATTCCAGGGATTTGGATTTCGAACGACAATTTCACCCACTTCATTAGGGCGCAGCCTTTGGTTGTGTTCATCGACGATGGCTAACTTAAGATTATCCATGAGCTTTCCAACCGACTTGAATTTGTCACCACCTTCTCTCAATGTAATCAAGCCCATTTCTGTGCTGCCATAACCAAAAAACAATTTAATATCATCACGACAAAGCTCTAATAGCTTCTTGCAACTGACTTCGGACAAAGAGCTGCCGCCAAAAAGTATGTTTCGCAAAGCCGACATACTGTCACATGTGGCACGGGGATGTTGCACCAAGGCAGCCACATAACGTGACGATAGAAAGGCATTTGTAATGCTGTACTTGGCAACCAATTTGAGGAAATGATCTACCTCGAAGTTGCCATTGAAGATAATACGAGTGTAACCCTTAATACAGCTGCTGGTGGCAAAGAACATACCGGTGATCCAATCAATGCCGCTGGCCAAGTATAGAACACCTTCACTAGTATTGATCCTAAAATGGGGGTGAATGTTAAGAACGATGTCGGACGTTTATAAAGAACAACTTACCTATCGTTCATCAAGAGTGCCGATTTGGATAAGCAGACAGCTTTGGGTTTTCCAGTAGTGCCGGAGGAACACAAAATAGCGACAGTTTGGTCTACGCCAAGCGAGCATTTTTCAGGTCTATTGGAAATGTAGAAAAAACAGACATTAATAAAGTTTTTGTTATAGAAACAAAGCAAAAAGCTTGTGTTAGTCACAGGGTAGTGGAGTCGGAATTGGAGTCTTGGAGTGGGAGTCTGGCAAATTTGTCGAAAAATTTGCTCGACTCCGAGTTTTATTTACTTACATTTCCCATAAAACAAATAATATGTTTGGAAAACAAGTTAATCTGTAAATGTTTTTTAAAATTTGAAATATTTCCGATAATGCGACCTTTTTTATCTCTAAGAAACAAGGGTGGACGGAAATAAAATTTTCGAAATTTTGTTATTTAACAGCTCAAGTCTGCTTGTTCACAGCCCTGGTTAGTAAAAGTATTTATCCAGTACTTTATTTCGAAAGCTGAGCACGTAAAGGGAATAAAACTAAGAAAAACCTCCTGCTTGTGAGACTCAAAGCCTCAGGCGATTACTATGAAAACATAGTGGCTCGTGTTGGCTGTTCGAATAAGAAAACATTTACCTTGAAAGAGCTCGATAGCTGCAGAGCCATCATTTAGATCACAAGTGAGCTGGAATTTTTGTGAAGACGAAGATGAATTCCACGACATGCTACGAAGTACCAAAAACGTATGCCAGGACAATACCCTAATCCAAAACAAACCGCCGTACCTAGAATTCAACTTCAAAAATGATTCATAGACTTACTTGTAATATTTTTCCGACTCAGTTGTCTCCAAAAGATCTAACACTTTGGGAATATTCTCCATGTGATCAGTTAGAGTATAAATCATTGGTCTGTACGCTGTCGTTGCCCTTTTCAACATCTCATATTCACTGCCATCACAAAATATTACCTTCGGTTTAGTTAGACCAAAACAATGGGAAATTGTATCTAAAGAAATTATTCGAAAGTGAGTCGGAAAGATAAAATCACATCAATGTACCTTCATCCAACATGGGATTGACAGCATGCAGGGGGCTACAATTGAAGAAACAGCCCAACATCGTGGGCAACACAAACGTTGTATTGCGACCTAATATTCCAATAACATCGTCGTGGTTCAGTTGTTGAGTCCTCAGATGTTGTGCGATGCGTATGCCCCATGTGAGTGCCTGTTGGCCGGTGACTGTAGTGTTGGTAGTGTCATCAATCTGGTCAAAGGGAAATAAGGAAATTAAAATAAATTTTATATATGTATGTGGGTATATGGATTATTGAAGGAAGTCCAATTTATTTGTGTGTATAAGTCAAAATATTTAATACAGACCCAAGGATTTTATAAAGCGTTTCTAAATGATGACCCAGAAAAATATTTCTATTTGTTTTGTCTGTGAAATTTCATCAAACACTCAAGTGGAGAACAACCCCAAAGACGATCAGATAAGACTCCGCCCTTGGCGTCCAGTTTCTGGATGTCAATGCAGCCAATCCGCGACAGTCTCATCACAACTACAAACAGCTTAGGACTGTCTTATGCAAAAGCCAGAAAGTTAAATTGTGGAACTCTGCCGACAAAACAGACATCACGGATCAACCTATGCATCACCCGACCATTCACGCTGGAGTCACATCTGAATTGCCATTTAGATGAGACAAACTCACACAAGACCACCTCCTGCCCTCTACACTCTCCACTTACCTGTATCACTTTATGAGCAAAATTTAACAACTGATGATATAATATTTGACCAAACGAATTATTTAAATTATAGATCGGTTCCACTGAGCAGCCAGACCAGATTTTTGCACTAGCGTCGTAACGACAGTCCATGATAAATTTCAATTTTATTCAGAGCAAAGATGTCTACTGTAGCAGAGGAATATAATTACTGAAGCAATTGTTACAATCTAATGTGAGAATATTTCACTTTTGCCATGTAATGGAAGTGAAAATGAAAATAATGCAGTGATAAGAAAAGTCAATACACTCTCCATTATATGGACAGTTGACGTCTAAGTAATTAGAATGAGACAGCATTTTTTTTGCATACGTGTGTTGCACTCGAATCAACGTACGACCTAGTTCACAGGGGAAAATCAAGATTATGGCCGTATAAAAATGTATTTGGCTATCAATGATATGTTTTGGAGCAGATGCAAGATTCCGATTTAAACACACATACAACTCAGCATCACTCAATTTATGGATAAATGGCTAGGTCAACAAAATAAAAAACATTGCCAGATTTGAATAAGTAATCCACACGAGATTCAAACTCTGGTAAGTCACGATTTTGTACAATTTGATAATCAAATTGTTTTTGTAAAAATCGATTGATGGATATGTGGTAGCCAACAAATGATAACATAATATCTGCACGGCATGAGAGGTTTGAGGGCACGGCGACATGAATTGGTCACCGAAGGACAGCTGTCTTTTTATTGACAGTTCTAGGAGGTGTTATTAGCGATTTTAGTTATCCCTAAAAATATTGAGTTTGTATGGACAACATTTAATCTTAGAATTCTGACATTTTAGTGACCGTTGTCATTGTTGTGACTGTTGTCATTGTAGTGACAGTTGTCATTGTAGTGACAGTTGTCATTGTAGTGACAGTTGTCATTGTAGTGACCGTTGTCATTTTACTGACAGCTGTCATTATAGTGACAGTTGTCATTATAGTGACAGTTGTCATTATAGTGACAGTTGTCATTATAGTGACAGTTGTCATTATAGTGACAGTTGTCATTATAGTGACAGTTGTCATTATAGTGACAGTTGTCATTATAGTGACAGTTGTCATTATAGTGACAGTTGTCATTATAGTGGCAGTTGTCATTTTAATGACTGTTGTCATAATGACAGTTGTCGTTTTAGTAACTGTTGTCATTTGAATGACAGTTGTCATTTTAGTGACAGTTGTCATTTTAGTGACAGTTGTCATTCTAGTCAAAGTTGGCCGTTTAGTGACAGTTGTCATTTTTATGACAGTTGACATTTTAGTGACATTTAGTTGCCATCTTGTTTACAGCTGCAATTTAGTGACTGTTGTCATTATAGTGACAGTGGTCATTTCAGTGACAGCTCTAATTTTAGTAACAGTTTGAAAGTCGGATCGATGTTTTGTCGTTTCATCTTCAACAATGTTTGATGACGCATTAACAGATTAATGTCAAAAAAATCTACCAGCCTCAAATACGTAAATATTTAAATAGATTCTGATAAGAAATACTTCTGTCAGAGCAAATACCTCCATCAGCACGGCTGTTATCGAAATCTATACATGCGCCGCCCTAAAATGTAAACATTTTGAATGAAAATCAACACTCGACAAGTTCAATGAATTCAGATCAATGCAAATAAAGTACCAAACAAATATGTGGACATTGAAAACATAAAGTCAATATGAAAGGTATGTCAGCACTATTTCTCTTTACATTTGATGAGCATAAGACTGTGATAAAAATAAATGTTCACTTATCGGCATCGTAACCAGAGTACCAGACATTTTGTTATTCCAGGCAAATGCTGTAATTTTTTGAACAATTAAAATAAAGTTTTTTTTTTAGCCATAAATTAAAAAAATTGTTGAATTTTTCACCATTTTTGGTTGACATTTCATATTTGCTTGACATTTGATAAAAAAAATTTTAATTTATTTCGAACATTATCTGGTGGACGACGGTTTTTGTTCATGGAACAATCCTTTTTATGATTACGAGGTCTGACCGGATACTTGAATGAGGTACCACAGATAATTGGAAATTTGTCTGGCCTGACTATAAAGTACGGTTCTTCGGTGACCACCTTGGTGTGGCGTGACGTTGCTCAAACAACTAAATTGGCGGAGATGTTAGAAGGTCCTTAACCCTTCTTGAATAACAGTCTTCAAATTGGTACCGACTGCTTTGCGGAAAATGAAGACCGTAACTTGTTCAGGCACTGGTAGTCAGATTTTAACAGTTCTTCGCTGCAAACTCTCGAAAAACCTCTGAAAAATAGACTCCATTTGGAAGTTTCTTCTTATAAAATTTATTTATTTATTTTATTATACAATTTATTTACTAAACCTATTTACCACCCATTTTAGTTTGCAGTATCTGCTTTGCAGCGATTCTTGATATTTTGCCATTGGCGTTCTGAGGAATAGCATCGACAAAGCAAACGCCAGCGTAAATTTGCTTGTGAGCGGCTTTCGAACGCTTGGCCACGTGATCTATAATATTCTGTTCACTGAGCGAACTGTTTGCAGTTTTCACCACTAAAGCGCCCGCAAGATCACCCTTGCTAATCTCGTATATGCCCACAACACAGACTTCGACTACATCTGTTAGCTCTTCAATTATCTCCTCAATTTCCCGGGGCCAATAATGGAATCCTTGATATTTCAGTATATCCTTTTTGCGATCAACCACATACAAATAGTTCTCGTTATCCATATAACCCAAATCACCGGTGTGATACCAGCCATCCGCGTCTTTCATGCTTAGAGTTTCGGTGGGATTGCCGTAATATCCATTCCATGGTGTAGCCTTATAGAGCAAAATCTCTCCCACCTCGTTGCGACCGAGATTTTCACCATTGTCATCGGTAATGCGCAACTGAATATTGGGCATTAGTTTGCCCACACCTTTCAATTTCTTGACACCAAAATTTACCGAAGCTCCACCGAATTCGGTTAGGCCGTAGCCGTACGTTATGATGGCCCTCTCGTTGAGCAGTTCCCTCAAGCGTCGCACAAGACTATCCGATAAGGCACCGCCAATCGATAGGATCGTGTAAATTGACTTTAAAGCATCTTTACTTGCCAATGGACTTTCCACCAAATTGGCCAAGTGACGTGGAGGCAGGAAGACGTTGTTTATTTTGTATTTTTGTACAATTTGCACAAAGTATTCAGCACTAAAGGGTTTATTGGTAATAATACGAGTGCCGCCTATTAAGCAATTGCACAGTATAATGGATAGGCCGGTAATCCAATCGATACCGCTGAACATGAGCATGACACTTTCGCTATTGAAAAATCTGAAATTTAAACGAGAATTCGGCGACTATGTTAAAACGAACGAGTTACAAGGACTTGAGTATAGCTTACGGATTTTCATTGACCAACGCTTCGGGACATAGGCATACGGCTTTGGGTTTACCGGTAGTACCAGACGAACACAGAATAGCTATGGTTTGTTTAGCGCCAAGAATCTGCGGTGCGGGTCTGTAATGAATGGAAAAAAGTGTTTTTGAGTAGGGTATATGGATTTGCATAGGTGTATTAATTATAAAGATAGCTGGAAAATTACATAGATGTTATTTATTTATTTTTATTTTATTTAATTACAATACAAAGTAAATTTATATTCTAATTTTGGGTCCAAGGATAAACCGAGTGACAAAGACTATTTGGCTTGATTTTTTGCAGAGACAGACCAAAGCCTCTGGTGGGAATCGAACCCACAACCCCCACGCTGATAGGCAAGCACGCTACCAACTCGCCTACCGGGGCGCTTACTACATAGATGTTATTTATTTACGAGGTACCAGATGTGATTCGGAATCCATCTATATTTTCCACCGAAGGGAAAACTGTGACTGCAAGATTCTCATCCATTTGGTAGTGAATTTGAATTATTTCAATGCGTTGTTGAAGCGTGTATCGTTTCATTTTTGGTAATGGCGTAGTTTCTATTTGTCAAATGTCAAAGAACAAATGCTTCAAAAGTGACTGCTTTCGAAATACCGGGTGATTCAAAATATCACCTCTTGTTGGAGAACCCTGTATAACTTTTTTGATTTTTTTCAATACAAATCGATGTATTTTGGACTTATCTTGCGTTCTGCTTCAAAAAATAAATTCCCCCAAAAGTAGACTAGTCCCTTTTGACTCCTAGGTCGTGATATGCATGCAGCCAAATAATGTAAAAAACTAAATCTAGACAAAATTTCAGGACACTGATTAGAAGTTGTAATGCAGAGAGGGTTGGGAAGATTGACAATGCACATGTCAGGGGTTTAAATTTCCCTCAAATTTATCTAACAATTTCTAACGATGTCGTGTATTTGTATGAGAAACGTTACGAGACCAAAGTGAAATTTCTTAAAAATATAACTCCATCCTAAATGTGAAAGCCATTGGTCATAACTTGGAACAATTATCGTGCAAACCATCGGTAATGGCTGACATGATTAAATTATAACTATTTGTCTACTAGTAAGTTGTAATGCGCCTATGGCGCCCGTTAATTTGCTTGAGAAAGTATTTGTTACTTAATTTTAAAAATTTTGTAAAAAATATTTTGAGAAAACTATTTTGTAAAAAAAAATTTCGAAAAAAAATAAAATTGGAAAAAAAAAATTTGTGGAAAAAAATTTTTGCTGAAAAAAAATTTTTGTTGAAAAAAAAATTTTCGTTGAAAAAAAAATGTTTGCTGAAAAAAAAAAAATTTGTTGAAAAAAATAAAATTTGTTGAAAAAAAAAATTTTTGTGGAAAAAAAAATTTTGTTGAAAAAAAAAATTTTGTGGAAAAAAAATTTTTTTTGAAAAAAAAAATTTGGGGAAAACACAATTTCTGTACAAAAAAAAATATTATTTTTTTTATTATTATTATTTATAGAATTATTATAGAATGCCTATTTAAATTCCTACGTACTGCGTGACAGAGTCAGTGAATCAGGGAATCAGTGTATCAGTGAATCAGTGTCGAGGGTAAATATATATTAAGATTGGGTGAGTCCTGTCTATTGAGGCGTCCACTTGAATCTTGTCCATTTAGTTGAGTCTCTTTCGAGTGACTTCTTTGACACCTGTCCATTGAGAGACTTCATTGACACCGGTCAATTTCGTGATTCCTTTGACACCGGTTTACTGGTCTTTACAAGAATAATACGCACATGGGTTTGCCGTGCAATAGCAACGGTCTGATCGGTTTTCATTTGGACCAGACCCAATAAACATCATGATCATCCTGATCAGCTCATATTGACCTACGGCCTGTACCTTCAGGTGCCATTTGGGTAGTTGTCTTCACAAACGGCTGAATCACAAAAAATGCAATTTTTTCTTTGAATTTCAAATGGCATCTCATGTTGAAGAACCGTGTAAATATTCCAAAATATGCTGCGACATATTTTGAAAAGCAAACAGAAGCGTCCTTAAATCTATGCTGAAGGGTGTGGGAATGATAACAAGGGGAAAATACGTCTATTTGGCGAAAGGTGTTGGTAAAAGTGTGGCTGGCGGTCGAGCCAAATGCTAATGGTCATAACGAAATCCTTGGACTTCCCCACAATATACGTCCAACAATGTAATGGCAGACAGTTGTAACTTCTAAAGAGTGGACCAATACCTTAGATTCCTTATAAAAAAATAATCGATTATTAAAAGCGGATTTTACTCTGTATAATGCGATAACGTGGAATATCGACGACGAATGAATTCTGAAAAAATACTCCGACAACAAGAAGCTATAATATTATGTTCAAGGGAACTCGCGAAATATTTCGACCCAGTTGACGATAGAAAGTCAAGTCCAAGAAGCTGAATGTAAACAAGCGTATTGCTAGGTAAGTATGAACCCACATTGATAATACTGTGGAGTGTAGTCATAGACTTCCTAAAAGTGTCAAAAATTCAGTTTTGTAAATCTCTGTAGCGCTCAATCGCGCACAATCGCATCTCCAGCAGCATTTAAAAGAAAAACAAGCTCGGAGAACACGTGCGGGATTTTCGATTCGCAGATTTGGCAGTTTTGTATGTTAACATAATCTAAGGGGCAAACTGACAAGCGATAACAAATCGAATGGTCGTGTGACTTCAATTGATGAGTCATTGGACCGTGAGACCTCTATGCAAAATTCACTTCCAGCTTCTGTAAAACTATTACAACTTTAAACAGGTCCACATTAATCACATCAACTTACTGATAAAACGCTTCCATTTTCATTGGCTCCAAAATCCAATCCATTATATTTGAGACACCGTTAATATGATCCGTCAGCGTATAGATGTCCGGTTTGTACGATTTGGTCGCCATGCAGATCTTCTCATAATCACAGCCATCACAGAATATTATTTGAGGTTTGGTCAAACCAAAACAATGCGTTAGGGTATCTAGAAAAAAGAAAATCTGTACAGTAAAACACCGAGACGCTGTTGAACATTGCCACTAACCTACATCATACGTGGGATTAACCGCATGAAAGGGTGTGCAGTCGAAAATACATCCCAGAACCAGCGGCAGCACATGGGTGGAGTTGCGGGCCGAAATGCCAATGATATCCTTATGACTTAAATGCAGCTTCTTCAAATGCAAAGCAATGCGAATGGCGCGTTTTAATGCTTCTCGATTTCTTGTTTTTGTATTGAGGACATCATCGATCTAGGCGGGATATCATTCATTACATTTATTTTCACATTCAACTGATCACGTTATATGCGTTCACTTTAAACTCACTTGACATATCTGATTTGGATAGCATTGCATTAGACTGAAGATGATTTTACCCACTGAGCACTTGTAATTATAAACTGATTCTACATTTGGACTTTTCCAGATTTTCGTTTCCGCATCATAGTCACACGTTAGAAATTCCATGTTTGTCGTCCAGGTTTACAGACCTCTAAACTCTCACTAACAGTTTTTTGCTGCGGTGTCACACTACTTATAAATATTTAAAAAAAAATAATATATAACCAATTTATCACTTATCAACAGTATTGCGGTGATAAGAACTGAAAAAGACAAGTAGAAGATTTGAATGGCACATACTAAACGTCATCACCCAAATAACTAGATAAGACAATTGGCTTGTAATTCGATTACTGTATAGAGCACAGCGGGGTGTTACGACACAAGAAGTTGCATGCGAATAAGTTCGAATGAGTTTGCAAACATATGCCAACCAAACGTTTCAATTTCAAAGATACGTCCATTAGGGTGGAGTGAAAACATGCTTTTTTTTTAATTTGAAAAAGTTAACCTCGGAAAGAGATGTAGTCTGGGGTCCTAATGAGGAGAAAAATAAAGAAAAAAATTTTAAAAAAATTTTAGGTGTCGCGCCACTCCCTCGAAATTTGGAAATTATCGCTATTTTGGCGTTGATTTTAGAAAAATCCTAAAAATTAACGACTTAACTTATTCGAAATTTAAAAGTTTGAGCTTGTTCAGTGCCCAAACAAAAGTATTTGAGGCAAATATGAGGATAATCGACTAATATTTATAGCTTTGGTGGCGATTTCATTGTTCAGTCAATTTTCTGAAGAAGGGACGATTTGACTTATTTTACTTTTTGAAATTTTTGAACAATGAGAAAATTTTTTTTAAATTTTTTCATGACCTTATTTCATTGTTTACGCTATTGCAAACATTTATTGACATACAACTTTTTTAGGATTTTTCTAAAATCAACGCCAAAATAGCGATAATTTCCAAATTTCGAGGGAGTGGCGCGACCCCTAAAAATTTTTTAAAATTTTTTTCTTTTTTTTCCCCTCATTAGGACCCCAGACTACATCTCTTTCCGAGGTTAACTTTTTTTTTTTGAATTTCACTCCACCCTAACGTCCATATTTGATTTGTGAGCACTGTAACCAAGTGGTTTCACCTTATGCTGGGGGCAAACTCATCGCTTTCAAGAGTTTTAACACACCATTTGTATTTTTTGGACGAAAAGTGATAACAGTTAGAGGGGCACAGATAACGCACACTCGGTCAGATGATGGACTTCGGCCAAGCTAACCCATGAAGACGGAAAGATACACAAGTGTAGCGGCCAGTCAGTGTTACATAAAGTGGATTGATAAGTTGCCTCTCAGCCAGGGGAAAAACAAATCTGCGACTAACAAGCGGTGTCTGTCAGTGTTCCCGAACCATCATTTTCTACTTATTCGATGGCAATTAAAGTTTATCGTAGTAAATTTGATTTGAATTCTGAAATGCATTCTTATTATGCTTATCATTTGTGAGGGTAATTTCTTAAGCGTTTTGGTTTTTGAAAATGTTAGAAAACACAACAAATTTTCCTTGCCACATACCATTTCGATGGAATTCCGGATCATTTTCATGCATTTCAAGGACCCAATCAGCAGTGACACGACTTTGTTGATGATCTGCCGGCTTGTGTTCTTGTGTTAACTGAACTTTTGTAAGCCTTAAGACCCAAGTCTTTATGCCAAATACGGTGTAATGACGTTTGTGGAATGTCCAATACCAAAGAACGACTAGGAATGAACAAACCTGGATTTTCTTCAACACTGAGCAATATTCTCAGTTGTTCTTGAGCGACGTGCACGGGTTTTATTCTTCACATCACTAACTTGTCCCAACAACTCGAATGTTTCCACCAATTTCTGTACTGCGGTCTGACAAAATGCTTAACGACGACCCAAAAATGCTTTAGTTTTGCGAACTGTGACTGCAAGATTTTCACCATTTTTATAGTGAATTTTAATAATTTCAATGCGTTGCTGAAGCGTGTATCGTTCCACTTTTAGTAATGGCGTAGCTTCTACTTGTCAAAGAACAAAAGCTTCCCAAGTGACAGCTACCGAAATACTGGGCGATTCAAAACAACAACTCTTGTTTGGAAAACCCTTTATTTTCAACTGTAATTCTATTGAAAGTGAACATCACTTAAAACTGAAAAACCAAATCGCTAAAAAATCACCCTTTACTTCATTTTGACACACTGAAGTACAACACTGTAGTCCACTGAATACATAGTATACAAATGCACGTGGAGAATACAATGGTGACGACGATAAAGGCGTGGAGAACTCATGTTCGATGGGACGGTTGCACAGCTGAAGAGGCTGTCGAATACCTAGACACCTAGATGACGGAAGAAATGTACTTTAGTTGTGAAGACATCGACTTGAGAGTTGTCGTAGCTTTGAAGTGGTGATCAAGGGTTTAAGAAGTTTAAGAATTCAGGCTCGGCGGCGCACATACATGTCGCACCCTAAATACAAAAGGGTCCTTTCTTTAACTGGAAAAATACCGTTATGTCTATTTTCATGTTAAATGCGTTGCTTCTGCACGATGAACTAAAGAGAATTATTTTTAGTTGCGTTAGAATTTTGAGTAGTGACCCTTTTGTATTTAGAATGCGACATGTACGTGTGTGCCAAATGGAGTTCAATTGAATAGTGAAAGGTGACTTTTCATTGTTAATACTTTTGTATCCTTATGTCACCTGAGTCTTCTGGAAGGCTCATCGGTATTTGGAACTTAATTCTCAAGAACTACCAACCAGAACATTAAAACCTCATCAAAACTACATTCATATATGATTTCGGTCGTATCTTTGATCTCCACAGTTCTGTGATCCAGAATATGGTTTTTCCCAAATTCCTCTGACCTTTTTATATTGTTTAATGTAACCAAGAAGTGATAAGACATACAATTGTGCTCACATACTCGTTCTATTTATGGGAAAAGCAGTAGATAACACCAGAAACAAACGTTTATTTAAATCAAAGATAATTTTTAAAATTAAAAATACGTTTTTTTTTTGTATCAAATATATAATATAAACAAAAACCCCGATGTTTTATTTATAGAAGGAGAACTTCAGGTAAATGAAAGCAAATCCAAAAACAAATTTCCGATCGCTCGCCATAAATCGCTTACCAGTTGGGCTCAAATATGGTAATTTTTTACAAAAACAGAAAATAATTTAGGACAATATATCTCGCAAAGCAGAGCCTTGGCTTTGGAAATGTAAACGTTTTCCACGAATTGGTAAGCTTCTCTTAAAATTGCTATATTTTTATAAAGGGTTTTCCAACAAGAGGTGTTATTTTGAATCACCCGGTATTTTGGTGGCTGTCCCTTTTGAAGCATTTGTTCTTTGACATTTGACTTTGCATAAAGACTTGAGTTTTAAGGCTTCTAGAGTTCAGTTAACACATGAACTCAAGCCGGCCGATCATCAACAACGTCGTGTCTTTGCTGATTGGGTCCTTGAAATGCATGAAAATGATCCGGAATTCCATCGAAAAATCATCTTGACTGATGAGGCCCATTTCCACCTCGGTGGCTACGTCAACAAGCAAAATTGTGGCATCTGGGGCTCGAAAAACCCAAGAGTTATTGTTGAGAAGCCTCTCCATTCCCAATTTGTGACTGTTTGGAGTGGGTTTTTAATCATATGTGGGCAACACTCACGGTCCCCGTCGTCATGCTGTGAGCACTGATGAGGAATGTGACTGCTGTGGTCATGAGTGTGCGACCCAGTTCTGGAACATCGACACGCCATCAATGTGAACAACTCAACTTCAGCCTAAAGCAAATTTTGCACGAAGACCTCGCATTATTCATTTTCAAGGTTCAATTGACTCAGCAATTGAAGACCATTCGCTGCGTTATCGCTTCTCAGTTTCGGCCTAGAAAAATCATATTTTATAACTCCAAAATGTACCCTTTACATTAGGAAACTACATATGGAACCCATGTTCAACGGATGAACTAGAGTTACTCTTATTCATTTCCATTTGATTATCAACGATTTGTAACGAACGAACAAATGGCTCTTGTGGAAACCGGGAAAGATAAGATAAAAAAAATAATTAAACACTTTGTATGCATACACGGACAAAATAAAAGATTTGTAATAATTAAGTAATGTAATATAGCTCAATATAAACTTAACAATTTATTAAATAAATTCTAGTATCTCCAAATGGCCTAACCATTTCGAAACTAAAAAACTGTAAAACAACGCAATTTGACATTTGAAATTGTTTTCACAAAATCCAGGACAACATTTGCGTCATCTCCGTCCTGTACACTTTAGTTTTTTCGTCGCTTTCCACAACAAAAACATTTCCGTTAATTTCAATTTGCCACATTCAAATTGCAAACGTCACATGAAATTTCTCCGCAACAACATCCTGTCGGCGAGATGTACGCAAACAAAAAAAACGGATTGAAAAAAATAAAAGTAGTAGAAATTTACATAAATAAAGTTAGTTGCTGTATTTATGTTAAAATTCGCGAAAAGGCCAACTTTTCGGGAAATGCTGAAAATGTTAGAAAAATAAAACTGAAATTTATATTTGTTGCGGTTTACTTGTTTTTTCAGGTTTATTATTTTTAGTTTAACACCTCCGTTTTATAAATTACTTAACAATTTCTGTTGTATATGATCAGCAGAATAACTGGAATTTTAGTTAAAGTAATTAATGTGAGTGGGATGTTTTATGGTGGCTATGAGATATTAGAGAAAATTGGGGGGAAAATGTTTCCAAAGAACTGGCCTACTGTTGTGTTCCGTTTACAGTTGTGTTGACTAAAAAAAAACACAAAATTCCCAAAAAAAAAACCTACTAAATTTTTTCATAAATTTTTCCTAGCAAAGGTTTGTTTTTTTTAATTTTTTTTCCGGAATAGAAGTTTATTTTTAAAAATTCATCAAAATTAAAAAAAAAACAGAAAATCTATTTTTTCGTTATATTATTTGTTTACTCGAAATAGCAAATATTTCCATTATTTATGGAACACGTTTTTATTTTTTATGTCTGCCTCGACTGGATCCTAGCCCAATTTTCCAAGGCATTCCTCGCAATAGCTTGCTCGATATTTGTCTTAAGGTTCTGAATCGTTAATGGATTGTTCACATAATATCGGTCATTCATGGTTTCCCCACAGAAAAAGTCACAGCTCCGACTTGGAGACCAATTGTCATCGCCGAGACGGCAGATAAGATAATTACCGAACTTGCTGAGCAAATGGTAGATTGTGGCGTGACTTGTGTTACATGGCCGGCCATGCTGCCAAAGATCGCTCAAGTCCAGGTCTTCAATCAGCGCTCACCAAAATAGGGTTATTATTATTTTCAAAGAAATATATTCCATGATACCACTGCTTCGCAGTCCACATTAAACCGTCACTCTCTGAGAATGCGTTGGCTTCTTGATGTACCGGTTTTCCGATTGCTACATGGGGCAATTTTCGTTGTAAACTAGGATTACACGGTTTTCCAACAAGAGGTATTAATTTGGAATTTAAAGTAAAATGAAATTTTTTGAGATAAATGATCGGATGTTTATTTCATAATAAAGAGGAAGGTATGCCGTTAATAATGCCGAACCACGACCACGCTTACAGGACCATACCCTTTTCATGAAATTTCTCATAACCAAATCGCAAAGTGGCTGCCCTATGTCCTCGATAGCCTCACGAATTCTGTCTTTGAGGTCTTGAATCGACGCTGGGCTGTTGGCGTAGACCAAAGGAAGAAGTCGCAAGGTGTTAAATCACAAGATCTTGGTGGCCAACTGTGATCACCTCTTCGAGAGATAACACGGTCCGGAAACTTTTCCCGTGCGGAAAGTAGCCCCGTCTTGTTGAATGGAAACATTGTCCAGATCAATATCATCCATCGACCATAAAAAATCATTAATCATCTCTCGATAGCGCAATCCATTCACCGTAACAGTTGATCCAACCACATTTTGGAAAAAGTAAAAGTTGATGATGGAGAGGCTTCTCAAACAATAACTCTTGGGTTTTCCGAGCCCCAGATACGACAATTTTGCTTGTTGACGTAGTCACCGAGATGGAAATGGGCCTCATCAGTCAAGATGGAATTCCGGATCATTTTCATGCATTTCAAGGACCCAAACAGCAATCGGTCGGCTTGAGTTCTTGTGTTAACTGAACTTTATAAGCCTTAAGACCCAAGTCTTTATGCAAAATACGGTTTAATGACGTCTGTGGAATGCCCGGTGGAATGTCCAAAGAAGGACGAGGAATGGACAAACCTGGGGTTTCTTCAAAACTTTGGGCTACAGCAGCAACATTCTCAGTTGTTCTTGAGCGACGTGCCCGGGTTTTATTCTTCACATCACAAACTTCTCCTAAAAGCTCGAATTTTTCCACAAATTTCTGTATTGCGGTCCGACAAGGTGCTTCACGACGACCCAATAATGCTTTAGTTTTGTAAACTGTGACTGCAAGATTTTCACCATTTTTGTAGTGAATTTTAATAATTTCAATGCGCTCTTGTTTCTACTTGTCAAATGTCAAAGGATAAATGTTTCGGGACAGCTACCGAATATATTTTTTTAATATTTTTTAGTTTTTAGGTTTTTATACACATTTTGACGCATACAATTTTTTTAAATAAAAAAAATTATCATACTATTTAGTGTTTAAAATTTAAAAAAAAAAATATTTTAATTAATTGTTTCACACTAGCCAATTTTAATTGCCGCAATTCTCAGTTTGTTGGAGAGAGAGGTAGGGGGGATGGAAAGGAGAAAAACTTGCTCGTACTGGCAATTCCTTTTGTGTTTTTAGTAGCGTGAAGTTGGCTGCATATGCATTTGAAAAGGCAATAATTTTTTTTTGTATTTATTTATTTGTACATACTTATAAATTTTACAATCATTTAAATTTCGGACCCAGCGCCCTAAAGGCATTATTAAGTAATGCATTGACAACCGATAAATATCGGCCAATAGCAGTGTTATCTACGATATACAAAATTTTCGTTTATGATAAATTGGTAACATATTTAGAAGAAAACAAACTACTACATGATTTTCACTTTGGGTTTAGAAGAGGTTGTGGCACTCAGGATGCAGTTGTCAATGTAGTAAGATATATATGTAAGGGTCTTGATGATGGGTTCAACGGAGTCTGTGGAATTTTTTTGATTTTAAAAAGGCCTTCGATCTGGTTGAAGTTTGCTGCAAAACTATCGTTTTATGGTATGAACTTTTTCAAAAGGGAACCATAAAAGTTGCCGCAAGTACAATTTCCAATTCCAATTGCAATTATTTTAAAAAATATTGATTTTAAAATAATATTTAACTTTGGACCAGCAGAAGTTTTTACATATAAGAGATTTTAAAGAGTGCAATACCAATTTCAAAAAGCTGAGCGGATTCTCCATTTATTTTTTGGGGCGGGAGGGGTAGTTAATGCCTTCCCGTACAAAAACTAATTTTTTTAGTGCCAAAACCCAAATTAATAAATTTTTTGTTTTTTTTTTACTTTTCCAATTTAATTGCACATCAGAAAAAGTGGCCAAATTTAACTTGCCATTGCCAAATATAAAGCTAATCGTTTTCTAATGAACAGCCGATGGTCAGGAAATTTCAAAACCATCTGCCATTTCAATAATTGCGCTGAAGTTTATTTCAAAATATTTGCGTATTAAAATTGGCGTATTTCACAACGTTCCCATATAAATCAAAAACATTTCCACAGTTGGAAATGTTTAATGCAAATTTATCTCAATCGAATACCATACTCAGCACAATTTAATTTGTTTATACATAAACTTTTGTTAAAAACACTTTTTTTTCGCTTTTGTTGTTGCTTCCCAGAACAGTCTGCCACCTCCATTTATCATACGTGTGGGGGGTGGGGTGGTGTTTTGAATGCCAACCAAACACTTTGCTCGAATGATATCAATTTCGTTTAGCGTAGAAGAAGCATTTTAACGCAATCACCATCAATATTGCTGGAAAAGTTTGATGCTTTTATCGGGGTGTACATTTGGTGTGTTGCCATTTTTTCCAATGTCAGCAAAGTGTACGACTCGAACGCAGATGTGTCAATTGGTGCTGCAGTTTGCAAATTTTTATTTTTAACGCATTTCTGTTAAACATTCCATTTTGTTTCGTCAAAACTTTTCGCTGGTGGCTGTGGAAGTGGGGTAG
The DNA here is from genome assembly GCA_958296145.1 of Hydrotaea cyrtoneurina. Taxonomy (NCBI): domain Eukaryota; kingdom Metazoa; phylum Arthropoda; class Insecta; order Diptera; family Muscidae; genus Hydrotaea; species Hydrotaea cyrtoneurina. The sequence goes on along the minus strand of OY282513.1, from coordinate 55,686,995 downwards.
CGTTTTTGCAAAGATGACCCTCACTCCCCATTAAAAGAACGGGTGAATCGAATATTGTAATAAATAAATGATGAAAAGGAAAAACACAAATTCCAGTTGAGGATGTTGTTCGTTGAAAACGAATGAATGCTGGTATTCGCATACACTACTTTTTTTTAGACTACTAGTAGATTGCAGCCTAACAGAGTGAGAGATATTCAAGGGTTTGGCCATCACCTCCAGCTGGCTTCAGTGTAATCTGAGTGTACCAATGGCAGATATATCAAAACATCATGGTGAAACTTAAATACAGATGATTATTTCTTCCTTAGAATATACTGTGTCTGATCATGATCATATTTTATATATGGCACCAGAGCAGCATGAACTTAAATAGGAAGCTATATTAACCATTTTTTATTGAACTAAGATTTTACGGAATTTTGTATTCCAGAGTCATATGTCCTTTAATCGGGAACGACCTTTCGAAGCTCTGTAAAAAATAGGATTTTGGAATTCAAATATCCAGAAGATGTTTTATGTCACAAATTGGTATGGAAAGCCGAATTTGGCCCAAAAATTTAATGAATTACTTGACGCCGAAATTCCCTGACTTGAGTCACACATTTTAGAATTACATATTAGCATTTCCCTACTTATTACTTGATCCTCGTGCGCCTACGTACCCAGCCGCTGAGGGTTTTGTGAAATTAAATGAATGTGTGGCTGTTGTTATGTGAGGCAACAGAATATGTGAATCAGAAATGGACAGAAAGATAGGAGCCAATAGAGTGAATGTTCAAAACTTATCTTCGGACTATTTAGGAAATATACTTCATGATATGAAATAAAGCAGCCAGCTGGTCAGTCAGTTTAATCCATTTAAATAGTAATAGAATTTATTAAAACATCAATTGAATTAATGTTGATATTAATTGTGACGAAGCGTTTCTTTTTCAGACATCGTCGTTAAATCAGTATGAGCGTATTTTCAGTGAAAGCTCAATAAATCTCTTCAATTCATAGTGTGTGTAGTTAAGGGAGTCTCCCAAAATGTTACTTCAAATATTTCGCTAATACAAAACATTGCACTAATACAATGAGAGCTGTCAATAATACTGCTGTCAATAAAATGACATCAGTCAACAATACTGCTGTCAATAAAATGACAGCTGACAATAATACTGCTGTCAATAAAATGACAGCAGACATTTAAATGAAAGCTGTCAATAAAATGATGGCAGACATTTAAATGAAAGCTGTCAATAAAATGTCAGTTGTTTTAAATAAAATAACAGATGTCACTAAAATAATATTTAAATAAAATTATAGCATTGAATAAAATGACCGCTGCCAATAAATAAAACGATAGCTTTAAATAAAACGATAGCTTTGAATAAAATTACACAAAAAACTGATAGCTTTAAATAAAATTATAGCTGCCAGTAAAATAAAATTTAAATAAAATAACAGCTGTAGGTAAAATAAAATTTAAATAAGATGACAGCTGTCAGTAAAATAAAATTTAAATAAGATGACAGCTGTCAGTAAAATAAAATTTAAATCAGATGACAGCTGTCAGTAAAATAAAATTTAAATAAGATGACAGGTGTCAGTAACATAAAATGTCACTAAAATGACAGCTGCTAATATAATAAAATTTAAATAAAATGACAGCAGTCACTAAAATAAAATTTAAATAAAATGACAGCTATCAGTAAATAAAAATTAAATAAAATAACAGCTGTCACTAAAATAAAATTTAATAAAAATGGCAGCTGTCACTAACATAAAATGACAACTGTCACTAAAATAAAATTTAAATAAAATGACAGCCGTCACTAAAATAAAATGACAGCTGCTAATATAATAAAATGACAGCTGTCACTAAAATAAAATGACAGCTGTCACTACAATAAAATTTAAATAAAATAACAGCTGTAGGTAAAATAAAATTTAAATAAGATGACAGCTGTCAGTAAAATAAAATTTAAATAAGATGACAGCTGTCAGTAAAATAAAATTTAAATCAGATGACAGCTGTCAGTAAAATAAAATTTAAATAAGATGACAGGTGTCAGTAACATAAAATGTCACTAAAATGACAGCTGCTAATATAATAAAATTTAAATAAAATGACAGCAGTCACTAAAATAAAATTTAAATAAAATGACAGCTATCAGTAAATAAAAATTAAATAAAATAACAGCTGTCACTAAAATAAAATTTAATAAAAATGGCAGCTGTCACTAACATAAAATGACAACTGTCACTAAAATAAAATTTAAATAAAATGACAGCCGTCACTAAAATAAAATGACAGCTGCTAATATAATAAAATGACAGCTGTCACTAAAATAAAATGACAGCTGTCACTACAATAAAATTTAAATAAAATGACAGCTGACACTAAAAAAAAATTTAAATAAAATGACAGCTATCAGTAAATAAAAACTAAATAAAATAACAGCTGTCACTAACATAAAATGACAACTGTCACTAAAATAAAATTTTAATAAAATGACAGCCGTCACTAAAATACAATTTATTAAAAATGACAGATATCAGTAAATACAAATTAAATAAAATAACATCTGTCAGTAAAATAAAATGACAGCTGTCACTAGAACAAAATTTAAATAAAATGACAGCTGTGACTAAAAAAAATTTAATAAAAATGACAGCTGTCACTAACATAAAATGACAACTGTTACTAAAATAAAATTTTAATAAAATGACAGCTGTCACTAACATAAAATGACAACTGTCACTAAAATAAAATTTTAATAAAATGACAGCCGTCACTAAAATAATGACAGCTGCTAATATAATAAAATTTAAATAAAATGACAGCTATCACTAAAATAAAATTTAAATAAAATGACAGCTATCACTAAAATAAAATTTAAATAAAATGACAGCTATCAGTAAATAAAAATTAAATCAAATGACAGCAGTAAAATAAAATGTCAATAAAATGACAGCTGTCACTAAAATAAAATTTAATAAAAATGACAGCTGTCACTAACATAAAATGACAACTGTCACCAAAATAAAATTTTAATAAAATGACAGCCGTCACTAAAATAAAATTTTAATAAAATGATAGCTGTCAGTAAAATCAAATACAATTTGTATAGTCCCTAATTAGGACCTATTGTTCTAAAGCCGACTCCGAATAATGCCTATCCCAGGAATATTTTACATGATATTACTGTGACTAGTATAATCGCCGGAATAGGCGAGGTGGAAACGGCTCCTTAAAAGGGTTTAGATGTTCTTGCCAGGACCAACATCTCAGTTTGCTGTGCAATAGTCACATACAGCTACCTATTAAACCACGAATATTTAGGAAATATCATGTGTAAATATAGTAAAAATGCATTTCTCATTTGTTTACACATCCCTTTGCCATTTCTGCCGTTAACTATTAAATATCAACGTGTTTAATACCTCATGGACATAATTCATTGGCCGTTTACTGTAATAACATAATTGTCCACACGTGCATATTTTAGCCAGACGTTTGTAATTTATAACAAACATGTTCGTTTCGTTACAATTTAATAATAATAAAACTTTACTCGATACTCGACCATATACGGAAGTAGTTTGTGTGTGTGTAGCAGCATCATTTTTATTAGATTTTAACATTTTATCAAAGTTGACAGTTTGGTTTGCTGTTCTTTTTCATTCTGTTGCCAAATTGACCAACTCAGCACCAGAGACTTTAACGAATATTAACGCAATTAAATGTAAGTATGATAATTTATGTACTTTTAGCCATGCAGTCCACTTGAATGGATATTCTCGACATCGATGCTGGATGTCTGTGTTCGGCTGTGGTTGTATTTGCCTTGCCCGTACGACATTTGACGATAATCCCATGAATAATTATTGGACGACAGTAAATTAGAAATATCCCAGAGGCAATTTATCTTATTACGACATGGCATAAAGAAATTAGTCTTCGAAAGACAATGGATGGAGTATACCTCCATGGGGTGATCTGTAAATTACACCAACTTTCCCATTTTGTACGTATACACATTCATACTTTGGCATTATATGTATTTGCATGGTGGGAAAATAAAGGGTAAAGGCGGGGGTAGAGTGACAATGGTTTAATGAAATATTCAATTGTGTCTACAGTTGACTTTACAAAAGTCAAACCAAATGAGTGTTGATTACAATAAATATCTGTGAGTATAAGAGCATGTTTGCCTTCATCATTAAATGAAATTCTTTGGAAACCTGTTAGTTTTTGTAATATTCCAGATATAGGCACCCATTATTCTCTTCGAACTTCAATGACAAATATTATATTTGGCAGAGGAGGCCACTTTAGAACCTTCATCTACATATCTATATGTATTTGTAAAATAAATAATTCAATTCTGGTACATTTCTTTAATTTTCATCCATTTAAAAAGTAATTATTCAAAGTAACACAAACAACAGCACAAGTTCCCCTTTCAAAAAGTTTAACTGCAGGATATACGAAAGTGCACTGCCAGAGAAACTGGCGGGTAGTAACTCCCCGACAGTGAAAAGTCAAATGAACCAATGTACACACACATGTACGAACACATATACCACTGCAGAGCTCTTGTGAGGAAACAAATAGTACTGACAGCCAGCAAACAGAGATGACAGGAAAAAACAGGAAACCGGAAGTGACAAACTGCATTTCAACGCATTTGCTTTGTTAGCAATATCAAGTTGTTGCACACGCACACATACATGTGTGTGTGTGTATGTGTGCTTGGTGTTTCCTTTACAACACGAAAAAAAGAACCGGGGCATTTACTCACGCACGTACATACATATGTATACAATTCTGAACTATCCTTTGTGAGTGTGTGTGTGAGGCAAACCCCCTCCCATTTAAGGCAATATTTCGATGACGGTACGATAAAAGCCCCATGGAAGCCACTTCTCCGAGGGCGTATTGGGGGTAATTGTTGAACGAGCAACAATGATTGCATCCATACGTAGTGGGCCAGTGATTAAGCAAGTGAACCAAGTCGCATACATTTAATCTAAACTCTTTCAGGCAAAATAATTTCCCTCTCAGATACAAAACTAAATACATTAGTTGTACTTTCCACCAAACAGATTTGCTATGATATGTTTATAATAAATTATTATAAATTAATTAATTATTTTAATTTAAACCCAAACGGATGTGACTTAAACCACTATCAATATCACTGGCTTGTATGTGGATTTCCACTGGAAATTTTCAACACTAGGAAAAAGACATTCGCTATTTGATAACATGTTTGAATGTAGGTGATTACACGAAGCTTGACTTGACAATTGCTAATTTTACCGTCCTAGTCAAGTCAGCTGAAAAATAACAACAACAAAAATAGTTTTCGTTTCGTTATAATGTTCGAATAACAACAATTTAAAAGTATGGATTTTCGTAAAATCCGATTTGTGGGTGATTTTTCAATTAAATAATGTTAAATTTAACCAGAATACAGGCGTATGATTGTCGGAATGTGTTTAAAATCGATGTACATACAACGGCAAAACTCCAAAATAAAAATCTGCAGTTCTCTTCGAAATCGGAGAAATTACCCCGTCCATCTCTGAGGACAATATGGTACTCAAATGAAAGAAAATGTCTTCACAAAATCAAATATGCCCTTTATGTTCAAATATACATATGTATGTATTGGGGTGCAAGGTAAAGTCATGGAACAACTGCACATATGGGCATTTACATGGACACGCATGTGATAGTGGTACGCCTCCGATTCGAAAAAAAAACCAAACGTATACAAGTTTTTTTTTAGTTTTTATAGGCCCTAACACATTTTTTTATTTTTGCTCAAGGGACATTTTTTTAGCGATCGAATACAAAATATCCATTACATGTTTTATTTCAATTAATTTTTATTATCGACATCATTTTCCACAATTTGCAATCTATTTCCATAAAATTGTTACTGTCATGTGATATTTTGAACATTATAACTATCATTGCCCAACACAACAAACAGAGCTTTTATTTCAAAGCCAGAATAGCAAATTGTTGTTATTGTCATGCACGTTGGTACTATCACAAAAAAATAGCTTGTTATAGATTCCAGAATACCACTGTCAAAGTAAAAAATTGAAAAAGACATATGGTTTTAAATGTTCTTGCTACTTTTATAAAAATCGGACCAAATCGTTTTTGACTACATCGATTATGTCTCAAGTTGTACTTTACGAACGAGCACGTGACTTTAGAATATTAATTAAAGGAAAAGGAAAAAAAACATTTATCGAAAGATGGGCAGTAAAAGTACAAGCAAAGAGAATATATATTAAAAAGTTGCCAATAGTGAAAATGAACCATTTCAGAGTTGGGCTTGTAAAGCTTAAAGTACAATGCAATGTGAATGTTTTTATTTACTACAAAAAGAGACCAAAACATTTGTTTACTAATTTTTTTTCCGATCACAGTTGACCTTTCGGTGGACATTTTTTTTTTTTTTTATTGGAAAGCTTATGCAAATGCAGTGATACCGCTGTGCGACATTTTGTTGCAGTTGCAGCCCACTGTATGTGTACATTTTTTTATGATGAATTTCCGTTAGAATTGTTATTATTATAGGGTTAGGACTTGACAACATTTTTTTTTTAAAATAAAACGCAAATCATTTGATATATTTCCAAAACTTTATGATCAACTTGAAATACAATCCAAACATTTATGAATGGAACTCGACTACGTTTCTATGGCCACCGCGGGCACGCCGGCAGCGTTCGATTTGTTGGGCCCTGTTTCGGTCTCACATTCGGCCGCTATTTCTTGTTCAATGTTGGATCTTAGTTCCTGCACCGTCGTCGGATTGTTGGCATAGACTAAGGGTCCCAAAGAAAAAAAAGTCTAGTCGTTAAAACGCACGAACTAGACAGCCAACAAGACTGGGTGCAAAAACATAAAATTAGTTTATAAAGTGTATATAAAAAGATGGTTTAACCATGGATAGTTATTAATTCATTCATATTTATTGAATTGATAATTTTGTATAACGTTTTTGTTTAGACACAAACGTTAAATATGTGCGACGTTTGTTTTTGTGACAAAACGTTTTTTTTCTGCGATTTTTTTTTTTTAGAAAATTCGACTTTTTCAAAATTCTCAGCCTGTGGGCGTCAGTTCCAAATGTTTCCGTTCTATTCTAGTATAATTTAGATTATCTTGGTATGAAGCTTGAAGTGTTCGCTGCAGAATTACAGGCGAAATTCCCTTTCATTATATTAACATATTGTCAAAAAGAAGTGGGCTTATTTCGAATAATCATCGAAAAAATCATTATAAAAAAAGTGGAAAAAAAACGGAATATCCCGCTGTTAAACGCAAATAGTTATTTTTCTTTCATAGAGTAAATTTAACTGTGTTAAGTGTGTCCCCAACACGCGGGAAAATATATCCAATTAACAAGATTTTTAACCCTTAAATGCATGGTCCCTTCTTATCTTACGTTTTCATTAATGTGCCAAATGGCAACATTATGCATTTAACGCCGTTTCATCATTTCTAAAGATAAACTAAGACAAATTTAGAAATTTCCGAAATCACATGTTTCCTTTCCCAGAAATCTAGCTCTAAAATGTATTTTTGTTTTTATGACAATTTACCATATTCGAGTCTGTTTTTAATTTATGTTTGCATGTGAAGTACTCTGTCAGAAATGTACACATTTTTTTTTTTATAAATAACTGTTGAAGTTTTTATTTTATAAACAAAGTATTTGGTAATCACTTGATAAACAACAGAAAAAAAAAAGAATTGTCTTTGTGTAATCTTCAACTTGAAACGGTTTATCACTGATTTAATTGAAATGTTTACCACTAATGTGTTTCTGTGTTATCTACGACTTATTCCCCTAAATGGAGCCAGAGTGTGAGCAAAGTGTATGTCTTATCACCAAGACGTCATATTTAAGAAAAAATACGAACAAATAAATCAAGATCGAATGAATGTGGTGAAAACCAAAATTTGTGATCGAAATACTGGAGGAGATAAAATACAGGCATAAGCACTAGGGGGGATCAATTTGTATGGGTGGAGAATGATCAACGAAACGTGTAACAAAAACGGATTCTGCCTTAAATTCAAGAACAATTACTCCAAGAAACCATGGATCATTCTATTTGGCTTCCTAAAAGTGGACAAGAAACCATGGAAGTTCTGCCTTTCTATAGATGTGAGTTTCTTGTACGAAACTCTAATTGAAGAATACACCAAAACCTCCAGAGGTAATTCCATTCCTTACTCACTACTTTATGATGTCATGAAATGCATTACTTTTTGTTCTGACGTACAGTAAAGTTAGAATTCTTGTAGACCACTCAGCACTCCCGTATGTTTTTAGCTCCCTGCATACACATTCAGTGACTCCAAGGTCTCACATTAATGCCCTTCAAATCTCAAACGACTTTTAAGCTCGTGTCATTATGCCGGACAAATAACTCAACGATTAAGTTTTCAAATCTCTTCAATTAAAAATAAATTAAACGAAATGGAAACTAAGTAGCCCAACGAAATAAGCTAACTAATTTATAAATTACCACCCTACACTCCGTCCTCTACTGGCGGCCACCGCTGCGTTTGCAAGTACGTCGCATGTGCCGGGGTGGAAAGTCAATGCCAGTAACTAATACCATTTTGACTAATTACACAAAATTAAGAAATAATCCGGAAGATTTTCAAACGTTTTTCCCGTTTTTTTCAGTGATTCCATTTACTACTCCGTAGCAGCAAGAGCTTAACAAATATTGCTATGCTCTCGCTACCGCTCCCACTTTGAACAGAGCCGTAGCAGAGCCATAGCCGAAAAATGAAAAAGTATATGCTCTGCTCTGCTTGTAGTTCTGTCGCGTCATAAACTATAGCAATAGAAACAGGCAAAAATCAAATGATGTGCTCTGCGTAGCCATAGCGGGAGCTGAAAACTGATAGCGAGATGAGAGCAGATGAAGTGAAATTGTTTTTATTTACTATGGCTCTTCTGCATTTTTGTTTTTGCTAAAATTCTGTGTTTGTTTGCACGTTTTTGTTTTTGCTACAATTCTGTGATCTTTATTTTATTCATGTGTAGGTTAATAAATTGAGAACAAAAACGTGCAAACAAGCACAGAATTTTAGCAAAAACAAAAATGCAGAAGAGCCATAGTAAATAAAAACAATTTCACTTCATCTGCTCTCATCTCGCTATCAGTTTTCAGCTCCCGCTATGGCTACGCAGAGCACATCATTTGATTTTTGGCTGTTTCTATTGCTATAGTTTATGACGCGACAGAACTACAAGCAGAGCAGAGCATATACTTTTTCATTTTTCGGCTATGGCTCTGCTACGGCTCTGTTCAAAGTGGGAGCGGTAGCGAGAGCAAAACAAAATACTACGGAGTAGCGTAGCATTTTCAAACGCTGGTTTTTTTTCTCTTTCTCTTTTGTTTCTTTGCTGTCTGTGCAAATGATGTCAAACCTCGCGTGGATGCACGAGAGAGGGAGGAGACATTCAAGTATTATCAAGAATTAAGTGGGAAATGAGTTGGAACAACATTCAGTATTAAATATAAATTAAATTTAAAATGGAAAGTTTATTGTGGTAGGAAATTAAACGGTTTCAAGGGAGATCAAATCATATTTCAGAGACCTAAGCGATAGTTATGAAAAATATCCTTGTCAGTAATGATTTAATCTTAGATTCACATCGAATCCAAGCGATGGAAATGAAAAAAAAAACTCGTATGCCAGATTATCCGACTATTTGTTAAGACTAGAACCGTACAGCATAAAAATGATTAGATGGCTGTCGTTGATTTCTGGACGGCCGTGGCTTTGTAGGAAGTGTGTGTCACTACCACACAGGAATAAGAGAGTAATCTCTATACCATGTAAAACGCCTCTAGAAAAGCATTAGCCGTTCGGAGCCGGCTTTAAACAGTAGGTCCCGGTCAGTGACAGAAATTTCCACAGTCTATTTCAATACTGAGTTCTGGATGTAGGGATTATGATAAGCTCCCAAATTTGGTTAGGGAATTTTTCATTATGAATTCGAATCCAATTTTTTTGGGGAATTCTTAATTTTCTGTTGTGGAGACATTTTTAATAGAGCCGACGATAATGCATATTATTTTGCAGGTTGAATGTGGTTTTTGTTTAGTTTAGATTTTCTACTAATGTTTTTGGGTTTTTTGTGTTTAGTTTTTTTTTTAATTTTATGACCGGTATGTATTTTTCCAGCTACTTTGACAACTTTTGAAAAGGCCTCAATTTGTATATAAACATTTAAAGATGGACAATGATTCCTAGAAAATCATTTAAAATCACATTATACTTTTCTAGTTGTAGTTAATTTGGGAGTATATTTTTTTTTGTTATTTTTTAACTTATTATCTTCTGAGGCATGTACAGGGTCTTTCCACAAGAAGCGTGCTTCACGACGACCCAACAATGCTTTAGTTATGCGAACTGTGACTGCAAGATTTTCACCATTTTTGTAGTGAATTTTAGTAATTTATATAATACAGCGGAACAAGTTTATAACGTCAAAAAAAAAATTGAAAATTGTTCTCAATTTTGGGGTAATGTTGGTGAGTATACAAATTATATAGTGCACAGTTCAAAAATTCAAGCCAACAAACAGTACTCACTTTTTTTTCTCCTCACAATATCCATATTTCGTTCGCCTCTTTCATAATTTGTGTCCTGACAAAGGCCCAATCTGTCGTTAGAAGTCTTCTGCTAAAGGAACCAGCTGTCATTAGTAGTCTCCCGACAAAGGTCCCTCTTTCTTTTGTAGAAAATTGTTTATAAAATAAGGTATCAAAGCTGTATATTATAATTACTTACTTAAGTTGGCTCTATAATATGTTTGGCCTTTTTAAAAAATAATGTCACAGTGCTTCGATCTTGTGTGTGCCTTCTCCAGTTCGTGATGCCAAGGATCAGTAGGCATGGCATTCACTTAGAGTCTTGCCCTTCCTTTCGTGGTAGTTGTCGTCCAACACCTTTCTGTTTGTAGCATATGTATTCATTCCACGGACATGGCCCAGCCAGCCCAAACTCCGGATTTTGATGCGCTTAACTATGTTCATGCCAGGATATAGCTAATATAGCTTATGGATCGTTCGACGTCTATAATCCTCTAGCCATAGATTTTGCGAGGGATTTTTCTCTCAAAAACACCCAGCACAGCATCATCTGCTTTCGCAAGTATACATGTTTTGGCGGCATAAAGAAGCACTGGTATAAACAAGCATGTGAACAGTGTTATTTTATATCGACAAGAGAGGTCTGTGTTCTTAAATTGCTTGCTTAGCCCGAATATATCATGTATTTGCCAGCACGATCCTTCGCTCTATTTGAATGTTGATATCATTCAAACTATAAATGGCAGAGCTGTGGTATATAAATTCTTCCACTACCTCGACGTTACAACGGCCGGCCTTCACTATTCTGGAATATTCTGGCTTTATTTCTATTACCGTACAACTCAATCTATTCACATTTTCTCCTTTGTATTTCTATTAAATTTACGATTTTCTTAAGTTCGGTGGCTACTTTACACTCCCCATTGTACCTTCGGTTATTTTCCGGCAACGTTCGGTAATAATTTTTTTTTTCACCGTCTTTTGTCAGGGAGTTCTGTATGCGTTGTCATCGTTAGCTGATATCAGCGGGAGGTGGAGATTTTGATGTTAGCAGTTGATATATGTATCTCCTTGGCGTAGTTATCGTATCGGTAGCTTGTGATTGTAGCTCTTCAATGTCGATAGTTTTTGATTCAATGCAGGATTTTCTAGAAAAACCTATGATAAAGAAATTCGAATATTAGCTTATCAAACATATAGCAAAGAATATAAATGAACGTAACTGTTAAAAATATGTGTATTTAAACAACGACAACAATTATAAACTGATAAAAAAAACGATCCCATCGTTGAATGAACTAAAACTATGTTGTTATTTCTAGCCGATTAAAGAAAGGCCTTGACAAAACTATTATCGTTCTAGGTGATTCATTCGACACAACTACGAAAACTACGAATTAGTCATTTTTAAATTGTTTTATTTATACACCGCATTTTTCCACATCAATGAGAACTAGTGTTAAACATCATTTCCAGTGTCTGGCTTGCAAATAAAAGATTTTCTCAGTGTCAGAAAAAATTATTATAATCCGAAAACTTATATTAAAACTAAAAATTATCACTACACAATTTAATCGCTACAATAGAAAAAATTCCATGGAAACGATATCGCCCGATTTTCCCTTAAACCAGAAATAGCAAAAACACTCTTTCAAACTACAAAAAAGGGACATTAAAAAAATAGCACTAAAATGTACAATCAATGGTGAGTTGTGTTGGTTTTTGTTGTTGTTTTGTTTTCTTTGCCTGTTATCTGACAATAAGTTATGCTGCAAAGATTCCACCAATGACCCCATTAGTCATCAATTAACCATAAACTGCCTGCCAGAAGATGGGGCCAGCTAACACAAACAGGGACGCAAGAAAGTCGCAATAAATACGACACGAAACAACAATAGCTGCAAGTAACAAATAAAAAGCCAAAAGATGTTCCAACAACATGCCAAACAAGGCGAAACAAAAGGAAAGAGGAAATTAAAAAAGGAGCTGCTAAATAAATGGAGAAACATAAACAAAAGTTAATTAACTGCCATAAAGAAACAGTTAAAGGAAAATTAGCCCGGAAGCTGAATACAAACAACACGACTATACCGACGAGACTGGGGGGGGACGGGAACGGGCCAAACAACCAGAAAAAGAAGAAGACCAACAACAACAAAAAATGTCAACGGAAACGTAACATAAATAAGGAGAAGCAAAATAAATAAACCCATAAAAGCAACAACACATACCACATAAAATTGCATAAATTAAAATCATACGCAATTTCCTATAATTGGAATGCCAAAGAAAAAAATAATGCTACCATGGCCTCCATGGTGGTGTGCCTTCGTTAGCCCTTCAAGACAACGAAAAAAACGTGGGCCGAACAAAATGTTATCATAAAATCTAATCGAACTAGGGAGACGGCGGTGGACGGCGGATATTTAATGTAGAAATAATAATTAGGGATATGTTTTAGGTGGACTTGGGTTAAGTTATGGCTTTTCGAAGAAATTACATCTCCTTGGGAAAAATACAACAATTAAATTGTAGTCACGTGATTGGACCCCACTTCAGTAATTGATGAATATATCAGAACAATCAAAGATTTTGATTCCTATAATCGATTACCCGAATACACCAAATTTAATGTGGGTAAACAAATTATAACTTTATTAAATGGATTAATTTCCATATTATCGTAGTCGGCACATCTACTGGTAACTATGACAAGCATTGCAGTATGATGGCCGGTTCGGTATTATGGCTCCTACAAAGCCATTTTATTGACATCTGTTATCTTTAGACAGCTGAAATTTTATTGCCAGCTGTCATTTTGAGACAGCTATAGTTTTTAGTCAGCTGTCATTTTATTAACAGCTGTAACTTTATTGACAGATGTCATTTAATTGTTGTATTTTGACAGCTGTCATTTTATTGAAAGCTGCCATTTATTTGTTATATTTTGACAGCTGTCATTTTATTGACAGGTGTCATTTAATTGTCATATTTTGACAGCTGTCATTTTATTGAGAGGTTTCATTTACATGTTATATTTTGACAGCTGTCATTTTATTGAAAGCTGCCATTTATTTGTTATATTTTGACAGCTGTCATTTTATTGAAAGCTGCCATTTATTTGTTATATTTTGACAGCTGTCATTTTATTGACAGGTGTCATTTACATGTTATATTTTGACAGCTGTCATTTTATTGACAGGTGTCATTTAATTGTTATATTTTGACAGCTGTCATTTTATTGACAGATGTCATTTAATTTTGTATTTTGACAGCTGTCATTTTATTGAAAGCTGCCATTTATTTGTTATATTTTGACAGCTGTCATTTTATTGAAAGCTGCCATTTATTTGTTATATTTTGACAGCTGTCATTTTATTGACAGGTGTCATTTACATGTATATTTTGACAGCTGTCATTTTATTGATAGGTGTCATTTAATTGTAATATTTTGACAGCTGTCATTTAACTTTTTTATTTTGACAGCAGTCATCTTTCTGACATCTAGTATCATTTTATTGACAGCTGACCGTGGCCTTGGGGGTCAACAAAATCTGTAGTTTCTTGTATTGGGGAATTTCTGTCATATCAACAACTAGATGTCATTTTTTGACAACTATTTTCCACCACACATTTCCATGCCTAAAGGGGCTTGTCAACCATCACCATTTTTACGATGTGCGGGTTGTAATGACTAAATTTTTAAGTACTAAATTTACGTTAACTATTTCGGCACTTCTGGTAACTACGATTCAGCTACCGTTGCCCAATTTAACCCAGTAACCAACCAACGTAATTTTGAAACATACCTAACACCCCAGCTACTATCGAAGCAGAGGTCGTAGAACATGGTAGAGATCGCAACTCCACTCCCTGTCCAATGGTCACCTTACCGAGTACAGACTTTAGTGAGACTGCATAGCATTACTGCTTGCAGTTCGAGCCATGCACACTCTGACAGATAAGTAGAGTGTTTTGAAATGTAGGGTATTTATTAGATCATTTTTTAATCTAACAGGGGGAATATATGGTTCCATCATGGATCTAATCTGGAGGCTCTATTTACCTCTGCCATATTTCCTATATATATTTAGACCTAAAAAGGTCAAGAGATCCAATTGAAAATCATTTCATATCTTTGATGTGGTTTTGTATTATTTGAAATTTGACTTCAGATTTCATTATTCGTATTTGTGATACACATTCTTAACACTTTAACATTTGTCGGCCGAAGTGAGTCGAAAATTGCCCACTGATTGATATCGCAATATATATCATGCTTTACAAATAAGTCTACACTTTGATTTGAGCCCAAGTAGTCGCTGTTTGTTGTTGTTTTTTTCTGCAACCTTTAAAATGTTTGCGAAACTTCAACTACAATATCCGACAGTATTGCAGTAATATACAGCAAATAATTGGCATGTCCTTCACGAACAGTGATGTCAATATGCGAATCTGAATGTCATCTCAATGCACAAAACGAATAATATTCGAATCGCCAAAGTATCTCATTAGATACGGCCGCATCACACCTTCCAGAGTAGCGACATACGACGAAAATACGCGTGTATTATGTAAATGGAAAAACTATCAATTCATTGAAATGCCGAACCAACCACGGCTTCCGATATCTCTAAACGATAATGTATTCATGGATTTTGTCCTCTATAAATGGATGCAGTACAGCCTAATGTGGTCTCTGGTTATGTGGCTCTTCCTCCTCTGCAACAAATTTTCTATGTGGCAAATTAATTGAGTTTGTACGAGTACAACCCCAGTATATATAGTTTGTCTGTGTGACACAACGCCAACCATACATTTGTATAGACACCCTGTAAATGTATCGAATGTAAATGCCTACATTGGGTCACGTCCCAGCATAATTTTCCCATTTCAATATACAATAATAATAACGCCAATACGAATAGTGAGTGGTGATTTCTACTTGGCCCATTTGACAAACACGTAAAATTCCAATGATGACATAGGAAATGCCAGAATCGCTTTCGAAATGTTTTGTGGTGGGCTGGTGTGTCGTCGGAATTTACATTTGTAGCCATTTTTATTCGAACGATGGTAGTTGGCAGAACGAGGTGGCACCCATTACATAAGAAATAGTCGGTTTGTTTTACAGTTAGGCGCCAAGAGGATCGACGTCAATTAGGGTGATCAGCAAGTAGGCAATGGGTTTCAAATAAATATGGTTTAAATATAAATAGTTCCGATTTTAATGACGAGAATGGTTTATCGAGCTCAAGTCTAAACCGCAGTCTTTACAAATAATTAGAGCTGAGCAAAAAAATGATAGCTGTAAATAAAATTACAGACAGCTTTTGACATCTGTCAATATTGGCAGCTGTGAATAAAATGACAGATATGAATAAAATGACATCTGTGAATAAACTGACAGCTGTCTAAAAATTACAGATCTGAATAAAATGACAGCTATCTAAAAATTACAGATCTGAATAAAATGACAGCTGTTAAAAATTACAGCTGTCAATAAAATTAAATCTGTCAATCAAATGATTGCTGTGAATAAAATGACAGCTGTCAATCGAATGATTGCTGTGAATAAAATGATTGCTGTGAATAAAATAACAGCTGTCAATCGAATGATTGCTGTGAATAAAATGGCAGCTGCCCATAAAATGACAGCTGTCAATAAAATTACAGCTTACAATAAAATTACAGCTTACAATAAAATGACAGCTGGGAATAAAATTACAGTTGTCTAAAAATGACAGCAGTCAATAAAATTACAGCCGTCTAAAAATGACAGCCGTCAAAAAAGCGACAGCTGTGAATAAAATGACATCTGTCAATAAAATGACAGCTGTCAATAAAATGACAGCTGTCAATGAAATTACAGCTTACAATAAAATGAGAATAAAATTACAGATGTCTAAAAATAACAGCTGTCAAGAAAATTGAGCAAAAAAATGACAGCTGTAAATAAAATTACAGACAGCTTTTGGCATCTGTTAATCAAATGACATCTGTCAATATTGGCAGCTGTGAATAAAATGACAGATATGAATAAAATGACATCTGTGAATAAACTGACAGCTGTCTAAAAATTACAGATCTGAATAAAATGACAGCTATCTAAAAATTACAGATCTGAATAAAATGACAGCTATCTAAAAATTACAGATCTGAATAAAATGACAGCTGTTAAAAATTACAGCTGTCAATAAAATTACATCTGTCAATCAAATGATTGCTGTGAATAAAATGACAGCTGTCAATCGAATGATTGCTGTGAATAAAATGATTGCTGTGAATAAAATGACAGCTGTCAATCGAATGATTGCTGTGAATAAAATGGCAGCTGCCCATAAAATGACAGCTGTCAATAAAATTACAGCTTACAATAAAATTACAGCTTACAATAAAATGACAGCAGTCAATAAAATTACAGCTTACAATAAAATGACAGCTGGGAATAAAATTACAGTTGTCTAAAAATGACAGCAGTCAATAAAATTACAGCCGTCTAAAAATGACAGCTGTCAAAAAAGCGACAGCTGTCAATAAAATGACATCTGTCAATAAAATGACAGCTGTCAATGAAATTACAGCTTACAATAAAATGAGAATAAAATTACAGATGTCTAAAAATAACACCTGTCAAGAAAATTACAGCTTTGAATAAAATAACAGATGTCTAAAAATGACTGCTGTCAATAAAATTACAGCAAAGACATCTGTCATTTTTTTGACAGTTGTGATTTTATTGACAACTGTGATTTTATTAAGCAAGTGCAAATGTTGGCGAAGATACCAAAAGGGCGTGTCGACCATCACAGATTTTAACAGATAACAGATTTATAGTCAAAAAGCTCATCATTGGATACACAATACATCTTGTGAAAATGATTGTAGCTTGCAACTCTCAGTGGGTTAATATTAGTACTAAAGACAAGTTTTATTTTGGTATTACTCTTGTGGCGATACCACATTCCGTTGCTAAAAATTATTCAAATAGTTAGTTCAAGGGACTTTCGAATCTCTTTCGTTTGTAAGTCTTTTTCTGATAAAATGTCGGGGCAAACAGAACTTTTGGACAAATAAATTAAGTACTGTAAAACCAAATAGGAAAATCACCCGTTATTAAAAATAAAACTATCATCTGAAACACTTTACAAACAATAAAATAATTTGGTTCCTGATATTTCCTCAGACCAAGTTGTAATAAATCGATTCAAATATGGATATAGTCCATGGTGTAGTTTCTAAACAACAGTCTTTCTTTGTCATATAACCCAAGCATTGGCTCTTTAAGTCATCTATATCCCATTTGATCCGTAGTTCTACTTAAACCTTGTCCAGTTGTTTTATTTGAATTGCCGAGAAAATCTGCTTGAAGCCCAATGGCTTTGTAATAATCTCATGTCGTAATATTGTATTTCCTAATACATAATTTAAAATTCTTACATCATCCCAAAATTTGTAATTGATAGTGTCCTTGATAAGGCTGAATATTATTTAAGCTACAGTAAAAAGTCAATTTTCTTTTGATAATTTTCCTTTGTTTGCCATCATGCCCCGACAAATAAACGACAACACCCAGTTGAACAATTTATCGCAAATGAACGATAGCTCGCTAAGACAAGCTATTCGCGAAATAAATTTGTTTGGTAAAAACAAAATACTTTCGAATGCTCAATTCGTCTAGAGATGCTGAAAGAAGTTCCTTTTTTTCTGTGCTCTGAAATTCTCCAAATTTTGCCAACAATTTTGTTCTGCCTCCAACAGGACGACACATTATTCTGCTATTGAATCTTCTACCAGAGTCCTTCTCGAATGTTTCATAAGCGAAACAATCTCTGAAAGCTTCATCGCGATGTCATTGTCGATAGCTGGGGCGTCATGTGTCCGTATTGTGCATGTTCGTGTGTTTGTTTATTTATTTGTATTGTTAACCATGTTGCCGGATGGTGTTATGGCCATAAAAACATAGCAAAACTGCTTTTGTGCTCGACACAAATAAAGCAATAAATCCATTAAAAAGTAAGACAACATTCAGCAGTGGCACAGGACAACAAATACGCAGACACTGGCGTATACGGATGAACAATCACACACACTTAGATACACAAGGAGTGGAAAAAGGATACAAGTACAATGATGAACGAAACCACACAAAGTACGTATATATGTATGTATGTATGAGTGTCTATGTACCTACGAGTATTGTTATCATTGATTATTATTGTTCTGTTGTTCTTTTCATTCTGTCCTCATGTTGTTGTTGTTGCTGTTATTGGCTGCTGTTGTTTTGCTAAGTGTGTGTGTAAAATACACGGTTGAGTACATACAACTAACGAAGAAGAAAACCAAACAAACCGGGAAACTTATAAATCCTCAGACGAAAAACTTCTACAGTGACTTTTGTTTAAGGATCTGTTCTTAAACACTCACACTGAGCGACACCCACTCCAATCGAAATACACTGAAAGGAAAACAGCCAGATTGAATTGGGGTATCTATCCGGAGTTGACTTTAGAATCTGATGTTAGACATGGCTGGCTTATGAAATTCCCAGCACTTCAGCACTTTTGTGTGGTCTGCACACACACAAAGAAAACATCGGTGGGAAATCGGTTGGAGCTGCATCAAAATATTTAATAGGATTTTTTTTCCTTGAAAAATTTAACAAAATATTCTGATTGTAGAAATGATGCAGAGAAATGTTTATCCGGAATTATTTAAGGTCTTAAAAACTATAAATATATAATAAAAAAAATTACTTTTTGGCATTTGGGACAAAGTTCGTTGTTTATTTTTACGAAACTTGTGTCATAATAAGGAGAACATGACAAGCTGTGTAATTTATATTACTGCAGAATGCGGTTATAACGAACACCTAGGGACTCGACAAATTGGTTCCTTATAAGCGAAGTTCGTTAATTCGGGGGTAAAATAGGGTAGAAGCAAAACTCTTGGGAATTAAAAAAAGTTTTCGTTATAGACGAAAGTGAACATTCTAAAACATGAACGACCCAGAAACTTGCATAACATATTGTCTAGAGTCTAGACAGAGTCCTATAACTTTTTTTTAGTTATACTCGCATTGGACAACGAATTTTAGTATTCTTTATACAAACTGAATTTGTTTTTTTTTACCAATAAAACATTTTTTTAAGTACTGGGTATTGAATTAATTAATAGAATTTCCAACGCTATCTCTTTTCAAAATTGCAGAATTCGAAAAGTGAACGAAATCGTAAACGTGAAAACCCCCCAACAATAATTAGTACACGTGGATATACATGGAGTCACTGTAGACCTTAGGTGTCTTTGAACCAATTGGATTCACGGCTTTTGAAGTAATTTCAGACGTACGTCAGTCCGTTCGTCTGTCCTGTTGCACTTGAGGGCAGTGAGTACGGCTTTTAAACCGGATATTCCTGAGACATATTACCCGAGAAATTAGCCAAATTGTTACTTTCTGTTTGCCGGGATTATTGGTCGAAATACCCGGAAATAAAATACTGCCAAAAAAAATAAAACTATGTACGATTTTATGCAATTTTTCAACTGTGTCTGTGAGTTTTCACCGGGAAATTAGACGATTTTTAACTTCCAGAAACTGTTCTGAACTAGTAAATCTTAGTACATTAAAATTTTACAAAATATTAATTGTCTAGGACTTTTAATTAAAGTTGTATTAATCATTTCAAGTTCTTAACATACCGGAATTATTTGTACGAGGGCAGATCTATAACTCAAGGACTTTTCCAACTTCCCTCATAGTTATATGAAATGCAATACTACTCACATCAAGTAACCGATGGCAACTGTCAAATTTTCAGAGAGTTCCGTCATTTGGTTTGTTCTCAACAGCTGTTCAAAACATACAACCTCGTGGATTTTCTTAAAAATGGAAAAAAGTGCATTTCGAGTGCTTATTAGACATTTATTTTTGCGGAAAAAAACGTCAATAGAACAAAGGAAAGGCTAGATAAATAATATGTGGACCCTGCACCATCGATTTGAATGGTAAAAAAGTGGTTTACTGACTTTCGTTGTGGTCGCACAAGTACCAATGACGCTGAACGTTCTGAACAAAGTTATTTTACACGGGTGCACATGTGTGCAATCTCAATGGCAAAAATTGCATGAACTGGTTTACGAATTGGTAGCTCAACCGACATATTCTCCGGATTTAGCCCCCAGTGACTATTTCCTATCCAACGATGAAGTTATTGATCAAACACATGCCGAAAAATCCTATTTTTTGGAAGGGATGCGAGATTGGAGAAACGTTGGACTAAGTGTATTCAGCTAAAGGGAGATTTTGTTGAAAAATACTTTTTTCAAACACGGAATTATTGATCTGCCATTGAAAGTTCAAGTTTTGTTTTAAAAAAAAAAACAGTAAAATTTAAAAAAAAAAAACAATTTTTGGTAAAATAGTATTTATTTATTTATTAATTACAATACAAAGTAAATTTATATTCTAATTTTGGGTCCAAGGGTAAACCGGGTGACACAGACCATTTGGCTAAATTTTTGCAGCGACAGACCAAAGCCTCTGGTGGGAATCGAACCCACAACCCCCACGCTGATAGACAAGCACGCTACCAACTCGACTACCGGGGCGCCTTAAAATAGTATTTTTTCATTATGTTTTATAAAGAAATCCAAGTCCCGAAAATTCCGATTGAAGATGGTCGGGAAATTAAAAACTCTAGCAATGACACATATTGTTAAGCTGACTTAACATTAACCAACGAGTGTGGTCTACTTGTGTTTGTATCAGGTCTCGAGTCGAGCCAGACCATTTTCAAATAGCTCGAGTCCGGCTCCGGAGAAGACTCCGCTTTTTCGAAATTTTTTTTTCGAAAATTTTATTTCCGTCCACAAACGCGCCTCACACTGTGGAGCGTTTGTATCATTATATTTCTAGATATAATCTAGTCCGTAAGAATCGGTTTATCGATAGACTATTGAATACATGAATAACTACAGTCGAACTTCTCTATTACGAACTTCCGTACAACGAAGTTCTCTATATAACGAATTTATTTCCAGAACACAGCAATTTCGTTAAATTTTCAGTATGTTTTGATCTCCTTATAACGAGTTTCCTTATAGCGAATATTTCTTTACTACGAATTTTTTCTACGCCCGTAACTCAAATGCTCATGCGTTTTTGATCTCCGTATAACGAGTTTTAAATAAACACATTTTTCACTCTCACCATACACACACATATTTTCATTTTTTATTTGTTTTTGTGTGTGAGATTCACATTTCTACTCTCTGTAAGTGAGAGAAATGTAGGCTCGCATAGTAGACTACACGGAAAAATGGAAAAATCAAACGCAGACAAAAATTACCAATTATTTAAAATAAAATTCAACATACATAAAAATAAATTTTTTTTAAAATAATTCTATATTACGAATTTTCTATATAACGAATTTTTTTTTGGTCCCCTTGAGATTCGCTATATGGAAGTTCGACTGTACTTCTAATTTTAAAAAGTATTAACATATTCACTTGTTTTTAATTGATTTTATGGGAAATGAAAGTAAATAAAACTCGAACATGTGGAAAGTAAGTCAGACTCCGACTACGACACCACAACCCTAATTCGGACAACGATCGGCTGGTCAAAGTATTTATGTTGGAATGTGATACCCTTTTATTTATCACATATGGACATGGTTTCATCGTCTATACCACCATCGCCAAATTTGATCAAAATTAGTTTAATAATCTGGAATTTAGAGAAATAATATAATGTGTGTCAATATATTTTTTCGAAAAATTTTAATTCTTTACAGTGTTCCGGTTTGTTCCCTGGACCGGCAAACGAACATGGCAACAAAAAGCTTTACAATATAATTCCAAGTGGATCGGTGTCTATCTTGTATCCAACCCCCTAAATACCACAGAGTAATTTTCAGTCATCCCCACTGGCATAGGCATAAACAGGGTGGCTCAATTTCAATCAGGACATTAGTACAACATTTTCTGAAAATCGTTCACTCTTTCCGCCTTATTTATGTTGACATACGTACTTGTGGCTCATCAGACATTTAACATTCTAACAGGGCAAAGAAATCCTGGCTATGGCAATGAGGCGACGCTGCTGTAGGAGTTCGATGTTTTTAGACGACGCATCTTCATCGTAGTCTTTGACATCGCCTTTCTACCAACCAGCATTGTCTCTTGTAAGCAGTGCTATTTTTGTATATACATGTGTGTGTGTGTATGCTTTGTTTTGTAGTCATTTCAAGCATTTGATCCATTATCTTTTTTATTGTCGTTACGCTGCTTAATGGCATTGTGCGTTAACGTACACAACTACAACTTCAACATCTTAAAATCTTCATCCATTTTCAGCATTATTTTCTTTATTAGTATTACAAACACACAGTGAGTGAGTGTGTGTGTGTGTGTGTATTTGAATCTTTACGATGTTCTATAACAACAAAAACAAACAGCATCACAAGTATGTCTATCTGTACATACATGACAGGGGCGGTAAGCGTGAGGCCTTTCTTCGATTGTCAGATCATTAACTTGTCAAATTGACACCGCCAGGGAAATGATAACATTGACACCTGTCAATGATGTGACGGGAGGTTGGGGTTACGGAAATTCAGGAAAATACTTGCCTTAATTTCGTAGGACAAAAATCAAAACAAGATGATTGACAATTAATTGTGATGTCGAAATCAGGCCATCCAGATCTCCAGATTAGATTGCGCTAACTTTGTTTTCTAATTTAAAACAGAAACTGAAGTGATTAAAATCTAAAAATAAATTTTTCTAGAAAACACCATAACCAAAAATGGAATCTCAAAAAATTAAATACCAGCAACCTGATTTGTAGATTGATTTCCCCAAAAACAATCCTGTTACCCTCGCGTACTTTAAATGTACCAATGAAGAGTATGTGTGTCTTTCTCTGAGGCCTCTGATCGCCCCTTTGTCCGCCTCTGCCTTACACAGAAGGGTGTGAGTGTATGTGTGTTACTTGCCATTAGCATTCAAAACATATAAAGACATTAAATCTAGAAGCGTAAAGAGCAGTGGCAGTAGAAGCTGTAGCTGTAGCTGGGGCATCGTCATCGGTGTAGCAGTCGTCACAGCCACTCCAACGCACCAAACGATGCCAATGCATGTGGTAATGGCGATGGTGATGGCGCTGATGAGTATGAGTTGTATCTATTAAATAAATAACGCAAATTTGTCACAGCCACAATATAAAACGAGTATAATTTATTTGTATGTTGTGTATATGCGATGTTTACAAATTTTTCATTAAGTTTTCTTCATTCTGACTTTTTCTTCCTTCCGTACTTGTGTTACTTCTCCGCCATGTTGGGCGGATGGCTTTGCGTTGGCATGAGAAAGATTTCAAACTTTTAATTATATTAAAATACAAAACATGCAGTGACACATTCTAATTTAACGGAAATGTTTTAATCTCAAATCGATTTAATTTTACACGATTCCTGATTTGTTTTTGTTATGATAATTTTTTTTTTATTTTTTATTTTTTTGTTGCCAGTTTATTTTTGAGGCAAGCCACGTCTTGCGTGGTGTCTTAATTACCATTATGGTGTGTTTTGATTTTAATTACGGATTGTTTAATATCCTTCAGCTATAATTTCTGGCATGAATATGAACGGCTTTGTATGGACGTCAACCAGGACGAGGGGTTTACATGTCACTGGGATTAAATGACATATTTAGCAGTCGCAGGGCGGGAAAGAGTTGGAAACGGTTTGCTTGTTAACAAAATTTTTAAAATGCGCTCAAGAGAATAGTCACAATTGTTAGGAGTATATGAATATTTCTAGTTGTGAGTGATTAAAAATATTTAGTTTTTTCTTTATTAATTACAATTACAAAGTTAATTTATATTGTAATTTTTGGGTCCAAGGGTAAACCGGGTGCCAGAGACCATATGCCGACAGACCAAAGCCTATGGTGGGAATCGAACCCACAACCCCCACGCTAATGGGCAACCACGCTACCAACCCGCCTAACGGGGAGATTTGATTAAAAAAACAGTGAAAAAGTTGCAGTCGGTTAAACCGACTTATATATGGGTAATTCCACCAAAAGGTCTACCGTGATGAAAAAATTAAAAGTTATTAAAATCACATTAATGTAATATATTACTATACAAAAATATTCAAATTTTAATGAAATTAAAGAATTTCACGTGTATTTACTCAAAAATTTACGAAAAACAATTGCAAAGTGGAAAATTGTAGTTTTGGATCATTTTCAGATTTTTAAATGCACAATTTTTTTAAAAATTTCCTTCGTAAAGAGAGGCTTATGTAAAAAGAGGCTTATTATAAATAATCTTTCTAAGAGCATAAGAAATCTTAAATTGAAGAGACGAATCAAAAGGAATGAAGAATAACGGTACTTTTTGGTCTAATTTGTCATATGATAGTCATAGAAAAAATGTCACGTTCGACATGTCACGTTCGAACCAACCTAAAAATTAAATGTAAAAAAACTATCCATGATATTTCTATGAAATAAAGAGGATACGAAAGCTTTGTCATTTTTTAACATTTCAAAATTTTCATCGATAACATATTCTGTTTGATTTCGCTGATTCTCATGTTTTTAAAGATGTTCACGGAAACTACTTCTGTTTTTGTCGCGTTCGACCCGCTCCCTGTTTTGTCCTTATTTTGTTATCACTATTTCGCCTGAAAAAAACTAAACCACCGGTGATAGTACTACTATGGACCTGTACGAATATGTATAAGATGAATCTAAAATATATATATATATATTATTCTGACCTTTTTTGCACTTTGAATGTGTACAACGGTCACGTTCGACACCGTGGAATTGCCGATATACCCTTACCCTCAGTAAAAACATACAAGTCTGATATTCCATAATAGCAACCTCAAAATACCAAATGTTATAGAAAAATATTGTATTACACGTTTTTACAAAAAGGGCGAAATATAAAGCAGAGTTTTTTTTCTCGAAAATTGTATGTAGTTAAAGCTTTACATAATATATATAATTTCGGAAAGATTCGTTGAGCTAATTGATATTATTACACGATTTCTAAAGTGGGTGGAATGGTACATTTGTATGGGAGGTACCAGAAGCAGCGTGGCCACACTTTCAAGTTTTTGTCCGAAACTTTTTCCAGCCATAGATTTACTAAATACGGAATTAGGGCAAGATCGCGTTGGTCCTATTGATATTAGTACACGATTTCTAAATTGGGTGGAACGGTACATTTGTATGGGAGGTGCCAGAATCAGCGTGGCCAGACTTCCAAGTTTTTGTCCGAAACTTTGTCTAGCTATTGCTTTACTTAATACAGAATTTGGGCAAGATGTCGTTGGGCATATTGATATTATTACACGATTTCTAAAGCGGGTGGAATGGTACATATGTATGGGAGGTACCAGAAGGTGAGTTGCCAGACTTTCAAGTTTTTGTCCGAAATTTTGTCTAGCTATTGCTTTACTAAGTACAGAATTTGGGCAATATATCGTTGGGCATACTGATATTATTACACGATTTTTAAAGTGGGTGGAATGGTACATTTGTATGGGAGGTACCAGAAGCATCGTTGCCAGACTTTCAAGTTTTTGTCCGAAACTTTTTCCAGCCATAGATTTACTAAATACGGAATTAGGGCAAGATCGCGTTGGTCGTATTGATATTAGTACACGATTTCTAAAGTGGGTGGAATGGTACATTTGTATGGGAGGTGCCAGAAGCAGCGTGGCCAGACTTCCAAGTTTTTGTCCGAAACTTTTTCCAGCCATAGCTTTAATAAATACAGAATTTGGGCAAGATCGTGTTGGTCATATTGATATTATTACACGATTTCTAAAGTGGGGGGAATGGTACATTTGTATGGGAGGTACCAGAAGCAGCGTGGCCAGACTTCCAAGTTTTTGTCCGAAACTTTGTCTAGCTATTGCTTTACTAAGTACAGAATTTTTTCACCCGCTTTACACGATTTCTAAAGCGGGTGAAATGGCCAGACATAAATCCTTGAAAGTCTAAGTCGCTTCTGGGTTTCGACAGCAAAAGAAGACTCAGCATTCTTACAGAACTGTACGACAGACAAGATGCCAAAGCGTATGGGTATATCTCGAGAAGTCTATTGAGAAGCCTTCCATGAAGCCGTAGATAAAGAACCAGAACAATATTTCGTATGTCGACTGACTCACCTTGATAGAAGGTTTCTTAAAAAGCTGGCCGTTGTACCTCTGACTTAACATTTCTAAGTATCTGCAAGAATGTCGGCTCACTCACCTTGGTAGCCAGGTTCCTAAAAAAAAGGTGGCCAGTATACCTGTGACTACCCTGGCAAAGTTTATAGAAACAACCGAATGGTTCTAACCTGCACAGCTCCATACTTCACACTACCCTCGAACAATTATCAGAACAATTTTAAAGAAGCAACAGTCTCATTCTATCTTTCCGACGATAGTAACTGCCTGTGGGAAGAGGATGTTGCAGTATGTGTTTTCTTTTTAAAAATTTAGCAGCAGTTCGCTATAAACTTTATGGATAAGCTGTCCTCAATCGGAGACCTCTTTTAGTATTCCTCAAGTCGGAATGTGCATTTCTTATTTGTGTGGAGAATCTTCTGTATGTTTTTCTACAAAGGCTGTTTGGTCTTCTGCAAAATTTGACGTAGTTCGTTTGATTATTTGATTTCACACGAAAGGATTTTTTTAAGCAATGGATAAGATACTAATTCCGAGAGAATCGATTCAAACGTTGCTGATCCTATTTATGTGACTCTGAGAGAGTACGCTGAGGTCGCAATCATCACGCATCTTTTAATTCTATCCGAAGCGCCCGGGCAGATGAGTTGGTGGCGTCCTAAATCTTTTAAAATTGTCGTTTATTCACTACTTTTTTTTAATTTTGCGGAATAACTATTATCCCCCTTGTTTTTCTGTGAATACTCAATGCGTTCAAGTCTGGAGACCGGCAAGTGAATATTTTAGCAAAATCTTAATCGTGGAAAAACGATCATTTTTTTGGCAAAAGCTTAATATTCTGGCAGAATCTCATGTTTAAATCAAGTGCTGCTGGCTCTCTGCGTCGGAAAATCAATTTTTTCGGTCTTTTGGGTTTTTCTCTAATCAAACAATGTATAAATATTTGGAATTGGCCATCATAGCCGCTATATAAATATTAAACCTCAGCAACAATGTCAGAATATATCCTTACGATGACATTCATAAATTATTTCCACTACCACAAGTCATTGGCTTAACGAAATATTGAAAATAGCAACTCAACTCTCCAGACATATAAATATTGTCCCCCACATGTGGACATCTACATATATTTTACACAAGAATATGTTTATGTGTACATTATCATACCACCTATAAGTACTCGTATAACGTCCTTATGTAGGAGTGCATAAATATGTAAACCTTGTCCTGTTGAGCGGAGGTAAGTAAACTACATAACTACATATTACGCTCGTTCTAAGGCTATTACGGCTAGGGAAGATAACATGATTTGTAGTCATTTTATTTGAATTTTATTTAAATTTTCTCAAATGAATTTACCACATTTTTGTGTGCTTCGTACTCCTTTCAGTCGTTGTCGACATTAGGCAATTTATACGTTTCAGTCAGTGCAGTCGATAGTTGGTTATCGTTCGTTTGTCAGTCCGTTTGTAACATCAACATCGCTGTAAACCCTAAAAGTCAGTTGAAGGCGACCCGTTTCAAAGCCTGAAGATAAAGACATCTTTACGAGATGTAGGATGGATTAAGCCCATCAAACCCAGTTTAGAGATGCCATCTGTAGCTCTGTGAGCTACATCCGTATTGACTTTTATCAGCCTGGTGTATCGATCGAACGGTATGTTCGTTCCTGGCAAACAGGGAATTTATTATTATTATTATTCAGGGAATAATATTGGAGTTGTGTAGTCTACCAAAGATTTTCTCACTATTGTGAACGGGGAAATAATTGTGTTAACACACCAATGCAATTCAGTTAAGAAAAATAGTCAATCAACGAACGTACTACTCCTATTGTACTTGTTGAAATCTTGTAAACTACAATATTTTGCCCAAGGCGTATACTCACTATTCAGTTGACTATTAATAACACTCATACGCTACAGAGGCATATGATGACTCTGCCATGCAGCAATTTTGCGGTTGTATTTCCCGATTGCCACAATTCTCTGTTTAGAGGAATGAGAGGTAAGGGGAATGGAAAGGGGAAAAAATATGCTCGTACTGCAGTTGTACAATCAGCTGAAGCGTATGAAGGCTTGTTGGTCGACGGTTGTTGGTCGACTTGAGGGCTTGTCGTTCAACTTCGTTGTCTTCTCAAATTCATTCCCAAAATTAAAATAAACCATTACGAGGAATAAATGTTTAATATTTTGAGGAAAAGAAAAATGGCCCTGGGTGTGGTAGGTAGTGTGTGCGTCTATCACACAGAAGAACCCTGGTTCGAAACCGGCTAAGACCATCGCACATTTTTCAGCGGCTGCCTGCACCTCGTAAATGTTGGCGACTTTACGAGTAAGCCATGTAAAACTTCTCTAGAAAAGCATTAGCCGTTTAGAGTCGACTATATACAGAGGTCCCGGTCAGTGAGTATACAAATTATATCGTATCCAGTGGGAGCGAAGTTCCCCGCCTGCTCCTTCATGGAATGTCAAGGGAAATAAGTAAGTAAGTAAAAATGGGACTGAGTTGGGGAATTCGAAATATAAAAATAAAAAAAAAATGAACTGCCTGTTTCCATAAAACGAATTTGTTCGTTCGTGACAAATTGTCAAAATTGAATGTCCAATAAAATGGATTTTTATCAGTGATGAGAGCTTATTCGTTTGGGATTGTGTTGTCCACATGTCGATATCTGAAATATATCTGAAAATCTCAATTCAATAATGTCGGAAACCCATTTGATAACGCTTCCAACATTGTCGATTTGTAACGAACGAACAAATTCGTTTTATGGAAACAGGCAGTAAATATAAAATAAACTCGTGACTCGTGAGTGAAACAGCATCGTTGAAACAAATTTATTTGCTGCCTGTTTCCATAAAACGAATTTGTTCGTTCGTTTCTTTTTATAGAATTTTCAAAAAAAAAAAAAAAAGGTATTTGGCGGACCCTGTATTTATATATATTTATTTATTCCCGTCGTTTAGATGAGGAACATTTTTTCCAATGCGCTGTTTCAACTATTTTTTTTGTTTTACTAGTCCTTGAATAGTTCGATGCTACTGAAATCTACGCCTAGAGTGTACCAGAGTCGACCACACACACACTCACTATTTTCACACTACACTTGTTACATCGGGCCAACAAACCAGGTATCCACCACTGCCACACATAGACGCCTTGCACCACACACACATACTTCGATTACGTTCACATTATTTTCCCTTTATGCACAGACCTGGGTAGGACGGAGAAAACGAAACGTTCAGCCTACACTTGAGAAACGAGAAAAAATGGGCTTATAAGTGTTCAGGGCTTTAAGGAATGAATGAAGGGACCCCGAAGGATTTTCTGCATTGTATGCAAAAGCAACTGGTGGCCTATACTCACTCACACATATACCCTAAGAGACACACACAGTCACACAGACACACGCATAGAGAGCCACATTCAGTGGAAGGATATACAACATGGACACTGTTATATATGAGAATAAATAAATATTTGCCCACATATACAGACGCACACACTCATGTGAATTTATGTTGTGATAGTTATGTGAATTTATGGTAACAATTTTCTTCGAAACCGATAAAAACAATGATGTACAACCCCATGATCCCATGGAGGCCCATTCCCAAGGAATGACCTTAATTAAAGCGAACGCAACAGATTTCAACTAAAAATACACATGAGAATTACAAATAATTCAACATTGAATATTTAACACACAAAACATGTTTGCGTGGTGCCTCCCGGTTTGGATGTTTAAAAGAGTGGAATTTTATATTCGCCGACTTGTTGGTGCGGATACCTGAATTGCTGTAGCCAACACGGCATCACTATGGCAGCGATAGATTTATGCTATTCACTTCAAGAATCACTTAGTTATGTCGCTTTGCTAAAATGTATGGCATTTTATAGAAAATATCAACAAATGTCCTTACGTACAGTGTATGGTTGGGAATGTTTGATTCGTAAGTTCGTAAGCATTAGTGCGGAGTAGAAATATTGAGTGAGTATTCGAAAAGCCAGAACTGCCAGTTTCCAAATTGTCAATATTGGAAGCGCTATAAAATGGGTTTCAGACATTATTCAATTCTGGTTTTCAGATATATCTTAAATATCGACATATGGAATACAATCGCAAAAGATTAAGCCCTCATTGCTAATAACAATCAATTTTATTGCGGCTTCAATTTTGACCATTTGAGACTAACGAACAAATTCGTTTTATGGAAACAAGCACTAAAGTGTATTTTTTTTTCTTAATTTTCTGCAGATCTTTTCGGTTATAAAGTTTTTTAACAGACAGTTCATGGTTTTTTTCACATACCGGTTCGCATTCGCTTCGGTTTTCACCTTAAAATGGCAGCTTGATAAACACAAACGTTTTAATATTCAAATAAAAGGATATTTCCAGTCAAGTTAAGCAATCTCGCCAAAGTATGGGTCTTCAGCGGAGGTTGTGAAGTCATACAATAATTCTCTTTTTGTGTGATCCACTTGTGATCCTTATTAGCCAACTGGTCTAATCGACAACTCACTGTTCCTCTAAAAAAAGTTCTTAATAAAATGTGTCAAAATTTTATTTTCTTAGATCAAAAAAAGGACGAGCTTCAATAAATCGGTTACAAATATAACTACAGCTTGCAGATAAATATACTTTTAAATATGCATTCACGGCATGAGAATATATATATATATATATATACATATATATATATATATTTATTCATATGAAAGTGTATTTACTGAACCAACAAGGGCATAATTTACCAGAGCCTAGTGTTTAAATTAAATCGGTAACGTTATTTCTAAATAGGTCTACCCGACTGAAACTACGTATTTGTAAAAAAATCGTCTATTTACCAGAGTAATGTTGGGTATCATAGAGGGCACCTTGCATAGGACAAAATTATTTATTCGAAACCGACTTGAAATTGTTTATACTTTTGCGTAACAGTTTCAAAATAAACGATTAACGATTAGAAGACGTTCGAATAAGAAATGCTACAGCACTATTCCTGTGAGCAACTACATTCCGCATCCACCTGCTTATGTTGGCAGGCTGAAATACAATTTCTTGTACAACTTCACTAGTGTACACATACATGTGAATATCCTTAGGAAGTACGACATTAGGGTGGCTTTCATTAAGTCTCAATGGATACTGCATGTTGAACTAGTAGTAATTGTTGGATTTCCTTTAAATTGTGATGTGATAGGGAGTGAAGGCGACTATCACACTGTAAACCCGGATTCGCATCCTGGTAAGGCCATTAAACACTTCTTCTGGCGTTTTTACGAGTAAGAACCATGTAAAAACTTCTCTAGAAAAAAATAATAAGCCTTACAGACCCTCCCCCTCCCATTTAGCAGTAGGTCCCGCTCAAAATATATAGTGCACAGCTCACTGATTCGATAGAAGTTCCCCGTCTGCTCTTTCATCGAATGTTAAGGGAAATAAGTAAGTAATTTGTTGATTTAGTCTAAAAATATATGTACGTACGTATTTCCCTTCCATTGCATTTTCTAGGGAAGTTTTTAAATGGGTCTTACTGGTAAAGCTGCCAGCATTTTCGTGGGGGAAACAGTCGCTGAAAAATGTTTGGTATGACCAGACATCCTGGCACAATGAATTTCCGTTAATGATTTACATATTTTATATTTAATTTGGTCCTTAAACAACATCAAATACACTGTGAAACAGTTACAGGATGGGCCAGAAATCACCACAGGTTGACTATTTATATTTTCATTCGCTTTTTAATTGTTTCAGATTAAATTAAAGTTATTAAATTTTGTAGAATCCACGGTGACGTTTGGCCCACCGTGGGGGCCAATAGAAATAGAAATAAAAATAAATATGAATATAAAGTATTTTAAAAAAATGTATTTTATTTAATTTGCCATTTTCAAAACATGTTTTGTATTTTATTTTCCATTCCCCAAAGATTCTACAAAGATTCAACCAGTTCACTGGAACAATTACAAGCCATACTGAGTATAGTCCATGCGAAGGTCTTGGAGTTTTTACAAAATGTCACCCTAATTCATACATGTGCATATACATATGTCTGTATATATATAAAGGGTGTTTTTTATTGGGGTATAGAACTTTAAGTTGGCATCACTTTTTTAACTGGCGGCCATTTTGTCAGCGGTCAAGTGATTAATATTTAGTTTGGTTTGCCATTTCATCATGAACAGGTTGACAAAAGAACAACGCTTGCAAATCGTGCAAATTTATTTCGAAAGTAATGGTTCAGCCATTACATCCACAAAAACTGACTGTTTGGTGTGCTCTATGGGCTGGTGGAGTCATTGGGCCATACTTCTTCCGAAATAATGCTGGAGAGTCAGTTACCGTTAATGGAGACCGGTATAGAGCCATGATAACCGACTATTTTGTTCCCAAATTGGATGGCATGAATGTGGATGAGTTGTGGTTCCCACAAGTGGTTGAAAATTGGACCTGTAGAATTGGCTTTATTCGAGCCAGCCGCGGCGGCCACATGCCCGAAATCATATTTAAACATTAATGGCATAAAATTATCCTTCCAATAAAGCCAAATTGATGGACATTAAAACGATTTTCTTGTGTTTTATTTCAATTCGAAGTTCTATACCTCAATAAAAAAACACCCTTTATATATAATAGCATCTATGTAACAGACATTGGAGTTACCAATAAATCGTTTTAATTGTTGACATTCTTCTTGTTTAAAATTCGTAAAACTCAATTATGCATGGTTAACACGAAAACTCAATAAATTTAACTATAATTTAGTTTAGTACACAGCATACAAACATAATCATGCACACACACACACACTTGCACACTTACTAACACATTATACACACACATAAATAAATGCATGTAGACACATAATAAACTTAGGTATGAACACCGTCATGTACGTAAAACGTACTCATGCAGACGACACACGAACAAGGGTACATACAAGTTGCATACATTCAAACTCACACATACATATATATATATATATATAATCGTACGCAACTCTCTGTGGAAGTGGAGAAGGTATACGCTTGATTACCAAATTCAATTTAAATTTACTTGTGTTGTAGGGAAGACAGTCTTGCCGGACTCCCGGATATATGATACAATGGCTACAACTCGACTGAAGTAGGCTTACAGATCTAGGCGAGGTGACACCTAACCGAGGTTGGTTGTTTTTATGACGACATCCTTTGATTTATTCGAAGCCATCACGATTTTATAGTAGTTCTACCGGTGAAGTGACTGGATTTTAAAACGAAAGGGAAGAAACCGAATTGTTTGGCAGGTGAAGGATCATCTATGAACCCTGGAGGCATTTTTACTAGCACAAGGAGCTTACTCTCATTCCTGTGAAATATCCTTTCAATTCTGTGACAATACGTCAACGATTTCGGATTCATACTAGTACGACATATTCACAATATCCCCCCTGAAGAAATAAGAGCCCAGAACACGACAAGAGCAAAGAAGATTTAATCCTCACAGCCTCTGCAGAAGCTGTATCCCATTAAAATACAACCGATGTGATGGCTGGGCAATGTCGAACGTATGAATTCAAACGCTCCATCTAAAAGGCGTTAGACGCAAGACCGAGACTACGGTGGAAGGACCAAGTGGTAGACGACATGAAAATCCTTGGTCGTACCCGATTTTCAATTAAAATTGTTAAAAATAATGAGCTTATTTAGATTGCTGAAGAAATTCATTTAATTTGAGTCCCTAAGAGATATTGCATGAGGATGTCCGTTTGAGAAATCAGCCTGAGATTTTCATATTTCAAAATGAAGCAATTTTTCTTGAATTACAGATTTCCTGTTCACAACACTATGGTTCACTATCTGCGCGAAATAATGAGGATTCTGAGATGTATGGACCTAAAATCGTATATGACAATTTCTCAGTGGATAATTTCATTCAATTAGGAAGAAAAACATGTGACATATTTGAGAGATATTTTGGTTCAGCGGCATCCGAGTGCGCCTGTTAGACGACAGATCAAAACACCCTGTGTTTGCTGCTGCAGTCCAAAGTGTTGAAGAAAACCCAGGTTTGTCCATTCCTCGTCGTTCTTGGAAATTGGGCATTCCACAAAGGTCATTACACCGTATTTTGCACAAAGACTTCGGTCTTAAGGCTCATAAAGTTCAGTTAACACAAGAACTCAAGCCGGCCGATCATCAACAGCGTCGTTATGCAGCACAACTCATTTACGAGAACTTTGACGATCAAATCGAACAAAACAACTGTATCTTGCCTCAGAGTATCTTTGAAAAAAAAATTTACATGTTCTTCAACTAAACTTAAGTGAACTGCGGAATGAAGAAATTCGGGTCATGCAAATGAACTTGTTTATGCTGCTGATTATCTGATTTCGTCAGATCCTGTGTTATCAAGTCTCAGAAGTCAGCACCTTTTTTGAATAAAAAAGATTTCCATTCAGATGCCCTTATTATGTTTGTCGTGGAGAATATTTCTTTTGAAACTGAATAAACACAATTGTATTATTAACTATGTAGTATTAATTGTTCTTTTGTAAACTTTTAGTTCAAAAATTAAAATTTGTAGTTACTAAGTTTTCATATTTTTTTAATTCTTCGTTTATTTATTATTAATAACATATTTGCCTATGAAAAAAACATAATCATCCTTGATAAGAAACACCAAAATGAAAACCAACGATTTTCTTGTAAACATGTTTTTCTTTCAACAAACCTTTAATGTCTGTTTCCATAAAACGAATTTGTTCATCCGTTACATGTCGTCAATGTTGCAAGCGTTATAAAATTGATTTCAGATGGGTTTGAATTGTGATTTTCAGATATATTTTAGATAGCGACATATGGAACAGAAGCCCAAACGAATAAGCTCTCATTACTGATAAAAATCCCTTTTATTGGGCATTCAATTTTGACTATTCGTTTTATGGAAACAGACAGTTAAATTTCTCTTTTCATAATATAAATTAATTTTGAACTAATTTTTACTCTTATGCCAGCATTTAAGACACAAAAAGTCACTTTAGACTTTTTAAAAAAAAATGTATCGCACAAAACCACTACTACTGCTGCCCCCACTGTGAGAAGGTCCGTCATCGGCAGACTTCAAATTTGGTAGCGACAATGAAGTGAAAATGCAAAATCGGTAGTACGTACCTTCAAAGACAGCTAGTACAAATGACCTCCAATATTCGCTTGTCTTCAACTTCAATAGCTGCAGTGAAACTTTCCCAGTGTGTGCACCTTCATCAGCCACTTTGGACCCGATGTGAATGAGTCCAGTGAACTGCTGCAGTGGCCAGTCACACCATAGTGGTCATCATTTATTGCTGAATAGCCTTTTGACAACCCACAAATGATATGATGATGATCAGATTAAATTAAAAACATCAACACATATTTATTTATACTCATAAATACAGACATATGAATAGATGTATGTATGTGTTAACCCACATGTGTATTTATCCACAAAAACTTTTCAAATTCCTCTTCTAAGTTTAATGACTTTTGACTAATGTGTCTTTCGTTTTCCCATTCAGTTTTGGATGTCTCTCTGCCAGTCCCTTCCTCTCTCTCTCTCTCTGCATGTGTCTTGTGATGGTAACTGCACCATATTTTGATGACTTTGGCAAAAAGTCGTATTTTCTTTTATCCGTATGTGTATGTGTGAGTCGTTGTGCATTTCAAAGTTTCCCTCATGTGAGAGAAGGATCTGCAAGGAAGAGGGCATGAAGCACAAGAAACAGATAAGTTCGTTCGAACTGAAAGTATAGTTCAAATGTCGCATATCTGGTCGACGTGACTGAAATACACAAGAAAGAAAAGTGCTGTACAGACACATTCAGGACGAACTTATGGCGGGCACTTAAGTGAAACTGTGTTATGTTGGTCTATATGGCCAATAGAAATACGATATGTTTGCCACTTTTCTTTATATTGGCTAAGAAATGCTGAATTAGTGGCTAAAATCTGTTCGGGTCTTCTTCTTTATCTTTGGGTTTCTGGTTTGGGAAACGTATCGAAACATATGTTACGAACGCTATCACTGTCTTATCTGAGTACAGTACGAACAGTGGCTCGTTTAATAGAAATACTTTTGTAATAGCGAGATATTAAATAGTCTGATTTTCACTGTGTGGAATACCATTTGTGGAGCAGCGTTTTTGAGAATTATCTTTCAAAAGAGTGTCATAGAGATAGAGAGGAACAAATGTTGTCAAATGTAATGGATAGATGGGTCTCGGGGTACTTGTCCGGGTTCAAAGTTTGACTTAATTTAAAAAGAAAAACATTATATTTGAATTCGTAAGGATCTTTAATTTTATATGTATATTCAAATATTTGGATTCTCAAAGGAATGCTTTTCAGTTTGTTTGTAGGGCTGTGTTTCAACAACCGCACCCATTAATGGGGTGCTTAAGACGCCTGCGATTTAGAAATCAAAAAAGTTCAATTTACCACAGGTTGTTTTTGCCCTTTAAGGGGGAACTTTTAACCACTTGTAAAGATTTGATCCCGTAGTAGCCAAATGGTTATGTTTTTTTTAAGGTTTAAAAGTGAAAAAAATATTTTTTTTTAAAAATAATAAAAATTGGGGAAAATCTGAGAATTAATAAAAATTTGAGGTGATACAGACATTTCCACGAGTCTGCGTGCCAAAAATCAGCTCGATTGGATTCTGACGTGTACATGAAAATCGCCGATACACGTGTATTTTTATTTTTTCCCCTCTTTCCGAATATGTGCATTTGGTTCATAGGACAGAAAAAAATCTATTTTTTGTAACACGGTGTATTAGAGTAAATGTTGATTAATATAAATATTAGTTTTTTTTTTAATTCTTTTGTTGTCCCAATAAGAATAAGTGTTTCTTTTGTCGATTTTTTTTTTGGATTTTTTTCTTAGTTTTCTGTTTTTTTTCTTCTATTTGTTTTTCTTGCAGTTCATGCTTTTTTGTTTCTTTCTTTTGTCTTCTCTGGTTATTGTACAGCTTTTAGGGAAAGAAGAATTGGCCACGCCCATCCATCATCAAAATTTTAATAAATACAAATTTTGGGCGAATGGCAAAAAACATGATGTTCTCTCCGAAATTACCCCGAAATGAAAATTGGGACTGGAGCCCAGAACAATATGGTACTCAAATAAAAGAAAATATCATCACGACTTCAAATATGTTCGGATATATTTAGTCGGGTGCAAGATAAGGTCATTTTTGGTGTTGCCGGAAAGCTTATGAAAATACCATAAGCATTTATCAACCAGTTGGGCGTCAGTTCCAAATTATTTCGTGGGACCTTTTTGGCAAATACAATATACAGAGTTCTCCAACAAGAGGTGTTATTTTGAATCACCCGGTATTTCGATAGCTGTCACTTTGAACACTTTTATTCTTTGCCATTTGACAAGTAGAAATTATGACATTACTAAAAATGAAAC
Organism: Hydrotaea cyrtoneurina; assembly: GCA_958296145.1. Classification (NCBI taxonomy): domain Eukaryota; kingdom Metazoa; phylum Arthropoda; class Insecta; order Diptera; family Muscidae; genus Hydrotaea; species Hydrotaea cyrtoneurina. The sequence continues at coordinate 55,648,698 of OY282513.1, read as the reverse complement.
GATACACGCTTCATCGTCAACAACGTCTGATTGGGTCCTTGGAGTGCCTGAAAATGATCCGAAATTCCATCGAAAAATCATCTTGACCGATGGGGCCCATTTCCTTCTCGATGACTACGTCAACAAGCTAAATTGTCGCATCTGGGGCTCGGAAAACCCAAGAGCCACTCCATCCTCAACGGGTGACTGTTTGGTGCGGTTAATGGTCCGGCGAGGTCATTGGACCTTACTTTTACGAAAATGAGATTGGATCAACAGTTACGGTGAATGGATTGCGCTATCGAGAGATGAGTTGGGTGATATTGATCCGGACAAAGTTTACTTTGAACAAGACAGCGCTTCAAGGCTACATATGCAACGAAACCATAGTTTTTTTTACGGGAAAAGTTTCCGGGTCGTGTTATCTCTCGGAGAGATTATCACGAAGATCTTGTGATTTAACACCTTGCGACTTCTTCCTTTGGGGCCACGTGAAAGATAAGGTCTACTCCAATTTTTCATCCATTTTTGGGGCGTTTTTCCTAGAAACGTTTTTCCTTCATCCATTTGTACAACACTAACAACCACATCCCCATATGGGAATGTCAGAGCCATAGGGCAATGTACTCCATGTTAGGAGATTGATTGATGTTAATGACGTTTAATCTGCTTTTAATATTTCAAAAATAGATTTATATACTTTTAATTATTATTTACTTTTAATATTCCCAATCCAAAACACTGTGCAATGTTATTTGTCCTACAACGTGTTGAGAATTTCATTCGTTTCTTTGTTCCTTTAACATGTCAGCAAAAAGAAGAAGAACTGAAAGAAAATGATGTGTCTTTTTGCTGTGAGCTGTTCCTCGGCGCACGTTTGTTGCATGTGCGACTGCTGCAACTTGCTGCCGCGGCAATCTTGCAAACGCTCGGCACCCAGTACTGGGCTACTTGATGCACATGCAAAGATTAATTTAAAGTATTTTATCATCATGCCACAAATGGAGGCAGGCCACGGACCATCGCATGGCATGATAACAAAATGTACCCTCAAATCGTTGTGTGAATATTTTTCAATTTAAATTGATAAAACGTTTCACCTTTGTTTTTTGTATCACGTCGCATAGATTTTAGTACCGCAAAATAGAGAAACTAATGGCCGGGCGTGGGTTTGTGGGAGGTGGGTAAAGAAACCCAAATCCTGCTAACCGTTTTACCCCTTAAATGCCAACGACTTATCTCTAAAGTCTGAAGGACCATAAGTATACAAATTACATCGTGTACAGTTCACCGATTTATGAGAACTTCCCCGCCTTAATGGAATGTTAAGGGCAGAACGTGTATGGGTGGTCAAACGAAGTTACAATTTGGACAATTTGAAAAAAGGAAGAGAGGTTGCCATTTTATGTGATTAGCATTTCATTGAAATCGAAAAGGACTTTGTATTCTATTAGAAGAAATACTCATGTTAGGGATGTCGATCTCTAACCCCGAATGAGGACATTTTTTGGAGTTTTCTTTAAATTACTTGATGTTTTCCTATTTCAAATCTGTTGGATTTTTTTTTTTTTTTTGAATTAGTGGCTAGAGTTTTGTTATCGATCTCATATCCTTAAAGATATTTTTTTTATCAAAATACAGCTATGGCGGCATTGGTAGAATAAATTCCGCCCACAAGGCGTTGGATGACAACTGCCACCGAAGGTGGAGACAAGAAAGACCGAGACTCCGGTGAAAGAACCAAGTGAAAGAAGACATGCAAACACTTGGTAACAGGTGGCGCAAAAGTAAACTTCCGATGTTTTTTGGCTGTAATTAAAAAAAATGAAAAACGTTGATTCTTCTTGTGGATTATTTTTATTTGGACTTTTAATTTTTTTTTTACATCAAGTCGAGAATATGATGTCATGTAAATGTCCGCCGCCAGAGTTGCCACTGACATTAGGGGCCAATCGTAAAATGTATAGCATTTTCTGATAGGAGGATTACTTTTGCGCCACCCTTTATATCGAAATGGAAAAAGGACGCATAAGACACTTAGGTCTGGAAAACATCGTGCAAATCATTTATTAAGCTGGCCAAGATCAACAACAGGTTGAAGAGTGAAATTAACCCTCTAACCGGCAAAGAATAAAAATAATGCTGATATGGGGCAACCGTCGACTTACCAAGAAGTGATAGAACGCTAACATCGTACTTTTCAGAGAGTGAGGTCAATAATATTATGTTGCTGAATGTCTGTGGGTTCATTCATTGGTGGTGCCACGTTATTATGCGCCACGTATTTGCTCTTCGGGGCAGTATTGAATGGGCCATTATAGCCTGCTCACTACTAGAATATGAAGACGTTATATACGAGAATTATTTCTTAGATTTTTCTCTACGTATTTTTTTTTAAAACCAATCCGAATCGACAACCCTAATACGAACCACATCACATCAGTCATCCAAACATTGGAGCGGACATAAGTTCTTTCCTACTTCATGCTGCACAGATTAAGACATCCAACAGCCCTGGCCAACAACACGTAACTTGTCCCAGCAGCCAAAAACCAATGGTAATTTTCAACTTGATTAGAAAGTTTTTTGGAAGGAAGCCGGACTTTTTTCTTTTCGGAAAAAAAGAGGACAATACTTGTAATACGATGTTTGAAGCCAGCCCGTTACATATTATAACAACAACTCGCTAACACATAAGTATCTACACACATACATACAACTGCAAAGCCTTTGCCACTAAATCACATAGGAGACAAAGTTTCTGCCCGAGTCTATCATTAGAAGTATTTTGTGATAAAATGGTTTCCCATTCAATTACACTTCAAATTCAGACTTACGCGTGTGTTTGAAAACTGCCACACAATTTCCAATCTTCGCATAAACTTCCACGAAGGCGGAATTTGTTTGGCAAGACTTGGACTGCTATGAGCTACGGAAAGAAACAAATGGGGTAGTGGTGACAAAGTAATGGGGAAGTGATGATGCATAGGCTCGTAGAATGTCCCTGGCCTCCTGGAAGAAGATGTTGCCATCGAGGATCATGATGAACGGTCAGGATAACAACTTCGAGGCAATTTATACCTACGTATTAATCTTAATATATATTTACCCTCGACACTGATTCACTGATACACTGATTCCCTGATTCACTGACTCTGTCACGCAGTACGTAGGAATTTAAATAGGCATTCTATAATAATTCTATAAATAATAATAATATAATAATAAAAAAAATAATATTTTTTTTTTTGTACAGAAATTGTGTTTTCCCCAAATTTTTTTTTTACAAAAATTTGTTTTTTCCAAATTTTTTTTTTTCAACAAAATTTTTTTTTTTCCACAAAAATTTTTTTTTTCAACAAAATTTTTTTTTTCCACAAAAATTTTTTTTTCAACAAAAATTTTTTTTTTCAGCAAAAATTTTTTTTTCAACAAAAATTTTTTTTTTCAACAATTTTTTTTTTTTTTTTTTTCAACAATTTTTTTTTTTTTCAACAAAAAATTTTTTTTCAACAAAAATTTGTTTTCACAAATTCTTTTTTTCCAATTTTATTTTTTTTCGAAATTTTTTTTACAAAATAGTTTTCTCATTAACAAATTAAGTAACAAATACTTTCTCAAGCAAATTAACGGGCGCCATAGGCGCATTACAACTTACTAGTATATAATATTATTAAGTCTTAAAACAAAAATCCCTAACGCACAATCTTTCAGCAAATATTTTTAAAACAAATGAATATTAGTTACATACAGTGATTGTTAGTGATGACGTAGACAAGACACAAGTTTTTTGATGCAAGAAAATATCCACAAATTCACCAAAATTATCCAGAGGCAAATATTGAATACTATTTTGATTTGATTTTAAATCAAAAAAGACAGATGTGAGTTTAAATTCGTTTTTATATTATTTTTTCGCTGAAAAACTCCGGTCCTCGAAGGGTTAATAAAGTTATATTCGGAATATAACTTTTTGGTTCATAGGAAACAAGTTATATTCGAAATATAACTTTGTGGCTTATGGGAAACAACTTAAATTCGGAATTGAAATTTTTTTCTTCACTAATATAGGGTTATCCATTTCGTGGTTTCAAAAGTATATGGCTGAAATTCGACTACTGTCAAACTAAATTGTTAAAACAATTTTTTTTCTTTTCAGTTGGAAGTTTGAAATTGACGAAAATCCATCGCTCAACTATCACACAACGCGTAAAAAATATACAAAAATGGTGAATGTGTCACAGCCACATATCGTGCTTTACATAATCGTCCAACTACGCAGGCAATCGTCAACATTGTGAAGAAATTTGAAGAGACTGGAGCGGTTACAGATATTGTAAGGCCTGTGTATCATCGTTTCTCCCGTTCCGCTGAAAATATCGCTGTTGTAAGTGAAAGTGTTGCCGAAGACCCGAATGTGTCGATTCCTCGTCGTTCTCAGGAATTAGGACTGTCTTACGGCACATTATGGCGTATTTTTCATTTAGATCTACACCGACATCCATATAATGTCCAGCTCACACAACCACTGAAGCGAGCTGACCATTCACAACGTCGTAGATACGTGGAATGGGTGCAACAGGCATTGGACGGCGATTTTTCGAACAAAATTTTCTCCAGCGATGAAGCACATTTCTCACTCGGTGGGTATGTTAATAAACCAAATTGTTTTATTTGGGGTTCTGAGAATCCTCAAGTAATTAAAGAGAGAGGCCATTATATCCACAAAAAGTCACTGTTTGGTGCGCTCTTTGGTCCGAAGGTGTGATTGGACCTTACTTTTTCGAAAACGACGAGGGAACGACTGTCACCGTCAATTCGAAGCGTTATGGTCGTATGATAACCGAAATTGTTTTGCCTGCTATTGAAGAATACGACCTGGAGAATATGTGGTTTCAACAAGACGGTGCCACATGCCACACAACTCGAGCGAATATGGTTTTATTGCAAGAGACATTTCCTGGTCGAGCGTAATTTCTCATCGTGGCGACATCAACTGGCCACCCAGATTATGCGATTTGACACCAATAGGCTTTTTTTGTAAAGCTACGAGTTTATGCAGACCGAGTTTATGCAGATAAACCTTTAACTCTTGAGCACTTAAGAATCAGCAGTCGTTAAGTAATGGCTGAGATACCGCCCAATATGTGCCAAAAAGTGGTCCAAAATTACCCCAAAAAGAATCAATGCTTGCAACACTTCGCGTGGTGGTCATTTAACTGAAGTAGTGTTTCAAACATAGTGTCAACGTTCAGACTTTATAATAAAAAAGAAATATCATGAAAAAAAATATTTTATATGTGTTTTATTTAGGTTTACTTTTGAAAACGCAAAATGGATAACCCTTTAGTTTCAGATTAAAGCAAAATGACTGCTGTAGAGTTGAACTTAGTGCGTCCATGGAGGAAAAATGGAAATACTTTCCGCTATGACACTATCCTTAAATTAAATCCAACAGTGATCGCTAACATTGTTAGAAGGACATTTGTCTGAACTAATTTTGAAGTAGATGGAATATTTACATTTAGGATGAGCCTCAAATCTTCATCGTACATCACATTTAAAGACCGTTCAAAATGCTGCTTCCAAGCAGCAAGTTGTCCGGTTTTGTCCTTTAGAAGTTTACCGTTGTCGTCGAAAACTGGGAGCCAGTAAAGGTGTTCACAGAAATTCAAATATTTTTCAATTCATTCAATTATTAGTTTAATTGGACTATTTTTTGATTAAACTCTACAAGAAAAGTAGCTAGCTGATTTATATCTCCTGTGTGCATTCCTTTTGTAAAATGTCCCATATGCGTAAATACACCCAGGGTTCACCAACAAGAGGTTTTATTTTGGTATACAAAGAAAAATTACGTTTTTTGAGATAAATGATCGGATATTTATTTCATAGTAAAGACGAAGGTATGCCATTAATAATAAAAAAAAAACATTAGACCACGCATACAGGACCATATCCTTTTCATGAAATTTCCCATAACCAAATCGCAAAGTGGCTGTCCTATGTCATCGGTAGTCTCACGAATTCTATCTTTGAGGTCCTGAATCGACCTTATCTTTCATGTGGCCCCAAAGGAAGACGTCGCAAGGTGTTAAATCACAAGATCCCGATAGCCAATTGTGATCACCTTTTCGAGAGATAACACGGTCCGGAAACTTTTCACCAATTTTGTATGGCATTTTAATAATTTCAATGCGTTGTTGAAACGTGTATCGTTCCATTTTTAGTAATGGCGTAGTTTCTACTTGTCAAATGATAAAGAATAAAAGCTTCAAAAGTTACAGCTACCGAAATAACACCTCTTGTTGGAGAACCCTCTACATTTTACTTTTCAACCCTTGTCCTTGTGCGATTTGAATTGATTGCAATATAATAACAGGTTATTCTGAATCATTTGTCTATCCTTTTTATTTATTTTGAAGAAAAAAATAAAACAAACTTTTCTTTATTCGTATCCTTTAGAAATGTTCGGTGCACACACGCTCACACAAGATGAATATGGAACCAAATTTAAGTATTGTAATTTTCAATTTTAATTTTCCTGTATATTGTTATGAAATCGTACGTGGCCTGTGTAATACTTACATTTGTATGGAGACCTTTGGCAATTAGATTTTGTATGGAATAAAGTTTTACATTGTTAACGAACAAAAAAAAGCGACATATTTCCGTCCATCAGAGGTAGTCCATATACAGGAATCTTGTATTGCTACGTTAAAAATATGCTAGTTGCTGATTAGCCGATTAGCCGTGGTGTGAAAGGTAGTGTGTGTGTGTGCGACTATCACACAAGGAAATCCAGGTTCGAAACGTGGTAAGACCATCAAACATTTTCGGCGGCTGTTTTACGCTTCGTAAATACTGGCGACTTTACGAATAAGAGAGAAATCTCTTCAATATCATTAGCCGTTAATAGCCGTCTGAGGATTTCGCCATTAAGGATGTTAACAAAAGGGTGAGATATAACGATAAGTATTACGACAAACATAATCGTTGACAGTCAAGCTGCCATGAGATCTCTGGATTCTGTCTTCCGGGACTCAACATCAGCCCTAGACAGCTTAATAGATCTCTCAAAGAGATTGCTCATCATTCACCTTATCTGGGTATCGGGCAACAGAGACATTCCAAGGAATTGCAGTGAAGTCGAGGTAGCAAGACTCGGTATTATCTTCCTTGGGCATGCCATCTACTCACTTGTAAACTCCTCCCTCATAATAGAGCATGTAGGGAAACTGACATGGAGAGAGCGGTGAGCTCTCAATTAGATAAGAAAGGTTCGCACACAATGTTGTCGCAATCAAGACCCGGTGTCCGTAATGATTGGAAGTGAACTGTCAAAGCTGTAAGAATCAGATATATTTTGGTAGTACGTAATTTTTTTTTAAATAAGCTCTTGTTATGGGTTATATTTTGCCGTTTGTGTTTCGAAATAGGTTTTCTAATCATTTTAAAAATTCCATCGTTTTATTTGATCCATTTCAGTGATCATTCGGCAGTAGCCCTTATTAACTGCAGACAAATTTGAACTGTGGCGTAATTTGGACTAGTTACAGTGTAAATTACATTGGGCAATGTGTTTACAGCTCAGACATAAACCATGAGCGGTTACAGTTTAGATTGCATTGTGGAATTGGTTTTCGTGTGCAGTCCAGCCAACAACCCACCATTGGATTGTGTTGGATTGAATTCGCCTTATATCGTCAAAAGCCGTTATCTGACCGAATAGATAGTCAAATAATTGACACCGAAATTTTGCCATTTTTCGGTATTTAAAAATCCCAAAAAGATATGGAGGAAATTTTAATGTTGGTCTAGAATCGTTTTCTTAGTTACTCACTCCATTTTTAACACGTTGAAATATTAATTGTTTTCTTAAAAATCCCAAAAAGATATTGAGATTTTAATGTTGGTCTAGAATCGTTTTCTTAGTTACTCACTCCATTTTTAACACGTTGAAATATTAATTGTTTTCTTAAATTAATCTCACTAGTTCCAACACTTATAATTTCTCTCAAACAAAAAAGAACAAGAGCTAAGCTCCGTTTAGAACTATGAGAAATCCGATAAAGACGAAGCATGTACAAATGGTTGAACTTTTGGATTTGTTTTCTGAACTCCACAACTAGTAGCACAGAAACGTTAAAAATTTTGATTACAGGGATTTGGTTTGTTCTTTTGCTTAACACTCGAACCTACACAACGGGCCACACCTTTTAGGATTTTAATTGTAATTTAATACATTCATAATTTAGCAAGAGACTTGAAACTTTAGTAGAAAAATGCGTTACCAAAAATCCAATACAGGGATTGACATAGGATATGATATGGCCAGACCTCATGTATTTCGACAAATTACCTTAAATTGGTCTTCTATAACTCGAATTTACATAACTTGAATTTATCTTTAACGCGAAGCGAAATAATGTCACAAACTTCCATAAGTCTAACTTTCGGGGAACTAAAACAAACAATACAGGTATTAGGCTTAAAATTGATATGCCGATATTCCTGACCATGGTTCCTCCGAACCAATTACTTCGAGATTTGTTATACAAACTTCCAGACCACTTATGAGCATTACAAAGTCCTAAAGAAATTGGAGTTATTCACAATAACAAAAATTACACAGCATTTTCAGTAATTAGAACTGTATACATAAAATAAAAACAAGTGGACAAATAGTAAGTTCGGCCGGGCCGAATCTTATATACCCTCCATCATGGATCCTTAAAAAGTCAATAAATAAGAAAACTAACTGAGTTTTTGGGCCGCTCGTGACCCGATAGTCCCAGGAACCCGATCACAAATTTTATCCAAATCATGAAAATAAATGCATATTTGGGTTCGCGAGAAAATTTCGTTGCATTTCGATACCCATATGTCCATGTTTGTCAAGGGACGGTTTTTGGGCCGCTGGTGACCCGATAGTCCCAGAAACTGGATCAAAAAATTCAGGCAAATCATGAAAATAAAGGCATATTTGGGTTCGTGAGTAAATTTCGTTGCACTTCGATACCCATATGCGCATGTTTATCATGGGCCCTTTTTTGGGCCCCAAGGGTCCACGGAACCCATGAGCACGCCCATTTTTGGGATTTTTTTCCCCATCTATAAATTATATAAACTTAGAACTTAGATGTAGTGAAAAAAAATATTTGAAAAATTTGATTATGGCCGGAATATATTTAGTCCCGTAAAGGGGAACTTTTTCCCCTTTGGTCCGATATGGCCCATTCTCGAACTTAACCTGCTTATGGGCAAAAAACATCTTCCTACAAAATTTCAGCTTTTTAGCGTTGGTCGTTCGCACTCTATCGTGATTTCAACAGACAACAGACGGACGGACGGACGGACGGACAGACAGACGGACATCGCTAGAATGTCTTAGAATGTTACACTGACCAATAATATATATACTTTATAGGGTCGCAGATCACTCTTTCGAGGTGTTGCAAACGGAATGACAAACTTAGTATATACTCCATCCTATGATGGAGTGTATAATGACTAACTGCCTGTTTCCATAAAACGAATTGGTTCGTTCGTTACAAATCGTCAATATTGGAAGTGTTATAAAATGGGTTTCAGACAGTATTCAATTCTGGTTTTCAGATATATGTTAGATGTCGACATATGGAACACAAGAACAATATAATAAGCTCTCATTACTGATAAAAATCCATTTTATTGCTCCTTCAATTTTAAGAATTTATAACGAACGAACAAATTCGTTTAATGGAAACAGGCAGTAAAATATGAAATTTGTATAAGAGCACATCTTTTCCGAATGGGAAACAATTTCATAAATAATTCCATAACTCAAAGTCTCCTTAAGTCGAACTTTTGTATGGGATACTGGTGGTTCGCGTTATGGAAGTTTGACTATATAAAATATTAAAAAAAAAACATTTGAATCGTTCCATTTTCTTAATTTCCAATAACCGCAAGTGTGTGTATGTATGTAAATCGATAGATAAACGGCATTATTAACTGAATGAATATTTCTAAAAACTACATACGAGGTTTGGTTTTATAAAAGAAAAGAAAAAATAATAATACCAAAACCAGAATTCGACAAAAAAACATTAAGTTATGGTAATTTAATGTTCTGTACGGAACTTCTTTGAATTCAGTACGCAGGAGATGTTGTGTATGTGTACACAACAGGAGTACCCTACGCTACGAGTTTCATATGACACAAAACACAGATGCTACGATAACGTGCTGTATAAACAACAATACGTCGTAGTAGTTTTATATTTTGCAAGCAAATACAAAACGAATACATGACTTTCAATTCAGCAAGAAATACAAAAGAAAAACATCTCGACCAAAATTTTTGGACAAAAATGATTAAAAAAAAAAAAAATTAAACAGTGTGCAACAATCGGGTGCATTAAGGTCCACAATTAGTAAAAGGATATCACCAATAGGTTTGTCCTTTATTGTTTTTTTTTTTAGCTGACTCTAGAACTCTTTCTTTTCCTTGCTGTCCGCTTATTCAGTCCAGGCATAACTTTTGATGCAGGAGATGTTGCGCATTCGTGTTCATAACTGATTAAAGATGACTCTGTCGGAGATAAATTTCCATGTTATCAAATCTCGTCTAGCTTCGCGCGATAGCAGTAGGTCAACTCTACTTGATCTTGGAACACCTCTGGGTTTGTCGGATTTTTTGGCTACCATCCTCGTGTTAGGCTATCGTGTTTCACATAAACCTTATGTGTTTGTACCAATCCTGATGGTTCCAGTTGCATTCTTATGTTTCATGTCCTTGATTTGAATGTGTCTTCAACATTTTTGGAATAATTTTGGTATTCATTTGGTATGGTTTAGGTAATCGAAGGACAAATGCTTTCAATAAAAAAAAAAATGGACACCCTTACTGCATTCTGTTTGTGTTCGCTTCAAAAACACAACCTCTACGAGTACTGTTTCTAATTCAGCACGTTATCATAGTGTTTGCTTTCGTCGAATAATAATCGTAGCGTAGGGTATTCTGTTTGTGAACTCGTACACAAAAACGCAGATGCATGTATTTAACTAATGTGTTAATTGTGTTTCAGTCTTTTCAATAACGAGTCCGAATTCTATGAAAACTTTGCTGAATTGTGGTACAAACAAATGTTAGAAGTCTTTGAAATTTCGACCAGAACTTACTCAGAATAGTATGGAAATAATAATTGTTTCCAATAGCGATGGCAAATATTCATGAACGAATTTTTAACTTGAATTCCAATAAGATTAACCCACATTTTCAAAATGTCTGGTTAGAGCCGACAAAACGAAATCTTGTAATTTGTATAAATTAAGGGCTGGTTTCCATAAAACGAATTCGATCGTTTGGTTTTAAAATTGAAGGCGTCATAAAACTGATAGTTTCCAGTAAGGGAACCTGTTTTTTTTGGGCGTACCTTCCACATGTCATTCTCTAACATATATAAAAAAATCAGAATCTAAGTCTAAAACCCATGTTACAACACTTCCAATTTTGGCTTTAAGTGCGTAGGTCTGATGTCGGGACACTGTAATTTTAGATCTACGACAAGACAGTGGCAAGAAGGAATAGTCGAATATTGTAGTTTGTGTGTGGATGAAGTGGAGATGGAAGTAGAGAAACAACTGTTGTGTAGCCGTCCCCATCTCTCTAAAGAAGACGGTAAAGATATCGGGGAGAAAGAATTCTTTCTGGAAAACTTGAAAGACTTACACTCTTGTACAACAACAGATTGGTAAGGCCTATTTTACTTCCAGCTAACTTTATATAATAAAATGACAGGTTAATTACACGATCAACAACTGAATGACTGCTTTAAAATCGTATTATTCTAACATGCCTCCACCACGATGGCAAGACTATCCTAAATATTATGGCTTCTTCGCGGAAATTATGTACTATGTTACCTGATATATTTAGTGTATGATGAACGACGAGCAGTCTTCCACAGTAGATATTCCAAATTCCAGGCTTGCGAGGTGACTCCTTCTAATGTTACACTTGACGCCGCAGAGCATTTCACTTCAGAACTCTAGAACTTGTCTTCTATCGTTTTTCCTCGGAGCGATTTTTGCGACACTAAATTTTTTTGACTTTTGATCTGTCCAGAGTTGTATTGATGTACTTTTTCGCGTGAAAATCCAATTCAACTAATCCATTTGCTACCTCTCTTCCTTCTGGAAGGGTCTCTGTGACAAGTTGCTGCGGCTGCTATTAATGAATGTTGGTTGAATTTTTCTTGCATTCTCATGAACACTCAGAATGATATCCACTCACAAATTAACACTAACGGTGTTGCCACCTTAGAACAAAAACATTGAGTAGTGTGTAAAGCCCACCTTACACCTACATATCTGTTGAAATGTTTTTTCCGCTTACACTATCAAACAGTGTGACCAACATTATTTTTACAACTGCAATGCTCATGGACGGTAGTGCCTGCGCTGGAATTACAATTGTAGTTTTATAAAAGAAGATTACAAAAAAAACTTTTCACTGTCGAAAGAAATTACATTTGCTATCGCACTTGTTTTGAGTGAAGAGAAGAAAATGACCGAGAAACAGGGGAAAAAAAGGTTGTGGATGAAGGAGTGACAAAAAAAAAGAAAATTTGATCGCAAAACGTTTATTTTTTTGTTCTCTTCTGGATACCTTTCTCTGTATTTTAAAATAAGCTCTGCTTTTTTTAAATTGTATCGTGTAAACATCGCATTAAACACCAACGCGTATGCAGGTGTAAGGTACCCTTATGTTTTCGTTATCGCTCAGCATATTGTTATCGACCTCTTGTTTTATCGATACAGTTTTTTTAGCTCCCTATAGAACTGATTTAAATTGAATTGCTCCTTATTAGAAGAAAATTAGACAGTTAAAATTCAAGTAAATTGGCATCAGTAGTGACAGTGATATGGAAGTTTTAAAATATGTCTTCAGTGAGAGGATTATCTACTTGGTAAGTGACAATCAATTACTTTGACCAGCTACATTAAAATAAGAGCCCCGTACGCATTGAATGCAGGACTGTGGAGTCGGAGCTCAAGGATTTGCCCGGAGTTGGAGTCCGACATCGGGTCACTGCGCGAATTTAACTTTTCTTTTGCTTTTATTGTTCTATCTGAACTATTTTGCCTTACTTGGCAAATTCTATTTCGTTCTCATTATACTAAACAATATTAAGGTAACAATAAGCGTTGTTAAGCAAATATCAAATATTTATTTTACAAGAAACATCAAATATGTGTTCGTCGCAATCTAAACACTAAATATTTGTTTAGTGCCAACCAAGATATCCGCTTCTTATTGGCAAATATAATTATTTGCAAGCTAACAAAAATTCGAGAAGTTTAAACATAGTGTGAAAACTCGCAGTCCACTATTTGCCTGGTGCAAATCAACCCAAAATAAGAACAAAGCACTTTCCTTCGTATTTAGAAATAAAGGGCTTTACATTGTTGTATATCTCCTCAAGCTTTTGATATATGCATCACCAATTCGGCCGCTCAAAAACTATTTTGATACTCAAGTCCTAATTAATGCATGTACCAGGTAGTATTGGTCAGAAAAAAGTAAGGTTAGAACTCAAAATTTAATAATCGTTTGTATCATTTTACAGTCCGGCACAAGTTGGCGAATATGCTGAGATCTGGTCAGAGATGTCAACATACGATTTTCCTATATACCATTTCTGGCTTTGTGATATCTTTACCTCGGTTTCCCTTTGTATCACCATGTTTCGTGCTCAGCATTACCACATGTCGTTTAGTACGAGAACGACATTATTTTTTGTTCGTTTTGCTCAGCATTCTGTTCTCTGTTGTCAATGGGATTAACTCTTAGATTCCACCATTCTTTGAGCTAATTTCACACTGGTATACCGGTAGAGGGTAAAATCTGACAGATCAGAGAGATCAGCATTAAAAAGTTTATTTATTTGTGAATCACAAAGTTTTTTTTCTTGACATCTATTTCTTTTGCAGAATGAGAATTGAAAAAGTCGCACAAAAACACTTTTTTACGTTTTAAAACTACAACTAAAAAAGTTATAAAACAAATTAATAATTCCGATTTTAGAATAACTAGTGCGGCTCAAGCGCTTCTATGTATTAAAGTTAATACATCGCAATAGTTCTACAAAATTTCTCAATTTTGTTTATTTTTTTACAATAAAACAACGTTAGCGGGTCATTTCCAACTGCTGTAAAATTCCTGCTTTTAAACTGGCAATTTTTTTTATTTTTAGGCCTTTATGCCCACTTATCAAAATATATTTTTACTTTTGGATTGTTCTCATAGAAAGCGAGATAAAATAATTTTAAACGAAAAAAACAAATATTTTTTCAATCCCGGATCAGTTTATTGCCTATAACTTAGTTCCAGTACGATTTAAGTCAGGTACTGGAGGAAAACAATAAAAAAAATTTATAGTCGTTAGAATTTGAAAATTTAAAAATAAATCAAACTTTGCATAACAAATAATTTTTATTTGTTTAACCCTTTGACCCCTGAGTTTTTTTTTTAAATCTTTTAGACTTATAAGGATAATATCTAATATACATGATATAAGCACCTTCCAGATGGCGCGAAAGGTTTAAACATATTAATGACAATATTTCGTTACGTAGTTTTTGGTAAAAGAAAAAGTAGCAGGCCGTCGAAAAGGTCACAAATTGCAACTTTAGCCGCCCAACGGTAACACTGGTCATGTCACCATGGTAGTGGCATGTTAGAAAAATACGACTTTGTCAGTTAATTGTTGATCAGATCTTGGTGCCTGGTGAGTCCTATTGCCATTGGAAGTGTCCTAATCTCCCAGCTGTTGCTGATGCAGCTGACAACTTATTGTGACCTTTAACAAGATGAATGCCTACTATTTGTATCTGATTCAGTTGAATATTAATTATCCTTATCCTTACTGGTGAAGTCTCAAATGAATCTAGTTTGGTTGGTACACCAATGTTATGCATTAACCGGGAAAATCAAGTATCCGGGGTCGATAACGAAAGGAAGAGTTGTTTTTATATCAATCGATTGACCGTTATTACCTCACTTGTCCAGGATTGCAAAACATGTTTTTATTTGCTTTTAATGTGTTGGCTACACTATCATTAATACAGGGTTTTCCAACAAGAGGTGTTATTTTAGTATTCAAAGAAAAATGATATTTTTTGAGATAAATGATCGGATGTTTATTTCACAATAAAAAGAAAGGTACACCGTTAAAAATGAAAAACAAAATCGGCCAAATGGCCACCACGACCACGCTTACAGGACCATATCCTTTTCATGAAACTTTCCATAACCAAATCGCAAAGTGGCTGTCCTATGTCCTCGATAGCCTCACGAATTCTATCTTTGAGGTCTTGAATCGACGCTGGGCTGTTGGCATATACCTTCTCTCTAACGTGGCCCCAAAGGAATAAGTCGCAAAGTGTTAAATCACAAGATCTCGATGGCCAGTAGTGATCACCTCTTCGAGAGATAACACGGTCCGTAAACTTTTCCCGTAAAAGAGCAATGGTTTGGTTGCTTGTGTGGCACGTAGCGCCGTCTTTTTGAAAGTAAGCTTTGTCCAGAGCAATATCATCCAACTCCGACCATAAAAAATCATCAATCATTTCACGTAACTGTTGATCCTTATTTTCGGAAAAGTATTATCCAACTACCCCGCTGGAGCATAAACTGCACCAAACAGTCACTCGTTGAGGATGGAGAGGCTTCTCAATAATAACTATTTGATTTTCCGAGCCCCAGAAGCCCCAATTTTGCTTGTTGACGTAGCCACCGAGGTGGTAATGGGCCTCATCAGACAAAATGATTTTTCGATGGTATTTCGGATCGTTTTCATGCATTTCAAGGACCCAATCAGCAAAGACACGACGTTGTTGATGACCGGCCGGCTTGAGTTCTTGTGTTAACTGAACTTTATAAGCCTTAAGACCCAAGTATTTATGCAAAATACGGTGTAATGACGTTTGTGGAATGCCCGAACCTGGGTTTTCTTCAACCTTTTGGGCTACATCAGCCATATTCTCAGTTGTTCTTGAGCGATATGCACTGGTTTTATTCTTCACATCACTAATTTGTACCAACAGATCGAATTTGTCCACCAATTTCTGTATTGCGGTCCGACAAGGTGCTTCACGACGACCCAAAACTTCTTTAGTTTTGCGAACTGTGACTGCAAGTGAATTTTAATAATTTCAATGCGTTGTTAAATCGTGTATCGTTCAATTTTTAGTAATAGCGTTTCTACATAGTTTCAAATGTCAAAGAATAAAAGCTGTAAAAGTGGCAGCTAACAAAATATCGGGTGATTCAAAATAACACTTCTTATTGGAAAATCCTTAATGTGCAATGCGGGTTGTTGGTGTATAATTTCATAATGATATGCATAATTATCAGTAAACAGTCACGAAAAATATAATTTAGTGACTGTTTACTATAGTAAAATATTGTGCAGATCCGAAAGTCGATTTTGCGATATGGTTCCGACAAGAACGTTTTAAAGCGGGCGCAATTTCCATTATTTATCCACCACAATTTTGTGAATGTTTTGGAGGAATAATTATCTTACAACTGAACGATTCTACAATGGAGATGAATCCAGCCTTTTTTGAAGAGCACGTCACGTCCCATAAACATATCCAGCACCTTGTTGAACTTTTTGGAAAATTCAGCATCTTTGAACATTACAAGATAAAATTCCAATCATTTGGCAGAAAAAAACGGTAAAAAAGTGATTTTTTACACATTTTCACGTTATTGTTCACAGGGCGTATAAAAAAATGAAAGTTCCAATTTACACTATGAATTTTTCCCAAGAGTTTTTCTTGCCATTTTCTTCATAAAGTCATGAGCATTTACACGTTGACTGTTTAAAAACAAACATGCGTGCCTGTTTCTGGAGTGATTTTGTTCTGTATATACAATATAAAATTGACAATGTCAATAACAATATATTTCTTTTTAAATTTTCAATTAGAAAGTTAAATTTCCATTTCGTGACTGTTTTGCAACCCCCTTCGCCAACAATCGTCGAAAGTCTTGTCAGTTCATCCTCGGTGGGAAGTCATCGAGTAAATCGGGTCCAACTTTTAATATTAAAAATGTTCACGGTTTGCAATTTGAAAACAATTCATTTTATTTATCGACTTTGTCGTGTCTTATTCAAGTACCAAATATGCATGGTATGATTGTAGTACATATTTAAAAAATATCAATTTTAAAAAAGTTAAACATTTTACAGTGTACAGGGTTTAAAGAATGCAATACTAAGTTCGAAAGATGGAGGGGGTTTCAAATGTAACTTGTTCCCCCCCGAAATTGCCTCTTGGAGGATAGGGTACATTTAGTACAAAAAGTATTGACCAAAACGCGAATTAATTATGTTTTTCTCAGTCTGCTGTTCCCATTTTTTTTAAATCATTAAAAAGTGAAATTGATCTATCTAAATAAGATAAGTTGTTTGCCGAAAATACCAAACTTGTAAATAAAAAAGAAAAAATTAGTTACTGAAACTCATTGTTCCTATTGTCCCACTTTTAGTAGAAGGCATATATTTTTAAAATGTGGTTAAAATTGAGGCCTAAACTATCATAAACATAGATACAAGTAAAGCGAATGTTAAAAAGTTACCGATTTTCAATTTAAGTGAAAGAGAAGTGAAAATGTAAAATTATTCCCTATTTAAATGTATAATGCATTAATCTGGATTCTTTGGCTTTGAGTGCTCATCTTTCTAAACTAAATATGGGTATAAATATATTCATAGAAGTTTGTAAAATTGTTTAGTACGGCTAACTAATCGTTGGACGAACTGACGTCCACAACATACCACTTGTCTTTGGGATGTTTACAACGAAAATGTTTCCGCAGCAGCGTGAATCTTATCGAATTCTTTAATTGTTTTTCTTTTTCGTTCCATACTTTTATAATCAGTGACGTCTACTCGGTTGTCGTTGTTGTATCTAATGCATGTGAGCTTTTATGTTGGCTTTACTCATATGCGGTTTATTAGATTTGCCACATTTAAAGGCATATAGATCGATGTGGAAGCGTGCGTGTTCTTCAAATTGTTGTCGAGTTTTCAATGTACGTTGACAGCATAAAATGTGGCACTCATCATTTGGATGCAACTGTCGGAAGTGGTCATGCAGCTGCGCAAAACTCTTACATGGTTCATTGCATAGAAGACATTCCAAAATGGGTCGCCATTGGGCTATTAAGGCATCACTTTCCCCGATTGACTTTCCTCCTTGAGGTGCAATACCTCTTGTGTTGTTGTGACAGTGGAGCATGTGACTGCGTAGACTTGCTACACCTGTACAACGTCGATCACATAGTTCACACTTAAATGCATTTGGGTCCACATGGAAGCGTATGTGTTCTACAATATGTGATCGTCTCACCAACTTACGGTCGCAGCATATAATGTGGCACTCCTCAGTGGGATGCTCCTGCCGAAAATGTTCTTTCAAAGCCGTAAAATGTGTGCTTATCTTTCCGCATTGTACACATGTTAAGCAGTGTTCGTATTGGGCTATAAATCCATCAAGTTCGCTTCGTTTTGTTCTCTTCTTGCGTTCGTTTTTCGAAATGCCGGTGCTATGTCGTCGACGTATGTGCTCTGCTATTCGGACCTGCTGTTTCCATTTGTGCTGACAACATAGAACATAAAACTCTTCAGTGGAATGTTCTTGATGAAAATGATTTTCCAACAATGTACAACTTGAAAATGATGCATTGCATACCGCACATTCCAAAATTGGTATCCATTGAGCTATGATATTATCGTATCTCTTCTTCTTTAAACGGGATTTCGTCATTAATTTGCTCTTAAACGTTTTTCGTTGAATGCCATAACTAGGGCCGTTAACTGATGCCGTGGTGGCCCCCTCCGTAGCGAGGGAATGTTGCGAGAGCTTGTGGGTATATAAACTAGCTCGACTTGAACAAGGTTCAGAGCAAACTTTGCAACTGAAAACGTTTGCATCGTTATGGATGTGTAAATGTTCTTCAATCTCATAACGATTTTTCAATTTACGCTCACAGCATAACGTGTAGATCACATCATTGGGATGCTGCTGTCGGAAATGTTCTTCTAACTGCATAAAGTTCGAACGAATTGCAGAACACAAAGGACATAACAAATTTGGCTTGTGTTGGGCTATAAAGTCATCAAGTTCCTTGTAGGTTCCTCTGGCAATAACTTTATTTTTAAACATGTTCTCTTTCAGATCGTCATCTAGAGAGGTAATCAATTTAGAATTCGGGTGTTGATGTTGCACGTGAGAGAATAATTGGTTCTTGCTTACGTTGGATTTACCACATAGTTTACAGTTGAAGATTTGGGGATCCATGTGAAGGCTTATGTGTTCTGCAACTGTGGATCGTAGCGTGAACTTACGTTGACAGCACAAAACGTAACACTCTCTGTTGGCATGCTTCACACGAAAATGAACTTTTAGTAGTGTGAAACTTGAAAAAGATTCACTGCAGACCACACATTTTACATTAGGCTGATAGTGTGCTATAAATGCGTCTAGTTCCGTGCTTGATTTTCTATTCCTTAATGTATTATTCGAAGTGTCTGCCTGACGGGTATCATGTGGAATGCTTTTATCAATTTTTTGTCGGCGCGATAGCTTACAGCGACATTGTAATATCTGACACTCTTCATTGGGATGCTTTTGGCGAAAATGTTCCTGAAGTAGGGGGAAACTGGAGTACAACTCATGGCATACCACGCACTCTAAATTTGATACCCATTGCTCTTCACTGTTTTTGGATTTCGACAGGGATCTTTTTCTCTTTCTTTTGGCTTTATGTGTTTTGCTTTTGCCACGGAAGTGTGATTGATTCGAAGGAGTATTCCGGTCGTCGGTTTTAGTCCCTGGATGTCGATAGTACATATGACTGTATAATTGTACACCATTTATATGACCCTTTCCGCATAGTTTGCATTTAAAAATGTCTGGGTTCCGATGGTAACGAATATGTTCTTCAATTTGATATCGGTGCTTTAGTTTACGTTGACAACAGAGAATATAAACCTCCATATTGGGATGGTTGCGTTGAAAATGGTCCTGCAGCAGCGTAAGCGAGGAACACTGTTCCTTGCATACCACACATTCTAAATTTGGTTTCCATTCAGCTATAGTTTCATCCGATTCCTTAATTGTTTTTCTCCGCCGTTTAATTGTAGCTACAATCGATTCAGACGCAATAGTCTGATCAGTTGTGTTCAGGACATTGTCGTCATCTTGAAATACATTATCTTTAGAGTCGGGATGTCCATATACCATATGTCTGTACAGTTGTAGTCGGCTTGTATGGCATTTTCCACACAACTCACACTTGAAAATGTTGTTATCCTTGTGGTAGAATATATGTTCTTCAATTGCACGACGTGACTGCAGTGTTTGATTGCAACATTCAATGTAGCACTGCCTACTGGGATGGTGTTGGTGAAAATGTTCCTGCAACAAGGTAAAACTTGAACATGACGCATTGCATTCCACACACTCTAAGCTTGGCCTCCATTGGGCAATTATGGCGTCGACTTCCTTTGGATTTCGTCTCGTTGAGTTGTTTTGCGTAACGTTATGAGCTCTCATATGTTCCTCAATCTGAAGCGCGTTCTTCAGCTTGCGTTGACAACATTCAATGTAACACTCCTCCTTTGGGTGTTGTTGTAGGAAATGTTCTTGCAACATCTCAAAACTTAAGCATGACCGAGAGCATATTACACAATGTAAATTTGATCTGCATTGGCCTAGTGTAATATTGACCTCTGTTGATTTCTTTCGTTTCTGTTTACAAGCAGTCACCGAGTTATTGGAATTATCATTCATCGAATCAGTACCACTATGTGAACTATTATGGACAATATCTGCGATGGTTTCATTGGTAGTCGCTACGTTGAATAAGTCTGCAAAACTTTCGGTCAAAGTGGATGTGTTCACGGTTTCTATTTTCTGACAGGCATTTTTCGTCGCAATAATATTCACATTTGCAACACTTTCGGCCAAAGGCGTCATGTTCACGGTTTCTACGTTCTGAGTGTCATTTCTCGCCGTAATATAATTCTCAATTCCAGATTCGACTGCAAATTCGAATCGTTCTTCATCGTCTGAACTGCATTGTATATCAATCGTTTCATTTTTCGTATTTATATGCGCTTTCTCGTCGAAATGATTAAAATCTCCGCCGATGAAAAATCCTACAGGCTCTTCAAACTCATCTGAATAATCGTTAGAAGATATTGAAATGGCATCTGAAGATACTTCTGTACTATATATCCTATCGTACATTGACAGTTCAGACGTGTTTGCTTCGATATCTGCAGTTTTTGCTTCATATCTGTTGTGATTTAAGGCTATTACGTCTTCATCTAATTCCACTTTCATGTCCGGATAAACATTCATTAATTCCAAATCTGGCAGAGAGATAGAATCTTCTTCATCCTTAAGAACATTTGTCGTATTGACGATTTCACTAGTGTCATTAATGACGGCAGCATTTGCATTGACAATGCCAGTCATGGGACGAACGCTGCATTCCTCTTGTGGTCGACATTGAATTTCTATATTAGTATTGAGTTGAACTTGCTTTTCATCTTCGAGTAGCTTCGTTTGTGCCAAAATCACCGACTGTTGGAAGGTGTGAAAACTGGAAATGTGTCGCCAGCATTCCGCACAAATGACTGTGAGAGCCGTTCCTTCTTCAACATTCAAAAACTATAAGTTATCAAAAAAAAAAAAATATTAGTTCAATTCATAGGCATACACAACATTTTCCACCTACCATGGGATGAAAATATTTGACGGTGATGTCGTAAACCTCATTACAATGACTATTTTCGTCGTAAAGACTTCGGAAGGTATTGCAAATAGTTACACATAACCGGCACAGGTTTGTTTGAGCCATTTGTAACTGCAGCTAGGATACCTCGAAGCATGTGTGAAATTTATCTGAAAATGTAATTTCAAGGTAATTACTAGAGTTCTGAAGTTATATATATTATTTTGGCATTCTGATGGACTTCTATAGTTTCTTTTGTAAAGAAACTACTTCTCATGAGCTCACTCATCTAGTAAGTGCATCCGCCCTCACCAGAATAGCGTCGTAAACATTAAACTTTCATTCCGCTGAAATTCCAGAACACATGACTCCACGATAGTCCGACGTCTCAGTTAACTGATCATCAGGAAGGAAAATCAATATCCAATGTTGTTCGATGTAGTTTCAAAGTCCGCCATCATCTTCGTTAGCTGTATCAGCAATATTAGCGCGATATTGCAAACCCCCTTCCTGACTAGCAAATCAATGAGTTTGGACACTTTCAAAGGACTCGCCAAGATGTAGTCAACAACTGAATGACTGCTTTAAAGTCGTATTCTTCTAACATTCCACCACCACGATGACAAGACCATCCTAAATATTATGGCTTCTTCGTCGAAATCATGTACCAAGTTACCTGATATATTTAATGTATGAGGAACGGCGAGCAGTCTTCCACAGTGGACATTCCAAATTGCAGTGATGTGATTCCTCCTTCTTACACTAGGAATTTTCTCTTCAGGAACTTAATTTTCCGTCTTATTGTGAATGTGTGTGAGTGTTCGTCTTGTTTTTCTTGCATTCTCTTTGCTACGTTCTGGCACAGAACAATTTGAATGATATCCACTCAAAAGGCAACATAAACGTTGTTGCCACCTCAGTACAAAAACAATATTATGTTACAGATGAACATATGTTTTGTGTTATCGTGTTATCGATAAAACAGCATATCGAGCCCTTACCGCGAAAAAGACGTAAGCGCCAGTTTTTTTTGAAACTAGCTTTTTAATTAAATTCGACAGAAAATTACCCAACGTTCTTTCTACCAAAATATTAAAAAAATATATTTACAAAGATATAGCACATTCAATTGTATCGTAAGCATCACCCGCCCTTGTGTATGACCTCTCCTTTGAAAAAACATATAAACTATTTTTTTTATGATATTTATTTTTTATTACAAATTTTGAACGTTGAAATTATGTGTGTAACACTACATCATTTAAATGACAATCTTTTGAGGTAATTTTGGACCACTTTTTGCCACATATTGGGCGGTATCTCAGCCATAACTTGACGAATGTTGGTTCTTAAGTGCTCAAGAGTTAAAGGTTTATCTGCATAAACACGGTCTTTCGCGCAGCCCCACAAAAAAGTCCAATGGTGTCAAATTGTATGATCTTGGTGGCCAGTTGATGTCGCCACGACGAGAAATTACGCGGCCAGCAAATGTCTCTTGCAATAAAGCCATATTCGGTCGAGTTGTGTGGCATGTGTCACCGTCTTGTTGACAACACATATTCTCCAAGTCGTATTCTTCAATAGCAGGCAAAAAAAAGTCGGTTATCATACGACCATAACGCTCCGAATTGACGGTGACTGTCGTTCCCTCGTCGTTCTCGAAAAAGTAAGGTCCAATCACACCTTCGGACCAAAGAGCGCACCAAACAGTGACTTTTTGTGGATATAATGGCCTCTCTCTTTAATTACTTGAGGATTCTTGTGACGAGGAATCGACACAACACTTTCACTTACAGCAGCGATATTTCCAGCGGAACGAGCGAAACGATGACGCACAGGCCTTACAATATCTGTAACCGTTCCAGTCTCTTCAAATTTCTTCACAATTTTGCCAATTGCTTGCGTAGTTGGACGATTATGTAAACCATAGTCTCCTCTTAAAGCACGATATGTGGCTGTGCCAGAATCACAATTGTTGTAGTAGGTTTTAATAATTTGGACAGATGTCGAATTCCAGCCCTATACTTTTGAAACCACGAAATGGATAACCCTATATTTTCCCATATACGGGACTGTCGATGATAAATGCCATTCTTCTCCATTTGATGTCGAAAATAACTTCGTTAGTAAATTTTGTATTTAAGAAGCACACTTTTAGATGGAACACAATTTCGAAATCATATTACCGTTAAAAATTGTGAAAAAAGAGAAACCATTATCAAGTTTCCTTAATCTCCTTCTATTTTCAATCTCTATCGTTGTATTTAAATCAAAGTTCAAAAGAAGTCCTTGACCCATAAGCATATCAATGTTCTTGATTCACTGGCCCACCTCCTATCCTTACCTTCCTTCAAGTGTGTATATTTTTGGCAATGTTGGAAATCGTCCTACTCCATTAAGGAAATTCCTACCATGCTGTATATTTAAAAATCCATTCCTATCAACATTTTGTCATAGTGATACACTTTTTGGGCAAAAACTTATTTATTGTTCTTAAAACAAAACAACAAAAAAAAACAAAATAAATAAAACGTAATTTAGAAATGCCGACATTTTTGGCATGCAATCAAACGTATTGCTAAGCAAAACGTGGGTGTGTGTGTCGTGTATCTTTTCTTTAGGGCATTACAAACTACTCTAGCCTAAGACGGCTGAGGGGAACTCGATGTGATTGTTTCCATGGAAAGTCATTTAGTTTGAGGCAAAATAATACATTAAATGTCTCATTAAAGTAAGAAGGGAATTTAAAGAAGCCGATGTTGATTAGATGGCACACATCATTATTTATGTTTTATTTGTAATTTGATTTCATTTTAATGATGTTTACAAAATTATAAATAAATCTGAGGAAGTGACACTTGGTCATGGTGTGGTTGGTCGTGTGTGTGACCATCACACCAGAACACCAGGTTCAGATCCGTAATTTGTGGGCACAACTTTTAACTCAAAAGTAAGAGATTAATCTCTAAGTCATGTAACACTTCTTCACAAACTGCAATACCTGTGCTCCGTTGGCTTTAAACTGCCGGGGCACAGAAACATGCCAGGGAGTGATAGAATGGATGAGGTCGACCGACATGGGATAACATCCCCTATCTACTTACAAGCTCAATCTGAGAATAAAACAATAAAATACCAACAACAAAAAAACAGGCAGACAGACTGGAAGTCGCGGCTTCTAACAACTGTACAAGCTGTGGAGACAGGGAGAACCACGATAGAATCGGACACCTCATAAGCTCCTGTCCTGTTCTCTGTTTGAGGAGATTTCAGTTTTTAGTACAGCAGATCACAATAAAATTAGTCAATGATTAGCCAATTCACACCAAACTGCAAATTTTTATTTTTAGAAAAAAATATTTTTATTTTTAGATTTTTGCATCGACAGACCACAGGAATCGAACCCACCACCCCCACGCTGTTAGGCAAGCACGCTACCAACTCGCTTACAGGGACGCTTTCCTAAACTTTTTAATAGCTATGAAACCAGTTATAAAATATTCCAATCCAATGAAATGTTTTTAATTAACTTACTGCCATAAAATTGTGCATGTATATTGAAAAGAATCCCTGAATTGTGGAGAAAGTCCCCAAAATTGGGATTTGCTATAATTTGATATTAATTCACACAATTCTGAATGAAAGCTGAGCTGATAAGTGAACACTGTTAAAAACACATATACACAACGAAATCGGGCTATATATTCGAAAGTTTTACTTTGCCATTCGAGAAATTCTGGTCAAAAGAGGGAATTTGTTTAAAAAAAATGGCTAACCACTGAGGGGACTGGGAGTAATATTAAGGGTTTACCCTGGGACTGGGAGAAAAAGTATAAGCGAAAACCAAGATTTTTTCATTCATCTACTTTTAGTTATGCTTAGAAAATACAAATTATATTTTATGTTCATAACAAAAATTTTAAACAAAAAAATTTTGTGGCCAAAAAAAAACATTTTTTTAATTTTTCAAGTTCCAACAACTAAAACATTTTTCTCATTAAATATGTTTTTCTGATAAGCCAGTGCCAAAATATTTTCTTTTCAATTAAAACTTTTTTAGCAAAAAAAAAAAAATAGAATTTTTTTTTTTAAATTTTACAAGTTCCAACAACTAAAACATTTGTCTCATTAAATATGTTGTTCTGATGAACCAGGGCCAAAATATTTTTTTTTTCAACTAAAAATTTTCTAACAAACAAAAAAGAACGATTTTTTTTTTAAAATTTTTAATTCCAACAATTAAAACATTTTTCTCATTAAATATGTTTTTCTGATAATTTTTTTGTTCATGTTAAATGCGGTTATTTCGGTTTCCATGAGACACCCGCAAAGTATTTTAATCATAACTCACGCAAAATTTGGCGGAAGTTCAAATTTTTGTGACAACCTAGATTTCCAACTGTGGACCCTTAAGCGGATCTCTGGCTTTACTCATCTTTGAAACTCGAATAGACTTCGACTAGGCCTGTGTGAAATTTCAAACATTTCGGGCAAGCTAATTGCAAGTGATAGATTTATTTCCAAGATGTCGAATTCCCACAATGTGACCTAGGCTTTCCCCTTGGCTTGCCACATCCCATTCTGCTTTTCTGCGAACTTGTTGCTTGTAAATATGATTGCAATGGACATTCTCTCTCGACTTGCCATTACCCATATTTCTAATAACTCGACTCTTCGATTCAATAAAGAAATGAAATATTCCATTTCAAGATTTGATTTATTGAGTCTTATACAGGGTGGCGCAAAAGTAAACTTCCGATGTTTTTTGGCTGTAATTAAAAAAAAATGAAAAACTTTGATTCTTCTTGTGGATTATTTTTATTTGGTCTTTTAATTTTGTTTACATCAAGTCGAGAATATGATGTCATGTAAATGGCCGCCGTCACAGTTGATTGTCACATTAGAGGCCAATCGCAAAATGTATAGCATTTTCTGATAGGAGGATTACTTTTGCGCCACCTTGTATCACAACTGTCATCACCGATAGATAGTCATATTATCTTGTAACCAAGCTTTCTCTTGCTTTGCCCATCTTTCACCACCTGTATCAGCCGAGAGGAACACACCAACATTTATGCAATGTATCTCTATCTCAAATTAAGATAAAGACTAGTATTATCTTTAAGAGTATTCCAGGGATTATCTTTAAACAACCAACAATTATCTACTTTACATGCGAAGAGAGCCATCATATATATTTTTTAACGAAATCTTTTTTGCTCAATATAAGAGAGGAATCAGATTAATTCACTAAGGGTAAGGGTTGCGTGTGTTTCGTTAACAAGTTGAGTAACCTCTCAACCAAGTTTCGGGCATAGCCATTCGGCAGACAGCTGTTAGTCTTCCACTTTGCATTGTCCAAACACCACAGGCAGCGGGAAATTATTAAATATTGGATACTTGGGGGGAAAATAAAAAAACCAAATGACGACTTTATGCTGCCGTAAGGCGACCTAAATTGCTAGAATGCATTTAAATGTGCAAAAGTGTTGGCAAACTAGATAGCAAATGCAACAAATGTTAAATGAGTGAAGGAGATATGAGAACGGCGCATCATTATAATTTGAATTACACGTGGTTGTCATTGAATTTTGGATAATGAAAGGAAATACTATAATTGAAACGAAACAAATTATCAACTTATGAAATTCTTTAAAGGCTTTGTCTAGTAAATCATGCTAGATACTTGTTTATTCTAGAGGCGTCTATAATTGAAAATTATATTAATTTTTTTGTTGAAACGTGTTCGGATGAATGCGGATTTCATGGCCGAAACGAATTACCTTTCCGTTTTCCTGTGTACGTAATGAAACTGATGAAGAATAGGCTGTCCCAGCATGAAAATCGGTTAGTGTATAACTTATAGAACGAACAACTAACATTTAGCTGGCAGAATACAAACCACATATCACCAATTGTTATCCACATGTCTGGGGGATTTGTCTTCCACCTTGTCTCCTCATTTTTATATTCAATCATCTACTTAAACTTAGTCCAAGAAAACTTGCAAACAGAAACATGAGCCTCCTTCACTTCCGCTTTATCTACAGCTTCTGCAGCAGTCGGTGGTTACAACGGTGATTTAATTCAGCCTCGGACAGACTCACAACCATCGTTTGTTTCTTCATATCGATGGCTTAATTGAGAAAGGGCGTAACTCGATTTGTTCAAAATCGATTTTTTTTACATATTTTGGTAGACCATCCCACAATGATTTCAGGGCTGATCAAAAATACCGGATTTATTGCCCCTTTTGCAAAAGAGTGTAACCAAAATCCAAAAAAAAAATTAGTATCAGAATTAAATTTGTTGTGCATTTTTATTTAAAATTGCCTTTAGTTTCAAGTTCAAGTTTCAAGTTTATAACATCTTCTTTACTAATATTTGTTTATATATATACATGTATACGCTGTTTGGGATTTTATCTAAAGATATTACAACAAATAAGGTCTCTATATTATGATAGCTGTGCCTTTATAATTTTTGTATGTCGGAAGTTTTTCAAATGTTTTCAACTTTTTACCTTCTCCTGTAAAGTTACGAAAATGCGAGTTACGCTCCACCACACAGAGCGACTTTACAAGTGACTAGATGTGTAACTACCAAGGAGATTTTTCCGCTTAAATAATCTTTTCATATTAAAAATTTTCACTTTTTTAGATTTTGAAATTTAATTTTTTTTTGAACTTTGTCAAACTAAATCTCATACACTTTAAGAGCTATTGTACTATTTTTTTTTTATTAAATATCGATTAAAAATAATTGACTTTGGACCAAAAGAACTTTTTAGATTCAAGAGTTTTTAAAGATTACAATACTAATTTGCAAAGGTGGAAGGTTTCCACATTTTGTGTGTGTGTGGATGTAACTTTTGCTCGCCTGAAATACCCTCCTTCGAATATAGGGTACATTTAGTGGAAAAAGTAAATTTTTTTAGTACCAAAACGCGAATGAATTACTTTTTTCTCACTAGCTGAAAAGATGAGCACATTTCCTTTCTTCTAATGCTGAATTTTATCCCAATCGGGGATAATGTCAATTTAATTTTTGTTTAAAGATATTGGCGAACATTTTGTCTCAGAACGATCGGTTATTTAGGGACCGTCTCACACAGACATAGGCTACTAAATGCAAGAACCTTTCCGGAAGTGTACAAAAAGAATTATTATGGTTTTGTTAGTACAGTCGAACTTCTCTATAGTGAACTTCTATACAATGAAGCTCTCCCCATAATGAATTGATTTCAAAAACACAGCTTTTTGCTTCGAACCTGCCTTTTTTAAGGATATTGATGAAGCAAAAAGCCAAATGGTTCGCTGATTCATTAGGTCACGAAGATTTTAAATTTGATTTTAGTAAAAGAAAAGCTGCAAAATATTGAGCTTGCGTATTTTCCACCCAACATGACGTCCTTATTTCAACCATTGTCTACAACATAAAAGAACTTTACAGAAAACGATTTTTTAAATAAACATATTGTGACCCATGGATGAGAACGAGAACTTGTTGTGGCCATAGATTTACTTCAAGCTATTCGAAATTTAAGCACAGTGTGGAATGCCTTTGTAAAACCAGAAACAATTGCGTATTGTTTCAGAAAGGCAGGATTTTCGAAATATGAAATGCAGGTTCATTGGGATGACGATGACTTTTATTCGTTAGCTGATTTGGCTACTCTACAGGTTTCATTAAAGAAAGATGTTAAAGTGTAGCCTTATTGTGTTCAATAAAATGTGGGGAAAAAACTATAATTTCTTTATAATTAAGGTTCAATATAATGAAGTAATTTTCTGGTCCCGTCAAGATTCATTATAGGGAAGTTCGACTGTATTTAATTTTTGTATTTTGTGGTTAATATTTTTTTTTAGCATTTCCCTCTCATATCTAACATTTTATTTAAATAGCAGGGCCGTAAATCCTGAAACACCAACAACCACATAAAATTAGCATATTTCAGCGAGTTCTTGTATCTTTTAATCGTTTAATGTGAATAAAACGATTAAAAATCAAATAGAAACAAGACAATGAAATAAAGTAATAAAAAGTTTTGCAATAAAAACAAATATTTTTGTATAATGGATAGGGTTATGTAGCCACTCAAAACTCATAAATTTTAACTTGTTGTTAACCGGTTTACAGCAGTTTTTATGATGATTTACAAAGATTGCATCTGTAGGGGTCTTACCCCACACCTGTTTGTTGGTTGGGGGCAGAGTTCAGGGTGAAATATGCGGATTTGCAAAAGGAGATTGAGCCCAAACCGTAAAAGTTTGGCAATCCGTTGCTGCCAATCAGAGTAGTATTGTACGACCGAATAAAAAAACGGATGCTCTAAAAAAAACAATTCTTACTATTTTACTTTATTAGTTTTGTATTTTTTGATTTTTGTAGGTATGGAGTAATGAGAAATTGCAAAACAAATTCAGATTATTTATTTATACATTGTTGGAATAACTAAAGGGTCCGTCATCTAAGAATTTTCCAAAAAAAAAAGTTATTTGGCGGACCCTGTACGTGTATTCCATCAAACAAACAAATCGTAAAGAAAATCACAAAAATGATTTGTTTTTGATAAAACACACGGAAATGAAGCTAATGTGGAAAATGAAATTGAACCCAAAATTGCGAAAAAAAGGCGAATCCTGCGATCACTTTTTGTGATCTTTTTTGTTTTTAGATATTAATGGTCTGACCTTAAATTTTAGTCAAATCCTGAATATAAATCCATATAGAAATAAAAATCTTAATACAAATTTTCATTGATAGGTTCTCCAAAAAGAGTGGATAAATGGTCGGCTGTTTATTTCATAATACAGTCGTGTCCGGTTATAACGTACACCGGTTATAACGAACATTCGTCTATAACGAACACTTTTTTAAGTCCAAAGAGTTTTGCTTCTGCACTATTTTACCCAGGATATAACGAACTTACTTAGAACGAACCAATTTGTCAAGTCCCTAGGAGTTCGTTATAACCGGACTCGACTGTAATTTATTTCCAAATGGCCACCACGACCACCTTTTATTACATTTTCCGTAACCACATCGCAAAGTGGCTGCCCCATGTCCTCGATAGCCTCACGAATTATATCTTTGAGGTCTTGAATAGAAGCTGGGCTGTTGGAGTAGGAGTTGGAGTTGGAGTCTTTCACATGGCCATAAAGAAAGAAGTCGCAAGGTGTTAAATCACTAGATATCGGTGGTCAATTGTGATCACCTCTTCGAGAGATAACACGGTCCGGAAATTTTATAGTTTTGTGAACTGTGACTGCAAGATTTTCACCATTTCTGTAATGAATTTTAATAATTTCAATACGTTGTTGAAGCGTGTATCGTTCCATTTTTAGTAATGCGTAGTTTCTACTTGTCAAATGTCAAAGAATAAAATCTTCAAATGTGAAATATAAATGAATTATATTTCATTAAATGTTTCGGACTGTAAATGGACAAAATCAATCAAGAGCAAAACATCTCACCATGAATGAAACATTTCATATTTGTCCATCCTTTGAACGAATTGAAGAATTTTTCCAACATACTATGTTAAAATAAAATAACCAAAGTTAAATAAAATAATGTTATGACTCCTCAAACCGCACAATGAATAAGAACAAAAGGCTTAGTTTAAAACTATTGGCATGGAATACATGATGTGAAACAGTCATGCATTAAACTAAAGTATAAATTTAAATAAATAGAATACCCGAAAAATAAAATTCTGCAAACATTATATCTTCCCTTTTTGAATATATTTATATGAGTCCATAAAATGTTTCCATTATATCATACATATTTATTAAATATTTAATATGGAAATATACTACGACGTACATTAGACTGGATCAGGGTTCAGACAACAGTAAAAATAGTTTTTCATTTATAAAGTATTCCAATGCCATCAGCAGGCGGTAGAGGCATCTTAATCCTATTCGTACTAAGCTATAGTAACGCCAGCAAAACGCAAAATGGTTTATAACAACCAAAATTAAACAACTAATGGACAATTTTTGAAAGTAAAGTATTGAAATGAAGAAACTCAGACGTATGGGACGATAATGACTGATGTACAATAAAATACATTTCAATAGTGACCTGAAGTCTCTGTCTGGTACGAATATCGTTAATGTTAGTTAACTAACTAATCAGAAAAATACTACACTGTACGTTATTCGCTTATTCCATATCTTCATACGATTTCCTTGGCTAAACTGTTTTCAACAAATGGTCTGACTGATAAAAATTTCGCAATAACTTGAAATTTTGAAATCAGCTGTTTTAATTCCTTCGAATCAAGAACAACATCGGTACGGTGAAACTTGTCTTCTATACGCCATTCATTCGTCTTCTCAGTTGGGGTTGGTGGATGGAAATCCGATCCAGTTCACCAACCACCCTTATGTACACGCATTCTTTCCATCTGATGACGGAAAATGCGCAACATTGTCCTTCTATACACAAAATGAAGAAAACCTTTTGAACACTAGGGAAATCCTCACCTAAGGATATGCAAATCATAAAAAGGGATAACATCAAAAAGTTCATAGTGAAAGTGATAACAACGCAAATACCACGTGTCAGAAATGAAATGTCTTTTTTTTTTGTGTAAAATTTCCCAACTCCCCATGGGTGGAAAGTTTTACGGTGATTTTCTCAATCTCCGTTAGAAGATTGGACACGAACATGTTTTTAACTATTTAAAAAATATATATTTGCTTGTTGTCCTTAATAGAACACTAATGTTAAACATAATGTTTAAACGCTTTAAATAAAAGTATGCAACAAAAAATTTAAAAAAAATTTATTGGAAACTAAAAAGTTATTTTTCGTGAAAACAATTTTTGTTTTTTATTTTTTTATATCCAAAATTTTGACTATGATTTTGCAAGGATATGTCCGATCGTAAAGTTTGATATATCAAATAAAAGGGAATAATTGGCCAAAAATTCAGGAATAGTTTCTTTGATAATAAAATATTTTTTTTCAAAAACATTTTTTTGCTCAAAAAAAAATCATGAAAAAATTGGAAATATTTCTATTTATTTTATTTCTAAATTTAAAAAAAAAATTGTCTGAAACTATAATGTTATTTTTCGTGAATTTAATTTTTAATATCCAATATTTTGACTATGATTTTTTATTTTTATTATCAGAAAAATTATTTTTCTTGAATTGACGAATGTTGATTCTTAAGTGCTCAAGTGTTAAATGTTTATCTACATAAATACGGTCTATCGCGTAGCCCCACAAAAAACAAGTCTAATAGTGTCAAATCGCATGGTCTGGTGGCCAGTTGATGTCGCCACGGCCAGGAAATGCCTCTTGCAATAAAGCAATATTCGCTCGAGTGGCATGTGGCAACGTCTGGTTGAAACCACATAATATTGCCCTTTAGGCTCTAGGACGTTTGGTTAAGGACTTATTTGCAATTTTAGTTTTCCATATAAAAATTAATTTTGTATGGGAAAAAAGTGATCACAGATTATTGCCCTTTTGGCTCTAGGACGCTTGGTTAAGGAGTTATTTGCAATTTTAGTTTTCCATATAAAAAATGAATTTTGTATGGAAAAAAAGTGATCACAGATTATTGCCCTTTTGGCTCTAGGACGCTTGGTTAAGGAGTTATTTGCAATTTTAGTTTTCCATATAAAAATTGAATTTTGTATGGAAAAAAAGTGATCACAGATTATTGCCCTTTTGGCTCTAGGACGCTTGGTTAAGGAGTTATTTGCAATTTTAGTTTTCCATATAAAAAATGAATTTTGTATGGAAAAAAAGTGATCACAGATTATTGCCCAAAATGACATATGTCAAAATGACATGTAAAAATGACATCTGTCAAAATGACATATGTCCAAATGATATATGTCCAAATGACATATGTCCAAATGACATATGTCCAAATGACATATGTCCAAATGACATATGTCCAAATGACATATGTCCAAATGACATGTCCAAATGACATATGTCCAAATGACAACTGTCAAAATTACATCTGTCAAATGACATCTGTCAAACTGACATCTGTCAAACTGACATCTGTCAAACTGACATCTGTCAGAATGACATCTGTCAGAATGACATCTGTCAGAATGACATCTGTCAGAATGACATCTGTCAGAATGACATCTGTCAGAATGACATCTGTCAGAATGACATCTGTCAGAATGACATCTGTCAGAATGACATCTGTCAGAATGACATCTGTCAGAATGACATCTGTCAGAATGACATCTGTCAGAATGACATCTGTCAGAATGACATCTATCAGAATGACATCTGTCAGAATGACATCTGTCAGAATGACATCTGTCAGAATGACATCTGTCAGAATGACATCTGTCAGAATGACATCTGTCAGAATGACATCTGTCAGAATGACATCTGTCAGAATGACATCTGTCAGAATGACATCTGTCAGAATGACATCTGTCAAAATGACATATGTCAGAATGACATCTGTCAAAATGACATATGTCAGAATGACATCTGTCAAAATGACATCTGTCAAAATGACATCTGTCAAAATGACATCTGTCAAATGACATCTGTCAAAC
The DNA here is from genome assembly GCA_958296145.1 of Hydrotaea cyrtoneurina. Classification (NCBI taxonomy): domain Eukaryota; kingdom Metazoa; phylum Arthropoda; class Insecta; order Diptera; family Muscidae; genus Hydrotaea; species Hydrotaea cyrtoneurina. Next base: position 55,614,357 of record OY282513.1, on the reverse strand, counting down.
TGACATCTGTCAGAATGACATCTGTCAGAATGACATCTGTCAGAATGACATCTGTCAGAATGACATCTGTCAGAATGACATCTGTCAGAATGACATCTGTCAGAATGACATCTGTCAGAATGACATCTGTCAGAATGACATCTGTCAGAATGACATCTGTCAGAATGACATCTGTCAGAATGACATCTGTCAGAATGACATCTGTCAGAATGACATCTGTCAGAATGATATCTGTCAGAATGACATCTGTCAGAATGACATCTGTCAGAATGATATCTGTCAGAATGATATCTGTCAGAATGATATCTGTCAGAATGACATCTGCCAAACTGACATCTGTCAGAATGACATCTGTCAGAATGACATCTGTCAGAATGACATCTGTCAGAATGACATCTGTCAGAATGACATCTGTCAGAATGACATCTGTCAGAATGGCATCTGTCAAAATGACATCTATCAGAACGGCATCTGTCAAAATGACAACTGTCAGATTGGCATCTGTCAAAATGGCATCTGTCAGAATGACATCTGTCAGAATGACATCTGTCAGAATGACATCTGTCAGAATGACATCTGTCAGAATGACATCTGTCAGAATGACATCTGTCAGAATGACATCTGTCAGAATGACATCTGTCAGAATGACATCTGTCAGAATGACATCTGTCAGAATGACATCTGTCAGAATGACATCTGTCAGAATGACATCTATCAGAATGACATCTGTCAGAATGACATCTGTCAGAATGACATCTGTCAGAATGACATATGTCACAATGACATCTGTCAGCATGACATCGGTCAAAATGACAACTGTCAGCATGACATCGGTCAAAATGACAACTGTCAGAATGACATCCGTCAGAATGACATCTGTCAGAATGACATCTGTCAGAATGACATCTGTCAGAATGACATCTGTCAGAATGACATCTGTCAGAATGACATCTGTCAGAAAGCCATATGTCAGCATGACATCGGTCAAAACGACAACTGTCATGATTGGCATCTGTCAAAATGACATCTGTCAAAAATATATCCGTCAGAATGACATCTGTCAGAATGCCATATGTCAGCATGACATCGGTCAGCATGACATCGGTCAGCATGACATCGGTCAGCATGACATCGGTCAGCATGACATCGGTCAGCATGACATCGGTCAAAACGACAACTGTCATGATTGGCATCTGTCAAAATGACATCTGTCAGAATGACATCTGTCAGAATGACATCTGTCAGAATGACATCTGTCAGAATGACATCTGTCAGAATGACATCTGTCAGAATGACGTCTGTCAAAATGATTCTGTCAGAATGGCATCTGTCAAAATGATAACTGTCAAAATGATAACTGTCAGAATGACATCTGTCAAACTGACATCTGTCAAAATGACACCTGTCAAAATGACATCTGTCAAAATGACATATGTCAAAATGATTCTGTCAGAATGGCATCTGTCAAAATGATAACTGTCAAAATGATAACTGTCAGAATGACATCTGTCAAAATGACATCTGTCGAAATGACATATGACCAAATGACATCTGTCGAAATGACATCTGTCAAAATGACATCTGTCGAAATGACATCTGTCGAAATGACATCTGTCAAAATGACATCTGTCAAAATGACATCTGTCAAAATGACATCTGTCAAAATGACAACTGTCAGAATGACATCTGTCAAAATGACAACTGTCAGAATGACATCTGTCAAAATGACAACTGTCAGAATGGCATCTGTCAAAATGGCATCTGTCAGATTGGCATCTGTCAAAATGACATCTGTCATATTGGCATCTGTCAAACTGACATCTGTCAAAATGACACCTGTCAAAATGACATATGTCAAAATGATTCTGTCAGAATGGCATCTGTCAAAATGACGTCTGTCAAAATGACATCTGTCAAAATGACATCTGTCAAAATGACATCTGTCAAACTGACATCTGTCAAAATGACACCTGTCAAAATGACATATGTCAAAATGATTCTGTCAGAATGGCATCTGTCAAAATGATAACTGTCAAAATGATAACTGTCAGAATGACATCTGTCAAAATGACATCTGTCGAAATGACATATGACCAAATGACATATGTCCAAATGACATCTGTCAAAATGACATCTGTCAAAATGACATCTGTCAAAATGACATCTGTCAAACTGGCATCTGTCAAACTGACATCTGTCAAAATGGCATCTGTCAAAATGACATCTGTCAAAATGACACCTGTCCAAATGACATCTGTCAAAATGACATCTGTCAAGCCTTGAAGCCACGAAAGAAACTTAAACTACATATGTTCATTAGGGTTTGTAATGGGCACACACAGAAACGAATTACCCAATACACCAATCAATGAATTAGGTGTTATAATGGTATAACGGCCATAACTTTGAAACGGAGAAGAAAAATTTTCATAATCGGTGTAGAGACAAGCATATGGAAAGAAACGCAACACTCGCGGTGGCCAACACACCCGTAAGTTAGTTAATCTTCTTCCAGACATTAAAACATGCTAACCGAGCATTGCCAGATATCAACAGTGGCGGTACTACTGGAAGGTTGATGTCCACGGACCGATATTTGGAAGGTTGATGTCCAAGGACCGATATTTGGAAGGTTGATGTCCAAGGACCGATATTACACAACACCCACGATCGGCTCATCTAGGACATCAACATTATTCTCCTAGTGCCATTGTAGATATCTGGCAGTGCTCCAATTAGAATTATCAAATCTGGCAATACCCTTTTCAGCTGTACTGCAGAATTATCTTCGTGGTGCTTTCCTTCGGTCGCATTTCAATGTGTGTGCAATAGTTTTGTTAATTTATCTATTAAAAAGTGCAAAATGATTAAATATTTTTGTGAAAAATGTAAATGCAAGTGTTTCGGTATATGTGAGCCATAAAATATGTATATTCGGTTCGGAAGTTTTAATGTCTGAATGAAGAAGATTATTATTTTCTGATATGTTTGGCCACCGCGAGTGTTGAGTTTCTTTCCTTTTGCTTGTCTCTTCGCCGTTTGTTTTTCGGGTATGTTTAGCCACTGCGAGTGTTGCGTTTATTTCCTTTTGCGTGTCTCTTCGCGGTTTGTTTTGTTTATTTGTTGTTGTTGTTAAGCTTCTCATTCATTTTGGCATTAAAATGAAATGTTTTTCAATTGCATTCTGTAAGTCTATTTAGAATTTCTGGATTAGAGCTCGCTCACCAACTTTACTTTGTTTTTGCTGTGCTCTTCCTTAACTTCTGGCTTAGGTGTGCGTCTGTGTGGGTTTAGTTCATGTGAGGGGTTTTTTTATTTTTTTTTGCGGAGAATTAATTATCTTCCGGTCATTTGTATTCGCGATCAATAAACTAGCAAATATTGTAAATAATGTTTTTGTATAAGGCGAATCTGATCCAATAGACTTGAACTCCAGAATAAACCCACCAATTATGAAAAAGGTAAGTGTTTTTGTTGTAATTGCTTTAAAAGGCACTTCCTTCAGAATAACTTACTAATTACGAGAATTGACTCGTGCTATCTTACCGGGTGCGTACTTTAACATTGGTCCGAATCAGTGTTCGTAGTTCGGAACGTTCTTACGTCCAATAGGCTGAATATATGACTTCCGTCTATCACAACGTGATAAATCTGTTTTCTTGTCTTGTTATCAGGTGACAGCTGACAGTAGCCTTAGGATCTCGAGATGCTTAAATCTAGTGCTGCTAACAAACATACAGGGTTTTCCAACAAGGTGTTATTTTAGTATACAAAGAAAACTTAAATTGTTTGACATAAATGATCACCCTGCCGTAGAGCATGAATGACACCAATAAGTCACACATTGGGTTTTCCGAGCCCCATATTTTGCTTGTTCACGTAGTTACCGAGGTGGAAACGGCCTCATGATGTTTTTTTGATGGAATTCCGGATCATTTTCATGCATTTGAAGGACCCAATCAGCAAAGACACGACGTTGATGATTTTTGCGAACTGTGACTGCAAGACATTCACCATTTTTGTAGTGAATTTTAATAATTTCAATGCGTTGTTGAAGCGTACATCGGTCCATTTTTAGTAATGGCGTAATTTATATTTGTCAAATGTCACAGAATAAAAGCTTTAAAAGTGACGGCTTCCGAAATATCGGTGATTCAAAATAACACCTCTTGTTGGAAAACCTTTTAAATATTAAAATTTGTATGAAAAAATAGTGATCACAAATTGAAGCACTTTTCGCTCTAGGACTCTAAGTTATTGAGATATGGCTATTTTAAGTTGACCAAGGAAATATTAATTTTTTTGTATGGAAAAAAGTAATTACAGAATTTGCCTCTTTTGCGGCAATAAAAATAATAAAAGTACCGGGCCACCGGACTCACCGAACAAATTAAACGTTGGTGTCATATCCACAATTATACATCTAACATTCTCTACTTTACGAACATTTTCAGTATCTACGTTGTGATTTCATTTTACCTATATTTGTCAACTGCATGTACACAAAAGAACAACAGTAAGGAACTTTGATGTGGGGGCGATTGAATAGACGGATCACGTGTACGTCCGTTTGAGCGTAAAAAGTCGCAGATCTCAATTTGAAGCAGTGAGTAGTAGGGGAATGGATAGGAAAAAAACTTGTTAGTACTTTCTTTTTGTGTTTTCATACTTTGATATTTTGAAAGCCATTTGTATTTGCCGCAAGTAAAATTGCCTAGTGTGAATCGGGACTTTGTAAGGCATTTGCTCGTCAATTGTCAATATTTGCCCTCTTTGCATGCTGCGCCCATAACTCACCTCGACAAGTAAACAATTTTTTTGAAGAATTTCCGTAGAGCATGAACAAAAACAAAACCAATTTTCACACATTATTCTTAACAAAGGTTTTTAAAGCTGTTATAAATTTGTATGAATATGGGCGATTGTTTTTGGTACATGCTCTAAGGAAATTCTTCAATTTCCAGGTTTAATTTGTATTTAGTCTGTGTGAGTGTGTTTCATAGCATATGTACATATCGCGTATTTACTAGAATAGTGGCATAACTTAAAAAGGATTTTTTCAGGAGAGCAGTTTAAAATTGTCAATTTCGTCCCACTTACCAAATATAGAAAAAGAACTATAGGCAATCTCAATAATATAGAGACCTGACATATGAATGTCTAATACTCAGCAGAATAAAAGTCAATTTAAATTAGAGATTTACAGCTTTTTCTAGAGCAAATATATAGAAAGTGAATTATATAGAAATACTTAAAATGTTTGATCTTACCCGGTTTCGAACTCGGCTTCTTCTGTGTGATAGTCGTACACGCTACCTACCACACCACGGTCGCCCACAACCCCCAAAAATATTATTATCATTAAGTTCATGTTTGACAGCCATTTATAGCAGACTAGCTGACCCGGTCCGCGTTGCTGGCCCTAAGCAAACATTAGTGTTGTATTACACATATTTATATAGGAAAGGGGAGTTTTTATCCCTTTTGCCATTTTCACCCCCTATGTAGATAAATCCAAACAATGTGTAGCCTATGTTACTCGCGGGGTTATTCGGAAGATTCCCTGAAAATTTCATCAAAATCGGTCTAGCCGTTTTCGAGTCCATACGTTACATACATACACACATCCGTAGACTACCCCGTGATTTGAGAAGAAAATGAAAAACGTGAATTTCACACACACATGACAATAATCCATGAATTAGGCTATGAATTACACCCTCATCTGCAGTATTATCCTGATTTAGCCCCGAGTCACTATTTAAGAAGACAAGAGCAGTGTTGCTCTTTCAGTTGAGATGCGGAAAATTAAAAATGTGTCGGACTTATTAACCCTTTCTTGTATCTTTCTTTTTCGTTTCAGGTGAGATTGATAAACCGTTTAATACTCATATATATACAGGCATTTTGAAATTTGGTAAGTTTCTTATCTCTTAAAAATTTTACATGTGTATGGGATTTGTCAAAGGAAATTAAAAAATAAACTTATTTGGGATCTTCGGAAGGCCAGACTGTCAATCACACAAGAATCACCAACAAAATAAATTTTTTGTAGGCCAAACTATAATTGCCCGTAGCTCCTAAACTAAGCGTCCTAGAGCGATTTAGGCTTTAATCTGTGATCACTTTTTTTTCCATAGAAAATACATTTTTTGTAGGCCAAACTATAATTGCCCGTAGCTCCTAAACTAAGCGTCCTAGAGCGATTTAGGCTTTAATCTGTGATCACTTTTTTTTCCATAGAAAATACATTTTTTGTAGGCCAAACTATAATTGCTCGTAGCTCCTAAACTAAGCCTCCTAGAGCGATTTAGGCTTTAATCTGTGATCACTTTTTTTTCCATAGAAAATACATTTTTTGTAGGCCAAACTATAATTGCCCGTAGCTCCTAAACTAAGCGTCCTAGAGCGATTTAGGCTTTAATCTGTAATCACTTTTTTTTCCATACAAAATACATTTTTTGTAGGCCAAACTATAATTGCCCGTAGCTCCTAAACTAAGCGTCATAGAGCGATTTAGGCCTTAATCTGTGATCACTTTTTTTCCATAGAAAATACATTTTTTGTAGGCAAAATTATAATTGCCCGTAGTTCCTAAACTAAGCGTCCTAGAGCGATTTAGGCCTTAATCTGTGATCACTTTTTTTCCATAGAAAATACATTTTTTGTGGGCCAAACTATAATTGCCCGTAGCTCCTAAACTAAGCGTCCTAGAGCGATTTAGGTCTTAATCTGTGATCACTTTTTTTTCCATAGAAAATACATTTTTTGTAGGCCAAACTATAATTGCCCGTAGCTCCTAAACTAAGCGTCCTAGAGCGATTTAGGCTTTAATCTGTGATCACTTTTTTTTCCATAGAAAATACATTTTTTGTAGGCCAAACTATAATTGCCCGTAGCTCCTAAACTAAGCGTCATAGAGCGATTTAGGCCTTAATCTGTGATCACTTTTTTTCCATAGAAAATACATTTTTTGTAGGCCAAACTATAATTGCCCGTAGCTCCTCAACTAAGCGTCCTAGAGCGATTTAGGCCTTAATCTGTGATCACTTTTTTTCCATAGAAAATACATTTTTTGTAGGCCAAACTATAATTGCCCGTAGCTCCTAAACTAAGCGTCCTAGAGCGATTTAGGCCTTAATCTGTGATCACGTTTTTTCCATAGAAAATACATTTTTTGTGGGCCAAACTATAATTGCCCGTAGCTCCTAAACTAAGCGTCCTAGAGCGATTTAGGCCTTAATCTGTGATCACTTTTTTTTCCATAGCAAATACATTTTTTGTGGGCCAAACTATAATTGCCCGTAGCTCCTCAACTAAGCGTCCTAGAGCGATTTAGGCCTTAATCTGTGATCACTTTTTTTTCCATAGAAAATACATTTTTTGTAGGCCAAATTATAATTGCCCGTAGCTCCTAAACTAAGCGTCCTAGAGCGATTTAGGCCTTCATCTGTGATCACTTTTTTTCAATAGAAAATACATTTTTTGTAGGCCAAACTATAATTGCCCGTAGCTCCTAAACTAAAATACATTTTTTGTAGGCCAAACTATAATTGCCCGTAGCTCCTAAACTAAGCGTCCTAGGGCGATTTAGGCTTTAATCTGTTATCACTTTTTTTTTTCATAGAAAATACATTTTTTGTAGTCCAAACTATAATTGCCCGTAGCTCCTAAACTAAGCGTCCTAGAGCGATTTAGGCTTTAATCTGTGATCACTTTTTTTTCCATAGAAAATACATTTTTTGTAGGCCAAACTATAATTGCCCGTAGCTCCTAAACTAAGCGTCCTAGAGCGATTTAGGCTTTAATCTGTGATCACTTTTTTTTCCATAGAAAATACATTTTTTGTAGGCCAAACTATAATTGCCCGTAGCTCCTAAACTAAGCGTCCTAGAGCGATTTAGGCTTTAATCTGTTATCACTTTTTTTCCATAGAAAATACATTTTTTGTAGGCAAAATTATAATTGCCCGTAGTTCCTAAACTAAGCGTCCTAGAGCGATTTAGGCCTTAATCTGTGATCACTTTTTTTCCATAGAAAATACATTTTTTGTGGGCCAAACTATAATTGCCCGTAGCTCCTAAACTAAGCGTCCTAGAGCGATTTAGGTCTTAATCTGTGATCACTTTTTTTTCCATAGAAAATACATTTTTTGTAGGCCAAACTATAATTGCCCGTAGCTCCTAAACTAAGCGTCCTAGAGCGATTTAGGCTTTAATCTGTGATCACTTTTTTTTCCATAGAAAATACATTTTTTGTAGGCCAAACTATAATTGCCCGTAGCTCCTAGAGCGATTTAGGCTTTAATCTGTGATCACTTTTTTTTCCATAGAAAATACATTTTTTGTAGGCCAAACTATAATTGCCCGTAGCTCCTAAACTAAGCGTCCTAGAACGATTTAGGTCTTAATCTGTGATCACTTTTTTTTCCATAGAAAATACATTTTTTGTAGGCCAAACTATAATTGCCCGTAGCTCCTAAACAAAGCGTCCTAGAGCGATTTAGGCTTTAATCTGTGATCCCTTTTTTTTCCATAGAAAATACATTTTTTGTAGGCCAAACTATAATTGCCCGTAGCTCCTAAACTAAGCGTCCTAGAGCGATTTAGGCTTTAATCTGTGATCACTTTTTTTTCCATAGAAAACACATTTTTTGTAGGCCAAACTATAATTGCCCGTAGCTCCTAAACTAAGCGTCCTAGGGCGATTTAGGCTTTAATCTGTTATCACTTTTTTTTCCATAGAAAATACATTTTTTGTAGGCCAAATTATAATTGCCCGTACATTTTTCCATAGAAAATAAATTTTTTGTAGGCCAAACTATAATTGCCCGTAGCTCCTAAACTAAGCGTCCAAGAGCGATTTAGGCTTTAATCTGTGATCACTTTTTTTTCCATAGAAAATACATTTTTTGTAGGCCAAACTATAATTGCTCGTAGCTCCTAAACTAAGCCTCCTAGAGCGATTTAGGCTTTAATCTGTGATCACTTTTTTTTTCCATAGAAAATACATTTTTTGTAGGCCAAACTATAATTGCCCGTAGCTCCTAAACTAAGCGTCCTAGAGCGATTTAGGCTTTAATCTGTGATCACTTTTTTTTCCATAGAAAATACATTTTTTGTAGGCCAAACTATAATTGCCCGTAGCTCCTAAACTAAGCGTCATAGAGCGATTTAGGCCTTAATCTGTGATCACTTTTTTTCCATAGAAAATACATTTTTTGTAGGCAAAATTATAATTGCCCGTAGTTCCTAAACTAAGCGTCCTAGAGCGATTTAGGCCTTAATCTGTGATCACTTTTTTTCCATAGAAAATACATTTTTTGTGGGCCAAACTATAATTGCCCGTAGCTCCTAAACTAAGCGTCCTAGAGCGATTTAGGTCTTAATCTGTGATCACTTTTTTTTCCATAGAAAATACATTTTTTGTAGGCCAAACTATAATTGCCCGTAGCTCCTAGAGTGATTTAGGCCTTAATCTGTGATCACTTTTTTTCCATAGAAAATACATTTTTTGTGGGCCAAACTATAATTGCCCGTAGCTCCTAAACTAAGCGTCCTAGAGCGATTTAGGCTTTAATCTGTGATCACTTTTTTTTCCATAGAAAATACATTTTTTGTAGGCCAAACTATAATTGCCCGTAGCTCCTAGAGCGATTTAGGCTTTAATCTGTGATCACTTTTTTTTCCATAGAAAATACATTTTTTGTAGGCCAAACTATAATTGCCCGTAGCTCCTAAACTAAGCGTCCTAGAGCGATTTAGGCTTTAATCTGTGATCACTTTTTTTTCCATAGAAAACACATTTTTTGTAGGCCAAACTATAATTGCCCGTAGCTCCTAAACTAAGCCTCCTAGAGCGATATAGGCTTTAATCTGTGATCACTTTTTTTTCCATAGAAAATACATTTTTTGTAGGCCAAATTATAATTGCCCGTACATTTTTCCATAGAAAATAAATTTTTTGTAGGCCAAACTATAATTGCCCGTAGCTCCTAAACTAAGCGTCCAAGAGCGATTTAGGCTTTAATCTGTGATCACTTTTTTTTCCATAGAAAATACATTTTTTGTAGGCCAAACTATAATTGCCCGTAGCTCCTAAACTAAGCGTCCTAGAGCGATTTAGGCTTTAATCTGTGATCACTTTTTTTTCCATAGGAAATACATTTTTTGTAGGCCAAACTATAATTGCTCGTAGCTCCTAAACTAAGCCTCCTAGAGCGATTTAGGCTTTAATCTGTGATCACTTTTTTTTCCATAGAAAATACATTTTTTGTAGGCCAAACTATAATTGCTCGTAGCTCCTAAACTAAGCCTCCTAGAGCGATTTAGGCTTTAATCTGTGATCACTTTTTTTTCCATAGAAAATAAATTTTTTGTAGGCCAAATTATAATTGCCCGTAGCTCCTAAACTAAGCGTCCTAGAGCGATTTAGGCCTTAATCTGTGATCACTTTTTTTTCCATAGAAAATACATTTTTTGTAGGCCAAACTATAATTGCCCGTAGCTCCTAAGCTAAGCGTCCTAGAGCGATTTAGGCTTTAATCTGTGATCACTTTTTTTTCCATAGAAAATAAATTTTTTGTAGGCCAAATTATAATTGCCCGTAGCTCCTAAACTAAGCGTCCTAGAGCGATTTAGGCCTTAATCTGTGATCACTTTTTTTTCCATAGAAAATACATTTTTTGTAGGCCAAACTATAATTGCCCGTAGCTCCTAAACTAAGCGTCCTAGAGCGATTTAGGATTTAATCTGTGATCACTTTTTTTCCATAGAAAATACATTTTTTGTAGGCCAAACTATACTATACAAACTATATACTATACACTTGCCCGTAGCTCCTAATCTAAGCGTCCTAGAGCGATTTAGGCTTTAATCTGTTATCACTTTTTTTTTCATAGAAAATACATTTTTTGTAGGCCAAACTATAATTGCCCGTAGCTCCTAAACTAAGCGTCCTAGAGCGATTTTGGCTTTAATCTGTGATCACTTTTTTTTCCATAGCAAATACATTTTTTGTGGGCCAAACTATAATTGCCCGTAGCTCCTCAACTAAGCGTCCTAGAGCGATTTAGGCCTTAATCTGTGATCACTTTTTTTTCCATAGAAAATACATTTTTTGTAGGCCAAATTATAATTGCCCGTAGCTCCTAAACTAAGCGTCCTAGAGCGATTTAGGCCTTCATCTGTGATCACTTTTTTTCAATAGAAAATACATTTTTTGTAGGCCAAACTATAATTGCCCGTAGGTCCTAAACAAAGCGTCCTAGAGCGATTTAGGCTTTAATCTGTGATCACTTTTTTTCCATAGAAAATACATTTTTTGTAGGCCAAACTATAATTGCCCGTAGCTCCTAAACTAAGCGTCCTAGAGCGATTTAGGCTTTAATCTGTGATCACTTTTTTTTCCATAGAAAATACATTTTTTGTAGGCCAAACTATAATTGCCCGTAGCTCCTAAACTAAGCGTCCTAGAGCGATTTAGGCTTTAATCTGTTATCACTTTTTTTCCATAGAAAATACATTTTTTGTAGGCAAAATTATAATTGCCCGTAGTTCCTAAACTAAGCGTCCTAGAGCGATTTAGGCCTTAATCTGTGATCACTTTTTTTCCATAGAAAATACATTTTTTGTGGGCCAAACTATAATTGCCCGTAGCTCCTAAACTAAGCGTCCTAGAGCGATTTAGGCTTTAATCTGTGATCCCTTTTTTTTCCATAGAAAATACATTTTTTGTAGGCCAAACTATAATTGCCCGTAGCTCCTAAACTAAGCGTCCTAGAGCGATTTAGGCTTTAATCTGTGATCACTTTTTTTCCATAGAAAATACATTTTTTGTAGGCCAAACTATAATTGCCCGTAGCTCCTAAACTAAGCGTCCTAGAGCGATTTAGGCTTTAATCTGTGATCACTTTTTTTTCCATAGAAAATACATTTTTTGTAGGCCAAACTATAATTGCCCGTAGCTCCTAAACTAAGCGTCCTAGAGCGATTTAGGCTTTAATCTGTGATCACTTTTTTTTCCATAGAAAATACATTTTTACATTAGAGCGATATAGGCTTTAATCTGTGATCACTTTTTTTTCCATAGAAAATACATTTTTTGTAGGCCAAATTATAATTGCCCGTAGCTCCTAAACTAAGCGTCCTAGAGCGATTTAGGCCTTAATCTGTGATCACTTTTTTTTCCATAGAAAATAAATTTTTTGTAGGCCAAATTATAATTGCCCGTAGCTCCTAAACTAAGCGTCCTAGAGCGATTTAGGCCTTAATCTGTGATCACTTTTTTTTCCATAGAAAACACATTTTTTGTAGGCCAAACTATAATTGCCCGTAGCTCCTAAACTAAGCCTCCTAGAGCGATATAGGCTTTAATCTGTGATCACTTTTTTTTCCATAGAAAATACATTTTTTGTAGGCCAAACTATAATTGCCCGTAGCTCCTAAACTAAGCGTCATAGAGCGATTTAGGCCTTAATCTGTGATCACTTTTTTTCCATAGAAAATACATTTTTTGTAGGCAAAATTATAATTGCCCGTAGTTCCTAAACTAAGCGTCCTAGAGCGATTTAGGCCTTAATCTGTGATCACTTTTTTTCCATAGAAAATACATTTTTTGTGGGCCAAACTATAATTGCCCGTAGCTCCTAAACTAAGCGTCCTAGAGCGATTTAGGTCTTAATCTGTGATCACTTTTTTTTCCATAGAAAATACATTTTTTGTAGGCCAAACTATAATTGCCCGTAGCTCCTAAACTAAGCGTCCTAGAGCGATTTAGGCTTTAATCTGTGATCACTTTTTTTTCCATAGAAAATACATTTTTTGTAGGCCAAACTATAATTGCCCGTAGCTCCTAGAGCGATTTAGGCTTTAATCTGTGATCACTTTTTTTTCCATAGAAAATACATTTTTTGTAGGCCAAACTATAATTGCCCGTAGCTCCTAAACTAAGCGTCCTAGAGCGATTTAGGCTTTAATCTGTGATCACTTTTTTTTCCATAGAAAACACATTTTTTGTAGGCCAAACTATAATTGCCCGTAGCTCCTAAACTAAGCCTCCTAGAGCGATATAGGCTTTAATCTGTGATCACTTTTTTTTCCATAGAAAATACATTTTTTGTAGGCCAAATTATAATTGCCCGTACATTTTTCCATAGAAAATAAATTTTTTGTAGGCCAAACTATAATTGCCCGTAGCTCCTAAACTAAGCGTCCAAGAGCGATTTAGGCTTTAATCTGTGATCACTTTTTTTTCCATAGAAAATACATTTTTTGTAGGCCAAACTATAATTGCCCGTAGCTCCTAAACTAAGCGTCCTAGAGCGATTTAGGCTTTAATCTGTGATCACTTTTTTTTCCATAGAAAATACATTTTTTGTAGGCCAAACTATAATTGCTCGTAGCTCCTAAACTAAGCCTCCTAGAGCGATTTAGGCTTTAATCTGTGATCACTTTTTTTTCCATAGAAAATACATTTTTTGTAGGCCAAACTATAATTGCTCGTAGCTCCTAAACTAAGCCTCCTAGAGCGATTTAGGCTTTAATCTGTGATCACTTTTTTTTCCATAGAAAATACATTTTTTGTAGGCCAAACTATAATTGCCCGTAGCTCCTAAGCTAAGCGTCCTAGAGCGATTTAGGCTTTAATCTGTGATCACTTTTTTTTCCATAGAAAATACATTTTTTGTAGGCCAAACTATAATTGCCCGTAGCTCCTAAACTAAGCGTCCTAGAACGATTTAGGTCTTAATCTGTGATCACTTTTTTTTCCATAGAAAATACATTTTTTGTAGGCCAAACTATAATTGCCCGTAGCTCCTAAACTAAGCCTCCTAGAGCGATTTAGGCTTTAATCTGTTATCACTTTTTTTTCCATAGAAAATAAATTTTTTGTAGGCCAAATTATAATTGCCCGTAGCTCCTAAACTAAGCGTCCTAGAGCGATTTAGGCCTTAATCTGTGATCACTTTTTTTTCCATAGAAAATACATTTTTTGTAGGCCAAACTATAATTGCCCGTAGCTCCTAAACTAAGCGTCCTAGAGCGATTTAGGCTTTAATCTGTGATCACTTTTTTTCCATAGAAAATACATTTTTTGTAGGCCAAACTATACTATACAAACTATATACTATACACTTGCCCGTAGCTCCTAAACTAAGCGTCCTAGAGCGATTTAGGCTTTAATCTGTTATCACTTTTTTTTTCATAGAAAATACATTTTTTGTAGGCCAAACTATAATTGCCCGTAGCTCCTAAACTAAGCGTCCTAGAGCGATTTTGGCTTTAATCTGTGATCACTTTTTTTTCCATAGCAAATACATTTTTTGTGGGCCAAACTATAATTGCCCGTAGCTCCTCAACTAAGCGTCCTAGAGCGATTTAGGCCTTAATCTGTGATCACTTTTTTTTCCATAGAAAATACATTTTTTGTAGGCCAAACTATAATTGCCCGTAGCTCCTCAACTAAGCGTCCTAGAGCGATTTAGGCCTTAATCTGTGATCACTTTTTTTTCCATAGAAAATACATTTTTTGTAGGCCAAACTATAATTGCCCGTAGCTCCTAAACAAAGCGTCCTAGAGCGATTTAGGCTTTAATCTGTGATCACTTTTTTTCCATAGAAAATTCATTTTTTGTAGGCCAAACTATAATTGCCCGTAGCTCCTAAACTAAGCGTCCTAGAGCGATTTAGGCTTTAATCTGTGATCACTTTTTTTTCCATAGAAAATACATTTTTTGTAGGCCAAACTATAATTGCCCGTAGCTCCTAAACTAAGCGTCCTAGAGCGATTTAGGCTTTAATCTGTTATCACTTTTTTTCCATAGAAAATACATTTTTTGTAGGCAAAATTATAATTGCCCGTAGTTCCTAAACTAAGCGTCCTAGAGCGATTTAGGCCTTAATCTGTGATCACTTTTTTTCCATAGAAAATACATTTTTTGTGGGCCAAACTATAATTGCCCGTAGCTCCTAAACTAAGCGTCCTAGAGCGATTTAGGCTTTAATCTGTGATCCCTTTTTTTTCCATAGAAAATACATTTTTTGTAGGCCAAACTATAATTGCCCGTAGCTCCTAAACTAAGCGTCCTAGAGCGATTTAGGCTTTAATCTGTGATCACTTTTTTTTCCATAGAAAACACATTTTTTGTAGGCCAAACTATAATTGCCCGTAGCTCCTAAACTAAGCCTCCTAGAGCGATATAGGCTTTAATCTGTGATCACTTTTTTTTCCATAGAAAATACATTTTTTGTAGGCCAAATTATAATTGCCCGTACATTTTTCCATAGAAAATAAATTTTTTGTAGGCCAAACTATAATTGCCCGTAGCTCCTAAACTAAGCGTCCTAGAGCGATTTAGGCTTTAATCTGTGATCACTTTTTTTTCCATAGAAAATACATTTTTTGTAGGCCAAACTATAATTGCCCGTAGCTCCTAAACTAAGCGTCCTAGAGCGATTTAGGCTTTAATCTGTGATCACTTTTTTTTCCATAGAAAATACATTTTTTGTAGGCCAAACTATAATTGCCCGTAGCTCCTAAACTAAGCGTCCTAGAGCGATTTAGGCTTTAATCTGTGATCACTTTTTTTTCCATAGAAAATACATTTTTACATTAGAGCGATATAGGCTTTAATCTGTGATCACTTTTTTTTCCATAGAAAATACATTTTTTGTAGGCCAAATTATAATTGCCCGTAGCTCCTAAACTAAGCGTCCTAGAGCGATTTAGGCCTTAATCTGTGATCACTTTTTTTTCCATAGAAAATACATTTTTTGTAGGCCAAACTATAATTGCCCGTAGCTCCTAAACTAAGCGTCCTAGAGCGATTTAGGCTTTAATCTGTGATCACTTTTTTTTCCATAGAAAATACATTTTTTGTAGGCCAAACTATAATTGCCCGTAGCTCCTAAGCTAAGCGTCCTAGAGCGATTTAGGCTTTAATCTGTGATCACTTTTTTTTCCATAGAAAATACATTTTTTGTAGGCCAAACTATAATTGCCCGTAGCTCCTAAACTAAGCGTCCTAGAGCGATTTAGGCTTTAATCTGTTATCACTTTTTTTCCATAGAAAATACATTTTTTGTAGGCAAAATTATAATTGCCCGTAGTTCCTAAACTAAGCGTCCTAGAGCGATTTAGGCCTTAATCTGTGATCACTTTTTTTCCATAGAAAATACATTTTTTGTGGGCCAAACTATAATTGCCCGTAGCTCCTAAACTAAGCGTCCTAGAGCGATTTAGGTCTTAATCTGTGATCACTTTTTTTTCCATAGAAAATACATTTTTTGTAGGCCAAACTATAATTGCCCGTAGCTCCTAAACTAAGCGTCCTAGAGCGATTTAGACTTTAATCTGTGATCACTTTTTTTTCCATAGAAAATAAATTTTTTGTAGGCCAAACTATAATTGCCCGTAGCTCCTAGAGCGATTTAGGCTTTAATCTGTGATCACTTTGTTTTCCATAGAAAATACATTTTTTGTAGGCCAAACTATAATTGCCCGTAGCTCCTAAACTAAGCGTCCTAGAACGATTTAGGTCTTAATCTGTGATCACTTTTTTTTCCATAGAAAATACATTTTTTGTAGGCCAAACTATAATTGCCCGTAGCTCCTAAACAAAGCGTCCTAGAGCGATTTAGGCTTTAATCTGTGATCCCTTTTTTTTCCATAGAAAATACATTTTTTGTAGGCCAAACTATAATTGCCCGTAGCTCCTAAACTAAGCGTCCTAGAGCGATTTAGGCTTTAATCTGTGATCACTTTTTTTTCCATAGAAAACACATTTTTTGTAGGCCAAACTATAATTGCCCGTAGCTCCTAAACAAAGCGTCCTAGAACGATTTAGGTCTTAATCTGTGATCACTTTTTTTTCCATAGAAAATACATTTTTTGTAGGCCAAACTATAATTGCCCGTAGCTCCTAAACAAAGCGTCCTAGAGCGATTTAGGCTTTAATCTGTGATCCCTTTTTTTTCCATAGAAAATACATTTTTTGTAGGCCAAACTATAATTGCCCGTAGCTCCTAAGCTAAGCGTCCTAGAGCGATTTAGGCTTTAATCTGTGATCACTTTTTTTTCCATAGAAAATACATTTTTTGTAGGCCAAACTATAATTGCCCGTAGCTCCTAAACTAAGCGTCCTAGAACGATTTAGGCTTTAATCTGTGATCACTTTTTTTTCCATAGCAAATACATTTTTTGTGGGCCAAACTATAATTGCCCGTAGCTCCTCAACTAAGCGTCCTAGAGCGATTTAGGCCTTAATCTGTGATCACTTTTTTTTCCATAGAAAATACATTTTTTGTAGGCCAAATTATAATTGCCCGTAGTTCCTAAACTAAGCGTCCTAGAGCGATTTAGGCCTTAATCTGTGATCACTTTTTTTCCATAGAAAATACATTTTTTGTGGGCCAAACTATAATTGCCCGTAGCTCCTAAACTAAGCGTCCTAGAGCGATTTAGGCTTTAATCTGTGATCCCTTTTTTTTCCATAGAAAATACATTTTTTGTAGGCCAAACTATAATTGCCCGTAGCTCCTAAACTAAGCGTCCTAGAGCGATTTAGGCTTTAATCTGTGATCACTTTTTTTTCCATAGAAAACACATTTTTTGTAGGCCAAACTATAATTGCCCGTAGCTCCTAAACTAAGCCTCCTAGAGCGATATAGGCTTTAATCTGTGATCACTTTTTTTTCCATAGAAAATACATTTTTTGTAGGCCAAATTATAATTGCCCGTACATTTTTCCATAGAAAATAAATTTTTTGTAGGCCAAACTATAATTGCCCGTAGCTCCTAAACTAAGCGTCCTAGAGCGATTTAGGCTTTAATCTGTGATCACTTTTTTTTCCATAGAAAATACATTTTTTGTAGGCCAAACTATAATTGCCCGTAGCTCCTAAACTAAGCGTCCTAGAGCGATTTAGGCTTTAATCTGTGATCACTTTTTTTTCCATAGAAAATACATTTTTTGTAGGCCAAACTATAATTGCCCGTAGCTCCTAAACTAAGCGTCCTAGAGCGATTTAGGCTTTAATCTGTGATCACTTTTTTTTCCATAGAAAATACATTTTTACATTAGAGCGATATAGGCTTTAATCTGTGATCACTTTTTTTTCCATAGAAAATACATTTTTTGTAGGCCAAATTATAATTGCCCGTAGCTCCTAAACTAAGCGTCCTAGAGCGATTTAGGCCTTAATCTGTGATCACTTTTTTTTCCATAGAAAATACATTTTTTGTAGGCCAAACTATAATTGCCCGTAGCTCCTAAACTAAGCGTCCTAGAGCGATTTAGGCTTTAATCTGTGATCACTTTTTTTTCCATAGAAAATACATTTTTTGTAGGCCAAACTATAATTGCCCGTAGCTCCTAAGCTAAGCGTCCTAGAGCGATTTAGGCTTTAATCTGTGATCACTTTTTTTTCCATAGAAAATACATTTTTTGTAGGCCAAACTATAATTGCCCGTAGCTCCTAAACTAAGCGTCCTAGAGCGATTTAGGCTTTAATCTGTTATCACTTTTTTTCCATAGAAAATACATTTTTTGTAGGCAAAATTATAATTGCCCGTAGTTCCTAAACTAAGCGTCCTAGAGCGATTTAGGCCTTAATCTGTGATCACTTTTTTTCCATAGAAAATACATTTTTTGTGGGCCAAACTATAATTGCCGGTAGCTCCTAAACTAAGCGTCCTAGAGCGATTTAGGTCTTAATCTGTGATCACTTTTTTTTCCATAGAAAATACATTTTTTGTAGGCCAAACTATAATTGCCCGTAGCTCCTAAACTAAGCGTCCTAGAGCGATTTAGACTTTAATCTGTGATCACTTTTTTTTCCATAGAAAATACATTTTTTGTAGGCCAAACTATAATTGCCCGTAGCTCCTAGAGCGATTTAGGCTTTAATCTGTGATCACTTTGTTTTCCATAGAAAATACATTTTTTGTAGGCCAAACTATAATTGCCCGTAGCTCCTAAACTAAGCGTCCTAGAACGATTTAGGTCTTAATCTGTGATCACTTTTTTTTCCATAGAAAATACATTTTTTGTAGGCCAAACTATAATTGCCCGTAGCTCCTAAACAAAGCGTCCTAGAGCGATTTAGGCTTTAATCTGTGATCCCTTTTTTTTCCATAGAAAATACATTTTTTGTAGGCCAAACTATAATTGCCCGTAGCTCCTAAACTAAGCGTCCTAGAGCGATTTAGGCTTTAATCTGTGATCACTTTTTTTTCCATAGAAAACACATTTTTTGTAGGCCAAACTATAATTGCCCGTAGCTCCTAAACTAAGCCTCCTAGAGCGATATAGGCTTTAATCTGTGATCACTTTTTTTTCCATAGAAAATACATTTTTTGTAGGCCAAATTATAATTGCCCGTAGCTCCTAAACTAAGCGTCCTAGAGCGATTTAGGCCTTAATCTGTGATCACTTTTTTTTCCATAGAAAATACATTTTTTGTAGGCCAAACTATAATTGCCCGTAGCTCCTAAACTAAGCGTCCTAGAGCGATTTAGGCTTTAATCTGTGATCACTTTTTTTTCCATAGAAAATACATTTTTTGTAGGCCAAACTATAATTGCCCGTAGCTCCTAAGCTAAGCGTCCTAGAGCGATTTAGGCTTTAATCTGTGATCACTTTTTTTTCCATAGAAAATACATTTTTTGTAGGCCAAACTATAATTGCCCGTAGCTCCTAAACTAAGCCTCCTAGAGCGATTTAGGCTTTAATCTGTTATCACTTTTTTTTCCATAGAAAATACATTTTTTGTAGGCCAAATTATAATTGCCCGTAGCTCCTAAACTAAGCGTCCTAGAGCGATTTAGGCCTTAATCTGTGATCACTTTTTTTTCCATAGAAAATACATTTTTTGTAGGCCAAACTATAATTGCCCGTAGCTCCTAAACTAAGCGTCCTAGAGCGATTTAGGCTTTAATCTGTGATCACTTTTTTTCCATAGAAAATACATTTTTTTGTAGGCCAAACTATAATTGCCCGTAGCTCCTAAACTAAGCGTCCTAGAGCGATTTAGGCTTTAATCTGTTATCACTTTTTTTTTCATAGAAAATACATTTTTTGTAGGCCAAACTATAATTGCCCGTAGCTCCTAAACTAAGCGTCCTAGTGCGATTTTGGCTTTAATCTGTGATCACTTTTTTTTCCATAGAAAATACATTTTTTGTAGGCCAAACTATAATTGCCCGTAGCTCCTAAACTAAGCGTCCTAGAGCGATTTAGGCTTTAATCTGTGATCACTTTTTTTTCCATAGAAAATACATTTTTTGTAGGCCAAACTATAATTGCCCGTAGCTCCTAAACTAAGCGTCCTAGAGCGATTTAGGCCTTAATCTGTGATCACTTTTTTTTCCATAGAAAATAAATTTTTTGTAGGCCAAACTATAATTGCCCGTAGCTCCTAAACTAAGCGTCCTAGAGCGATTTAGGCCTTAATCTGTGATCACTTTTTTTTTCCATAGAAAATACATTTTTTGTAGGCCAAACTATAATTGCCCGTAGCTCCTAAACTAAGCGTCCTAGAGCGATTTAGGCTTTAATCTGTGATCACTTTTTTTTCCATAGAAAATATATTTTTTGTAGGCCAAACTGTAATTGCCAGTAGCTCCTAAACTAAGCGTCCTAGAGCGATTTAGGCCTTAATCTGTGATCACTTTTTTTTCCATAGAAAATACATTTTTTGTAGGCCAAACTATAATTACCCGTAGCTCCTAAACTAAGCGTCCTAGAGCGATTTAGGCCTTAATCTGTGATCACTTTTTTTTCCATAGAAAATATATTTTTTGTAGGCCAAACTATAATTGCCCGTAGCTCCTAAACTAAGCGTCCTAGAGCGATTTAGGCCTTAATCTGTGATCACTTTTTTTTTTTCATAGAAAATACATTTTTTGTAGGCCAAACTATAATTGCACGTAGCTCCTAAACTAAGCGTCCTAGAGCGATTTAGGCCTTAATCTGTGATCACTGTTTTTTTCCATAGAAAATACATTTTTTGTAGGCCAAACTATAATTGCCCGTAGCTCCTAAACTAAGCGTCCTAGAGCGATTTAGGCTTTAATCTGTGATCACTTTTTTTCCCATAGAAAATACATTTTTTGTGGGCCAAACTATAATTGCCCGTAGCTCCTAAACTAAGCGTCCTAGAGCGATTTAGGCCTTAATCTGTGATCACTGTTTTTTTCCATAGAAAATACATTTTTTGTAGGCCAAACTATAATTGCCCGTAGCTCCTAAACTAAGCGTCCTAGAGCGATTTAGGCTTTAATCTGTGATCACTTTTTTTCCATAGAAAATACATTTTTTTGTAGGCCAAACTATAATTGCCCGTAGCTCCTAAACTAAGCGTCCTAGAGCGATTTAGGCTTTAATCTGTGATCACTTTTTTTCCCATAGAAAATACATTTTTTGTGGGCCAAACTATAATTGCCCGTAGCTCCTAAACTAAGCGTCCTAGAGCGATTTAGGCTTTAATCTGTGATCACTTTTTTTCCCATAGAAAATACATTTTTTGTGGGCCAAACTATAATTGCACGTAGCTCCTAAACTAAGCGTCCTAGAGCGATTTAGGCCTTAATCTGTGATCACTGTTTTTTTCCATAGAAAATACATTTTTTGTAGGCCAAACTATAATTGCCCGTAGCTCCTAAACTAAGCGTCCTAGAGCGATTTAGGCCTTAATCTGTGATCACTTTTTTTTTCCATAGAAAATACATTTTTTGTGGGCCAAACTATAATTGCCCGTAGTTCCTAAGCGTCCTAGAGCGATTTAGGCTTTAATCTGTGATCACTTTTTTTCCATAGAAAATACATTTTTTTGTAGGCCAAACTATAATTGCCCGTAGCTCCTAAACTAAGCGTCCTAGAGCGATTTAGGCTTTAATCTGTGATCACTTTTTTTCCCATAGAAAATACATTTTTTGTGGGCCAAACTATAATTGCCCGTAGCTCCTAAACTAAGCGTCCTAGAGCGATTTAGGCTTTAATCTGTGATCACTTTTTTTCCCATAGAAAATACATTTTTTGTGGGCCAAACTATAATTGCACGTAGCTCCTAAACTAAGCGTCCTAGAGCGATTTAGGCCTTAATCTGTGATCACTGTTTTTTTCCATAGAAAATACATTTTTTGTAGGCCAAACTATAATTGCCCGTAGCTCCTAAACTAAGCGTCCTAGAGCGATTTAGGCCTTAATCTGTGATCACTTTTTTTTTCCATAGAAAATACATTTTTTGTGGGCCAAACTATAATTGCCCGTAGCTCCTAAACTATGCGTCCTACAGCGATTTAGGCCTTAATCTGTAATCACTTTTTTTTCCATAGAAAATAAATTTTTTGTAGGCCAAACTATAATTGCCCGTAGCTCCTAAACTAAGCGTCCTAGAGCGATTTAGGCTTTAATCTGTGATCACTTTTTTTCCATAGAAAATACATTTTTTGTAGGCCAAACTATAATTGCCCCTAGCTGCTAAACTAAGCGTCCTAGAGCGATTTAGGCATTAATCTGTGATCACTTTTTTTCCTATAGAAAATAAATTTTTTGTAGGCCAAACTATAATTGCCCGTAGCTCCTAAACTAAGCGTCCTAGAGCGATTTAGGCATTAATCTGTGATCACTTTTTTTCCCATAGAAAATATATTTTTTGTAGGACAAACTATAATTGCCGGTAGCTCCTAAACTAAGCGTCCTAGAGCGATTTAGGCCTTAATCTGTGATCACTTTTTTTTCCATAGAAAATACATTTTTTGTAGGCCAAACTATAATTGCCCGTAGCTCCTAAACTAAGCGTCCTAGAGCGATTTTGGCTATAATCTGTTATCACTTTTTTTTCCATAGAAAATACATTTTTTGTAGGCCAAACTATAATTGCTCGTAGCTCCTAAACTAAGCCTCCTAGAGCGATTTAGGCTTTAATCTGTGATCACTTTTTTTTCCATAGAAAATACATTTTTTGTAGGCCAAACTATAATTGCCCGTAGCTCCTAAACTAAGCGTCCTAGAACGATTTAGGTCTTAATCTGTGATCACTTTTTTTTCCATAGAAAATACATTTTTTGTAGGCCAAACTATAATTGCTCGTAGCTCCTAAACTAAGCCTCCTAGAGCGATTTAGGCTTTAATCTGTTATCACTTTTTTTTCCATAGAAAATACATTTTTTGTAGGCCAAACTATAATTGCCCGTAGCTCCTAAACTAAGCGTCCTAGAGCGATTTAGGCTTTAATCTGTGATCACTTTTTTTTCCATAGAAAATACATTTTTTGTAGGCCAAACTATAATTGCCCGTAGCTCCTAAGCTAAGCGTCCTAGAGCGATTTTGGCTATAATCTGTTATCACTTTTTTTTCCATAGAAAATACATTTTTTGTAGGCCAAATTATAATTGCCCGTAGCTCCTAAACTAAGCGTCCTAGAGCGATTTAGGCCTTAATCTGTGATCACTTTTTTTTCCATAGAAAATACATTTTTTGTAGGCCAAACTATAATTGCCCGTAGCTCCTAAACTAAGCGTCCTAGAGCGATTTTGGCTATAATCTGTTATCACTTTTTTTTCCATAGAAAATACATTTTTTGTAGGCCAAACTATAATTGCTCGTAGCTCCTAAACTAAGCCTCCTAGAGCGATTTAGGCTTTAATCTGTGATCACTTTTTTTTCCATAGAAAATACATTTTTTGTAGGCCAAACTATAATTGCCCGTAGCTCCTAAACTAAGCGTCCTAGAACGATTTAGGTCTTAATCTGTGATCATTTTTTTTTCCATAGAAAATACATTTTTTGTAGGCCAAACTATAATTGCTCGTAGCTCCTAAACTAAGCCTCCTAGAGCGATTTAGGCTTTAATCTGTTATCACTTTTTTTTCCATAGAAAATACATTTTTTGTAGGCCAAACTATAATTGCCCGTAGCTCCTAAACTAAGCGTCCTAGAGCGATTTAGGCTTTAATCTGTGATCACTTTTTTTTCCATAGAAAATACATTTTTTGTAGGCCAAACTATAATTGCCCGTAGCTCCTAAGCTAAGCGTCCTAGAGCGATTTTGGCTATAATCTGTTATCACTTTTTTTTCCATAGAAAATACATTTTTTGTAGGCCAAATTATAATTGCCCGTAGCTCCTAAACTAAGCGTCCTAGAGCGATTTAGGCCTTAATCTGTGATCACTTTTTTTTCCATAGAAAATACATTTTTTGTAGGCCAAACTATAATTGCCCGTAGCTCCTAAGCTAAGCGTCCTAGAGCGATTTTGGCTATAATCTGTTATCACTTTTTTTTCCATAGAAAATACATTTTTTGTAGGCCAAATTATAATTGCCCGTAGCTCCTAAACTAAGCGTCCTAGAGCGATTTAGGCCTTAATCTGTGATCACTTTTTTTTCCATAGAAAATACATTTTTTGTAGGCCAAACTATAATTGGCCGTAGCTCCTAAACTAAGCGTCCTAGAGCGATTTAGGCTTTAATCTGTGATCTCTTTTTTTTTCCATAGAAAATAAATTTTTTGTAGGCCAAACTATAATTGCCCGTAGCTCCTAAACTAAGCGTCCTAGAGCGATTTAGGCTTTAATCTGTGATCACTTTTTTTTCCATAGAAAATATATTTTTTGTAGGCCAAACTATAATTGCCAGTAGCTCCTAAACTAAGCGTCCTAGAGCGATTTAGGCCTTAATCTGTGATCACTTTTTTTTCCATAGAAAATACATTTTTTGTGGGCCAAACTATAATTGCCCGTAGCTCCTAAACTAAGCGTCCTAGAGCGATTTAGGCCTTAATCTGTGATCACTTTTTTTTCCATAGCAAATACATTTTTTGTGGGCCAAACTATAATTGCCCGTAGCTCCTCAACTAAGCGTCCTAGAGCGATTTAGGCCTTAATCTGTGATCACTTTTTTTTCCATAGAAAATACATTTTTTGTAGGCCAAATTATAATTGCCCGTAGCTCCTAAACTAAGCGTCCTAGAGCGATTTAGGCCTTCATCTGTGATCACTTTTTTTCAATAGAAAATACATTTTTTGTAGGCCAAACTATAATTGCCCGTAGCTCCTAAACTAAGCGTCCTAGAGCGATTTAGGCATTAATCTGTGATCACTTTTTTTCCCATAGAAAATATATTTTTTGTAGGACAAACTATAATTGCCGGTAGCTCCTAAACTAAGCGTCCTAGAGCGATTTAGGCCTTAATCTGTGATCACTTTTTTTTCCATAGAAAATACATTTTTTGTAGGCCAAACTATAATTGCCCGTAGCTCCTAAACTAAGCGTCCTAGAGCGATTTAGGCCTTAATCTGTGATCACTTTTTTTTCCATAGAAAATACATTTTTTGTAGGCCAAACTATAACTGCCCGTAGCTCCTAAACTAAGCGTCCTAGAGCGATTTAGGCTTTAATCTGTGATCACTTTTTTTTCCATAGAAAATACATTTTTTGTAGGCCAAACTATAATTGCCCGTAGCTCCTAAGCTAAGCGTCCTAGAGCGATTTTGGCTATAATCTGTTATCACTTTTTTTTCCATAGAAAATACATTTTTTGTAGGCCAAATTATAATTGCCCGTAGCTCCTAAACTAAGCGTCCTAGAGCGATTTAGGCCTTAATCTGTGATCACTTTTTTTTCCATAGAAAATACATTTTTTGTAGGCCAAACTATAATTGCCCGTAGCTCCTAAACTAAGCGTCCTAGAGCGATTTAGGCTTTAATCTGTGATCACTTTTTTTTCCATAGAAAATACATTTTTTGTAGGCCAAACTATAATTGCCCGTAGCTCCTGAGCTAAGCGTCCTAGAGCGATTTAGGCTTTAATCTGTGATCACTTTTTTTTCCATAGAAAATACATTTTTTGTAGGCCATATTATAATTGCCCGTAGCTCCTAAACTAAGCGTCCTAGAGCGATTTAGGCCTTAATCTGTGATCACTTTTTTTTCCATAGAAAATACATTTTTTGTAGGCCAAACTATAATTGCCCGTAGCTCCTAAACTAAGCGTCCTAGAGCGATTTAGGCTTTAATCTGTGATCACTTTTTTTCCATAGAAAATACATTTTTTGTAGGCCAAACTATAATTGCCCGTAGCTCCTAAACTAAGCGTCCTAGAGCGATTTAGGCATTAATCTGTGATCACTTTTTTTCCCATAGAAAATATATTTTTTGTAGGACAAACTATAATTGCCGGTAGCTCCTAAACTAAGCGTCCTAGAGCGATTTAGGCCTTAATCTGTGATCACTTTTTTTTCCATAGAAAATACATTTTTTGTAGGCCAAACTATAATTGCCCGTAGCTCCTAAACTAAGCGTCCTAGAGCGATTTAGGCTTTAATCTGTGATCACTTTTTTCCCATAGAAAATACATTTTTTGTGGGCCAAACTATAATTGCCCGTAGCTCCTAAACTAAGCGTCCTAGAGAGATTTAGGCCTTAATCTGTGATCACTTTTTTTTCCATAGAAAATACATTTTTTGTAGGCCAAACTATAATTGCCCGTAGCTCCTAAACTAAGCGTCCTAGAGCGATTTAGGCTTTAATCTGTGATCACTTTTTTTTCCATAGAAAATACATTTTTTGTAGGCCAAACTATAATTGCCCGTAGCTCCTAAGCTAAGCGTCCTAGAGCGATTATGGCTATAATCTGTTATCACTTTTTTTTCCATAGAAAATACATTTTTTGTAGGCCAAACTATAATTGCCCGTAGCTCCTAAACTAAGCGTCCTAGAGCGATTTAGGCTTTAATCTGTGATCACTTTTTTTTCCATAGAAAATACATTTTTTGTAGGCCAAACTATAATTGCCCGTAGCTCCTAAGCTAAGCGTCCTAGAGCGATTTAGGCCTTAATCTGTGATCACTTTTTTTTCCATAGAAAATACATTTTTTGTAGGCCAAACTATAATTGCCCGTAGCTCCTAAACTAAGCGTCCTAGAGAGATTTAGGCCTTAATCTGTGATCTCTTTTTTTTCCATAGAAAATACATTTTTTGTAGGCCAAACTATAATTGCCCGTAGCTCCTAAACTAAGCGTCCTAGAGCGATTTAGGCTTTAATCTGTGATCACTTTTTTTTCCATAGAAAATACATTTTTTGTAGGCCAAACTATAATTGCCCGTAGCTCCTAAGCTAAGCGTCCTAGAGCGATTTAGGCTTTAATCTGTGATCACTTTTTTTTCCATAGAAAATACATTTTTTGTAGGCCAAACTATAATTGCCCGTAGCTCCTAAACTAAGCGTCCTAGAACGATTTAGGTCTTAATCTGTGATCACTTTTTTTTCCATAGAAAATACATTTTTTGTAGGCCAAACTATAATTGCCCGTAGCTCCTAAACTAAGCCTCCTAGAGCGATTTAGGCTTTAATCTGTTATCACTTTTTTTTCCATAGAAAATACATTTTTTGTAGGCCAAACTATAATTGCCCGTAGCTCCTAAACTAAGCGTCCTAGAGCGATTTAGGCCTTAATCTGTGATCACTTTTTTTTCCATAGAAAATACATTTTTTGTAGGCCAAACTATAATTGCCCGTAGCTCCTAAGCTAAGCGTCCTAGAGCGATTTTGGCTATAATCTGTTATCACTTTTTTTTCCATAGAAAATACATTTTTTGTAGGCCAAATTATAATTGCCCGTAGCTCCTAAACTAAGCGTCCTAGAGCGATTTAGGCCTTAATCTGTGATCACTTTTTTTTCCATAGAAAATACATTTTTTGTAGGCCAAACTATAATTGCCCGTAGCTCCTAAACTAAGCGTCCTAGAGCGATTTTGGCTATAATCTGTTATCACTTTTTTTTCCATAGAAAATACATTTTTTGTAGGCCAAACTATAATTGCTCGTAGCTCCTAAACTAAGCCTCCTAGAGCGATTTAGGCTTTAATCTGTGATCACTTTTTTTTCCATAGAAAATACATTTTTTGTAGGCCAAACTATAATTGCCCGTAGCTCCTAAACTAAGCGTCCTAGAACGATTTAGGTCTTAATCTGTGATCACTTTTTTTTCCATAGAAAATACATTTTTTGTAGGCCAAACTATAATTGCTCGTAGCTCCTAAACTAAGCCTCCTAGAGCGATTTAGGCTTTAATCTGTTATCACTTTTTTTTCCATAGAAAATACATTTTTTGTAGGCCAAACTATAATTGCCCGTAGCTCCTAAACTAAGCGTCCTAGAGCGATTTAGGCTTTAATCTGTGATCACTTTTTTTTCCATAGAAAATACATTTTTTGTAGGCCAAACTATAATTGCCCGTAGCTCCTAAGCTAAGCGTCCTAGAGCGATTTTGGCTATAATCTGTTATCACTTTTTTTTCCATAGAAAATACATTTTTTGTAGGCCAAATTATAATTGCCCGTAGCTCCTAAACTAAGCGTCCTAGAGCGATTTAGGCCTTAATCTGTGATCACTTTTTTTTCCATAGAAAATACATTTTTTGTAGGCCAAACTATAATTGCCCGTAGCTCCTAAGCTAAGCGTCCTAGAGCGATTTTGGCTATAATCTGTTATCACTTTTTTTTCCATAGAAAATACATTTTTTGTAGGCCAAATTATAATTGCCCGTAGCTCCTAAACTAAGCGTCCTAGAGCGATTTAGGCCTTAATCTGTGATCACTTTTTTTTCCATAGAAAATACATTTTTTGTAGGCCAAACTATAATTGGCCGTAGCTCCTAAACTAAGCGTCCTAGAGCGATTTAGGCTTTAATCTGTGATCTCTTTTTTTTTCCATAGAAAATAAATTTTTTGTAGGCCAAACTATAATTGCCCGTAGCTCCTAAACTAAGCGTCCTAGAGCGATTTAGGCTTTAATCTGTGATCACTTTTTTTTCCATAGAAAATATATTTTTTGTAGGCCAAACTATAATTGCCAGTAGCTCCTAAACTAAGCGTCCTAGAGCGATTTAGGCCTTAATCTGTGATCACTTTTTTTTCCATAGAAAATACATTTTTTGTGGGCCAAACTATAATTGCCCGTAGCTCCTAAACTAAGCGTCCTAGAGCGATTTAGGCCTTAATCTGTGATCACTTTTTTTTCCATAGCAAATACATTTTTTGTGGGCCAAACTATAATTGCCCGTAGCTCCTCAACTAAGCGTCCTAGAGCGATTTAGGCCTTAATCTGTGATCACTTTTTTTTCCATAGAAAATACATTTTTTGTAGGCCAAATTATAATTGCCCGTAGCTCCTAAACTAAGCGTCCTAGAGCGATTTAGGCCTTCATCTGTGATCACTTTTTTTCAATAGAAAATACATTTTTTGTAGGCCAAACTATAATTGCCCGTAGCTCCTAAACTAAGCGTCCTAGAGCGATTTAGGCATTAATCTGTGATCACTTTTTTTCCCATAGAAAATATATTTTTTGTAGGACAAACTATAATTGCCGGTAGCTCCTAAACTAAGCGTCCTAGAGCGATTTAGGCCTTAATCTGTGATCACTTTTTTTTCCATAGAAAATACATTTTTTGTAGGCCAAACTATAATTGCCCGTAGCTCCTAAACTAAGCGTCCTAGAGCGATTTAGGCCTTAATCTGTGATCACTTTTTTTTCCATAGAAAATACATTTTTTGTAGGCCAAACTATAACTGCCCGTAGCTCCTAAACTAAGCGTCCTAGAGCGATTTAGGCTTTAATCTGTGATCACTTTTTTTTCCATAGAAAATACATTTTTTGTAGGCCAAACTATAATTGCCCGTAGCTCCTAAGCTAAGCGTCCTAGAGCGATTTTGGCTATAATCTGTTATCACTTTTTTTTCCATAGAAAATACATTTTTTGTAGGCCAAATTATAATTGCCCGTAGCTCCTAAACTAAGCGTCCTAGAGCGATTTAGGCCTTAATCTGTGATCACTTTTTTTTCCATAGAAAATACATTTTTTGTAGGCCAAACTATAATTGCCCGTAGCTCCTAAACTAAGCGTCCTAGAGCGATTTAGGCTTTAATCTGTGATCACTTTTTTTTCCATAGAAAATACATTTTTTGTAGGCCAAACTATAATTGCCCGTAGCTCCTGAGCTAAGCGTCCTAGAGCGATTTAGGCTTTAATCTGTGATCACTTTTTTTTCCATAGAAAATACATTTTTTGTAGGCCATATTATAATTGCCCGTAGCTCCTAAACTAAGCGTCCTAGAGCGATTTAGGCCTTAATCTGTGATCACTTTTTTTTCCATAGAAAATACATTTTTTGTAGGCCAAACTATAATTGCCCGTAGCTCCTAAACTAAGCGTCCTAGAGCGATTTAGGCTTTAATCTGTGATCACTTTTTTTCCATAGAAAATACATTTTTTGTAGGCCAAACTATAATTGCCCGTAGCTCCTAAACTAAGCGTCCTAGAGCGATTTAGGCATTAATCTGTGATCACTTTTTTTCCCATAGAAAATATATTTTTTGTAGGACAAACTATAATTGCCGGTAGCTCCTAAACTAAGCGTCCTAGAGCGATTTAGGCCTTAATCTGTGATCACTTTTTTTTCCATAGAAAATACATTTTTTGTAGGCCAAACTATAATTGCCCGTAGCTCCTAAACTAAGCGTCCTAGAGCGATTTAGGCTTTAATCTGTGATCACTTTTTTCCCATAGAAAATACATTTTTTGTGGGCCAAACTATAATTGCCCGTAGCTCCTAAACTAAGCGTCCTAGAGAGATTTAGGCCTTAATCTGTGATCACTTTTTTTTCCATAGAAAATACATTTTTTGTAGGCCAAACTATAATTGCCCGTAGCTCCTAAACTAAGCGTCCTAGAGCGATTTAGGCTTTAATCTGTGATCACTTTTTTTTCCATAGAAAATACATTTTTTGTAGGCCAAACTATAATTGCCCGTAGCTCCTAAGCTAAGCGTCCTAGAGCGATTATGGCTATAATCTGTTATCACTTTTTTTTCCATAGAAAATACATTTTTTGTAGGCCAAACTATAATTGCCCGTAGCTCCTAAACTAAGCGTCCTAGAGCGATTTAGGCTTTAATCTGTGATCACTTTTTTTTCCATAGAAAATACATTTTTTGTAGGCCAAACTATAATTGCCCGTAGCTCCTAAGCTAAGCGTCCTAGAGCGATTTAGGCCTTAATCTGTGATCACTTTTTTTTCCATAGAAAATACATTTTTTGTAGGCCAAACTATAATTGCCCGTAGCTCCTAAACTAAGCGTCCTAGAGAGATTTAGGCCTTAATCTGTGATCTCTTTTTTTTCCATAGAAAATACATTTTTTGTAGGCCAAACTATAATTGCCCGTAGCTCCTAAACTAAGCGTCCTAGAGCGATTTAGGCTTTAATCTGTGATCACTTTTTTTTCCATAGAAAATACATTTTTTGTAGGCCAAACTATAATTGCCCGTAGCTCCTAAGCTAAGCGTCCTAGAGCGATTTAGGCTTTAATCTGTGATCACTTTTTTTTCCATAGAAAATACATTTTTTGTAGGCCAAACTATAATTGCCCGTAGCTCCTAAACTAAGCGTCCTAGAACGATTTAGGTCTTAATCTGTGATCACTTTTTTTTCCATAGAAAATACATTTTTTGTAGGCCAAACTATAATTGCCCGTAGCTCCTAAACTAAGCCTCCTAGAGCGATTTAGGCTTTAATCTGTTATCACTTTTTTTTCCATAGAAAATACATTTTTTGTAGGCCAAACTATAATTGCCCGTAGCTCCTAAACTAAGCGTCCTAGAGCGATTTAGGCCTTAATCTGTGATCACTTTTTTTTCCATAGAAAATACATTTTTTGTAGGCCAAACTATAATTGCCCGTAGCTCCTAAACTAAGCGTCCTAGAGCGATTTAGGCTTTAATCTGTGATCACTTTTTTTTCCATAGAAAATACATTTTTTGTAGGCCAAACTATAATTGCCCGTAGCTCCTAAGCTAAGCGTCCTAGAGCGATTTTGGCTATAATCTGTTATCACTTTTTTTTCCATAGAAAATACATTTTTTGTAGGCCAAATTATAATTGCCCGTAGCTCCTAAACTAAGCGTCCTAGAGCGATTTAGGCCTTAATCTGTGATCACTTTTTTTTCCATAGAAAATACATTTTTTGTAGGCCAAACTATAATTGCCCGTAGTTCCTAAACTAAGCCTCCTAGAGCGATTTTGGCTATAATCTGTTATCACTTTTTTTTCCATAGAAAATACATTTTTTGTAGGCCAAACTATAATTGCCCGTAGCTCCTAAACTAAGCGTCCTAGAGCGATTTAGGCTTTAATCTGTGATCACTTTTTTTTCCATAGAAAATACATTTTTTGTAGGCCAAACTATAATTGCCCGTAGCTCCTAAGCTAAGCGTCCTAGAGCGATTTAGGCTTTAATCTGTGATCACTTTTTTTTCCATAGAAAATACATTTTTTGTAGGCCAAACTATAATTGCCCGTAGCTCCTAAACTAAGCGTCCTAGAGCGATTTAGGCCTTAATCTGTGATCACTTTTTTTCCCATAGAAAATACATTTTTTGTAGGCCAAACTATAATTGCCCGTAGCTCCTAAACTAAGCGTCCTAGAGCGATTTAGGCTTTAATCTGTTATCACTTTTTTTTCCATAGAAAATACATTTTTTGTAGGCCAAATTATAATTGCCCGTAGCTCCTAAACTAAGCGTCCTAGAGCGATTTAGGCCTTAATCTGTGATCACTTTTTTTTCCATAGAAAATACATTTTTTGTAGGCCAAACTATAATTGCCCGTAGCTCCTAAACTAAGCGTCCTAGAACGATTTAGGTCTTAATCTGTGATCACTTTTTTTTCCATAGAAAATACATTTTTTGTAGGCCAAACTATAATTGCCCGTAGTTCCTAAACTAAGCCTCCTAGAGCGATTTAGGCTTTAATCTGTTTTCACTTTTTTTTCCATAGAAAATACATTTTTTGTAGGCCAAACTATAATTGCCCGTAGTTCCTAAACTAAGCCTCCTAGAGCAATTTAGGCTTTAATCTGTTTTCACTTTTTTTTCCATAGAAAATACATTTTTTGTAGGCCAAACTATAATTGCCCGTAGCTCCTAAACTAAGCGTCCTAGAGCGATTTAGGCATTAATCTGTGATCACTTTTTTTCCCATAGAAAATATATTTTTTGTAGGACAAACTATAATTGCCGGTAGCTCCTAAACTAAGCGTCCTAGAGCGATTTAGGCCTTAATCTGTGATCACTTTTTTTTCCATAGAAAATACATTTTTTGTAGGCCAAACTATAATTGCCCGTAGCTCCTAAACTAAGCGTCCTAGAGCGATTTAGGCTTTAATCTGTGATCACTTTTTTTCCATAGAAAATACATTTTTTGTAGGCCAAACTATAATTGCCCCTAGCTGCTAAACTAAGCGTCCTAGAGCGATTTAGGCATTAATCTGTGATCACTTTTTTTCCCATAGAAAATAAATTTTTTGTAATCCAAACTATAATTGCCCGTAGCTCCTAAACTAAGCGTCCTAGAGCGATTTAGGCATTAATCTGTGATCACTTTTTTTCCCATAGAAAATATATTTTTTGTAGGACAAACTATAATTGCCGGTAGCTCCTAAACTAAGCGTCCTAGAGCGATTTAGGCCTTAATCTGTGATCACTTTTTTTTCCATAGAAAATACATTTTTTGTAGGCCAAACTATATCACTTTTTTTTCCATAGAAAATACATTTTTTGTAGGCCAAACTATAATTGCCCGTAGCTCCTAAACTAAGCGTCCTAGAGCGATTTAGGCTTTAATCTGTGATCACTTTTTTTCCATAGAAAATACATTTTTTGTAGGCCAAACTATAATTGCCCCTAGCTGCTAAACTAAGCGTCCTAGAGCGATTTAGGCATTAATCTGTGATCACTTTTTTTCCCATAGAAAATAAATTTTTTGTAATCCAAACTATAATTGCCCGTAGCTCCTAAACTAAGCGTCCTAGAGCGATTTAGGCATTAATCTGTGATCACTTTTTTTCCCATAGAAAATATATTTTTTGTAGGACAAACTATAATTGCCGGTAGCTCCTAAACTAAGCGTCCTAGAGCGATTTAGGCTTTAATCTGTGATCACTTTTTTCCCATAGAAAATACATTTTTTGTGGGCCAAACTATAATTGCCCGTAGCTCCTAAACTAAGCGTCCTAGAGCGATTTAGGCCTTAATCTGTGATTACTTTTTTTTCCATAGAAAATAAATTTTTTGTAGGCCAAACTATAATTGCCCGTAGCTTCTAAACTAAGCGTCCTAGAGCGATTTAGGCTTTAATCTGTGATCACTTTTTTCCATAGAAAATACATTTTTTGTTGGCCAAACTATAATTGCCCGTAGTTCCTAAACTAAGCGTCCTAGAGCGATTTAGGCTTTAATCTGTGATCACTTTTTTTTCCATAGAAAATACATTTTTTGTTGGCCAAACTATAATTGCTCGTAGCTCCTAAACTAAGCCTCCTAGAGCGATTTAGGCTTTAATCTGTGATCACTTTTTTTTCCATAGAAAATACATTTTTTGTAGGCCAAACTATAATTGCCCGTAGCTCCTAAACTAAGCGTCCTAGAACGATTTAGGTCTTAATCTGTGATCACTTTTTTTTCCATAGAAAATACATTTTTTGTAGGCCAAACTATAATTGCCCGTAGCTCCTAAGCTAAGCGTCCTAGAGCGATTTAGGCTTTAATCTGTGATCACTTTTTTTCCATAGAAAATACATTTTTTGTAGGCCAAACTATAATTGCCCGTAGCTCCTAAACTAAGCGTCCTAGAGCGATTTAGGCTTTAATCTGTGATCACTTTTTTTCCATAGAAAATACATTTTTTGTAGGCCAAATTATAATTGCCCGTAGCTCCTAAACTAAGCGTCCTAGAGCGATTTAGGCCTTAATCTGTGATCACTTTTTTTTCCATAGAAAATACATTTTTTGTAGGCCAAACTATAATTGCCCGTAGCTCCTAAACTAAGCGTCCTAGAGCGATTTAGGCTTTAATCTGTGATCACTTTTTTTTCCATAGAAAATACATTTTTTGTAGGCCAAACTATAATTGCCCGTAGCTCCTAAGCTAAGCGTCCTAGAGCGATTTAGGCTTTAATCTGTGATCACTTTTTTTCCATAGAAAATACATTTTTTGTAGGCCAAACTATAATTGCCCGTAGCTCCTAAACTAAGCGTCCTAGAGCGATTTAGGCTTTAATCTGTGATCACTTTTTTTCCATAGAAAATACATTTTTTGTAGGCCAAACTATAATTGCCCGTAGCTCCTAAACTAAGCGTCCTAGAGCGATTTAGGCTTTAATCTGTTATCACTTTTTTTTTCATAGAAAATACATTTTTTGTAGGCCAAACTATAATTGCCCGTAGCTCCTAAACTAAGCGTCCTAGAGCGATTTTGGCTTTAATCTGTGATCACTTTTTTTTCCATAGAAAATAAATTTTTTGTAGGCCAAACTATAATTGCCCGTAGCTCCTAAACTAAGCGTCCTAGAGCGATTTAGGCTTTAATCTGTGATCACTTTTTTTTCCATAGAAAATACATTTTTTGTAGGCCAAACTATAATTGCCCGTAGCTCCTAAACTAAGCGTCCTAGAGCGATTTAGGCCTTAATCTGTGATCACTTTTTTTTCCATAGAAAATAAATTTTTTGTAGGCCAAACTATAATTGCCCGTAGTTCCTAAACTAAGCGTCCTAGAGCGATTTAGGCTTTAATCTGTGATCACTTTTTTTTCCATAGAAAATATATTTTTTGTAGGCCAAACTATAATTGCCAGTAGCTCCTAAACTAAGCGTCCTAGAGCGATTTAGGCCTTAATCTGTGATCACTTTTTTTTCCATAGAAAATACATTTTTTGTAGGCCAAACTATAATTGCCCGTAGTTCCTAAACTAAGCGTCCTAGAGCGATTTAGGCCTTAATCTGTGATCACTTTTTTTTCCATAGAAAATACATTTTTTGTAGGCCAAACTATAATTGCCCGTAGTTCCTAAACTAAGCGTCCTAGAGCGATTTAGGCCTTAATCTGTGATCACTTTTTTTTCCATAGAAAATACATTTTTTGTAGGCCAAACTATAATTGCCCGTAGTTCCTAAACTAAGCGTCCTAGAGCGATTTAGGCCTTAATCTGTGATCACTTTTTTTTTCCATAGAAAATACATTTTTTGTAGGCCAAACTATAATTGCCCGTAGCTCCTAAACTAAGCGTCCTAGAGCGATTTAGGCTTTAATCTGTGATCACTTTTTTTTCCATAGAAAATACATTTTTTGTAGGCCAAACTATAATTGCCCCTAGCTGCTAAACTAAGCGTCCTAGAGCGATTTAGGCATTAATCTGTGATCACTTTTTTTCCCATAGAAAATAAATTTTTTGTAATCCAAACTATAATTGCCCGTAGCTCCTAAACTAAGCGTCCTAGAGCGATTTAGGCATTAATCTGTGATCACTTTTTTTCCCATAGAAAATATATTTTTTGTAGGACAAACTATAATTGCCGGTAGCTCCTAAACTAAGCGTCCTAGAGCGATTTAGGCCTTAATCTGTGATCACTTTTTTTTCCATAGAAAATACATTTTTTGTAGGCCAAACTATAATTGCCCGTAGCTCCTAAACTAAGCGTCCTAGAGCGATTTAGGCTTTAATCTGTGATCACTTTTCACACTTTTAGA
This sequence comes from Hydrotaea cyrtoneurina, assembly GCA_958296145.1. Taxonomy (NCBI): domain Eukaryota; kingdom Metazoa; phylum Arthropoda; class Insecta; order Diptera; family Muscidae; genus Hydrotaea; species Hydrotaea cyrtoneurina. Next base: position 55,577,772 of record OY282513.1, on the reverse strand, counting down.
AAATAAATTTTTTGTAGGCCAAACTATAATTGCCCGTAGCTTCTAAACTAAGCGTCCTAGAGCGATTTAGGCTTTAATCTGTGATCACTTTTTTCCATAGAAAATACATTTTTTGTTGGCCAAACTATAATTGCCCGTAGTTCCTAAACTAAGCGTCCTAGAGCGATTTAGGCTTTAATCTGTGATCACTTTTTTTTCCATAGAAAATACATTTTTTGTTGGCCAAACTATAATTGCTCGTAGCTCCTAAACTAAGCCTCCTAGAGCGATTTAGTCTTTAATCTGTGATCACTTTTTTTTCCATAGAAAATACATTTTTTGTAGGCCAAACTATAATTGCCCGTAGCTCCTAAACTAAGCGTCCTAGAACGATTTAGGTCTTAATCTGTGATCACTTTTTTTTCCATAGAAAATACATTTTTTGTAGGCCAAACTATAATTGCCCGTAGCTCCTAAACTAAGCCTCCTAGAGCGATTTAGGCTTTAATCTGTTATCACTTTTTTTTCCATAGAAAATACATTTTTTGTAGGCCAAATTATAATTGCCCGTAGCTCCTAAACTAAGCGTCCTAGAGCGATTTAGGCCTTAATCTGTGATCACTTTTTTTTCCATAGAAAATACATTTTTTGTAGGCCAAACTATAATTGCCCGTAGCTCCTAAACTAAGCGTCCTAGAGCGATTTAGGCTTTAATCTGTGATCACTTTTTTTTCCATAGAAAATACATTTTTTGTAGGCCAAACTATAATTGCCCGTAGCTCCTAAGCTAAGCGTCCTAGAGCGATTTAGGCTTTAATCTGTGATCACTTTTTTTTCCATAGAAAATACATTTTTTGTAGGCCAAACTATAATTGCCCGTAGCTCCTAAACTAAGCGTCCTAGAGCGATTTAGGCTTTAATCTGTGATCACTTTTTTTCCATAGAAAATACATTTTTTGTAGGCCAAACTATAATTGCCCGTAGCTCCTAAACTAAGCGTCCTAGAGCGATTTAGGCTTTAATCTGTTATCACTTTTTTTTTCATAGAAAATACATTTTTTGTAGGCCAAACTATAATTGCCCGTAGCTCCTAAACTAAGCGTCCTAGAGCGATTTTGGCTTTAATCTGTGATCACTTTTTTTTCCATAGAAAATAAATTTTTTGTAGGCCAAACTATAATTGCCCGTAGCTCCTAAACTAAGCGTCCTAGAGCGATTTAGGCCTTAATCTGTGATCACTTTTTTTTCCATAGAAAATAAATTTTTTGTAGGCCAAACTATAATTGCCCGTAGTTCCTAAACTAAGCGTCCTAGAGCGATTTAGGCTTTAATCTGTGATCACTTTTTTTTCCATAGAAAATATATTTTTTGTAGGCCAAACTATAATTGCCAGTAGCTCCTAAACTAAGCGTCCTAGAGCGATTTAGGCCTTAATCTGTGATCACTTTTTTTTCCATAGAAAATACATTTTTTGTAGGCCAAACTATAATTGCCCGTAGTTCCTAAACTAAGCGTCCTAGAGCGATTTAGGCCTTAATCTGTGATCACTTTTTTTTTCCATAGAAAATACATTTTTTGTAGGCCAAATTATAATTGCCCGTAGCTCCTAAACTAAGCGTCCTAGAGCGATTTAGGCTTTAATATGTGATCACTTTTTTTTCCATAGAAAATACATTTTTTGTAGGCCAAACTATAATTGCCCGTAGTTCCTAAACTAAGCGTCCTAGAGCGATTTAGGCCTTAATCTGTGATCACTTTTTTTTTCCATAGAAAATAAATTTTTTGTAGGCCAAACTATAATTGCCCGTAGCTCCTAAACTAAGCGTCCTAGAGCGATTTAGGCTTTAATCTGTGATCACTTTTTTTTCCATAGAAAATATATTTTTTGTAGGCCAAACTATAATTGCCAGTAGCTCCTAAACTAAGCGTCCTAGAGCGATTTAGGCCTTAATCTGTGATCACTTTTTTTTCCATAGAAAATACATTTTTTGTAGGCCAAACTATAATTGCCCGTAGTTCCTAAACTAAGCGTCCTAGAGCGATTTAGGCCTTAATCTGTGATCACTTTTTTTTTCCATAGAAAATACATTTTTTGTAGGCCAAACTATAATTGCCCGTAGCTCCTAAACTAAGCGTCCTAGAGCGATTTAGGCTTTAATCTGTGATCACTTTTTTTTCCATAGAAAATACATTTTTTGTAGGCCAAACTATAATTGCCCCTAGCTGCTAAACTAAGCGTCCTAGAGCGATTTAGGCATTAATCTGTGATCACTTTTTTTCCCATAGAAAATAAATTTTTTGTAATCCAAACTATAATTGCCCGTAGCTCCTAAACTAAGCGTCCTAGAGCGATTTAGGCATTAATCTGTGATCACTTTTTTTCCCATAGAAAATATATTTTTTGTAGGACAAACTATAATTGCCGGTAGCTCCTAAACTAAGCGTCCTAGAGCGATTTAGGCCTTAATCTGTGATCACTTTTTTTTCCATAGAAAATACATTTTTTGTAGGCCAAACTATAATTGCCCGTAGCTCCTAAACTAAGCGTCCTAGAGCGATTTAGGCTTTAATCTGTGATCACTTTTCACACTTTTAGAAAATAAATTTTTTGTAGGCCAAACTATAATTGCCCGTAGCTTCTAAACTAAGCGTCCTAGAGCGATTTAGGCTTCAATCTGTGATCACTTTTTTCCATAGAAAATACATTTTTTGTTGGCCAAACTATAATTGCCCGTAGTTCCTAAACTAAGCGTCCTAGAGCGATTTAGGCTTTAATCTGTGATCACTTTTTTTTCCATAGAAAATACATTTTTTGTTGGCCAAACTATAATTGCTCGTAGCTCCTAAACTAAGCCTCCTAGAGCGATTTAGGCTTTAATCTGTGATCACTTTTTTTTCCATAGAAAATACATTTTTTGTAGGCCAAACTATAATTGCCCGTAGCTCCTAAACTAAGCGTCCTAGAGCGATTTAGGCTTTAATCTGTGATCACTTTTTTTTCCATAGAAAATACATTTTTTGTAGGCCAAACTATAATTGCCCGTAGCTCCTAAGCTAAGCGTCCTAGAGCGATTTAGGCTTTAATCTGTGATCACTTTTTTTTCCATAGAAAATACATTTTTTGTAGGCCAAACTATAATTGCCCGTAGCTCCTAAACTAAGCGTCCTAGAGCGATTTAGGCCTTAATCTGTGATCACTTTTTTTTCCATAGAAAATACATTTTTTGTAGGCCAAACTATAATTGCCCGTAGCTCCTAAACTAAGCGTCCTAGAGCGATTTAGGCTTTAATCTGTGATCACTTTTTTTTCCATAGAAAATACATTTTTTGTAGGCCAAACTATAATTGCCCGTAGCTCCTAAGCTAAGCGTCCTAGAGCGATTTAGGCTTTAATCTGTGATCACTTTTTTTTCCATAGAAAATACATTTTTTGTAGGCCAAACTATAATTGCCCGTAGCTCCTAAACTAAGCGTCCTAGAGCGATTTAGGCTTTAATCTGTGATCACTTTTTTTTCCATAGAAAATACATTTTTTGTAGGCCAAACTATAATTGCCCGTAGCTCCTAAACTAAGCGTCCTAGAGCGATTTAGACCTTAATCTGTGATCACTTTTTTTTCCATAGAAAATACATTTTTTGTAGGCCAAACTATAATTGCCCGTAGCTCCTAAACTAAGCCTCCTAGAGCGATTTAGGCTTTAATCTGTGATCACTTTTTTTCCATAGAAAATAAATTTTTTGTAGGCCAAACTATAATTGCCCGTAGTTCCTAAACTAAGCGTCCTAGAGCGATTTAGGCTTTAATCTGTGATCACTTTTTTTTCCATAGAAAATATATTTTTTGTAGGCCAAACTATAATTGCCAGTAGCTCCTAAACTAAGCGTCCTAGAGCGATTTAGGCCTTAATCTGTGATCACTTTTTTTTCCATAGAAAATACATTTTTTGTAGGCCAAATTATAATTGCCCGTAGCTCCTAAACTAAGCGTCCTAGAGCGATTTAGGCTTTAATCTGTGATCACTTTTTTTTCCATAGAAAATACATTTTTTGTAGGCCAAACTATAATTGCCCGTAGTTCCTAAACTAAGCGTCCTAGAGCGATTTAGGCTTTAATCTGTGATCACTTTTTTTTCCATAGAAAATACATTTTTTGTAGGCCAAACTATAATTGCCCGTAGTTCCTAAACTAAGCGTCCTAGAGCGATTTAGGCCTTAATCTGTGAGATTTAGGCCTTAATCTGTGATCACTTTTTTTTTCCATAGAAAATAAATTTTTTGTAGGCCAAAATATAATTGCCCCTAGCTCCTAAACTAAGCGTCCTAGAGCGATTTAGGCTTTAATCTGTGATCACTTTTTTTTCCATAGAAAATATATTTTTTGTAGGCCAAACTATAATTGCCAGTAGCTCCTAAACTAAGCGTCCTAGAGCGATTTAGGCCTTAATCTGTGATCACTTTTTTTTCCATAGAAAATACATTTTTTGTAGGCCAAACTATAATTACCCGTAGCTCCTAAACTAAGCGTCCTAGAGCGATTTAGGCTTTAATCTGTGATCACTTTTTTTTCCATAGAAAATATATTTTTTGTAGGCCAAACTATAATTGCCAGTAGCTCCTAAACTAAGCGTCCTAGAGCGATTTAGGCCTTAATCTGTGATCACTTTTTTTTCCATAGAAAATATATTTTTTGTAGGCCAAACTATAATTGCCCGTAGCTCCTAAACTAAGCGTCCTAGAGCGATTTATGCCTTAATCTGTGATCACTTTTTTTTTCATAGAAAATACATTTTTTGTAGGCCAAACTATAATTGCACGTAGCTCCTAAACTAAGCGTCCTAGAGCGATTTAGGCCTTAATCTGTGATCACTTTTTTTTTCCATAGAAAATACATTTTTTGTAGGCCAAACTATAATTGCCCGTAGCTCCTAAACTAAGCGTCCTAGAGCGATTTAGGCCTTAATCTGTGATCACTTTTTTTTTCCATAGAAAATACATTTTTTGTAGGCCAAACTATAATTGCCCGTAGCTCCTAAACTATGCGTCCTACAGCGATTTAGGCCTTAATCTGTAATCACTTTTTTTTCCATAGAAAATACATTTTTTGTAGGCCAAACTATAATTGCCCCTAGCTGCTAAACTAAGCGTCCTAGAGCGATTTAGGCATTAATCTGTGATCACTTTTTTTCCCATAGAAAATAAATTTTTTGTAGGCCAAACTATAATTGCCCGTAGCTCCTAAACTAAGCGTCCTAGAGCGATTTAGGCCTTAATCTGTGATTACTTTTTTTTCCATAGAAAATAAATTTTTTGTAGGCCAAACTATAATTGCCCGTAGCTTCTAAACTAAGCGTCCTAGAGCGATTTAGGCTTTAATCTGTGATCACTTTTTTCCATAGAAAATACATTTTTTGTAGGCCAAACTATAATTGCCCGTAGTTCCTAAACTAAGCGTCCTAGAGCGATTTAGGCTTTAATCTGTGATCACTTTTTTTCCATAAAAAATACATTTTTTGTAGGCCAAACTATAATTGCTCGTAGCTCCTAAACTAAGCCTCCTAGAGCGATTTAGGCATTAATCTGTGATCACTTTTTTTCCCATAGAAAATATATTTTTTGTAGGCCAAACTAAAATGTCCCGTAGCTCCTAATCTAAGCGTCCTAGAGCGATTTAGGCTTTAATCTGTGATCACTTTTTTTTTTCATACAAAATACATTTTTTGTAGGCCAAACTAAAATTGCCCGTAGCTCCTAATCTAAGCCTCCTAGAGCGATTTAGGCATTAATCTGTGATCACTTTTTTTTCCATACAAAATACATTTTTTGTAGGCCAAACTGAAATGTCCCGTAGCTCCTAAACTATGCGTCCTAGAGCGATTTAGGCTTTAATCTGTAATCACTTTTTTTCCATACAAAATACATTTTATAATAAATCCTAGAGCGATTTAGGCATTAATCTGTGATCACTTTTTTCCCATACAAAATACATTTTTTGTAGGCCAAACTAAAATGTCCCGTAGCTCCTAAACTAAGCGTCCTAGAGCGATTTAGGCATTAATCTGTGATCACTTTTTTTTCATACAAAATACATTTTTTGTAGGCCAAACTAAAATTGCCCGTAGCTCCTAATCTAAGCGTCCTAGAGCGATTTAGGCATTAATCTGTGATCACTTTTTTTTCCATACAAAATACATTTTTTGTAGGCCAAACTAAAATGTCCCGTAGCTCCTAATCTAAGCATCCTAGAGCGATTTAGGCATTAATCACTTTTTTCTCCATACAAAATACATTTTTTGTAGGCCAAACTAAAATGTCCCGTAGCTCCTAAACTATGCGTCCTAGAGCGATTTAGGCATTAATCACTTTTTTCTCCATACAAAATACATTTTTTGTAATCTGTGATCACTTTTTTCCATACAAAATACATTTTTTGTAGGCCAAACTAAAATTGCCCGTAGCTCCTAATCTAAGCGTCCTAGAGCGATTTAGGCATTAATCTGTGATCACTTTTTTTTCATACAAAATACATTTTTTGTAGGCCAAACTAAAATGTCCCGTAGCTCCTAATCTAAGCGTCCTAGAGCGATTTAGGCTTTAATCTGTGATCACTTTTTTTTTTCATACAAAATACATTTTTTGTAGGCCAAACTAAAATTGCCCGTAGCTCCTAATCTAAGCCTCCTAGAGCGATTTAGGCATTAATCTGTGATCACTTTTTTTTCCATACAAAATACATTTTTTGTAGGCCAAACTGAAATGTCCCGTAGCTCCTAAACTATGCGTCCTAGAGCGATTTAGGCTTTAATCTGTAATCACTTTTTTTCCATACAAAATACATTTTATAATAAATCCTAGAGCGATTTAGGCATTAATCTGTGATCACTTTTTTCCCATACAAAATACATTTTTTGTAGGCCAAACTAAAATGTCCCGTAGCTCCTAAACTAAGCGTCCTAGAGCGATTTAGGCATTAATCTGTGATCACTTTTTCCGTAGCTCCTAAACTATGCGTCCTAGAGCGATTTAGGCTTTAATCTGTAATCACTTTTTTTCCATACAAAATACATTTTATAATAAATCCTAGAGCGATTTAGGCATTAATCTGTGATCACTTTTTTCCCATACAAAATACATTTTTTGTAGGCCAAACTAAAATGTCCCGTAGCTCCTAAACTAAGCGTCCTAGAGCGATTTAGGCATTAATCTGTGATCACTTTTTTTCCCATACAAAATACATTTTTTGTAGGCCAAACTAAAATGTCCCGTAGCTCCTAATCTAAGCGTCCTAGAGCGATTTAGGCATTAATCTGTGATCACCTTTTTTTCCATACAAAATACATTTTTTGTAGGCCAAACTAAAATGTCCCGTAGCTCCTAATCTAAGCGTCCTAGAGCGATTTAGGCATTAATCTGTGATCACTTTTTTTCGCATACAAAATACATTTTTGTAGGCCAAACTAAAATGTCCCGTAGCTCCTAAACTAAGCGTCCTAGAGCGATTTAGGCTTTAATCTGTGATCACTTTTTTTTCATACAAAATACATTTTTTGTAGGCCAAACTAAAATGTCCCGTAGCTCCTAATCTAAGCGTCCTAGAGCGATTTAGGCATTAATCTGTGATCACTTTTTTTCCCATACAAAATACATTTTTGTAGGCCAAACTAAAATGTCCCGTAGCTCCTAAACTAAGCGTCCTAGAGCGATTTAGGCTTTAACCTGTGATCACTTTTTTTTCCATACAAAATACATTTTTTGTAGGCCAAACTAAAATGTCCCGTAGCTCCTAATCTAAGCGTCCTAGAGCGATTTAGGCTTTAATCTGTGATCACTTTTTTTTCCATACAAAATAATTTTTTTGTAGGCCAAACTAAAATTGCCCGTAGCTCCTAATCTAAGCGTCCTAGAGCGATTTAGGCATTAATCTGTGATCACTTTTTTTTCCATACAAAATACATTTTTTGTAGGCCAAACTAAAATTGCCCGTAGCTCCTAATCTAAGCGTCCTAGAGCGATTTAGGCATTAATCTGTGATCACTTTTTTTCCATACAAAATACATTTTTTGTAGGCCAAACTAAAATTGCCCGTAGCTCCTAATCTAAGCGTCCTAGAGCGATTTAGGCATTAATCTGTGATCACTTTTTTTTCCATACAAAATACATTTTTTGTAGGCCAAACTAAAATGTCCCGTAGCTCCTAATCTAAGCATCCTAGAGCGATTTAGGCATTAATCACTTTTTTCTCCATACAAAATACATTTTTTGTAGGCCAAACTAAAATGTCCCGTAGCTCCTAAACTATGCGTCCTAGAGCGATTTAGGCATTAATCACTTTTTTCTCCATACAAAATACATTTTTTGTAATCTGTGATCACTTTTTTCCATACAAAATACATTTTTTGTAGGCCAAACTAAAATTGCCCGTAGCTCCTAATCTAAGCGTCCTAGAGCGATTTAGGCATTAATCTGTGATCACTTTTTTTTCATACAAAATACATTTTTTGTAGGCCAAACTAAAATGTCCCGTAGCTCCTAATCTAAGCGTCCTAGAGCGATTTAGGCTTTAATCTGTGATCACTTTTTTTTCCATACAAAATACATTTTTTGTAGGCCAAACTAAAATTGCCCGTAGCTCCTAATCTAAGCGTCCTAGAGCGATTTAGGCATTAATCTGTGATCACTTTTTTTTCCATACAAAATACATTTTTTGTAGGCCAAACTGAAATGTCCCGTAGCTCCTAAACTATGCGTCCTAGAGCGATTTAGGCTTTAATCTGTAATCACTTTTTTTCCATACAAAATACATTTTTTGTAGGCCAAACTAAAATGTCCCGTAGCTCCTAATCTAAGCGTCCTGGAGCGATTTAGGCTTTAATCTGTGATCACTTTTTTTTCATACAAAATACATTTTTTGTAGGACAAACTAAAATTGCCCGTAGCTCCTAATCTAAGCGTCCTAGAGCGATTTAGGCATTAATCTGTGATCACTTTTTTTTCATACAAAATACATTTTTTGTAGGCCAAACTAAAATTGCCCGTAGCTCCTAATCTAAGCGTCCTAGAGCGATTTAGGCATTAATCTGTGATCACTTTTTTTTCCATACAAAATACATTTTTTGTAGGCCAAACTAAAATGTCCCGTAGCTCCTAATCTAAGCATCCTAGAGCGATTTAGGCTTTAATCTGTGATCACTTTTTTTTTCCATACAAAATACATTTTTTGTAGGCCAAACTAAAATTGCCCGTAGCTCCTAATCTAAGCGTCCTAGAGCGATTTAGGCATTAATCTGTGATCACTTTTTTTTCCATACAAAATACATTTTTTGTAGGCCAAACTAAAATGTCCCGTAGCTCCTAAACTAAGCGTCCTAGAGCGATTTAGGCATTAATCTGTGATCACTTTTTTTCCCATACAAAATACATTTTTTGTAGTCCAAACTAAAATGTCCCGTAGCTCCTAAACTAAGCGTCCTAGAGCGATTTAGGCATTAATCTGTGATCACTTTTTTTTCCATACAAAATACATTTTTTGTAGGCCAAACTAAAATGTCCCATAGCTCCTAAACTAAGCGTCCTAGAGCGATTTAGGCTTTAATCTGTGATCACTTTTTTTTCCATACAAAATAAATTTTTTGTAGGCCAAACTAAAATGTCCCGTAGCTCCTAATCTAAGCGTCCTAGAGCGATTTAGGCATTAATCTGTGATCACTTTTTTTTCCATACAAAATACATTTTTTGTAGTCCAAACTAAAATGTCCCGTAGCTCCTAAACTAAGCGTCCTAGAGCGATTTAGGCATTAATCTGTGATCACTTTTTTTTCCATACAAAATACATTTTTTGTAGGCCAAACTAAAATGTCCCGTAGCTCCTAAACTAAGCGTCCTAGAGCGATTTAGGCATTAATCTGTGATCACTTTTTTTTCCATACAAAATACATTTTTTGTAGTCCAAACTAAAATGTCCCGTAGCTCCTAAACTAAGCGTCCTAGAGCGATTTAGGCATTAATCTGTGATCACTTTTTTTTCCATACAAAATACATTTTTTGTAGGCCAAACTAAAATGTCCCATAGCTCCTAAACTAAGCGTCCTAGAGCGATTTAGGCATTAATCTGTGATCACTTTTTTTTCCATACAAAATACATTTTTTGTAGGCCAAACTTAAATGTCCCGTAGCTCCTAAACTAAGCGTCCTAGAGTCTCCTAATCTAAGTCTCCTAATCTAAGCGTCCTAGAGCGATTTAGGCTTTAATCTGTGATCACTTTTTTTTCCATACAAAATACATTTTTTGTAGGCCAAACTAAAATGTCCCGTAGCTCCTAAACTAAGCGTCCTAGAGCGATTTAGGCATTAATCTGTGATCACTTTTTTTTCCATACAAAATACATTTTTTGTAGGCCAAACTAAAATTGCCCCTAGCTCCTAATCTAAGCGTCCTAGAGCGATTTAGGCATTAATCTGTGATCACTTTTTTTCCCATACAAAATACATTTTTGTAGGCCAAACTAAAATGTCCCGTAGCTCCTAAACTAAGCGTCCTAGAGCGATTTAGGCTTTAATCTGTGATCACTTTTTTTTCATACAAAATACATTTTTTGTAGGCCAAACTAAAATGTCCCGTAGCTCCTAATCTAAGCGTCCTAGAGCGATTTAGGCATTAATCTGTGATCACTTTTTTTTCCATACAAATACATTTTTTGTAGGCCAAACTAAAATGTCCCGTAGCTCCTAATCTAAGCGTCCTAGAGCGATTTAGGCATTAATCTGTGATCACTTTTTTCCCATACAAAATACAGTTTTTGTAGGCCAAACTAAAATGTCCCGTAGCTCCTAAACTATGCGTCCTAGAGCGATTTAGGCATTAATCTGTGATCACTTTTTTTCCCATACAAAATACATTTTTTGTAGGCCAAACTAAAATGTCCCGTAGCTCCTAAACTATGCGTCCTAGAGCGATTTAGGCATTAATCTGTGATCACTTTTTTTCCCATACAAAATACATTTTTTGTAGTCCAAACTAAAATGTCCCGTAGCTCCTAAACTAAGCGTCCTAGAGCGATTTAGGCATTAATCTGTGATCACTTTTTTTTCCATACAAAATACATTTTTTGTAGGCCAAACTAAAATTGCCCCTAGCTCCTAATCTAAGCGTCCTAGAGCGATTTAGGCATTAATCTGTGATCACTTTTTTCCCATACAAAATACATTGTTTGTAGGCCAAACTAAAATTGCCCCTAGCTCCTAATCTAAGCGTCCTAGAGCGATTTAGGCATTAATCTGTGATCACTTTTTTTTCCATACAAAATACATTTTTTGTAGTCCAAACTAAAATGTCCCGTAGCTCCTAAACTAAGCGTCCTAGAGCGATTTAGGCATTAATCTGTGATCACTTTTTTTTCCATACAAAATACATTTTTTGTAGGCCAAACTAAAATGTCCCGTAGCTCCTAAACTAAGCGTCCTAGAGCGATTTAGGCATTAATCTGTGATCACTTTTTTTTCCATACAAAATACATTTTTTGTAGTCCAAACTAAAATGTCCCGTAGCTCCTAAACTAAGCGTCCTAGAGCGATTTAGGCATTAATCTGTGATCACTTTTTTTTCCATACAAAATACATTTTTTGTAGGCCAAACTAAAATGTCCCATAGCTCCTAAACTAAGCGTCCTAGAGCGATTTAGGCTTTAATCTGTGATCACTTTTTTTTCCATACAAAATAAATTTTTTGTAGGCCAAACTAAAATGTCCCGTAGCTCCTAAACTAAGCGTCCTAGAGCGATTTAGGCATTAATCTGTGATCACTTTTTTTTCCATACAAAATACATTTTTTGTAGGCCAAACTAAAATTGCCCCTAGCTCCTAATCTAAGCGTCCTAGAGCGATTTAGGCATTAATCTGTGATCACTTTTTTTCCCATACAAAATACATTTTTGTAGGCCAAACTAAAATGTCCCGTAGCTCCTAAACTAAGCGTCCTAGAGCGATTTAGGCTTTAATCTGTGATCACTTTTTTTTCATACAAAATACATTTTTTGTAGGCCAAACTAAAATGTCCCGTAGCTCCTAATCTAAGCGTCCTAGAGTCTCCTAATCTAAGTCTCCTAATCTAAGCGTCCTAGAGCGATTTAGGCATTAATCTGTGATCACTTTTTTTTCCATACAAAATACATTTTTTGTAGGCCAAACTTAAATGTCCCGTAGCTCCTAAACTAAGCGTCCTAGAGTCTCCTAATCTAAGTCTCCTAATCTAAGCGTCCTAGAGCGATTTAGGCTTTAATCTGTGATCACTTTTTTTTCCATACAAAATACATTTTTTGTAGGCCAAACTAAAATGTCCCGTAGCTCCTAAACTAAGCGTCCTAGAGCGATTTAGGCATTAATCTGTGATCACTTTTTTTTCCATACAAAATACATTTTTTGTAGGCCAAACTAAAATTGCCCCTAGCTCCTAATCTAAGCGTCCTAGAGCGATTTAGGCATTAATCTGTGATCACTTTTTTTCCCATACAAAATACATTTTTGTAGGCCAAACTAAAATGTCCCGTAGCTCCTAAACTAAGCGTCCTAGAGCGATTTAGGCTTTAATCTGTGATCACTTTTTTTTCATACAAAATACATTTTTTGTAGGCCAAACTAAAATGTCCCGTAGCTCCTAATCTAAGCGTCCTAGAGTCTCCTAATCTAAGTCTCCTAATCTAAGCGTCCTAGAGCGATTTAGGCATTAATCTGTGATCACTTTTTTTTCCATACAAATACATTTTTTGTAGGCCAAACTAAAATGTCCCGTAGCTCCTAATCTAAGCGTCCTAGAGCGATTTAGGCATTAATCTGTGATCACTTTTTTCCCATACAAAATACATTTTTTGTAGGCCAAACTATAATGTCCCGTAGCTCCTAATCTAAGCGTCCTAGAGCGATTTAGGCATTAATCTGTGATCACTTTTTTCCCATACAAAATACAGTTTTTGTAGGCCAAACTAAAATGTCCCGTAGCTCCTAAACTATGCGTCCTAGAGCGATTTAGGCATTAATCTGTGATCACTTTTTTTCCCATACAAAATACATTTTTTGTAGTCCAAACTAAAATGTCCCGTAGCTCCTAAACTAAGCGTCCTAGAGCGATTTAGGCATTAATCTGTGATCACTTTTTTTTCCATACAAAATACATTTTTTGTAGGCCAAACTAAAATTGCCCCTAGCTCCTAATCTAAGCGTCCTAGAGCGATTTAGGCATTAATCTGTGATCACTTTTTTTCCCATACAAAATACATTTTTTGTAGTCCAAACTAAAATGTCCCGTAGCTCCTAAACTAAGCGTCCTAGAGCGATTTAGGCATTAATCTGTGATCACTTTTTTTTCCATACAAAATACATTTTTTGTAGGCCAAACTAAAATGTCCCGTAGCTCCTAAACTAAGCGTCCTAGAGCGATTTAGGCATTAATCTGTGATCACTTTTTTCCCATACAAAATACATTTTTTGTAGGCCAAACTAAAATGTCCCGTAGCTCCTAATCTAAGCGTCCTAGAGCGATTTAGGCATTAATCTGTGATCACTTTTTTCCCATACAAAATACATTTTTTGTAGGCCAAACTAAAATGTCCCGTAGCTCCTAAACTATGCGTCCTAGAGCGATTTAGGCATTAATCTGTGATCACTTTTTTTTCCATACAAAATACATTTTTTGTAGGCCAAACTAAAATTGCCCCTAGCTCCTAATCTAAGCGTCCTAGAGCGATTTAGGCATTAATCTGTGATCACTTTTTTTCCCATACAAAATACATTTTTTGTAGTCCAAACTAAAATGTCCCGTAGCTCCTAAACTAAGCGTCCTAGAGCGATTTAGGCATTAATCTGTGATCACTTTTTTTTCCATACAAAATACATTTTTTGTAGTCCAAACTAAAATGTCCCGTAGCTCCTAAACTAAGCGTCCTAGAGCGATTTAGGCATTAATCTGTGATCACTTTTTTCCCATACAAAATACATTTTTTGTAGGCCAAACTAAAATGTCCCGTAGATCCTAATCTAAGCGTCCTAGAGCGATTTAGGCTTTAATCTGTGATCACTTTTTTTTCCATACAAAATACATTTTTTGTAGGCCAAACTAAAATGTACCGTAGCTCCTAATCTATGCGTCCTAGAGCGATTTAGGCATTAATTTGTGATCACTTTTTTTCCATACAAAATACATTTTTTGTAGGCCAAACTAAAATGTCCCGCAGCTCCTAATCTAAGCGTCCTAGAGCGATTTAGGCATTAATCTGTGATCACTTTTTTTCCCATACAAAATACATTTTTGTAGGCCAAACTAAAATGTCCCGTAGCTCCTAAACTAAGCGTCCTAGAGCGATTTAGGCTTTAATCTGTGATCACTTTTTTTTCCATACAAAATACATTTTTTGTAGGCCAAACTAAAATGTCCCGTAGCTCCTAAACTAAGCGTCCTAGAGCGATTTAGGCTTTAATCTGTGATCACTTTTTTTTCATACAAAATACATTTTTTGTAGGCCAAACTAAAATGTCCCGTAGCTCCTAATCTAAGCGTCCTAGAGCGATTTAGGCTTTAATCTGTGATCACTTTTTTTTCATACAAAATACATTTTTTGTAGGCCAAACTAAAATTGCCCGTAGCTCCTAATCTAAGCGTCCTAGAGCGATTTAGGCATTAATCTGTGATCACTTTTTTTCCCATACAAAATAAATTTTTTGTAGGCCAAACTAAAATGTCCCGTAGCTCCTAACCTAAGCGTCCTAGAGTGATTTAGGCATTAATCTGTGATCACTTTTTTTTCCATACAAAATACATTTTTTGTAGGCCAAACTAAAATGTCCCGTAGCTCCTAATCTAAGCGTCCTAGAGCGATTTAGGCATTAATCTGTGATCACTTTTTTCCCATACAAAATACATTGTTTGTAGGCCAAACTAAAATGTCCCGTAGCTCCTAATCTAAGCGTCCTAGAGCGATTTAGGCTTTAATCTGTGATCACTTTTTTTTCTAAGCGTCCTAGAGCGATTTAGGCATTAATCTGTGATCACTTTTTTTCCCATACAAAATACATTTTTTGTAGGCCAAACTAAAATGTCCCGTAGCTCCTAAACTAAGCGTCCTAGAGCGATTTAGGCATTAATCTGTGATCACTTTTTTTCCCATACAAAATACATTTTTTGTAGGCCAAACTAAAATGTCCCGTAGCTCCTAAACTAAGCGTCCTAGAGCGATTTAGGCATTAATCTGTGATCACTTTTTTTTCCATACAAAATACATTTTTTGTAGGCCAAACTAAAATGTCCCGTAGCTCCTAATCTAAGCGTCCTAGAGCGATTTAGGCTTTAATCTGTGATCACTTTTTTTTCCATACAAAATACATTTTTTGTAGGCCAAACTAAAATGTCCCGTAGCTCCTAATCTAAGCGTCCTAGAGCGATTTAGGCATTAATCTGTGATCACTTTTTTTTCCATACAAAATACATTTTTTGTAGGCCAAACTAAAATGTCCCGTAGCTCCTAATCTAAGCGTCCTAGAGCGATTTAGGCATTAATCTGTGATCACTTTTTTTCGCATACAAAATACATTTTTGTAGGCCAAACTAAAATGTCCCGTAGCTCCTAAACTAAGCGTCCTAGAGCGATTTGGGCTTTAATCTGTGATCATTTTTTTTTCATACAAAATACATTTTTTGTAGGCCAAACTAAAATGTCCCGTAGCTCCTAATCTAAGCGTCCTAGAGCGATTTAGGCATTAATCTGTGATCACTTTTTTTCCATACAAAATACATTTTTTGTAGGCCAAACTAAAATTGCCCGTAGCTCCTAATCTAAGCGTCCTAGAGCGATTTAGGCATTAATCTGTGATCACTTTTTTTTCATACAAAATACATTTTTTGTAGGCCAAACTAAAATTGCCCGTAGCTCCTAATCTAAGCGTCCTAGAGCGATTTAGGCATTAATCTGTGATCACTTTTTTTCCATACAAAATACATTTTTTGTAGGCCAAACTAAAATGTCCCGTAGCTCCTAATCTAAGCGTCCTAGAGCGATTTAGGCATTAATCTGTGATCACTTTTTTTCCATACAAAATACATTTTTTGTAGGCCAAACTAAAATTGCCCGTAGCTCCTAATCTAAGCGTCCTAGAGCGATTTAGGCATTAATCTGTGATCACTTTTTTTTCATACAAAATACATTTTTTGTAGGCCAAACTAAAATTGCCCGTAGCTCCTAATCTAAGCGTCCTAGAGCGATTTAGGCATTAATCTGTGATCACTTTTTTTTCCATACAAAATACATTTTTTGTAGGCCAAACTAAAATGTCCCGTAGCTCCTAATCTAAGCATCCTAGAGCGATTTAGGCATTAATCTGTGATCACTTTTTTTTCATACAAAATACATTTTTTGTAGGCCAAACTAAAATGTCCCGTAGCTCCTAATCTAAGCGTCCTAGAGCGATTTAGGCTTTAATCTGTGATCACTTTTTTTTTCCATACAAAATACATTTTTTGTAGGCCAAACTAAAATTGCCCGTAGCTCCTAATCTAAGCGTCCTAGAGCGATTTAGGCATTAATCTGTGATCACTTTTTTTTCCATACAAAATACATTTTTTGTAGGCCAAACTGAAATGTCCCGTAGCTCCTAAACTATGCGTCCTAGAGCGATTTAGGCTTTAATCTGTAATCACTTTTTTTCCATACAAAATACATTTTTTGTAGGCCAAACTAAAATGTCCCGTAGCTCCTAATCTAAGCGTCCTGGAGCGATTTAGGCTTTAATCTGTGATCACTTTTTTTTCATACAAAATACATTTTTTGTAGGACAAACTAAAATTGCCCGTAGCTCCTAATCTAAGCGTCCTAGAGCGATTTAGGCATTAATCTGTGATCACTTTTTTTTCATACAAAATACATTTTTTGTAGGCCAAACTAAAATTGCCCGTAGCTCCTAATCTAAGCGTCCTAGAGCGATTTAGGCATTAATCTGTGATCACTTTTTTTTCCATACAAAATACATTTTTTGTAGGCCAAACTAAAATGTCCCGTAGCTCCTAATCTAAGCATCCTAGAGCGATTTAGGCTTTAATCTGTGATCACTTTTTTTTTCCATACAAAATACATTTTTTGTAGGCCAAACTAAAATTGCCCGTAGCTCCTAATCTAAGCGTCCTAGAGCGATTTAGGCATTAATCTGTGATCACTTTTTTTTCCATACAAAATACATTTTTTGTAGGCCAAACTAAAATGTCCCGTAGCTCCTAAACTATGCGTCCTAGAGCGATTTAGGCATTAATCTGTGATCACTTTTTTTCCCATACAAAATACATTTTTTGTAGTCCAAACTAAAATGTCCCGTAGCTCCTAAACTAAGCGTCCTAGAGCGATTTAGGCATTAATCTGTGATCACTTTTTTTTCCATACAAAATACATTTTTTGTAGGCCAAACTAAAATTGCCCCTAGCTCCTAATCTAAGCGTCCTAGAGCGATTTAGGCATTAATCTGTGATCACTTTTTTCCCATACAAAATACATTGTTTGTAGGCCAAACTAAAATTGCCCCTAGCTCCTAATCTAAGCGTCCTAGAGCGATTTAGGCATTAATCTGTGATCACTTTTTTTTCCATACAAAATACATTTTTTGTAGTCCAAACTAAAATGTCCCGTAGCTCCTAAACTAAGCGTCCTAGAGCGATTTAGGCATTAATCTGTGATCACTTTTTTTTCCATACAAAATACATTTTTTGTAGGCCAAACTAAAATGTCCCGTAGCTCCTAAACTAAGCGTCCTAGAGCGATTTAGGCATTAATCTGTGATCACTTTTTTTTCCATACAAAATACATTTTTTGTAGTCCAAACTAAAATGTCCCGTAGCTCCTAAACTAAGCGTCCTAGAGCGATTTAGGCATTAATCTGTGATCACTTTTTTTTCCATACAAAATACATTTTTTGTAGGCCAAACTAAAATGTCCCGTAGCTCCTAAACTAAGCGTCCTAGAGCGATTTAGGCTTTAATCTGTGATCACTTTTTTTTCCATACAAAATAAATTTTTTGTAGGCCAAACTAAAATGTCCCGTAGCTCCTAAACTAAGCGTCCTAGAGCGATTTAGGCATTAATCTGTGATCACTTTTTTTCCATACAAAATACATTTTTTGTAGGCCAAACTAAAATGTCCCGTAGCTCCTAATCTAAGCGTCCTAGAGCGATTTAGGCATTAATCTGTGATCACTTTTTTTCCATACAAAATACATTTTTGTAGGCCAAACTAAAATGTCCCGTAGCTCCTAAACTAAGCGTCCTAGAGCGATTTAGGCTTTAATCTGTGATCACTTTTTTTTCATACAAAATACATTTTTTGTAGGCCAAACTAAAATGTCCCGTAGCTCCTAATCTAAGCGTCCTAGAGTCTCCTAATCTAAGTCTCCTAATCTAAGCGTCCTAGAGCGATTTAGGCATTAATCTGTGATCACTTTTTTTTCCATACAAAATACATTTTTTGTAGGCCAAACTAAAATGTCCCGTAGCTCCTAAACTAAGCGTCCTAGAGTCTCCTAATCTAAGTCTCCTAATCTAAGCGTCCTAGAGCGATTTAGGCTTTAATCTGTGATCACTTTTTTTTCCATACAAAATACATTTTTTGTAGGCCAAACTAAAATGTCCCGTAGCTCCTAAACTAAGCGTCCTAGAGCGATTTAGGCATTAATCTGTGATCACTTTTTTTTCCATACAAAATACATTTTTTGTAGGCCAAACTAAAATTGCCCCTAGCTCCTAATCTAAGCGTCCTAGAGCGATTTAGGCATTAATCTGTGATCACTTTTTTTCCCATACAAAATACATTTTTGTAGGCCAAACTAAAATGTCCCGTAGCTCCTAAACTAAGCGTCCTAGAGCGATTTAGGCTTTAATCTGTGATCACTTTTTTTTCATACAAAATAAATTTTTTGTAGGCCAAACTAAAATGTCCCGTAGCTCCTAATCTAAGCGTCCTAGAGCGATTTAGGCATTAATCTGTGATCACTTTTTTTTCCATACAAATACATTTTTTGTAGGCCAAACTAAAATGTCCCGTAGCTCCTAATCTAAGCGTCCTAGAGCGATTTAGGCATTAATCTGTGATCACTTTTTTCCCATACAAAATACATTTTTTGTAGGCCAAACTATAATGTCCCGTAGCTCCTAATCTAAGCGTCCTAGAGCGATTTAGGCATTAATCTGTGATCACTTTTTTCCCATACAAAATACATTTTTTGTAGGCCAAACTAAAATGTCCCGTAGCTCCTAAACTATGCGTCCTAGAGCGATTTAGGCATTAATCTGTGATCACTTTTTTTCCCATACAAAATACATTTTTTGTAGTCCAAACTAAAATGTCCCGTAGCTCCTAAACTAAGCGTCCTAGAGCGATTTAGGCATTAATCTGTGATCACTTTTTTTTCCATACAAAATACATTTTTTGTAGGCCAAACTAAAATTGCCCCTAGCTCCTAATCTAAGCGTCCTAGAGTCTCCTAATCTAAGTCTTCTAATCTAAGCGTCCTAGAGCGATTTAGGCATTAATCTGTGATCACTTTTTTTTCCATACAAAATACATTTTTTGTAGGCCAAACTAAAATGTCCCGTAGCTCCTAAACTAAGCGTCCTAGAGTCTCCTAATCTAAGTCTCCTAATCTAAGCGTCCTAGAGCGATTTAGGCTTTAATCTGTGATCACTTTTTTTTCCATACAAAATACATTTTTTGTAGGCCAAACTAAAATGTCCCGTAGCTCCTAAACTAAGCGTCCTAGAGCGATTTAGGCATTAATCTGTGATCACTTTTTTTTCCATACAAAATACATTTTTTGTAGGCCAAACTAAAATTGCCCCTAGCTCCTAATCTAAGCGTCCTAGAGCGATTTAGGCATTAATCTGTGATCACTTTTTTTCCCATACAAAATACATTTTTGTAGGCCAAACTAAAATGTCCCGTAGCTCCTAAACTAAGCGTCCTAGAGCGATTTAGGCTTTAATCTGTGATCACTTTTTTTTCATACAAAATAAATTTTTTGTAGGCCAAACTAAAATGTCCCGTAGCTCCTAATCTAAGCGTCCTAGAGCGATTTAGGCATTAATCTGTGATCACTTTTTTTTCCATACAAATACATTTTTTGTAGGCCAAACTAAAATGTCCCGTAGCTCCTAATCTAAGCGTCCTAGAGCGATTTAGGCATTAATCTGTGATCACTTTTTTCCCATACAAAATACATTTTTTGTAGGCCAAACTATAATGTCCCGTAGCTCCTAATCTAAGCGTCCTAGAGCGATTTAGGCATTAATCTGTGATCACTTTTTTCCCATACAAAATACATTTTTTGTAGGCCAAACTAAAATGTCCCGTAGCTCCTAAACTATGCGTCCTAGAGCGATTTAGGCATTAATCTGTGATCACTTTTTTTCCCATACAAAATACATTTTTTGTAGTCCAAACTAAAATGTCCCGTAGCTCCTAAACTAAGCGTCCTAGAGCGATTTAGGCATTAATCTGTGATCACTTTTTTTTCCATACAAAATACATTTTTTGTAGGCCAAACTAAAATTGCCCCTAGCTCCTAATCTAAGCGTCCTAGAGCGATTTAGGCATTAATCTGTGATCACTTTTTTTCCCATACAAAATACATTTTTTGTAGTCCAAACTAAAATGTCCCGTAGCTCCTAAACTAAGCGTCCTAGAGCGATTTAGGCATTAATCTGTGATCACTTTTTTTTCCATACAAAATACATTTTTTGTAGGCCAAACTAAAATGTCCCGTAGCTCCTAAACTAAGCGTCCTAGAGCGATTTAGGCATTAATCTGTGATCACTTTTTTCCCATACAAAATACATTTTTTGTAGGCCAAACTAAAATGTCCCGTAGCTCCTAATCTAAGCGTCCTAGAGCGATTTAGGCATTAATCTGTGATCACTTTTTTCCCATACAAAATACATTTTTTGTAGGCCAAACTAAAATGTCCCGTAGCTCCTAAACTATGCGTCCTAGAGCGATTTAGGCATTAATCTGTGATCACTTTTTTTTCCATACAAAATACATTTTTTGTAGGCCAAACTAAAATTGCCCCTAGCTCCTAATCTAAGCGTCCTAGAGCGATTTAGGCATTAATCTGTGATCACTTTTTTTCCCATACAAAATACATTTTTTGTAGTCCAAACTAAAATGTCCCGTAGCTCCTAAACTAAGCGTCCTAGAGCGATTTAGGCATTAATCTGTGATCACTTTTTTTTCCATACAAAATACATTTTTTGTAGTCCAAACTAAAATGTCCCGTAGCTCCTAAACTAAGCGTCCTAGAGCGATTTAGGCATTAATCTGTGATCACTTTTTTCCCATACAAAATACATTTTTTGTAGGCCAAACTAAAATGTCCCGTAGATCCTAATCTAAGCGTCCTAGAGCGATTTAGGCTTTAATCTGTGATCACTTTTTTTTCCATACAAAATACATTTTTTGTAGGCCAAACTAAAATGTACCGTAGCTCCTAATCTATGCGTCCTAGAGCGATTTAGGCATTAATTTGTGATCACTTTTTTTCCATACAAAATACATTTTTTGTAGGCCAAACTAAAATGTCCCGCAGCTCCTAATCTAAGCGTCCTAGAGCGATTTAGGCATTAATCTGTGATCACTTTTTTTCCCATACAAAATACATTTTTGTAGGCCAAACTAAAATGTCCCGTAGCTCCTAAACTAAGCGTCCTAGAGCGATTTAGGCTTTAATCTGTGATCACTTTTTTTTCCATACAAAATACATTTTTTGTAGGCCAAACTAAAATGTCCCGTAGCTCCTAAACTAAGCGTCCTAGAGCGATTTAGGCTTTAATCTGTGATCACTTTTTTTTCTAAGCGTCCTAGAGCGATTTAGGCATTAATCTGTGATCACTTTTTTTCCCATACAAAATACATTTTTTGTAGGCCAAACTAAAATGTCCCGTAGCTCCTAAACTAAGCGTCCTAGAGCGATTTAGGCATTAATCTGTGATCACTTTTTTTCCCATACAAAATACATTTTTTGTAGGCCAAACTAAAATGTCCCGTAGCTCCTAATCTAAGCGTCCTAGAGCGATTTAGGCATTAATCTGTGATCACTTTTTTTTCCATACAAAATACATTTTTTGTAGGCCAAACTAAAATTGCCCGTAGCTCCTAATCTAAGCGTCCTAGAGCGATTTAGGCATTAATCTGTGATCACTTTTTTTCCATACAAAATACATTTTTTGTAGGCCAAACTAAAATTGCCCGTAGCTCCTAATCTAAGCGTCCTAGAGCGATTTAGGCATTAATCTGTGATCACTTTTTTTTCCATACAAAATACATTTTTTGTAGGCCAAACTAAAATGTCCCGTAGCTCCTAATCTAAGCGTCCTAGAGCGATTTAGGCATTAATCTGTGATCACTTTTTTTCGCATACAAAATACATTTTTGTAGGCCAAACTAAAATGTCCCGTAGCTCCTAAACTAAGCGTCCTAGAGCGATTTGGGCTTTAATCTGTGATCATTTTTTTTTCATACAAAATACATTTTTTGTAGGCCAAACTAAAATGTCCCGTAGCTCCTAATCTAAGCGTCCTAGAGCGATTTAGGCATTAATCTGTGATCACTTTTTTTCCATACAAAATACATTTTTTGTAGGCCAAACTAAAATTGCCCGTAGCTCCTAATCTAAGCGTCCTAGAGCGATTTAGGCATTAATCTGTGATCACTTTTTTTTCATACAAAATACATTTTTTGTAGGCCAAACTAAAATTGCCCGTAGCTCCTAATCTAAGCGTCCTAGAGCGATTTAGGCATTAATCTGTGATCACTTTTTTTCCATACAAAATACATTTTTTGTAGGCCAAACTAAAATGTCCCGTAGCTCCTAATCTAAGCATCCTAGAGCGATTTAGGCATTAATCACTTTTTTCTCCATACAAAATACATTTTTTGTAGGCCAAACTAAAATGTCCCGTAGCTCCTAAACTATGCGTCCTAGAGCGATTTAGGCATTAATCTGTGATCACTTTTTTTTTCCATACAAAATACATTTTTTGTAGGCCAAACTAAAATTGCCCGTAGCTCCTAATCTAAGCGTCCTAGAGCGATTTAGGCATTAATCTGTGATCACTTTTTTTTCCATACAAAATACATTTTTTGTAGGCCAAACTAAAATTGCCCGTAGCTCCTAATCTAAGCGTCCTAGAGCGATTTAGGCATTAATCTGTGATCACTTTTTTTCCATACAAAATACATTTTTTGTAGGCCAAACTAAAATTGCCCGTAGCTCCTAATCTAAGCGTCCTAGAGCGATTTAGGCATTAATCTGTGATCACTTTTTTTTCATACAAAATACATTTTTTGTAGGCCAAACTAAAATTGCCCGTAGCTCCTAATCTAAGCGTCCTAGAGCGATTTAGGCATTAATCTGTGATCACTTTTTTTTCCATACAAAATACATTTTTTGTAGGCCAAACTAAAATGTCCCGTAGCTCCTAATCTAAGCATCCTAGAGCGATTTAGGCATTAATCACTTTTTTTTCCATACAAAATACATTTTTTGTAGGCCAAACTAAAATTGCCCGTAGCTCCTAATCTAAGCGTCCTAGAGCGATTTAGGCATTAATCTGTGATCACTTTTTTTTCATACAAAATACATTTTTTGTAGGCCAAACTAAAATTGCCCGTAGCTCCTAATCTAAGCGTCCTAGAGCGATTTAGGCATTAATCTGTGATCACTTTTTTTCCATACAAAATACATTTTTTGTAGGCCAAACTAAAATGTCCCGTAGCTCCTAATCTAAGCATCCTAGAGCGATTTAGGCATTAATCACTTTTTTCTCCATACAAAATACATTTTTTGTAGGCCAAACTAAAATGTCCCGTAGCTCCTAAACTATGCGTCCTAGAGCGATTTAGGCATTAATCTGTGATCACTTTTTTTTTCCATACAAAATACATTTTTTGTAGGCCAAACTAAAATTGCCCCTAGCTCCTAATCTAAGCGTCCTAGAGCGATTTAGGCATTAATCTGTGATCACTTTTTTTCCCATACAAAATACATTTTTGTAGGCCAAACTAAAATGTCCCGTAGCTCCTAAACTAAGCGTCCTAGAGCGATTTAGGCTTTAATCTGTGATCACTTTTTTTTCATACAAAATAAATTTTTTGTAGGCCAAACTAAAATGTCCCGTAGCTCCTAATCTAAGCGTCCTAGAGCGATTTAGGCATTAATCTGTGATCACTTTTTTTTCCATACAAATACATTTTTTGTAGGCCAAACTAAAATGTCCCGTAGCTCCTAATCTAAGCGTCCTAGAGCGATTTAGGCATTAATCTGTGATCACTTTTTTCCCATACAAAATACATTTTTTGTAGGCCAAACTATAATGTCCCGTAGCTCCTAATCTAAGCGTCCTAGAGCGATTTAGGCATTAATCTGTGATCACTTTTTTCCCATACAAAATACATTTTTTGTAGGCCAAACTAAAATGTCCCGTAGCTCCTAAACTATGCGTCCTAGAGCGATTTAGGCATTAATCTGTGATCACTTTTTTTCCCATACAAAATACATTTTTTGTAGTCCAAACTAAAATGTCCCGTAGCTCCTAAACTAAGCGTCCTAGAGCGATTTAGGCATTAATCTGTGATCACTTTTTTTTCCATACAAAATACATTTTTTGTAGGCCAAACTAAAATTGCCCCTAGCTCCTAATCTAAGCGTCCTAGAGCGATTTAGGCATTAATCTGTGATCACTTTTTTTCCCATACAAAATACATTTTTTGTAGTCCAAACTAAAATGTCCCGTAGCTCCTAAACTAAGCGTCCTAGAGCGATTTAGGCATTAATCTGTGATCACTTTTTTTTCCATACAAAATACATTTTTTGTAGGCCAAACTAAAATGTCCCGTAGCTCCTAAACTAAGCGTCCTAGAGCGATTTAGGCATTAATCTGTGATCACTTTTTTCCCATACAAAATACATTTTTTGTAGGCCAAACTAAAATGTCCCGTAGCTCCTAATCTAAGCGTCCTAGAGCGATTTAGGCATTAATCTGTGATCACTTTTTTCCCATACAAAATACATTTTTTGTAGGCCAAACTAAAATGTCCCGTAGCTCCTAAACTATGCGTCCTAGAGCGATTTAGGCATTAATCTGTGATCACTTTTTTTTCCATACAAAATACATTTTTTGTAGGCCAAACTAAAATTGCCCCTAGCTCCTAATCTAAGCGTCCTAGAGCGATTTAGGCATTAATCTGTGATCACTTTTTTTCCCATACAAAATACATTTTTTGTAGTCCAAACTAAAATGTCCCGTAGCTCCTAAACTAAGCGTCCTAGAGCGATTTAGGCATTAATCTGTGATCACTTTTTTTTCCATACAAAATACATTTTTTGTAGTCCAAACTAAAATGTCCCGTAGCTCCTAAACTAAGCGTCCTAGAGCGATTTAGGCATTAATCTGTGATCACTTTTTTCCCATACAAAATACATTTTTTGTAGGCCAAACTAAAATGTCCCGTAGATCCTAATCTAAGCGTCCTAGAGCGATTTAGGCTTTAATCTGTGATCACTTTTTTTTCCATACAAAATACATTTTTTGTAGGCCAAACTAAAATGTACCGTAGCTCCTAATCTATGCGTCCTAGAGCGATTTAGGCATTAATTTGTGATCACTTTTTTTCCATACAAAATACATTTTTTGTAGGCCAAACTAAAATGTCCCGCAGCTCCTAATCTAAGCGTCCTAGAGCGATTTAGGCATTAATCTGTGATCACTTTTTTTCCCATACAAAATACATTTTTGTAGGCCAAACTAAAATGTCCCGTAGCTCCTAAACTAAGCGTCCTAGAGCGATTTAGGCTTTAATCTGTGATCACTTTTTTTTCCATACAAAATACATTTTTTGTAGGCCAAACTAAAATGTCCCGTAGCTCCTAAACTAAGCGTCCTAGAGCGATTTAGGCTTTAATCTGTGATCACTTTTTTTTCTAAGCGTCCTAGAGCGATTTAGGCATTAATCTGTGATCACTTTTTTTCCCATACAAAATACATTTTTTGTAGGCCAAACTAAAATGTCCCGTAGCTCCTAAACTAAGCGTCCTAGAGCGATTTAGGCATTAATCTGTGATCACTTTTTTTCCCATACAAAATACATTTTTTGTAGGCCAAACTAAAATGTCCCGTAGCTCCTAATCTAAGCGTCCTAGAGCGATTTAGGCATTAATCTGTGATCACTTTTTTTTCCATACAAAATACATTTTTTGTAGGCCAAACTAAAATTGCCCGTAGCTCCTAATCTAAGCGTCCTAGAGCGATTTAGGCATTAATCTGTGATCACTTTTTTTCCATACAAAATACATTTTTTGTAGGCCAAACTAAAATTGCCCGTAGCTCCTAATCTAAGCGTCCTAGAGCGATTTAGGCATTAATCTGTGATCACTTTTTTTTCCATACAAAATACATTTTTTGTAGGCCAAACTAAAATGTCCCGTAGCTCCTAATCTAAGCGTCCTAGAGCGATTTAGGCATTAATCTGTGATCACTTTTTTTCGCATACAAAATACATTTTTGTAGGCCAAACTAAAATGTCCCGTAGCTCCTAAACTAAGCGTCCTAGAGCGATTTGGGCTTTAATCTGTGATCATTTTTTTTTCATACAAAATACATTTTTTGTAGGCCAAACTAAAATGTCCCGTAGCTCCTAATCTAAGCGTCCTAGAGCGATTTAGGCATTAATCTGTGATCACTTTTTTTCCATACAAAATACATTTTTTGTAGGCCAAACTAAAATTGCCCGTAGCTCCTAATCTAAGCGTCCTAGAGCGATTTAGGCATTAATCTGTGATCACTTTTTTTTCATACAAAATACATTTTTTGTAGGCCAAACTAAAATTGCCCGTAGCTCCTAATCTAAGCGTCCTAGAGCGATTTAGGCATTAATCTGTGATCACTTTTTTTCCATACAAAATACATTTTTTGTAGGCCAAACTAAAATGTCCCGTAGCTCCTAATCTAAGCATCCTAGAGCGATTTAGGCATTAATCACTTTTTTCTCCATACAAAATACATTTTTTGTAGGCCAAACTAAAATGTCCCGTAGCTCCTAAACTATGCGTCCTAGAGCGATTTAGGCATTAATCTGTGATCACTTTTTTTTTCCATACAAAATACATTTTTTGTAGGCCAAACTAAAATTGCCCGTAGCTCCTAATCTAAGCGTCCTAGAGCGATTTAGGCATTAATCTGTGATCACTTTTTTTTCCATACAAAATACATTTTTTGTAGGCCAAACTAAAATTGCCCGTAGCTCCTAATCTAAGCGTCCTAGAGCGATTTAGGCATTAATCTGTGATCACTTTTTTTCCATACAAAATACATTTTTTGTAGGCCAAACTAAAATTGCCCGTAGCTCCTAATCTAAGCGTCCTAGAGCGATTTAGGCATTAATCTGTGATCACTTTTTTTTCATACAAAATACATTTTTTGTAGGCCAAACTAAAATTGCCCGTAGCTCCTAATCTAAGCGTCCTAGAGCGATTTAGGCATTAATCTGTGATCACTTTTTTTTCCATACAAAATACATTTTTTGTAGGCCAAACTAAAATGTCCCGTAGCTCCTAATCTAAGCATCCTAGAGCGATTTAGGCATTAATCACTTTTTTTTCCATACAAAATACATTTTTTGTAGGCCAAACTAAAATTGCCCGTAGCTCCTAATCTAAGCGTCCTAGAGCGATTTAGGCATTAATCTGTGATCACTTTTTTTTCATACAAAATACATTTTTTGTAGGCCAAACTAAAATTGCCCGTAGCTCCTAATCTAAGCGTCCTAGAGCGATTTAGGCATTAATCTGTGATCACTTTTTTTCCATACAAAATACATTTTTTGTAGGCCAAACTAAAATGTCCCGT
This sequence comes from Hydrotaea cyrtoneurina, assembly GCA_958296145.1. NCBI lineage: Eukaryota > Metazoa > Arthropoda > Insecta > Diptera > Muscidae > Hydrotaea > Hydrotaea cyrtoneurina. Next base: position 55,549,879 of record OY282513.1, on the reverse strand, counting down.
AGCTCCTAATCTAAGCATCCTAGAGCGATTTAGGCATTAATCACTTTTTTCTCCATACAAAATACATTTTTTGTAGGCCAAACTAAAATGTCCCGTAGCTCCTAAACTATGCGTCCTAGAGCGATTTAGGCATTAATCTGTGATCACTTTTTTTTTCCATACAAAATACATTTTTTGTAGGCCAAACTAAAATTGCCCGTAGCTCCTAATCTAAGCGTCCTAGAGCGATTTAGGCATTAATCTGTGATCACTTTTTTTTCCATACAAAATACATTTTTTGTAGGCCAAACTAAAATTGCCCGTAGCTCCTAATCTAAGCGTCCTAGAGCGATTTAGGCATTAATCTGTGATCACTTTTTTTCCATACAAAATACATTTTTTGTAGGCCAAACTAAAATTGCCCGTAGCTCCTAATCTAAGCGTCCTAGAGCGATTTAGGCATTAATCTGTGATCACTTTTTTTTCATACAAAATACATTTTTTGTAGGCCAAACTAAAATTGCCCGTAGCTCCTAATCTAAGCGTCCTAGAGCGATTTAGGCATTAATCTGTGATCACTTTTTTTTCCATACAAAATACATTTTTTGTAGGCCAAACTAAAATGTCCCGTAGCTCCTAATCTAAGCATCCTAGAGCGATTTAGGCATTAATCACTTTTTTTTCCATACAAAATACATTTTTTGTAGGCCAAACTAAAATGTCCCGTAGCTCCTAATCTAAGCGTCCTAGAGCGATTTAGGCATTAATCTGTGATCACTTTTTTTCGCATACAAAATACATTTTTGTAGGCCAAACTAAAATTGCCCGTAGCTCCTAATCTAAGCGTCCTAGAGCGATTTAGGCATTAATCTGTGATCACTTTTTTTCCATACAAAATACATTTTTTGTAGGCCAAACTAAAATTGCCCGTAGCTCCTAAGCTAAGCGTCCTAGAGCGATTTAGGCATTAATCTGTGATCACTTTTTTTTCATACAAAATACATTTTTTGTAGGCCAAACTAAAATTGCCCGTAGCTCCTAATCTAAGCGTCCTAGAGCGATTTAGGCATTAATCTGTGATCACTTTTTTTTCCATACAAAATACATTTTTTGTAGGCCAAACTAAAATGTCCCGTAGCTCCTAATCTAAGCGTCCTAGAGCGATTTAGGCATTAATCTGTGATCACTTTTTTTCGCATACAAAATACATTTTTGTAGGCCAAACTAAAATGTCCCGTAGCTCCTAAACTAAGCGTCCTAGAGCGATTTAGGCTTTAATCTGTGATCACTTTTTTTTCATACAAAATACATTTTTTGTAGGCCAAACTAAAATGTCCCGTAGCTCCTAATCTAAGCGTCCTAGAGCGATTTAGGCATTAATCTGTGATCACTTTTTTTCCATACAAAATACATTTTTTGTAGGCCAAACTAAAATTGCCCGTAGCTCCTAATCTAAGCGTCCTAGAGCGATTTAGGCATTAATCTGTGATCACTTTTTTTTCATACAAAATACATTTTTTGTAGGCCAAACTAAAATGTCCCGTAGCTCCTAATCTAAGCGTCCTAGAGCGATTTAGGCTTTAATCTGTGATCACTTTTTTTTTCCATACAAAATACATTTTTTGTAGGCCAAACTAAAATTGCCCGTAGCTCCTAATCTAAGCGTCCTAGAGCGATTTAGGCATTAATCTGTGATCACTTTTTTTTCCATACAAAATACATTTTTTGTAGGCCAAACTAAAATTGCCCGTAGCTCCTAATCTAAGCGTCCTAGAGCGATTTAGGCATTAATCTGTGATCACTTTTTTTTCCATACAAAATACATTTTTTGTAGGCCAAACTAAAATGTCCCGTAGCTCCTAATCTAAGCATCCTAGAGCGATTTAGGCATTAATCACTTTTTTTTCCATACAAAATACATTTTTTGTAGGCCAAACTAAAATGTCCCGTAGCTCCTAATCTAAGCGTCCTAGAGCGATTTAGGCATTAATCTGTGATCACTTTTTTTTCCATACAAAATACATTTTTTGTAGGCCAAACTAAAATGTCCCGTAGCTCCTAATCTAAGCGTCCTAGAGCGATTTAGGCTTTAATCTGTGATCACTTTTTTTTTCCATACAAAATACATTTTTTGTAGGCCAAACTAAAATTGCCCGTAGCTCCTAATCTAAGCGTCCTAGAGCGATTTAGGCATTAATCTGTGATCACTTTTTTTCCCATACAAAATACATTTTTGTAGGCCAAACTAAAATGTCACGTAGCTCCTAAACTAAGCGTCCTAGAGCGATTTAGGCTTTAATCTGTGATCACTTTTTTTTCATACAAAATACATTTTTTGTAGGCCAAACTAAAATGTCCCGTAGCTCCTAATCTAAGCGTCCTAGAGCGATTTAGGCATTAATCTGTGATCACTTTTTTTTCCATACAAAATACATTTTTTGTAGGCCAAACTAAAATGTCCCGTAGCTCCTAAACTAAGCGTCCTAGAGCGATTTAGGCTTTAATCTGTGATCACTTTTTTTTCATACAAAATACATTTTTTGTAGGCCAAACTAAAATGTCCCGTAGCTCCTAATCTAAGCGTCCTAGAGCGATTTAGGCTTTAATCTGTGATCACTTTTTTTTCATACAAAATACATTTTTTGTAGGCCAAACTAAAATTGCCCGTAGCTCCTAATCTAAGCGTCCTAGAGCGATTTAGGCATTAATCTGTGATCACTTTTTTTCCCATACAAAATACATTTTTTGTAGGCCAAACTAAAATGTCCCGTAGCTCCTAACCTAAGCGTCCTAGAGCAATTTAGGCATTAATCTGTGATCACTTTTTTTTCCATACAAAATACATTTTTTGTAGGCCAAACTAAAATGTCCCGTAGCTCCTAATCTAAGCGTCCTAGAGCGATTTAGGCATTAATCTGTGATCACTTTTTTCCCATACAAAATACATTGTTTGTAGGCCAAACTAAAATGTCCCGTAGCTCCTAATCTAAGCGTCCTAGAGCGATTTAGGCTTTAATCTGTGATCACTTTTTTTTCATACAAAATACATTTTTTGTAGGCCAAACTAAAATGTCCCGTAGCTCCTAATCTAAGCGTCCTAGAGCGATTTAGGCTTTAATCTGTGATCACTTTTTTTTCATACAAAATACATTTTTTGTAGGCCAAACTAAAATTGCCCGTAGCTCCTAATCTAAGCGTCCTAGAGCGATTTAGGCATTAATCTGTGATCACTTTTTTTCCCATACAAAATACATTTTTTGTAGGCCAAACTAAAATGTCCCGTAGCTCCTACACTAAGCGTCCTAGAGCGATTTAGGCATTAATCTGTGATCACTTTTTTTTCCATACAAAATACATTTTTTGTAGGCCAAACTAAAATGTCCCGTAGCTCCTAATCTAAGCGTCCTAGAGCGATTTAGGCTTTAATCTGTGATCACTTTTTTTTCCATACAAAATACATTTTTTGTAGGCCAAACTAAAATGTCCCGTAGCTCCTAATCTAAGCGTCCTAGAGCGATTTAGGCATTAATCTGTGATCACTTTTTTTTCCATACAAAATACATTTTTTGTAGGCCAAACTAAAATGTCCCGTAGCTCCTAATCTAAGCGTCCTAGAGCGATTTAGGCATTAATCTGTGATCACTTTTTTTCGCATACAAAATACATTTTTGTAGGCCAAACTAAAATGTCCCGTAGCTCCTAAACTAAGCGTCCTAGAGCGATTTAGGCTTTAATCTGTGATCACTTTTTTTTCATACAAAATACATTTTTTGTAGGCCAAACTAAAATGTCCCGTAGCTCCTAATCTAAGCATCCTAGAGCGATTTAGGCATTAATCACTTTTTTCTCCATACAAAATACATTTTTTGTAGGCCAAACTAAAATGTCCCGTAGCTCCTAAACTATGCGTCCTAGAGCGATTTAGGCATTAATCACTTTTTTCTCCATACAAAATACATTTTTTGTAATCTGTGATCACTTTTTTCCATACAAAATACATTTTTTGTAGGCCAAACTAAAATTGCCCGTAGCTCCTAATCTAAGCGTCCTAGAGCGATTTAGGCATTAATCTGTGATCACTTTTTTTTCATACAAAATACATTTTTTGTAGGCCAAACTAAAATGTCCCGTAGCTCCTAATCTAAGCGTCCTAGAGCGATTTAGGCTTTAATCTGTGATCACTTTTTTTTCCATACAAAATACATTTTTTGTAAGCCAAACTAAAATTGCCCGTAGCTCCTAATCTAAGCGTCCTAGAGCGATTTAGGCATTAATCTGTGATCACTTTTTTTTCCATACAAAATACATTTTTTGTAGGCCAAACTGAAATGTCCCGTAGCTCCTAAACTATGCGTCCTAGAGCGATTTAGGCTTTAATCTGTAATCACTTTTTTTCCATACAAAATACATTTTTTGTAGGCCAAACTAAAATGTCCCGTAGCTCCTAATCTAAGCGTCCTGGAGCGATTTAGGCTTTAATCTGTGATCACTTTTTTTTCATACAAAATACATTTTTTGTAGGACAAACTAAAATGTCCCGTAGCTCCTAATCTAAGCGTCCTAGAGCGATTTAGGCATTAATCTGTGATCACTTTTTTCCCATACAAAATACATTGTTTGTAGGCCAAACTAAAATGTCCCGTAGCTCCTAATCTAAGCGTCCTAGAGCGATTTAGGCTTTAATCTGTGATCACTTTTTTTTCCATACAAAATAAATTTTTTGTAGGCCAAACTAAAATGTCCCGTAGCTCCTAAACTAAGCGTCCTAGAGCGATTTAGGCTTTAATCTGTGATCACTTTTTTTCCCATACAAAATACATTTTTTGTAGGCCAAACTAAAATTGCCCGTAGCTCCTAATCTAAGCGTCCTAGAGCGATTTAGGCATTAATCTGTGATCACTTTTTTTTTCCATACAAAATACATTTTTTGTAGGCCAAACTAAAATGTCCCGTAGCTCCTAAACTATGCGTCCTAGAGCGATTTAGGCATTAATCTGTGATCACTTTTTTCCCATACAAAATACATTTTTTGTAGTCCAAACTAAAATGTCCCGTAGCTCCTAAACTAAGCGTCCTAGAGCGATTTAGGCATTAATCTGTGATCACTTTTTTTTCCATACAAAATACATTTTTTGTAGGCCAAACTAAAATTGCCCCTAGCTCCTAATCTAAGCGTCCTAGAGCGATTTAGGCATTAATCTGTGATCACTTTTTTCCCATACAAAATACATTGTTTGTAGGCCAAACTAAAATTGCCCCTAGCTCCTAATCTAAGCGTCCTAGAGCGATTTAGGCATTAATCTGTGATCACTAAAATGTCCCGTAGCTCCTAAACTAAGCGTCCTAGAGCGATTTAGGCATTAATCTGTGATCACTTTTTTTTCCATACAAAATACATTTTTTGTAGTCCAAACTAAAATGTCCCGTAGCTCCTAAACTAAGCGTCCTAGAGCGATTTAGGCTTTAATCTGTGATCACTTTTTTTTCCATACAAAATACATTTTTTGTAGGCCAAACTAATATGTCCCGTAGCTCCTAAACTAAACGTCCTAGAGCGATTTAGGCATTAATCTGTGATCACTTTTTTTTCCATACAAAATACATTTTTTGTAGGCCAAACTAAAATTGCCCCTAGCTCCTAATCTAAGCGTCCTAGAGCGATTTAGGCATTAATCTGTGATCACTTTTTTTCCCATACAAAATACATTTTTGTAGGCCAAACTAAAATGTCCCGTAGCTCCTAAACTAAGCGTCCTAGAGCGATTTAGGCTTTAATCTGTGATCACTTTTTTTTCATACAAAATACATTTTTTGTAGGCCAAACTAAAATGTCCCGTAGCTCCTAATCTAAGCGTCCTAGAGCGATTTAGGCTTTAATCTGTGATCACTTTTTTTTCCATACAAAATAAATTTTTTGTAAGCCAAACTAAAATTGCCCGTAGCTCCTAATCTAAGCGTCCTAGAGCGATTTAGGCATTAATCTGTGATCACTTTTTTTTCCATACAAAATACATTTTTTGTAGGCCAAACTGAAATGTCCCGTAGCTCCTAAACTATGCGTCCTAGAGCGATTTAGGCTTTAATCTGTAATCACTTTTTTTCCATACAAAATACATTTTTTGTAGGCCAAACTAAAATGTCCCGTAGCTCCTAATCTAAGCGTCCTGGAGCGATTTAGGCTTTAATCTGTGATCACTTTTTTTTCATACAAAATACATTTTTTGTAGGACAAACTAAAATTGCCCGTAGCTCCTAATCTAAGCGTCCTAGAGCGATTTAGGCATTAATCTGTGATCACTTTTTTCCCATACAAAATACATTGTTTGTAGGCCAAACTAAAATGTCCCGTAAAATAAATTTTTTGTAGGCCAAACTAAAATGTCCCGTAGCTCCTAAACTAAGCGTCCTAGAGCGATTTAGGCTTTAATCTGTGATCACTTTTTTTTTCCATACAAAATAAATTTTTTGTATTCCAAACTAAAATTGCCCGTAGCTCCTAATCTAAGCGTCCTAGAGCGATTTAGGCATTAATCTGTGATCACTTTTTTTCCATACAAAATACATTTTTTGTAGGCCAAACTAAAATGTCCCGTAGCTCCTAAACTATGCGTCCTAGAGCGATTTAGGCATTAATCTGTGATCACTTTTTTTCCCATACAAAATAAATTTTTTGTAGTCCAAACTAAAATGTCCCGTAGCTCCTAAACTAAGCGTCCTAGAGCGATTTAGGCATTAATCTGTGATCACTTTTTTTTCCATACAAAATACATTTTTTGTAGGCCAAACTAAAATGTCCCGTAGCTCCTAAACTAAGCGTCCTAGAGCGATTTAGGCTTTAATCTGTGATCTCTTTTTTTTCCATACAAAATACATTTTTTGTAGGCCAAACTAAAATGTCCCGTAGCTCCTAAACTAAGCGTCCTAGAGCGATTTAGGCATTAATCTGTGATCACTTTTTTTTCCATACAAAATACATTTTTTGTAGGCCAAACTAAAATTGCCCCTAGCTCCTAATCTAAGCGTCCTAGAGCGATTTAGGCATTAATCTGTGATCACTTTTTTCCCATACAAAATACATTTTTGTAGGCCAAACTAAAATGTCCCGTAGCTCCTAAACTAAGCGTCCTAGAGCGATTTAGGCTTTAATCTGTGATCACTTTTTTTTCATACAAAATACATTTTTTGTAGGCCAAACTAAAATGTCCCGTAGCTCCTAATCTAAGCGTCCTAGAGTCTCCTAATCTAAGTCTCCTAATCTAAGCGTCCTAGAGCGATTTAGGCATTAATCTGTGATCACTTTTTTCCCATACAAAATACATTTTTTGTAGGCCAAACTAAAATGTCCCGTAGCTCCTAATCTAAGCGTCCTAGAGCGATTTAGGCATTAATCTGTGATCACTTTTTTTTCCATACAAAATACATTTTTTGTAGGCCAAACTAAAATGTCCCGTAGCTCCTAATCTAAGCGTCCTAGAGCGATTTAGGCATTAATCTGTGATCACTTTTTTCCCATACAAAATACATTTTTTGTAGGCCAAACTAAAATGTCCCGTAGCTCCTAATCTAAGCGTCCTAGAGCGATTTAGGCATTAATCTGTGATCACTTTTTTCCCATACAAAATACATTTTTTGTAGGCCAAACTAAAATGTCCCGTAGCTCCTAAACTATGCGTCCTAGAGCGATTTAGGCATTAATCTGTGATCACTTTTTTTCCCATACAAAATACATTTTTTGTAGTCCAAACTAAAATGTCCCGTAGCTCCTAAACTAAGCGTCCTAGAGCGATTTAGGCATTAATCTGTGATCACTTTTTTTTCCATACAAAATACATTTTTTGTAGGCCAAACTAAAATTGCCCCTAGCTCCTAATCTAAGCGTCCTAGAGCGATTTAGGCATTAATCTGTGATCACTTTTTTCCCATACAAAATACATTGTTTGTAGGCCAAACTAAAATTGCCCCTAGCTCCTAATCTAAGCGTCCTAGAGCGATTTAGGCATTAATCTGTGATCACTTTTTTTTCCATACAAAATACATTTTTTGTAGTCCAAACTAAAATGTCCCGTAGCTCCTAAACTAAGCGTCCTAGAGCGATTTAGGCATTAATCTGTGATCACTTTTTTCCCATACAAAATACATTTTTTGTAGGCCAAACTAAAATGTCCCGTAGCTCCTAATCTAAGCGTCCTAGAGCGATTTAGGCATTAATCTGTGATCACTTTTTTCCCATACAAAATACATTTTTTGTAGGCCAAACTAAAATGTCCCGTAGCTCCTAAACTATGCGTCCTAGAGCGATTTAGGCATTAATCTGTGATCACTTTTTTTCCCATACAAAATACATTTTTTGTAGTCCAAACTAAAATGTCCCGTAGCTCCTAAACTAAGCGTCCTAGAGCGATTTAGGCATTAATCTGTGATCACTTTTTTTTCCATACAAAATACATTTTTTGTAGGCCAAACTAAAATGTCCCGTAGCTCCTAAACTAAGCGTCCTAGAGCGATTTAGGCTTTAATCTGTGATCACTTTTTTTTCCATACAAAATACATTTTTTGTAGGCCAAACTAAAATGTCCCGTAGCTCCTAAACTAAGCGTCCTAGAGCGATTTAGGCATTAATCTGTGATCACTTTTTTTTCCATACAAAATACATTTTTTGTAGGCCAAACTAAAATTGCCCCTAGCTCCTAATCTAAGCGTCCTAGAGCGATTTAGGCATTAATCTGTGATCACTTTTTTTCCCATACAAAATACATTTTTGTAGGCCAAACTAAAATGTCCCGTAGCTCCTAAACTAAGCGTCCTAGAGCGATTTAGGCTTTAATCTGTGATCACTTTTTTTTCATACAAAATACATTTTTTGTAGGCCAAACTAAAATGTCCCGTAGCTCCTAATCTAAGCGTCCTAGAGTCTCCTAATCTAAGTCTCCTAATCTAAGCGTCCTAGAGCGATTTAGGCATTAATCTGTGATCACTTTTTTCCCATACAAAATACATTTTTTGTAGGCCAAACTAAAATGTCCCGTAGCTCCTAATCTAAGCGTCCTAGAGCGATTTAGGCATTAATCTGTGATCACTTTTTTTTCCATACAAAATACATTTTTTGTAGGCCAAACTAAAATGTCCCGTAGCTCCTAATCTAAGCGTCCTAGAGCGATTTAGGCATTAATCTGTGATCACTTTTTTCCCATACAAAATACATTTTTTGTAGGCCAAACTAAAATGTCCCGTAGATCCTAATCTAAGCGTCCTAGAGCGATTTAGGCTTTAATCTGTGATCACTTTTTTTTCCATACAAAATACATTTTTTGTAGGCCAAACTAAAATGTCCCGTAGCTCCTAAACTAAGCGTCCTAGAGCGATTTAGGCATTAATCTGTGATCACTTTTTTCCCATACAAAATACATTTTTTGTAGGCCAAACTAAAATGTCCCGTAGCTCCTAATCTAAGCGTCCTAGAGCGATTTAGGCATTAATCTGTGATCACTTTTTTCCCATACAAAATACATTTTTTGTAGGCCAAACTAAAATGTCCCGTAGCTCCTAAACTATGCGTCCTAGAGCGATTTAGGCATTAATCTGTGATCACTTTTTTTCCTAAACTAAACTAAGCGTCCTAGAGCGATTTAGGCATTAATCTGTGATAACTTTTTTTTCCATACAAAATACATTTTTTGTAGGCCAAACTAAAATTGCCCCTAGCTCCTAATCTAAGCGTCCTAGAGCGATTTAGGCATTAATCTGTGATCACTTTTTTCCCATACAAAATACATTGTTTGTAGGCCAAACTAAAATTGCCCCTAGCTCCTAATCTAAGCGTCCTAGAGCGATTTAGGCATTAATCTGTGATCACTTTTTTTTCCATACAAAATACATTTTTTGTAGTCCAAACTAAAATGTCCCGTAGCTCCTAAACTAAGCGTCCTAGAGCGATTTAGGCATTAATCTGTGATCACTTTTTTTTCCATACAAAATACATTTTTTGTAGGCCAAACTAAAATGTCCCGTAGCTCCTAAACTAAGCGTCCTAGAGCGATTTAGGCTTTAATCTGTGATCACTTATTTTTCCATACAAAATACATTTTTTGTAGTCCAAACTAAAATGTCCCGTAGCTCCTAAACTAAGCGTCCTAGAGCGATTTAGGCATTAATCTGTGATCACTTTTTTTTCCATACAAAATACATTTTTTGTAGGCCAAACTAAAATGTCCCGTAGCTCCTAAACTAAGCGTCCTAGAGCGATTTAGGCATTAATCTGTTATCACTTTTTTTTCCATACAAAATACATTTTTTGTAGGCCAAACTAAAATGTCCCGTAGCTCCTAAACTAAGCGTCCTAGAGCGATTTAGGCTTTAATCTGTGATCACTTTTTTTTCCATACAAAATACATTTTTTGTAGGCCAAACTAAAATGTCCCGTAGCTCCTAAACTAAGCGTCCTAGAGCGATTTAGGCATTTATCTGTGATCACTTTTTTTTCCATACAAAATACATTTTTTGTAGGCCAAACTAAAATTGCCCGTAGCTCCTAATCTAAGCGTCCTAGAGCGATTTAGGCATTAATCTGTGATCACTTTTTTTTCATACAAAATACATTTTTTGTAGGCCAAACTAAAATGTCCCGTAGCTCCTAATCTAAGCGTCCTAGAGCGATTTAGGCATTAATCTGTGATCACTTTTTTTTCATACAAAATACATTTTTTGTAGGCCAAACTAAAATGTCCCGTAGCTCCTAATCTAAGCGTCCTAGAGCGATTTAGGCTTTAATCTGTGATCACTTTTTTTTTCCATACAAAATACATTTTTTGTAGGCCAAACTAAAATTGCCCGTAGCTCCTAATCTAAGCGTCCTAGAGCGATTTAGGCATTAATCTGTGATCACTTTTTTTTCCATACAAAATACATTTTTTGTAGGCCAAACTGAAATGTCCCGTAGCTCCTAAACTATGCGTCCTAGAGCGATTTAGGCTTTAATCTGTGATCACTTTTTTTTTCCATACAAAATACATTTTTTGTAGGCCAAACTAAAATTGCCCGTAGCTCCTAATCTAAGCGTCCTAGAGCGATTTAGGCATTAATCTGTGATCACTTTTTTTTCATACAAAATACATTTTTTGTAGGCCAAACTAAAATGTCCCGTAGCTCCTAATCTAAGCGTCCTAGAGCGATTTAGGCTTTAATCTGTGATCACTTTTTTTTTCCATACAAAATACATTTTTTGTAGGCCAAACTGAAATGTCCCGTAGCTCCTAAACTATGCGTCCTAGAGCGATTTAGGCATTAATCTGTGATCACTTTTTTTTCATACAAAATACATTTTTTGTAGGCCAAACTAAAATGTCCCGTAGCTCCTAATCTAAGCGTCCTAGAGCGATTTAGGCTTTAATCTGTGATCACTTTTTTTTTCCATACAAAATACATTTTTTGTAGGCCAAACTAAAATGTCCCGTAGCTCCTAATCTAAGCGTCCTGGAGCGATTTAGGCTTTAATCTGTGATCACTTTTTTTTCATACAAAATACATTTTTTGTAGGACAAACTAAAATTGCCCGTAGCTCCTAATCTAAGCGTCCTAGAGCGATTTAGGCATTAATCTGTGATCACTTTTTTCCCATACAAAATACATTGTTTGTAGGCCAAACTAAAATGTCCCGTAGCTCCTAATCTAAGCGTCCTAGAGCGATTTAGGCTTTAATCTGTGATCACTTTTTTTTCCATACAAAATAAATTTTTTGTAGGCCAAACTAAAATGTCCCGTAGCTCCTAAACTATGCGTCCTAGAGCGATTTAGGCATTAATCTGTGATCACTTTTTTTCCCATACAAAATACATTTTTTGTAGGACAAACTAAAATGTCCCGTAGCTCCTAAACTAAGCGTCCTAGAGCGATTTAGGCTTTAATCTGTGATCACTTTTTTTTCCATACAAAATACATTTTTTGTAGGCCAAACTAAAATTGCCCGTAGCTCCTAATCTAAGCGTCCTAGAGCGATTTAGGCATTAATCTGTGATCACTTTTTTTTCCATACAAAATAAATTTTTTGTAGGCCAAACTAAAATGTCCCGTAGCTCCTAAACTATGCGTCCTAGAGCGATTTAGGCATTAATCTGTGATCACTTTTTTTCCCATACAAAATACATTTTTTGTAGTCCAAACTAAAATGTCCCGTAGCTCCTAATCTAAGCGTCCTAGAGCGATTTAGGCATTAATCTGTGATCACTTTTTTCCCATACAAAATACATTGTTTGTAGGCCAAACTAAAATTGCCCCTAGCTCCTAATCTAAGCGTCCTAGAGCGATTTAGGCATTAATCTGTTATCACTTTTTTTTCCATACAAAATACATTTTTTGTAGTCCAAACTAAAATGTCCCGTAGCTCCTAAACTAAGCGTCCTAGAGCGATTTAGGCATTAATCTGTGATCACTTTTTTTTCCATACAAAATACATTTTTTGTAGGCCAAACTAAAATGTCCCGTAGCTCCTAAACTAAGCGTCCTAGAGCGATTTAGGCATTAATCTGTGATCACTTTTTTTTCCATACAAAATACATTTTTTGTAGTCCAAACTAAAATGTCCCGTAGCTCCTAAACTAAGCGTCCTAGAGCGATTTAGGCATTAATCTGTTATCACTTTTTTTTCCATACAAAATACATTTTTTGTAGGCCAAACTAAAATGTCCCGTAGCTCCTAAACTAAGCGTCCTAGAGCGATTTAGGCTTTAATCTGTGATCACTTTTTTTTCCATACAAAATACATTTTTTGTAGGCCAAACTAAAATGTCCCGTAGCTCCTAAACTAAGCGTCCTAGAGCGATTTAGGCATTTATCTGTGATCACTTTTTTTTCCATACAAAATACATTTTTTGTAGGCCAAACTAAAATTGCCCGTAGCTCCTAATCTAAGCGTCCTAGAGCGATTTAGGCATTAATCTGTGATCACTTTTTTTTCATACAAAATACATTTTTTGTAGGCCAAACTAAAATGTCCCGTAGCTCCTAAACTAAGCGTCCTAGAGCGATTTAGGCTTTAATCTGTGATCACTTTTTTTTCCATACAAAATACATTTTTTGTAGGCCAAACTAAAATGTCCCGTAGCTCCTAAACTAAGCGTCCTAGAGCGATTTAGGCATTAATCTGTTATCACTTTTTTTTCCATACAAAATACATTTTTTGTAGGCCAAACTAAAATGTCCCGTAGCTCCTAAACTAAGCGTCCTAGAGCGATTTAGGCTTTAATCTGTGATCACTTTTTTTTCCATACAAAATACATTTTTTGTAGGCCAAACTAAAATGTCCCGTAGCTCCTAATCTAAGCGTCCTAGAGCGATTTAGGCTTTAATCTGTGATCACTTTTTTTTTCCATACAAAATACATTTTTTGTAGGCCAAACTAAAATTGCCCGTAGCTCCTAATCTAAGCGTCCTAGAGCGATTTAGGCATTAATCTGTGATCACTTTTTTTTCCATACAAAATACATTTTTTGTAGGCCAAACTGAAATGTCCCGTAGCTCCTAAACTATGCGTCCTAGAGCGATTTAGGCTTTAATCTGTGATCACTTTTTTTTTCCATACAAAATACATTTTTTGTAGGCCAAACTAAAATTGCCCGTAGCTCCTAATCTAAGCGTCCTAGAGCGATTTAGGCATTAATCTGTGATCACTTTTTTTTCATACAAAATACATTTTTTGTAGGCCAAACTAAAATGTCCCGTAGCTCCTAATCTAAGCGTCCTAGAGCGATTTAGGCTTTAATCTGTGATCACTTTTTTTTTCCATACAAAATACATTTTTTGTAGGCCAAACTGAAATGTCCCGTAGCTCCTAAACTATGCGTCCTAGAGCGATTTAGGCATTAATCTGTGATCACTTTTTTTTCATACAAAATACATTTTTTGTAGGCCAAACTAAAATGTCCCGTAGCTCCTAATCTAAGCGTCCTAGAGCGATTTAGGCTTTAATCTGTGATCACTTTTTTTTTCCATACAAAATACATTTTTTGTAGGCCAAACTAAAATGTCCCGTAGCTCCTAATCTAAGCGTCCTGGAGCGATTTAGGCTTTAATCTGTGATCACTTTTTTTTCATACAAAATACATTTTTTGTAGGACAAACTAAAATTGCCCGTAGCTCCTAATCTAAGCGTCCTAGAGCGATTTAGGCATTAATCTGTGATCACTTTTTTCCCATACAAAATACATTGTTTGTAGGCCAAACTAAAATGTCCCGTAGCTCCTAATCTAAGCGTCCTAGAGCGATTTAGGCTTTAATCTGTGATCACTTTTTTTTTCCATACAAAATACATTTTTTGTAGGCCAAACTAAAATGTCCCGTAGCTCCTAAACTATGCGTCCTAGAGCGATTTAGGCATTAATCTGTGATCACTTTTTTTCCCATACAAAATACATTTTTTGTAGGACAAACTAAAATGTCCCGTAGCTCCTAAACTAAGCGTCCTAGAGCGATTTAGGCTTTAATCTGTGATCACTTTTTTTTCCATACAAAATACATTTTTTGTAGGCCAAACTAAAATTGCCCGTAGCTCCTAATCTAAGCGTCCTAGAGCGATTTAGGCATTAATCTGTGATCACTTTTTTTTCCATACAAAATAAATTTTTTGTAGGCCAAACTAAAATGTCCCGTAGCTCCTAAACTATGCGTCCTAGAGCGATTTAGGCATTAATCTGTGATCACTTTTTTTCCCATACAAAATACATTTTTTGTAGTCCAAACTAAAATGTCCCGTAGCTCCTAATCTAAGCGTCCTAGAGCGATTTAGGCATTAATCTGTGATCACTTTTTTCCCATACAAAATACATTGTTTGTAGGCCAAACTAAAATTGCCCCTAGCTCCTAATCTAAGCGTCCTAGAGCGATTTAGGCATTAATCTGTTATCACTTTTTTTTCCATACAAAATACATTTTTTGTAGTCCAAACTAAAATGTCCCGTAGCTCCTAAACTAAGCGTCCTAGAGCGATTTAGGCATTAATCTGTGATCACTTTTTTTTCCATACAAAATACATTTTTTGTAGGCCAAACTAAAATGTCCCGTAGCTCCTAAACTAAGCGTCCTAGAGCGATTTAGGCATTAATCTGTGATCACTTTTTTTTCCATACAAAATACATTTTTTGTAGTCCAAACTAAAATGTCCCGTAGCTCCTAAACTAAGCGTCCTAGAGCGATTTAGGCATTAATCTGTGATCACTTTTTTTTCCATACAAAATACATTTTTTGTAGGCCAAACTAAAATGTCCCGTAGCTCCTAAACTAAGCGTCCTAGAGCGATTTAGGCTTTAATCTGTGATCACTTTTTTTTCCATACAAAATACATTTTTTGTAGGCCAAACTAAAATGTCCCGTAGCTCCTAAACTAAGCGTCCTAGAGCGATTTAGGCATTAATCTGTGATCACTTTTTTTTCCATACAAAATACATTTTTTGTAGGCCAAACTAAAATTGCCCCTAGCTCCTAATCTAAGCGTCCTAGAGCGATTTAGGCATTAATCTGTGATCACTTTTTTTCCCATACAAAATACATTTTTGTAGGCCAAACTAAAATGTCACGTAGCTCCTAAACTAAGCGTCCTAGAGCGATTTAGGCTTTAATCTGTGATCACTTTTTTTTCATACAAAATACATTTTTTGTAGGCCAAACTAAAATGTCCCGTAGCTCCTAATCTAAGCGTCCTAGAGTCTCTTAATCTAAGTCTCCTAATCTAAGCGTCCTAGAGCGATTTAGGCATTAATCTGTGATCACTTTTTTCCCATACAAAATACATTTTTTGTAGGCCAAACTAAAATGTCCCGTAGCTCCTAATCTAAGCGTCCTAGAGCGATTTAGGCATTAATCTGTGATCACTTTTTTTTCCATACAAAATACATTTTTTGTAGGCCAAACTAAAATGTCCCGTAGCTCCTAATCTAAGCGTCCTAGAGCGATTTAGGCATTAATCTGTGATCACTTTTTTCCCATACAAAATACATTTTTTGTAGGCCAAACTAAAATGTCCCGTAGATCCTAATCTAAGCGTCCTAGAGCGATTTAGGCTTTAATCTGTGATCACTTTTTTTTCCATACAAAATACATTTTTTGTAGGCCAAACTAAAATGTCCCGTAGCTCCTAAACTAAGCGTCCTAGAGCGATTTAGGCATTAATCTGTGATCACTTTTTTCCCATACAAAATACATTTTTTGTAGGCCAAACTAAAATGTCCCGTAGCTCCTAATCTAAGCGTCCTAGAGCGATTTAGGCATTAATCTGTGATCACTTTTTTCCCATACAAAATACATTTTTTGTAGGCCAAACTAAAATGTCCCGTAGCTCCTAAACTATGCGTCCTAGAGCGATTTAGGCATTAATCTGTGATCACTTTTTTTCCCATACAAAATACATTTTTTGTAGTCCAAACTAAAATGTCCCGTAGCTCCTAAACTAAGCGTCCTAGAGCGATTTAGGCATTAATCTGTGATCACTTTTTTTTCCATACAAAATACATTTTTTGTAGGCCAAACTAAAATTGCCCCTAGCTCCTAATCTAAGCGTCCTAGAGCGATTTAGGCATTAATCTGTGATCACTTTTTTCCCATACAAAATACATTGTTTGTAGGCCAAACTAAAATTGCCCCTAGCTCCTAATCTAAGCGTCCTAGAGCGATTTAGGCATTAATCTGTGATCACTTTTTTTTCCATACAAAATACATTTTTTGTAGTCCAAACTAAAATGTCCCGTAGCTCCTAAACTAAGCGTCCTAGAGCGATTTAGGCATTAATCTGTGATCACTTTTTTTTCCATACAAAATACATTTTTTGTAGGCCAAACTAAAATGTCCCGTAGCTCCTAAACTAAGCGTCCTAGAGCGATTTAGGCATTAATCTGTGATCACTTTTTTTTCCATACAAAATAAATTTTTTGTAGTCCAAACTAAAATGTCCCGTAGCTCCTAAACTAAGCGTCCTAGAGCGATTTAGGCATTAATCTGTGATCACTTTTTTTTCCATACATAATACATTTTTTGTAGGCCAAACTAAAATGTCCCGTAGCTCCTAAACTAAGCGTCCTAGAGCGATTTAGGCTTTAATCTGTGATCACTTTTTTTTCCATACAAAATACATTTTTTGTAGGCCAAACTAAAATGTCCCGTAGCTCCTAAACTAAGCGTCCTAGAGCGATTTAGGCATTAATCTGTGATCACTTTTTTTTCCATACAAAATACATTTTTTGTAGGCCAAACTAAAATTGCCCGTAGCTCCTAATCTAAGCGTCCTAGAGCGATTTAGGCATTAATCTGTGATCACTTTTTTTTCATACAAAATACATTTTTTGTAGGCCAAACTAAAATGTCCCGTAGCTCCTAATCTAAGCGTCCTAGAGCGATTTAGGCTTTAATCTGTGATCACTTTTTTTTTCCATACAAAATACATTTTTTGTAGGCCAAACTAAAATTGCCCGTAGCTCCTAATCTAAGCGTCCTAGAGCGATTTAGGCATTAATCTGTGATCACTTTTTTTTCCATACAAAATAAATTTTTTGTAGGCCAAACTGAAATGTCCCGTAGCTCCTAAACTATGCGTCCTAGAGCGATTTAGGCTTTAATCTGTAATCACTTTTTTTCCATACAAAATACATTTTTTGTAGGCCAAACTAAAATGTCCCGTAGCTCCTAATCTAAGCGTCCTGGAGCGATTTAGGCTTTAATCTGTGATCACTTTTTTTTCATACAAAATACATTTTTTGTAGGACAAACTAAAATTGCCCGTAGCTCCTAATCTAAGCGTCCTAGAGCGATTTAGGCATTAATCTGTGATCACTTTTTTCCCATACAAAATGCATTGTTTGTAGGCCAAACTAAAATGTCCCGTAGCTCCTAATCTAAGCGTCCTAGAGCGATTTAGGCTTTAATCTGTGATCACTTTTTTTTCCATACAAAATAAATTTTTTGTAGGCCAAACTAAAATGTCCCGTAGCTCCTAAACTAAGCGTCCTAGAGCGATTTAGGCTTTAATCTGTGATCACTTTTTTTTTCCATACAAAATACATTTTTTGTAGGCCAAACTAAAATTGCCCGTAGCTCCTAATCTAAGCGTCCTAGAGCGATTTAGGCATTAATCTGTGATCACTTTTTTTTCCATACAAAATACATTTTTTGTAGGCCAAACTAAAATGTCCCGTAGCTCCTAAACTATGCGTCCTAGAGCGATTTAGGCATTAATCTGTGATCACTTTTTTTCCCATACAAAATACATTTTTTGTAGTCCAAACTAAAATGTCCCGTAGCTCCTAAACTAAGCGTCCTAGAGCGATTTAGGCATTAATCTGTGATCACTTTTTTTTCCATACAAAATACATTTTTTGTAGGCCAAACTAAAATTGCCCCTAGCTCCTAATCTAAGCGTCCTAGAGCGATTTAGGCATTAATCTGTGATCACTTTTTTTTCCATACAAAATACATTTTTTGTAGTCCAAACTAAAATGTCCCGTAGCTCCTAAACTAAGCGTCCTAGAGCGATTTAGGCATTAATCTGTGATCACTTTTTTTCCCATACAAAATACATTTTTTGTAGGCCAAACTAAAATGTCCCGTAGCTCCTAAACTAAGCGTCCTAGAGCGATTTAGGCATTAATCTGTGATCACTTTTTTTTCCATACAAAATACATTTTTTGTAGTCCAAACTAAAATGTCCCGTAGCTCCTAAACTAAGCGTCCTAGAGCGATTTAGGCATTAATCTGTGATCACTTTTTTTTCCATACAAAATACATTTTTTGTAGGCCAAACTAAAATGTCCCGTAGCTCCTAAACTAAGCGTCCTAGAGCGATTTAGGCTTTAATCTGTGATCACTTTTTTTCCCATACAAAATACATTTTTGTAGGCCAAACTAAAATGTCCCGTAGCTCCTAAACTAAGCGTCCTAGAGCGATTTAGGCATTAATCTGTGATCACTTTTTTTTCCATACAAAATACATTTTTTGTAGGCCAAACTAAAATGTCCCGTAGCTCCTAAACTAAGCGTCCTAGAGCGATTTAGGCATTAATCTGTGATCACTTTTTTTTCCATACAAAATACATTTTTTGTAGTCCAAACTAAAATGTCCCGTAGCTCCTAAACTAAGCGTCCTAGAGCGATTTAGGCATTAATCTGTGATCACTTTTTTCCCATACAAAATACATTTTTTGTAGGCCAAACTAAAATGTCCCGTAGCTCCTAATCTAAGCGTCCTAGAGCGATTTAGGCATTAATCTGTGATCACTTTTTTCCCATACAAAATACATTTTTTGTAGGCCAAACTAAAATGTCCCGTAGATCCTAATCTAAGCGTCCTAGAGCGATTTAGGCTTTAATCTGTGATCACTTTTTTTTCCATACAAAATACATTTTTTGTAGGCCAAACTAAAATGTCCCGTAGCTCCTAAACTAAGCGTCCTAGAGCGATTTAGGCATTAATCTGTGATCACTTTTTTTTCCATACAAAATACATTTTTTGTAGGCCAAACTAAAATGTCCCGTAGCTCCTAAACTAAGCGTCCTAGAGCGATTTAGGCATTAATCTGTGATCACTTTTTTCCCATACAAAATACATTTTTTGTAGGCCAAACTAAAATGTCCCGTAGCTCCTAATCTAAGCGTCCTAGAGCGATTTAGGCATTAATCTGTGATCACTTTTTTCCCATACAAAATACATTTTTTGTAGGCCAAACTAAAATGTCCCGTAGCTCCTAAACTAAGCGTCCTAGAGCGATTTAGGCATTAATCTGTGATCACTTTTTTTTCCATACAAAATACATTTTTTGTAGGCCAAACTAAAATGTCCCGTAGCTCCTAAACTAAGCGTCCTAGAGCGATTTAGGCATTAATCTGTGATCACTTTTTTTTTCCATACAAAATACATTTTTTGTAGGCCAAACTAAAATTGCCCCTAGCTCCTAATCTAAGCGTCCTAGAGCGATTTAGGCATTAATCTGTGATCACTTTTTTTCCCATACAAAATACATTTTTGTAGGCCAAACTAAAATGTCCCGTAGCTCCTAAACTAAGCGTCCTAGAGCGATTTAGGCTTTAATCTGTGATCACTTTTTTTTCATACAAAATACATTTTTTGTAGGCCAAACTAAAATTGCCCGTAGCTCCTAATCTAAGCGTCCTAGAGTCTCCTAATCTAAGTCTCCTAATCTAAGCGTCCTAGAGCGATTTAGGCATTAATCTGTGATCACTTTTTTCCCATACAAAATACATTTTTTGTAGGCCAAACTAAAATGTCCCGTAGCTCCTAATCTAAGCGTCCTAGAGCGATTTAGGCATTAATCTGTGATCACTTTTTTCCCATACAAAATACATTTTTTGTAGGCCAAACTAAAATGTCCCGTAGATCCTAATCTAAGCGTCCTAGAGCGATTTAGGCTTTAATCTGTGATCACTTTTTTTTCCATACAAAATACATTTTTTGTAGGCCAAACTAAAATTGCCCGTAGCTCCTAATCTAAGCGTCCTAGAGCGATTTAGGCATTAATCTGTGATCACTTTTTTTTCCATACAAAATACATTTTTTGTAGGCCAAACTAAAATTGCCCGTAGCTCCTAATCTAAGCGTCCTAGAGCGATTTAGGCATTAATCTGTGATCACTTTTTTTTCCATACAAAATACATTTTTTGTAGGCCAAACTAAAATGTCCCGTAGCTCCTAATCTAAGCGTCCTAGAGCGATTTAGGCATTAATCTGTGATCACTTTTTTTTAAAAAATACATTTTTTGTAGGCCAAACTAAAATTGCCCGTAGCTCCTAATCTAAGCGTCCTAGAGCGATTTAGGCATTAATCTGTGATCACTTTTTTTTCCATACAAAATACATTTTTTGTAGGCCAAACTAAAATTGCCCCTAGCTCCTAATCTAAGCGTCCTAGAGCGATTTAGGCATTAATCTGTGATCACTTTTTTTCCATACAAAATACATTTTTTGTAGGCCAAACTAAAATTGCCCGTAGCTCCTAATCTAAGCGTCCTAGAGCGATTTAGGCATTAATCTGTGATCACTTTTTTTTCATTCAAAATACATTTTTTGTAGGCCAAACTAAAATTGCCCGTAGCTCCTAATCTAAGCGTCCTAGAGCGATTTAGGCATTAATCTGTGATCACTTTTTTTTCCATACAAAATACATTTTTTGTAGGCCAAACTAAAATGTCCCGTAGCTCCTAATCTAAGCGTCCTAGAGCGATTTAGGCATTAATCTGTGATCACTTTTTTTTCCATACAAAATACATTTTTTGTAGGCCAAACTAAAATGTCCCGTAGCTCCTAAACTATGCGTCCTAGAGCGATTTAGGCATTAATCTGTGATCACTTTTTTTCCATACAAAATACATTTTTTGTAGGCCAAACTAAAATGTCCCGTAGCTCCTAAACTATGCGTCCTAGAGCGATTTAGGCATTAATCTGTGATCACTTTTTTTCCATACAAAACTTGTAGGCCAAACTAAAATTGCCCGTAGCTCCTAATCTAAGCGTCCTAGAGCGATTTAGGCATTAATCTGTGATCACTTTTTTCCATACAAAATACATTTTTTGTAGGCCAAACTAAAATTGCCCGTAGCTCCTGATCTAAGCGTCCTAGAGCGATTTAGGCATTAATCTGTGATCACTTTTTTTTCATACAAAATACATTTTTTGTAGGCCAAACTAAAATGTCCCGTAGCTCCTAATCTAAGCGTCCTAGAGCGATTTAGGCTTTAATCTGTGATCACTTTTTTTTTCCATACAAAATACATTTTTTGTAGGCCAAACTAAAATTGCCCGTAGCTCCTAATCTAAGCGTCCTAGAGCGATTTAGGCATTAATCTGTGATCACTTTTTTTTCCATACAAAATACATTTTTTGTAGGCCAAACTGAAATGTCCCGTAGCTCCTAAACTATGCGTCCTAGAGCGATTTAGGCTTTAATCTGTAATCACTTTTTTTCCATACAAAATACATTTTTTGTAGGCCAAACTAAAATGTCCCGTAGCTCCTAATCTAAGCGTCCTGAAGCGATTTAGGCTTTAATCTGTGATCACTTTTTTTTCCATACAAAATACATTTTTTGTAGGACAAACTAAAATGTCCCGTAGCTCCTAATCTAAGCGTCCTAGAGCGATTTAGGCATTAATCTGTGATCACTTTTTTTTCCATACAAAATACATTTTTTGTAGGCCAAACTAAAATGTCCCGTAGCTCCTAAACTATGCGTCCTAGAGCGATTTAGGCATTAATCTGTGATCACTTTTTTTTCCATACAAAATACATTTTTTGTAGGCCAAACTAAAATGTCCCGTAGCTCCTAAACTATGCGTCCTAGAGCGATTTAGGCATTAATCTGTGATCACTTTTTTTCCCATACAAAATACATTTTTTGTAGGCCAAACTAAAATGTCCCGTAGCTCCTAAACTATGCGTCCTAGAGCGATTTAGGCATTAATCTGTGATCACTTTTTTTCCCATACAAAATACATTTTTTGTAGGCCAAACTAAAATGTCCCGTAGCTCCTAAACTATGCGTCCTAGAGCGATTTAGGCTTTAATCTGTAATCACTTTTTTTCCATACAAAATACATTTTTTGTAGGCCAAACTAAAATGTCCCGTAGCTCCTAAACTATGCGTCCTAGAGCGATTTAGGCATTAATCTGTGATCACTTTTTTTCCCATACAAAATACATTTTTTGTAGGCCAAACTAAAATGTCCCGTAGCTCCTAATCTAAGCGTCCTAGAGCGATTTAGGCATTAATCTGTGATCACTTTTTTTTCCATACAAAATACATTTTTTGTAGGCCAAACTAAAATGTCCCGTAGCTCCTAAACTATGCGTCCTAGAGCGATTTAGGCATTAATCTGTGATCACTTTTTTTCCCATACAAAATACATTTTTTGTAGGCCAAACTAAAATGTCCCGTAGCTCCTAAACTATGCGTCCTAGAGCGATTTAGGCTTTAATCTGTAATCACTTTTTTTCCATACAAAATACATTTTTTGTAGGCCAAACTAAAATGTCCCGTAGCTCCTAATCTAAGCGTCCTGGAGCGATTTAGGCTTTAATCTGTGATCACTTTTTTTTCCATACAAAATACATTTTTTGTAGGACAAACTAAAATGTCCCGTAGCTCCTAATCTAAGCGTCCTAGAGCGATTCAGGCATTAATCTGTGATCACTTTTTTTTCCATACAAAATACATTTTTTGTAGGCCAAACTAAAATGTCCCGTAGCTCCTAAACTATGCGTCCTAGAGCGATTTAGGCATTAATCTGTGATCACTTTTTTTTCCATACAAAATACATTTTTTGTAGGCCAAACTAAAATTGCCCATAGCTCCTAATCTAAGCGTCCTAGAGCGATTTAGGCATTAATCTGTGATCACTTTTTTTTCCATACAAAATACATTTTTTGTAGGCCAAACTAAAATTGCCCGTAGCTCCTAATCTAAGCGTCCTAGAGCGATTTAGGCATTAATCTGTGATCACTTTTTTTTCCATACAAAATACATTTTTTGTAGGCCAAACTAAAATGTCCCGTAGCTCCTAAACTATGCGTCCTAGAGCGATTTAGGCATTAATCTGTGATCACTTTTTTTTCCATACAAAATACATTTTTTGTAGGCCAAACTAAAATGTCCCGTAGCTCCTAATCTAAGCGTCCTAGAGCGATTTAGGCATTAATCTGTGATCACTTTTTTTTCCATACAAAATACATTTTTTGTAGGCCAAACTGAAATGTCCCGTAGCTCCTAAACTATGCGTCCTAGAGCGATTTAGGCTTTAATCTGTAATCACTTTTTTTCCATACAAAATACATTTTTTGTAGGCCAAACTAAAATGTCCCGTAGCTCCTAATCTAAGCGTCCTGGAGCGATTTAGGCTTTAATCTGTGATCACTTTTTTTTCCATACAAAATACATTTTTTGTAGGCCAAACTAAAATGTCCCGTAGCTCCTAATCTAAGCGTCCTAGAGCGATTTAGGCATTAATCTGTGATCACTTTTTTTTCCATACAAAATACATTTTTTGTAGGCCAAACTGAAATGTCCCGTAGCTCCTAAACTATGCGTCCTAGAGCGATTTAGGCTTTAATCTGTAATCACTTTTTTTCCATACAAAATACATTTTTTGTAGGCCAAACTAAAATTGCCCGTAGCTCCTAATCTAAGCGTCCTAGAGCGATTTAGGCATTAATCTGTGATCACTTTTTTTTCATACAAAATACATTTTTTGTAGGCCAAACTAAAATTGCCCGTAGCTCCTAATCTAAGCGTCCTAGAGCGATTTAGGCATTAATCTGTGATCACTTTTTTTTCCATACAAAATACATTTTTTGTAGGCCAAACTAAAATGTCCCGTAGCTCCTAAACTATGCGTCCTATAGCGATTTAGGCATTAATCTGTGATCACTTTTTTTTCCATACAAAATACATTTTTTGTAGGCCAAACTAAAATTGCCCGTAGCTCCTAATCTAAGCGTCCTAGAGCGATTTAGGCATTAATCTGTGATCACTTTTTTTTCCATACAAAATACATTTTTTGTAGGCCAAACTAAAATGTCCCGTAGCTCCTAAACTATGCGTCCTAGAGCGATTTAGGCATTAATCTGTGATCACTTTTTTTCCCATACAAAATACATTTTTTGTAGGCCTGACTAAAATGTCCCGTAGCTCCTAATCTAAGCGTCCTAGAGCGATTTAGGCATTAATCTGTGATCACTTTTTTCCCATACAAAATACATTTTTTGTAGGCCAAACTAAAATTGCCCGTAGCTCCTAATCTAAGCGTCCTAGAGCGATTTAGGCATTAATCTGTGATCACTTTTTTTTCCATACAAAATACATTTTTTGTAGGCCAAACTAAAATGTCCCGTAGCTCCTAATCTAAGCGTCCTAGAGCGATTTAGGCATTAATCTGTGATCACTTTTTTTTCATACAAAATACATTTTTTGTAGGCCAAACTAAAATTGCCCGTAGCTCCTAATCTAAGCGTCCTAGAGCGATTTAGGCATTATTCTGTGATCACTTTTTTTTCCATACAAAATACATTTTTTGTAGGCCAAACTAAAATGTCCCGTAGCTCCTAAACTAAGCGTCCTAGAGCGATTTAGGCATTAATCTGTGATCACTTTTTTTTAAAAAATACATTTTTTGTAGGCCAAACTAAAATTGCCCGTAGCTCCTAATCTAAGCGTCCTAGAGCGATTTAGGCATTAATCTGTGATCACTTTTTTTTCCATACAAAATACATTTTTTGTAGGCCAAACTAAAATTGCCCGTAGCTCCTAATCTAAGCGTCCTAGAGCGATTTAGGCATTAATCTGTGATCACTTTTTTTTCATACAAAATACATTTTTTGTAGGCCAAACTAAAATTGCCCGTAGCTCCTAATCTAAGCGTCCTAGAGCGATTTAGGCATTAATCTGTGATCACTTTTTTTTCCATACATAATACATTTTTTGTAGGCCAAACTAAAATGTCCCGTAGCTCCTAATCTAAGCGTCCTAGAGCGATTTAGGCATTAATCTGTGATCACTTTTTTTTCCATACAAAATACATTTTTTGTAGGCCAAACTAAAATGTCCCGTAGCTCCTAAACTATGCGTCCTAGAGCGATTTAGGCATTAATCTGTGATCACTTTTTTTCCATACAAAACTTGTAGGCCAAACTAAAATTGCCCGTAGCTCCTAATCTAAGCGTCCTAGAGCGATTTAGGCATTAATCTGTGATCACTTTTTTCCATACAAAATACATTTTTTGTAGGCCAAACTAAAATTGCCCGTAGCTCCTAATCTAAGCGTCCTAGAGCGATTTAGGCATTAATCTGTGATCACTTTTTTCCAAAATGTCCCGTAGCTCCTAAACTATGCGTCCTAGAGCGATTTAGGCTTTAATCTGTAATCACTTTTTTTCCATACAAAATACATTTTTTGTAGGCCAAACTAAAATGTCCCGTAGCTCCTAAACTATGCGTCCTAGAGCGATTTAGGCATTAATCTGTGATCACTTTTTTTCCCATACAAAATACATTTTTTGTAGGCCAAACTAAAATGTCCCGTAGCTCCTAAACTATGCGTCCTAGAGCGATTTAGGCTTTAATCTGTAATCACTTTTTTTCCATACAAAATACATTTTTTGTAGGCCAAACTAAAATGTCCCGTAGCTCCTAATCTAAGCGTCCTGGAGCGATTTAGGCTTTAATCTGTGATCACTTTTTTTTCCATACAAAATACATTTTTTGTAGGACAAACTAAAATGTCCCGTAGCTCCTAATCTAAGCGTCCTAGAGCGATTCAGGCATTAATCTGTGATCACTTTTTTTTCCATACAAAATACATTTTTTGTAGGCCAAACTAAAATGTCCCGTAGCTCCTAAACTATGCGTCCTAGAGCGATTTAGGCATTAATCTGTGATCACTTTTTTTTCCATACAAAATACATTTTTTGTAGGCCAAACTAAAATTGCCCATAGCTCCTAATCTAAGCGTCCTAGAGCGATTTAGGCATTAATCTGTGATCACTTTTTTTTCCATACAAAATACATTTTTTGTAGGCCAAACTAAAATGTCCCGTAGCTCCTAAACTATGCGTCCTAGAGCGATTTAGGCATTAATCTGTGATCACTTTTTTTTCCATACAAAATACATTTTTTGTAGGCCAAACTAAAATGTCCCGTAGCTCCTAATCTAAGCGTCCTAGAGCGATTTAGGCATTAATCTGTGATCACTTTTTTTTCCATACAAAATACATTTTTTGTAGGCCAAACTGAAATGTCCCGTAGCTCCTAAACTATGCGTCCTAGAGCGATTTAGGCTTTAATCTGTAATCACTTTTTTTCCATACAAAATACATTTTTTGTAGGCCAAACTAAAATGTCCCGTAGCTCCTAATCTAAGCGTCCTGGAGCGATTTAGGCTTTAATCTGTGATCACTTTTTTTTCCATACAAAATACATTTTTTGTAGGCCAAACTAAAATGTCCCGTAGCTCCTAATCTAAGCGTCCTAGAGCGATTTAGGCATTAATCTGTGATCACTTTTTTTTCCATACAAAATACATTTTTTGTAGGCCAAACTGAAATGTCCCGTAGCTCCTAAACTATGCGTCCTAGAGCGATTTAGGCTTTAATCTGTAATCACTTTTTTTCCATACAAAATACATTTTTTGTAGGCCAAACTAAAATTGCCCGTAGCTCCTAATCTAAGCGTCCTAGAGCGATTTAGGCATTAATCTGTGATCACTTTTTTTTCATACAAAATACATTTTTTGTAGGCCAAACTAAAATTGCCCGTAGCTCCTAATCTAAGCGTCCTAGAGCGATTTAGGCATTAATCTGTGATCACTTTTTTTTCCATACAAAATACATTTTTTGTAGGCCAAACTAAAATTGCCCGTAGCTCCTAATCTAAGCGTCCTAGAGCGATTTAGGCATTAATCTGTGATCACTTTTTTTTCCATACAAAATACATTTTTTGTAGGCCAAACTAAAATGTCCCGTAGCTCCTAAACTATGCGTCCTAGAGCGATTTAGGCATTAATCTGTGATCACTTTTTTTCCCATACAAAATACATTTTTTGTAGGCCAGACTAAAATGTCCCGTAGCTCCTAATCTAAGCGTCCTAGAGCGATTTAGGCATTAATCTGTGATCACTTTTTTCCCATACAAAATACATTTTTTGTAGGCCAAACTAAAATTGCCCGTAGCTCCTAATCTAAGCGTCCTAGAGCGATTTAGGCATTAATCTGTGATCACTTTTTTTTCCATACAAAATACATTTTTTGTAGGCCAAACTAAAATGTCCCGTAGCTCCTAATCTAAGCGTCCTAGAGCGATTTAGGCATTAATCTGTGATCACTTTTTTTTCATACAAAATACATTTTTTGTAGGCCAAACTAAAATTGCCCGTAGCTCCTAATCTAAGCGTCCTAGAGCGATTTAGGCATTATTCTGTGATCACTTTTTTTTCCATACAAAATACATTTTTTGTAGGCCAAACTAAAATGTCCCGTAGCTCCTAAACTAAGCGTCCTAGAGCGATTTAGGCATTAATCTGTGATCACTTTTTTTTTAAAAATACATTTTTTGTAGGCCAAACTAAAATTGCCCGTAGCTCCTAATCTAAGCGTCCTAGAGCGATTTAGGCATTAATCTGTGATCACTTTTTTTTCCATACAAAATACATTTTTTGTAGGCCAAACTAAAATTGCCCGTAGCTCCTAATCTAAGCGTCCTAGAGCGATTTAGGCATTAATCTGTGATCACTTTTTTTTCATACAAAATACATTTTTTGTAGGCCAAACTAAAATTGCCCGTAGCTCCTAATCTAAGCGTCCTAGAGCGATTTAGGCATTAATCTGTGATCACTTTTTTTTCCATACATAATACATTTTTTGTAGGCCAAACTAAAATGTCCCGTAGCTCCTAATCTAAGCGTCCTAGAGCGATTTAGGCATTAATCTGTGATCACTTTTTTTTCCATACAAAATACATTTTTTGTAGGCCAAACTAAAATGTCCCGTAGCTCCTAAACTATGCGTCCTAGAGCGATTTAGGCATTAATCTGTGATCACTTTTTTTCCATACAAAACTTGTAGGCCAAACTAAAATTGCCCGTAGCTCCTAATCTAAGCGTCCTAGAGCGATTTAGGCATTAATCTGTGATCACTTTTTTCCATACAAAATACATTTTTTGTAGGCCAAACTAAAATTGCCCGTAGCTCCTAATCTAAGCGTCCTAGAGCGATTTAGGCATTAATCTGTGATCACTTTTTTCCATACAAAATACATTTTTTGTAGGCCAAACTAAAATGTCCCGTAGCTCCTAATCTAAGCGTCCTGAAGCGATTTAGGCTTTAATCTGTGATCACTTTTTTTTCCATACAAAATACATTTTTTGTAGGACAAACTAAAATGTCCCGTAGCTCCTAAACTATGCGTCCTAGAGCGATTTAGGCATTAATCTGTGATCACTTTTTTTTCCATACAAAATACATTTTTTGTAGGCCAAACTAAAATTGCCCGTAGCTCCTAATCTAAGCGTCCTAGAGCGATTTAGGCATTAATCTGTGATCACTTTTTTTCCCATACAAAATACATTTTTTGTAGGCCAAACTAAAATGTCCCGTAGCTCCTAAACTATGCGTCCTAGAGCGATTTAGGCTTTAATCTGTAATCACTTTTTTTCCATACAAAATACATTTTTTGTAGGCCAAACTAAAATGTCCCGTAGCTCCTAAACTATGCGTCCTAGAGCGATTTAGGCTTTAATCTGTAATCACTTTTTTTCCATACAAAATACATTTTTTGTAGGCCAAACTAAAATGTCCCGTAGCTCCTAATCTAAGCGTCCTGGAGCGATTTAGGCTTTAATCTGTGATCACTTTTTTTTCCATACAAAATACATTTTTTGTAGGACAAACTAAAATGTCCCGTAGCTCCTAATCTAAGCGTCCTAGAGCGATTTGGGCATTAATCTGTGATCACTTTTTTTTCCATACAAAATACATTTTTTGTAGGCCAAACTAAAATGTCCGGTAGCTCCTAAACTATGCGTCCTAGAGCGATTTAGGCATTAATCTGTGATCACTTTTTTTTCCATACAAAATACATTTTTTGTAGGCCAAACTAAAATTGCCCGTAGCTCCTAATCTAAGCGTCCTAGAGCGATTTAGGCATTAATCTGTGATCACTTTTTTTCCATACAAAATACATTTTTTGTAGGCCAAACTAAAATTGCCCGTAGCTCCTAATCTAAGGATTTAGGCATTAATCTGTGATCACTTTTTTTTCCATACAAAATACATTTTTTGTAGGCCAAACTAAAATGTCCCGTAGCTCCTAAACTATGCGTCCTAGAGCGATTTAGGCATTAATCTGTGATCACTTTTTTTCCCATACAAAATACATTTTTTGTAGGCCAGACTAAAATGTCCCGTAGCTCCTAATCTAAGCGTCCTAGAGCGATTTAGGCATTAATCTGTGATCACTTTTTTCCCATACAAAATACATTTTTTGTAGGCCAAACTAAAATTGCCCGTAGCTCCTAATCTAAGCGTCCTAGAGCGATTTAGGCATTAATCTGTGATCACTTTTTTTTCCATACAAAATACATTTTTTGTAGGCCAAACTAAAATGTCCCGTAGCTCCTAATCTAAGCGTCCTAGAGCGATTTAGGCATTAATCTGTGATCACTTTTTTTTCATACAAAATACATTTTTTGTAGGCCAAACTAAAATTGCCCGTAGCTCCTAATCTAAGCGTCCTAGAGCGATTTAGGCATTATTCTGTGATCACTTTTTTTTCCATACAAAATACATTTTTTGTAGGCCAAACTAAAATGTCCCGTAGCTCCTAAACTAAGCGTCCTAGAGCGATTTAGGCATTAATCTGTGATCACTTTTTTTTAAAAAATACATTTTTTGTAGGCCAAACTAAAATTGCCCGTAGCTCCTAATCTAAGCGTCCTAGAGCGATTTAGGCATTAATCTGTGATCACTTTTTTTTCCATACAAAATACATTTTTTGTAGGCCAAACTAAAATGTCCCGTAGCTCCTAATCTAAGCGTCCTAGAGCGATTTAGGCATTAATCTGTGATCACTTTTTTTTCATACAAAATACATTTTTTGTAGGCCAAACTAAAATTGCCCGTAGCTCCTAATCTAAGCGTCCTAGAGCGATTTAGGCATTAATCTGTGATCACTTTTTTTCCATACAAAACTTGTAGGCCAAACTAAAATTGCCCGTAGCTCCTAATCTAAGCGTCCTAGAGCGATTTAGGCATTAATCTGTGATCACTTTTTTCCATACAAAATACATTTTTTGTAGGCCAAACTAAAATTGCCCGTAGCTCCTAATCTAAGCGTCCTAGAGCGATTTAGGCATTAATCTGTGATCACTTTTTTCCATACAAAATACATTTTTTGTAGGCCAAACTAAAATGTCCCGTAGCTCCTAATCTAAGCGTCCTGAAGCGATTTAGGCTTTAATCTGTGATCACTTTTTTTTCCATACAAAATACATTTTTTGTAGGACAAACTAAAATGTCCCGTAGCTCCTAAACTATGCGTCCTAGAGCGATTTAGGCATTAATCTGTGATCACTTTTTTTTCCATACAAAATACATTTTTTGTAGGCCAAACTAAAATTGCCCGTAGCTCCTAATCTAAGCGTCCTGAAGCGATTTAGGCTTTAATCTGTGATCACTTTTTTTTCCATACAAAATACATTTTTTGTAGGCCAAACTAAAATGTCCCGTAGCTCCTAAACTAAGCGTCCTAGAGCGATTTAGGCATTAATCTGTGATCACTTTTTTTTAAAAAATACATTTTTTGTAGGCCAAACTAAAATTGCCCGTAGCTCCTAATCTAAGCGTCCTAGAGCGATTTAGGCATTAATCTGTGATCACTTTTTTTTCCATACAAAATACATTTTTTGTAGGCCAAACTAAAATGTCCCGTAGCTCCTAATCTAAGCGTCCTAGAGCGATTTAGGCATTAATCTGTGATCACTTTTTTTTCATACAAAATACATTTTTTGTAGGCCAAACTAAAATTGCCCGTAGCTCCTAATCTAAGCGTCCTAGAGCGATTTAGGCATTAATCTGTGATCACTTTTTTTCCATACAAAACTTGTAGGCCAAACTAAAATTGCCCGTAGCTCCTAATCTAAGCGTCCTAGAGCGATTTAGGCATTAATCTGTGATCACTTTTTTCCATACAAAATACATTTTTTGTAGGCCAAACTAAAATTGCCCGTAGCTCCTAATCTAAGCGTCCTAGAGCGATTTAGGCATTAATCTGTGATCACTTTTTTCCATACAAAATACATTTTTTGTAGGCCAAACTAAAATGTCCCGTAGCTCCTAATCTAAGCGTCCTGAAGCGATTTAGGCTTTAATCTGTGATCACTTTTTTTTCCATACAAAATACATTTTTTGTAGGACAAACTAAAATGTCCCGTAGCTCCTAAACTATGCGTCCTAGAGCGATTTAGGCATTAATCTGTGATCACTTTTTTTTCCATACAAAATACATTTTTTGTAGGCCAAACTAAAATTGCCCGTAGCTCCTAATCTAAGCGTCCTAGAGCGATTTAGGCATTAATCTGTGATCACTTTTTTTCCCATACAAAATACATTTTTTGTAGGCCAAACTAAAATGTCCCGTAGCTCCTAAACTATGCGTCCTAGAGCGATTTAGGCTTTAATCTGTAATCACTTTTTTTCCATACAAAATACATTTTTTGTAGGCCAAACTAAAATGTCCCGTAGCTCCTAAACTATGCGTCCTAGAGCGATTTAGGCTTTAATCTGTAATCACTTTTTTTCCATACAAAATACATTTTTTGTAGGCCAAACTAAAATGTCCCGTAGCTCCTAATCTAAGCGTCCTGGAGCGATTTAGGCTTTAATCTGTGATCACTTTTTTTTCCATACAAAATACATTTTTTGTAGGACAAACTAAAATGTCCCGTAGCTCCTAATCTAAGCGTCCTAGAGCGATTTAGGCATTAATCTGTGATCACTTTTTTTTCCATACAAAATACATTTTTTGTAGGCCAAACTAAAATGTCCGGTAGCTCCTAAACTATGCGTCCTAGAGCGATTTAGGCATTAATCTGTGATCACTTTTTTTTCCATACAAAATACATTTTTTGTAGGCCAAACTAAAATTGCCCGTAGCTCCTAATCTAAGCGTCCTAGAGCGATTTAGGCATTAATCTGTGATCACTTTTTTTCCATACAAAATACATTTTTTGTAGGCCAAACTAAAATGTCCCGTAGCTCCTAATCTAAGCGTCCTGGAGCGATTTAGGCTTTAATCTGTGATCACTTTTTTTTCCATACAAAATACATTTTTTGTAAGACAAACTAAAATGTCCCGTAGCTCCTAATCTAAGCGTCCTAGAGCGATTTAGGCATTAATCTGTGATCACTTTTTTTTCCATACAAAATACATTTTTTGTAGGCCAAACTAAAATTGCCCGTAGCTCCTAAACTATGCGTCCTAGAGCGATTTAGGCATTAATCTGTGATCACTTTTTTTTCCATACAAAATACATTTTTTGTAGGCCAAACTAAAATGTCCCGTAGCTCCTAAACTATGCGTCCTAGAGCGATTTAGGCATTAATCTGTGATCACTTTTTTTCCCATACAAAATACATTTTTTGTAGGCCAAACTAAAATGTCCCGTAGCTCCTAATCTAAGCGTCCTGGAGCGATTTAGGCTTTAATCTGTGATCACTTTTTTTTCCATACAAAATACATTTTTTGTAGGACAAACTAAAATGTCCCGTAGCTCCTAATCTAAGCGTCCTAGAGCGATTTAGGCATTAATCTGTGATCACTTTTTTTTCCATACAAAATACATTTTTTGTAGGCCAAACTAAAATGTCCCGTAGCTCCTAAACTATGCGTCCTAGAGCGATTTAGGCATTAATCTGTGATCACTTTTTTTTCCATACAAAATACATTTTTTGTAGGCCAAACTAAAATTGCCCGTAGCTCCTAATCTAAGCGTCCTAGAGCGATTTAGGCATTAATCTGTGATCACTTTTTTTTCCATACAAAATACATTTTTTGTAGGCCAAACTAAAATGTCCCGTAGCTCCTAAACTATGCGTCCTAGAGCGATTTAGGCATTAATCTGTGATCACTTTTTTTTCCATACAAAATACATTTTTTGTAGGCCAAACTAAAATGTCCCGTAGCTCCTAAACTATGCGTCCTAGAGCGATTTAGGCATTAATCTGTGAACCCTTTTTTTTTCATACAAAATACATTTTTTGTAGGACAAACTAAAATGTCCCGTAGCTCCTAATCTAAGCGTCCTAGAGCGATTTAGGCATTAATCTGTGATCACTTTTTTTTCATACAAAATACATTTTTTGTAGGCCAAACTAAAATGTCCCGTAGCTCCTAATCTAAGCGTCCTAGAGCGATTTAGGCTTTAATCTGTGATCACTTTTTTTTTCCATACAAAATACATTTTTTGTAGGCCAAACTAAAATGTCCCGTAGCTCCTAATTTAAGCGTCCTAGAGCGATTTAGGCATTAATCTGTGATCACTTTTTTTCCCATACAAAATACATTTTTTGTAGGCCAAACTAAAATGTCCCGTAGCTCCTAAACTATGCGTCCTAGAGCGATTTAGGCATTAATCTGTGATCACTTTTTTTTCCATACAAAATACATTTTTTGTAGGCCAAACTGAAATGTCCCGTAGCTCCTAAACTATGCGTCCTAGAGCGATTTAGGCTTTAATCTGTAATCACTTTTTTTCCATACAAAATACATTTTTTGTAGGCCAAACTAAAATGTCCCGTAGCTCCTAATCTAAGCGTCCTGGAGCGATTTAGGCTTTAATCTGTGATCACTTTTTTTCCCATACAAAATACATTTTTTGTAGGCCAAACTAAAATTTCCCGTAGCTCCTAAACTATGCGTCCTAGAGCGATTTAGGTTGTCATTTTTGACAGTTGTCATTTTGACAGTTGTCATTTTGACAGTTGTCATTTGTGACAGTTGTCATTTTTGACAGTTGTCATTTTGACAGTTGTCATTTTGACAGTTGTCATTTTGACAGATGTCATTTTGACAGTTGTCATTTTGACAGTTGTCACTTTGACAGTTGTCATTTTTGACAGTTGTCATTTTGACAGTTGTCATTTTGACAGTTGTCATTTTGTCACTTTGACTGTTGTCATTTTTGACAGTTGTCATTTTGACAGTTGTCATTTTTGACAGTTGTCATTTTTGACAGTTGTCATTTTGACAGTTGTCATTTTGACAGTTGTCATTTTTGACAGTTGTCATTTTGACAGTTGTCATTTTGACAGTTGTCATTTTGACAGTTGTCATTTTGACAGTTGTCATTTTGACAGTTGTCACTTTGACAGTTGTCATTTTGACAGTTGTCATTTTGACAGTTGTCATTTTTGACAGTTGTCATTTTTGACAGTTGTCATTTTGACAGTTGTCATTTTTGACAGTTGTCATTTTGACAGTTGTCATTTTGACAGTTGTCATTTTGACAGTTGTCATTTTGACAGTTGTCATTTTGACAGTTGTCATTTTGACAGTTGTCATTTTGACAGTTGTCATTTTGACAGTTGTCATTTTGACAGTTGTCATTTTGACAGTTGTCACTTTGACAGTTGTCATTTTGACAGTTGTCATTTTGACAGTTGTCATTTTGACAGTTGTCATTTTGACAGATGTCACTTTGACAGTTGTCATTTTGACAGTTGTCATTTTGACAGTTGTCATTTTGACAGTTGTCATTTTGACAGTTGTCACTTTGACAGTTGTCATTTTGACAGTTGTCATTTTGACAGTTGTCATTTTGACAGTTGTCATTTTTGACAGTTGTCATTTTGACAGTTGTCATTTTGACAGTTGTCATTTTGACAGTTGTCATTTTGACAGGTGTCACTTTGACAGTTGTCATTTTTGACAGTTGTCATTTTGACAGTTGTCATTTTGACAGTTGTCATTTTGACAGTTGTCATTTTTGACAGTTGTCATTTTGACAGTTGTCATTTTGACAGTTGTAATTTTTGACAGTTGTCATTTTGACAGTTGTCATTTTGACAGTTGTCATTTTGACAGTTGTCATTTTGACAGTTGTCATTTTGACAGTTGTCATTTTTGACAGTTGTCATTTTGACAGTTGTCATTTTGACAGTTGTCATTTTGACAGTTGTCATTTTGACAGTTGTCATTTTGACAGTTGTCAATTTGACAGTTGTCATTTTGACAGTTGTCAATTTGACAGTTGTCATTTTGACAGTTGTCACTTTGACAGTTGTCATTTTGACAGTTGTCACTTTGACAGTTGTCATTTTTGACAGTTGTCATTTTGACAGTTGTCATTTTGACAGTTGTCATTTTGACAGTTGTCATTTTGACAGTTGTCATTTTGACAGGTGTCACTTTGACAGTTGTCATTTTTGACAGTTGTCATTTTGACAGTTGTCATTTTGACAGTTGTCATTTTGACAGTTGTCATTTTGACAGTTTTCATTTTTGACAGTTGTCATTTTGACAGTTGTCATTTTGACAGTTGTCATTTTTGACAGTTGTCATTTTGACAGTTGTCATTTTGACAGTTGTCATTTTGACAGTTGTCATTTTGACAGTTGTCATTTTGACAGTTGTCATTTTGACAGTTGTCATTTTGACAGTTGTCATTTTGACATATGTCATTTTGACAGATGTCATTTTGACAGTTGTCACTTTGACAGTTGTCACTTTGACAGTTGTCACTTTGACAGTTGTCACGTTGACAGTTGTCACTTTGACAGTTGTCACTTTGACAGTTGTCACTTTGACAGTTGTCATTTTGACAGTTGTCACTTTGACAGTTGTCACTTTGACAGTTGTCATTTTGACAGGTGTCACTTTGACAGTTGTCATTTTTGACAGTTGTCATTTTGACAGTTGTCATTTTTGACAGTTGTCATTTTGACAGTTGTCATTTTGACAGTTGTCATTTTGACAGTTGTCATTTTTGACAGTTGTCATTTTGACAGTTGTCATTTTGACAGTTGTCATTTGGACAGTTGTCATTTTTGACAGTTGTCATTTTGACAGTTGTCATTTTGACAGTTGTCATTTTGACAGTTGTCATTTTGACAGTTGTCATTTTGACAGATGTCATTTTGACAGTTGTCATTTTGACAGTTGTCATTTTGACAGTTGTCACTTTGACAGTTGTCACTTTGACAGTTGTCATTTTGACAGTTGTCATTTTGACAGTTGTCATTTTGACAGATGTCATTTTGACAGTTGTCATTTTGACAGTTGTCATTTTGACAGTTGTCATTTTGACAGTTGTCATTTTGACAGTTGTCACTTTGACAGTTGTCACTTTGACAGTTGTCACTTTGACAGTTGTCATTTTTGACAGTTGTCATTTTGACAGTTGTCATTTTGACAGTTGTCATTTTGACAGATGTCATTTTGACAGATGTCATTTTGACAGATGTCATTTTGACAGTTGTCACTTTGACAGTTGTCACTTTGACAGTTGTCACTTTGACAGTTGTCACGTTGACAGTTGTCACTTTGACAGTTGTCACTTTGACAGTTGTCATTTTGACAGTTGTCATTTTGACAGTTGTCATTTTTACAGTTGTCATTTTGACAGTTGTCATTTTGACAGTTGTCATTTTGACAGTTGTCACTTTGACAGTTGTCATTTTGACAGTTGTCATTTTGACAGTTGTCATTTTGACAGTTGTCATTTTGACAGTTGTCATTTTGACAGTTGTCACTTTGACAGTTGTCACTTTGACAGTTGTCACTTTGACAGTTGTCACTTTGACAGTTGTCACTTTGACAGTTGTCACTTTGACAGTTGTCACTTTGACAGTTGTCACTTTGACAGTTGTCACTTTGACAGTTGTCACTTTGACAGTTGTCACTTTGACAGTTGTCATTTTGACAGTTGTCATTTTGACAGTTGTCATTTTTACAGTTGTCATTTTGACAGTTGTCATTTTGACAGTTGTCATTTTTGACAGTTGTCATTTTGACAGTTGTCATTTTTGACAGTTGTCATTTTTGACAGTTGTCATTTTTGACAGTTGTCATTTTGACAGTTGTCATTTTGACAGTTGTCATTTTGACAGTTGTCATTTTGACAGTTGTCATTTTGACAGTTGTCATTTTGACAGTTGTCATTTTGACAGTTGTCATTTTGACAGTTGTCATTTTGACAGTTGTCATTTTGACAGTTGTCATTTTGACAGTTGTCATTTTGACAGTTGTCACTTTGACAGTTGTCATTTTGACAGTTGTCATTTTGACAGTTGTCATTTTGACAGTTGTCATTTTGACAGTTGTCATTTTGACAGATGTCATTTTGACAGTTGTCATTTTGACAGATGTCACTTTGACAGTTGTCATTTTGACAGTTGTCATTTTGACAGTTGTCATTTTGACAGTTGTCATTTTGACAGTTGTCACTTTGACAGTTGTCATTTTGACAGTTGTCATTTTGACAGTTGTCATTTTTGACAGTTGTCATTTTTGACAGTTGTCATTTTGACAGTTGTCATTTTGACAGTTGTCATTTTGACAGTTGTCATTTTGACAGGTGTCACTTTGACAGTTGTCATTTTTGACAGTTGTCATTTTTGACAGTTGTCATTTTGACAGTTGTCATTTTGACAGTTGTCATTTTTGACAGTTGTCATTTTGACAGTTGTCATTTTGACAGTTGTCATTTTTGACAGTTGTCACTTTGACAGTTGTCATTTTGACAGTTGTCATTTTGACAGTTGTCATTTTTGACAGTTGTCATTTTTGACAGTTGTCATTTTGACAGTTGTCATTTTGACAGTTGTCATTTTGACAGTTGTCATTTTGACAGGTGTCACTTTGACAGTTGTCATTTTTGACAGTTGTCATTTTGACAGTTGTCATTTTGACAGTTGTCATTTTGACAGTTGTCATTTTTGACAGTTGTCATTTTGACAGTTGTCATTTTGACAGTTGTCATTTTGACAGTTGTCATTTTGACAGTTGTCATTTTGACAGTTGTCAATTTGACAGTTGTCATTTTGACAGTTGTCAATTTGACAGTTGTCATTTTGACAGTTGTCACTTTGACAGTTGTCATTTTGACAGTTGTCACTTTGACAGTTGTCATTTTTGACAGTTGTCATTTTTGACAGTTGTCATTTTGACAGTTGTCATTTTGACAGTTGTCATTTTGACAGTTGTCATTTTGACAGTTGTCATTTTGACAGGTGTCACTTTGACAGTTGTCATTTTTGACAGTTGTCATTTTGACAGT
Organism: Hydrotaea cyrtoneurina; assembly: GCA_958296145.1. Taxonomy (NCBI): domain Eukaryota; kingdom Metazoa; phylum Arthropoda; class Insecta; order Diptera; family Muscidae; genus Hydrotaea; species Hydrotaea cyrtoneurina. Next base: position 55,511,098 of record OY282513.1, on the reverse strand, counting down.
TGTCATTTTGACAGTTGTCATTTTGACAGTTGTCATTTTGACAGTTGTCATTTTGACAGTTGTCATTTTTGACAGTTGTCATTTTGACAGTTGTCATTTTGACAGTTGTCATTTTGACAGTTGTCATTTTGACAGTTGTCATTTTGACAGTTGTCATTTTGACAGTTGTCATTTTGACATATGTCATTTTGACAGATGTCATTTTGACAGATGTCATTTTGACAGTTGTCACTTTGACAGTTGTCACTTTGACAGTTGTCACTTTGACAGTTGTCACGTTGACAGTTGTCACTTTGACAGTTGTCACTTTGACAGTTGTCACTTTGACAGTTGTCATTTTGACAGGTGTCACTTTGACAGTTGTCATTTTTGACAGTTGTCATTTTGACAGTTGTCATTTTTGACAGTTGTCATTTTGACAGTTGTCATTTTGACAGTTGTCATTTTGACAGTTGTCATTTTGACAGTTGTCATTTTTGACAGTTGTCATTTTGACAGTTGTCATTTTGACAGTTGTCATTTGGACAGTTGTCATTTTTGACAGTTGTCATTTTGACAGTTGTCATTTTGACAGTTGTCATTTTGACAGTTGTCATTTTGACAGTTGTCAATTTGACAGATGTCATTTTGACAGTTGTCATTTTGACAGTTGTCATTTTGACAGTTGTCACTTTGACAGTTGTCACTTTGACAGTTGTCACTTTAACAGTTGTCATTTTTGACAGTTGTCATTTTTGACAGTTGTCATTTTGACAGTTGTCATTTTGACAGTTGTCATTTTGACAGATGTCATTTTGACAGATGTCATTTTGACAGTTGTCACTTTGACAGTTGTCATTTTGACAGTTGTCACTTTGACAGTTGTCACTTTGACAGTTGTCATTTTGACAGTTGTCATTTTGACAGTTGTCATTTTGACAGTTGTCATTTTGACAGTTGTCACTTTGACAGTTGTCATTTTTGACAGTTGTCATTTTGACAGTTGTCATTTTGACAGTTGTCATTTTGACAGTTGTCATTTTGACAGTTGTCATTTTGACAGTTGTCATTTTGACAGATGTCATTTTGACAGTTGTCATTTTGACAGTTGTCATTTTGACAGTTGTCATTTTGACAGTTGTCATTTTGACAGTTGTCATTTTGACAGATGTCATTTTGACAGATGTCATTTTGACAGATGTCATTTTGACAGTTGTCACTTTGACAGTTGTCACTTTGACAGTTGTCACTTTGACAGTTGTCACTTTGACAGTTGTCACTTTGGCAGTTGTCACTTTGACAGTTGTCACTTTGACAGTTGTCACTTTGACAGTTGTCACTTTGACAGTTGTCACTTTGACAGTTGTCACTTTGACAGTTGTCATTTTTGACAGTTGTCATTTTGACAGTTGTCATTTTTACAGTTGTCATTTTGACAGTTGTCATTTTTACAGTTGTCACTTTGACAGTTGTCATTTTTGACAGTTGTCATTTTGACAGTTGTCATTTTTGACAGTTGTCATTTTTGACAGTTGTCATTTTGACAGTTGTCATTTTGACAGTTGTCATTTTGACAGTTGTCATTTTGACAGTTGTCATTTTGACAGTTGTCATTTTGACAGTTGTCATTTTGACAGTTGTCATTTTGACAGTTGTCACTTTGACAGTTGTCATTTTGACAGTTGTCATTTTGACAGTTGTCATTTTGACAGTTGTCATTTTGACAGTTGTCATTTTGACAGTTGTCACTTTGACAGTTGTCATTTTGACAGTTGTCATTTTGACAGTTGTCATTTTGACAGTTGTCATTTTGACAGTTGTCATTTTGACAGTTGTCATTTTGACAGTTGTCATTTTGACAGTTGTCATTTTGACAGTTGTCATTTTGACAGTTGTCATTTTGACAGTTGTCATTTTGACAGGTGTCACTTTGACAGATGTCATTTTGACAGATGTCATTTTGACAGATGTCATTTTGACAGATGTCATTTTGACAGTTGTCACTTTGACAGTTGTCACTTTGACAGTTGTCACTTTGACAGTTGTCACGTTGACAGTTGTCACTTTGACAGTTGTCACTTTGACAGTTGTCACTTTGACAGTTGTCATTTTGACAGGTGTCACTTTGACAGTTGTCATTTTTGACAGTTGTCATTTTGACAGTTGTCATTTTGACAGTTGTCATTTTGACAGTTGTCATTTTTGACAGTTGTCATTTTGACAGTTGTCATTTTGACAGTTGTCATTTTGACAGTTGTCATTTTTGACAGTTGTCATTTTGACAGTTGTCATTTTGACAGTTGTCATTTTGACAGTTGTCATTTTGACAGTTGTCATTTTGACAGTTGTCATTTTGACAGTTGTCATTTTGACAGATGTCATTTTGACAGTTGTCATTTTGACAGTTGTCATTTTGACAGTTGTCATTTTGACAGTTGTCATTTTGACAGTTGTCACTTTGACAGTTGTCACTTTGACAGTTGTCACTTTGACAGTTGTCATTTTTGACAGTTGTCATTTTGACAGTTGTCATTTTGACAGTTGTCATTTTGACAGATGTCATTTTGACAGATGTCATTTTGACAGATGTCATTTTGACAGTTGTCACTTTGACAGTTGTCACTTTGACAGTTGTCACTTTGACAGTTGTCACGTTGACAGTTGTCACTTTGACAGTTGTCACTTTGACAGTTGTCACTTTGACAGTTGTCACTTTGACAGTTGTCATTTTGACAGATGTCATTTTGACAGTTGTCATTTTGACAGTTGTCATTTTGACAGTTGTCACTTTGACAGTTGTCACTTTGACAGTTGTCATTTTTGACAGTTGTCATTTTGACAGTTGTCATTTTGACAGTTGTCATTTTGACAGTGGTCATTTTGACAGTTGTCATTTTGACAGTTGTCATTTTGACAGTTGTCATTTTGACAGATGTCATTTTGACAGTTGTCATTTTGACAGTTGTCACTTTTGACAGTTGTCATTTTGACAGTTGTCATTTTGACAGTTGTCATTTTGACAGATGTCATTTTGACAGATGTCATTTTGACAGTTGTCATTTTGACAGTTGTCACTTTGACAGTTGTCACTTTGACAGTTGTCACTTTGACAGTTGTCACTTTGACAGTTGTCACTTTGACAGTTGTCACTTTGACAGTTGTCACTTTGACAGTTGTCATTTTTGACAGTTGTCATTTTGACAGTTGTCATTTTTACAGTTGTCATTTTGACAGTTGACATTTTGACAGTTGTCATTTTGACAGTTGTCATTTTGACAGATGTCATTTTGACAGATGTCATTTTGACAGTTGTCATTTTGACAGTTGTCACTTTGACAGTTGTCATTTTGACAGTTGTCATTTTGACAGTTGTCATTTTGACAGGTGTCACTTTGACAGTTGTCATTTTTGACAGTTGTCATTTTGACAGTTGTCATTTTGACAGTTGTCATTTTGACAGTTGTCATTTTGACAGTTGTCATTTTGACAGGTGTCACTTTGACAGTTGTCATTTTTGACAGTTGTCATTTTGACAGTTGTCATTTTGACAGTTGTCATTTTGACAGATGTCATTTTGACAGTTGTCATTTTGACAGTTGTCATTTTGACAGTTGTCATTTTGACAGTTGTCATTTTGACAGTTGTCACTTTGACAGTTGTCATTTTTGACAGTTGTCATTTTGACAGTTGTCATTTTGACAGTTGTCACTTTGACAGTTTGTCACTTTGACAGTTGTCATTTTTGACAGTTGTCATTTTGACAGTTGTCATTTTTACAGTTGTCATTTTTGACAGTTGTCATTTTGACAGTTGTCATTTTGACAGTTGTCATTTTGACAGTTGTCATTTTGACAGATGTCATTTTGACAGTTGTCATTTTGACAGTTGTCACTTTGACAGTTGTCACTTTGACAGTTGTCATTTTGACAGTTGTCATTTTGACAGTTGTCATTTTGACAGTTGTCATTTTGACAGTTGTCATTTTGACAGGTGTCACTTTGACAGTTGTCATTTTTGACAGTTGTCATTTTGACAGTTGTCATTTTGACAGTTGTCATTTTGACAGTTGTCATTTTGACAGTTGTCATTTTGACAGTTGTCATTTTGACAGTTGTCATTTTGACAGGTGTCACTTTGACAGTTGTCATTTTTGACAGTTGTCATTTTGACAGTTGTCATTTTGACAGTTGTCATTTTGACAGTTGTCATTTTGTCATTTTGACAGATGTCATTTTGACAGTTGTCATTTTGACAGTTGTCATTTTGACAGTTGTCATTTTGACAGTTGTCATTTTGACAGTTGTCACTTTGACAGTTGTCACTTTGACAGTTGTCACTTTGACAGTTGTCATTTTGACAGTTGTCATTTTGACAGTTGTCATTTTGACAGTTGTCATTTTGACAGTTGTCATTTTGACAGTTGTCATTTTGACAGATGTCATTTTGACAGATGTCATTTTGACAGTTGTCATTTTGACAGTTGTCACTTTGACAGTTGTCACTTTGACAGTTGTCACTTTGACAGTTGTCATTTTTGACAGTTGTCATTTTTGACAGTTGTCATTTTGACAGATGTCATTTTGACAGTTGTCATTTTGACAGTTGTCATTTTGACAGTTGTCATTTTGTCATTTTGACAGATGTCATTTTGACAGTTGTCATTTTGACAGTTGTCATTTTGACAGTTGTCATTTTGACAGTTGTCATTTTGACAGTTGTCATTTTGACAGTTGTCATTTTGACAGTTGTCATTTTGACAGTTGTCATTTTGACAGTTGTCACTTTGACAGTTGTCACTTTAACAGTTGTCACTTTGACAGTTGTCACTTTGACAGTTGTCATTTTGACAGTTGTCATTTTGACAGTTGTCATTTTGACAGTTGTCATTTTGACAGGTGTCACTTTGACAGTTGTCATTTTTGACAGTTGTCATTTTTGACAGTTGTCATTTTGACAGTTGTCATTTTGACAGTTGTCACTTTGACAGTTGTCACTTTGACAGTTGTCATTTTGACAGTTGTCATTTTGACAGTTGTCATTTTGACAGTTGTCACTTTGACAGTTGTCATTTTTGACAGTTGTCACTTTGACAGTTGTCACTTTGACAGTTGTCACTTTGACAGTTGTCATTTTTGACAGTTGTCATTTTTACAGTTGTCATTTTGACAGTTGTCATTTTTACAGTTGTCACTTTGACAGTTGTCATTTTGACAGTTGTCATTTTGACAGTTGTCATTTTGACAGTTGTCATTTTGACAGATGTCATTTTGACAGTTGTCATTTTGACAGTTGTCATTTTGACAGTTGTCATTTTGACAGTTGTCATTTTGACAGATGTCATTTTGACAGTTGTCACTTTGACAGTTGTCACTTTGACAGTTGTCACTTTGACAGTTGTCACTTTGACAGTTGTCACTTTGACAGTTGTCACTTTGACAGTTGTCACTTTGACAGTTGTCACTTTGACAGTTGTCACTTTGACAGTTGTCATTTTTGACAGTTGTCATTTTGACAGTTGTCATTTTTACAGTTGTCATTTTGACAGTTGTCATTTTTACAGTTGTCACTTTGACAGTTGTCATTTTTGACAGTTGTCATTTTGACAGTTGTCATTTTTGACAGTTGTCATTTTTGACAGTTGTCATTTTGACAGTTGTCATTTTGACAGTTGTCATTTTGACAGTTGTCATTTTGACAGTTGTCATTTTGACAGTTGTCATTTTGACAGTTGTCATTTTGACAGTTGTCATTTTGACAGTTGTCACTTTGACAGTTGTCATTTTGACAGTTGTCATTTTGACAGTTGTCATTTTGACAGTTGTCATTTTGACAGTTGTCATTTTGACAGATGTCATTTTGACAGTTGTCACTTTGACAGTTGTCACTTTGACAGTTGTCACTTTGACAGTTGTCACTTTGACAGTTGTCACTTTGACAGTTGTCACTTTGACAGTTGTCACTTTGACAGTTGTCACTTTGACAGTTGTCACTTTGACAGTTGTCATTTTTGACAGTTGTCATTTTGACAGTTGTCATTTTTACAGTTGTCATTTTGACAGTTGTCATTTTTACAGTTGTCACTTTGACAGTTGTCATTTTTGACAGTTGTCATTTTGACAGTTGTCATTTTTGACAGTTGTCATTTTTGACAGTTGTCATTTTGACAGTTGTCATTTTGACAGTTGTCATTTTGACAGTTGTCATTTTGACAGTTGTCATTTTGACAGTTGTCATTTTGACAGTTGTCATTTTGACAGTTGTCATTTTGACAGTTGTCACTTTGACAGTTGTCATTTTGACAGTTGTCATTTTGACAGTTGTCATTTTGACAGTTGTCATTTTGACAGTTGTCACTTTGACAGTTGTCATTTTGACAGTTGTCATTTTGACAGTTGTCATTTTGACAGTTGTCATTTTGACAGTTGTCATTTTGACAGTTGTCATTTTGACAGTTGTCATTTTGACAGTTGTCATTTTGACAGTTGTCATTTTGACAGTTGTCATTTTGACAGTTGTCATTTTGACAGTTGTCATTTTGACAGTTGTCATTTTGACAGTTGTCATTTTGACAGGTGTCACTTTGACAGTTGTCATTTTGACAGGTGTCACTTTGACAGATGTCATTTTGACAGATGTCATTTTGACAGATGTCATTTTGACAGATGTCATTTTGACAGATGTCATTTTGACAGTTGTCACTTTGACAGTTGTCACTTTGACAGTTGTCACTTTGACAGTTGTCACGTTGACAGTTGTCACTTTGACAGTTGTCACTTTGACAGTTGTCACTTTGACAGTTGTCATTTTGACAGGTGTCACTTTGACAGTTGTCATTTTTGACAGTTGTCATTTTGACAGTTGTCATTTTGACAGTTGTCATTTTGACAGTTGTCATTTTTGACAGTTGTCATTTTGACAGTTGTCATTTTGACAGTTGTCATTTTTGACAGTTGTCATTTTTGACAGTTGTCATTTTGACAGTTGTCATTTTGACAGTTGTCATTTTGACAGTTGTCATTTTGACAGTTGTCATTTTGACAGTTGTCATTTTGACAGTTGTCATTTTGACAGTTGTCATTTTGACAGTTGTCATTTTGACAGTTGTCATTTTGACAGTTGTCACTTTGACAGTTGTCATTTTGACAGTTGTCATTTTGACAGTTGTCATTTTGACAGTTGTCATTTTGACAGTTGTCATTTTGACAGATGTCATTTTGACAGTTGTCATTTTGACAGATGTCACTTTGACAGTTGTCATTTTGACAGTTGTCATTTTGACAGTTGTCATTTTGACAGTTGTCATTTTGACAGTTGTCACTTTGACAGTTGTCATTTTGACAGTTGTCATTTTGACAGTTGTCATTTTTGACAGTTGTCATTTTTGACAGTTGTCATTTTGACAGTTGTCATTTTGACAGTTGTCATTTTGACAGTTGTCATTTTGACAGGTGTCACTTTGACAGTTGTCATTTTTGACAGTTGTCATTTTTGACAGTTGTCATTTTGACAGTTGTCATTTTGACAGTTGTCATTTTTGACAGTTGTCATTTTGACAGTTGTCATTTTGACAGTTGTCATTTTTGACAGTTGTCACTTTGACAGTTGTCATTTTGACAGTTGTCATTTTGACAGTTGTCATTTTTGACAGTTGTCATTTTTGACAGTTGTCATTTTGACAGTTGTCATTTTGACAGTTGTCATTTTGACAGTTGTCATTTTGACAGGTGTCACTTTGACAGTTGTCATTTTTGACAGTTGTCATTTTGACAGTTGTCATTTTGACAGTTGTCATTTTGACAGTTGTCATTTTTGACAGTTGTCATTTTGACAGTTGTCATTTTGACAGTTGTCATTTTGACAGTTGTCATTTTGACAGTTGTCATTTTGACAGTTGTCAATTTGACAGTTGTCATTTTGACAGTTGTCAATTTGACAGTTGTCATTTTGACAGTTGTCACTTTGACAGTTGTCATTTTGACAGTTGTCACTTTGACAGTTGTCATTTTTGACAGTTGTCATTTTTGACAGTTGTCATTTTGACAGTTGTCATTTTGACAGTTGTCATTTTGACAGTTGTCATTTTGACAGGTGTCACTTTGACAGTTGTCATTTTTGACAGTTGTCATTTTGACAGTTGTCATTTTGACAGTTGTCATTTTGACAGTTGTCATTTTGACAGTTGTCATTTTGACAGTTGTCATTTTTGACAGTTGTCATTTTGACAGTTGTCATTTTGACAGTTGTCATTTTGACAGTTGTCATTTTGACAGTTGTCATTTTGACAGTTGTCATTTTGACAGTTGTCATTTTGACATATGTCATTTTGACAGATGTCATTTTGACAGATGTCATTTTGACAGTTGTCACTTTGACAGTTGTCACTTTGACAGTTGTCACTTTGACAGTTGTCACGTTGACAGTTGTCACTTTGACAGTTGTCACTTTGACAGTTGTCACTTTGACAGTTGTCATTTTGACAGGTGTCACTTTGACAGTTGTCATTTTTGACAGTTGTCATTTTGACAGTTGTCATTTTTGACAGTTGTCATTTTGACAGTTGTCATTTTGACAGTTGTCATTTTGACAGTTGTCATTTTGACAGTTGTCATTTTTGACAGTTGTCATTTTGACAGTTGTCATTTTGACAGTTGTCATTTGGACAGTTGTCATTTTTGACAGTTGTCATTTTGACAGTTGTCATTTTGACAGTTGTCATTTTGACAGTTGTCATTTTGACAGTTGTCAATTTGACAGATGTCATTTTGACAGTTGTCATTTTGACAGTTGTCATTTTGACAGTTGTCACTTTGACAGTTGTCACTTTGACAGTTGTCACTTTAACAGTTGTCATTTTTGACAGTTGTCATTTTTGACAGTTGTCATTTTGACAGTTGTCATTTTGACAGTTGTCATTTTGACAGATGTCATTTTGACAGATGTCATTTTGACAGTTGTCACTTTGACAGTTGTCATTTTGACAGTTGTCACTTTGACAGTTGTCACTTTGACAGTTGTCATTTTGACAGTTGTCATTTTGACAGTTGTCATTTTGACAGTTGTCATTTTGACAGTTGTCACTTTGACAGTTGTCATTTTTGACAGTTGTCATTTTGACAGTTGTCATTTTGACAGTTGTCATTTTGACAGTTGTCATTTTGACAGTTGTCATTTTGACAGTTGTCATTTTGACAGATGTCATTTTGACAGTTGTCATTTTGACAGTTGTCATTTTGACAGTTGTCATTTTGACAGTTGTCATTTTGACAGTTGTCATTTTGACAGATGTCATTTTGACAGATGTCATTTTGACAGATGTCATTTTGACAGTTGTCACTTTGACAGTTGTCACTTTGACAGTTGTCACTTTGACAGTTGTCACTTTGACAGTTGTCACTTTGGCAGTTGTCACTTTGACAGTTGTCACTTTGACAGTTGTCACTTTGACAGTTGTCACTTTGACAGTTGTCACTTTGACAGTTGTCACTTTGACAGTTGTCATTTTTGACAGTTGTCATTTTGACAGTTGTCATTTTTACAGTTGTCATTTTGACAGTTGTCATTTTTACAGTTGTCACTTTGACAGTTGTCATTTTTGACAGTTGTCATTTTGACAGTTGTCATTTTTGACAGTTGTCATTTTTGACAGTTGTCATTTTGACAGTTGTCATTTTGACAGTTGTCATTTTGACAGTTGTCATTTTGACAGTTGTCATTTTGACAGTTGTCATTTTGACAGTTGTCATTTTGACAGTTGTCATTTTGACAGTTGTCACTTTGACAGTTGTCATTTTGACAGTTGTCATTTTGACAGTTGTCATTTTGACAGTTGTCATTTTGACAGTTGTCATTTTGACAGTTGTCACTTTGACAGTTGTCATTTTGACAGTTGTCATTTTGACAGTTGTCATTTTGACAGTTGTCATTTTGACAGTTGTCATTTTGACAGTTGTCATTTTGACAGTTGTCATTTTGACAGTTGTCATTTTGACAGTTGTCATTTTGACAGTTGTCATTTTGACAGTTGTCATTTTGACAGGTGTCACTTTGACAGATGTCATTTTGACAGATGTCATTTTGACAGATGTCATTTTGACAGATGTCATTTTGACAGTTGTCACTTTGACAGTTGTCACTTTGACAGTTGTCACTTTGACAGTTGTCACGTTGACAGTTGTCACTTTGACAGTTGTCACTTTGACAGTTGTCACTTTGACAGTTGTCATTTTGACAGGTGTCACTTTGACAGTTGTCATTTTTGACAGTTGTCATTTTGACAGTTGTCATTTTGACAGTTGTCATTTTGACAGTTGTCATTTTTGACAGTTGTCATTTTGACAGTTGTCATTTTGACAGTTGTCATTTTGACAGTTGTCATTTTTGACAGTTGTCATTTTGACAGTTGTCATTTTTGACAGTTGTCATTTTGACAGTTGTCATTTTGACAGTTGTCATTTTGACAGTTGTCATTTTGACAGTTGTCATTTTGACAGATGTCATTTTGACAGTTGTCATTTTGACAGTTGTCATTTTGACAGTTGTCATTTTGACAGTTGTCATTTTGACAGTTGTCACTTTGACAGTTGTCACTTTGACAGTTGTCACTTTGACAGTTGTCATTTTTGACAGTTGTCATTTTGACAGTTGTCATTTTGACAGTTGTCATTTTGACAGATGTCATTTTGACAGATGTCATTTTGACAGATGTCATTTTGACAGTTGTCACTTTGACAGTTGTCACTTTGACAGTTGTCACTTTGACAGTTGTCACGTTGACAGTTGTCACTTTGACAGTTGTCACTTTGACAGTTGTCACTTTGACAGTTGTCACTTTGACAGTTGTCATTTTGACAGATGTCATTTTGACAGTTGTCATTTTGACAGTTGTCATTTTGACAGTTGTCACTTTGACAGTTGTCACTTTGACAGTTGTCATTTTTGACAGTTGTCATTTTGACAGTTGTCATTTTGACAGTTGTCATTTTGACAGTGGTCATTTTGACAGTTGTCATTTTGACAGTTGTCATTTTGACAGTTGTCATTTTGACAGATGTCATTTTGACAGTTGTCATTTTGACAGTTGTCACTTTTGACAGTTGTCATTTTGACAGTTGTCATTTTGACAGTTGTCATTTTGACAGATGTCATTTTGACAGATGTCATTTTGACAGTTGTCATTTTGACAGTTGTCACTTTGACAGTTGTCACTTTGACAGTTGTCACTTTGACAGTTGTCACTTTGACAGTTGTCACTTTGACAGTTGTCACTTTGACAGTTGTCATTTTTGACAGTTGTCATTTTGACAGTTGTCATTTTTACAGTTGTCATTTTGACAGTTGACATTTTGACAGTTGTCATTTTGACAGTTGTCATTTTGACAGATGTCATTTTGACAGATGTCATTTTGACAGTTGTCATTTTGACAGTTGTCACTTTGACAGTTGTCATTTTGACAGTTGTCATTTTGACAGTTGTCATTTTGACAGGTGTCACTTTGACAGTTGTCATTTTTGACAGTTGTCATTTTGACAGTTGTCATTTTGACAGTTGTCATTTTGACAGTTGTCATTTTGACAGTTGTCATTTTGACAGGTGTCACTTTGACAGTTGTCATTTTTGACAGTTGTCATTTTGACAGTTGTCATTTTGACAGTTGTCATTTTGACAGATGTCATTTTGACAGTTGTCATTTTGACAGTTGTCATTTTGACAGTTGTCATTTTGACAGTTGTCATTTTGACAGTTGTCACTTTGACAGTTGTCATTTTTGACAGTTGTCATTTTGACAGTTGTCATTTTGACAGTTGTCACTTTGACAGTTTGTCACTTTGACAGTTGTCATTTTTGACAGTTGTCATTTTGACAGTTGTCATTTTTACAGTTGTCATTTTTGACAGTTGTCATTTTGACAGTTGTCATTTTGACAGTTGTCATTTTGACAGTTGTCATTTTGACAGATGTCATTTTGACAGTTGTCATTTTGACAGTTGTCACTTTGACAGTTGTCACTTTGACAGTTGTCATTTTGACAGTTGTCATTTTGACAGTTGTCATTTTGACAGTTGTCATTTTGACAGTTGTCATTTTGACAGGTGTCACTTTGACAGTTGTCATTTTTGACAGTTGTCATTTTGACAGTTGTCATTTTGACAGTTGTCATTTTGACAGTTGTCATTTTGACAGTTGTCATTTTGACAGTTGTCATTTTGACAGTTGTCATTTTGACAGGTGTCACTTTGACAGTTGTCATTTTTGACAGTTGTCATTTTGACAGTTGTCATTTTGACAGTTGTCATTTTGACAGTTGTCATTTTGTCATTTTGACAGATGTCATTTTGACAGTTGTCATTTTGACAGTTGTCATTTTGACAGTTGTCATTTTGACAGTTGTCATTTTGACAGTTGTCACTTTGACAGTTGTCACTTTGACAGTTGTCACTTTGACAGTTGTCATTTTGACAGTTGTCATTTTGACAGTTGTCATTTTGACAGTTGTCATTTTGACAGTTGTCATTTTGACAGTTGTCATTTTGACAGATGTCATTTTGACAGATGTCATTTTGACAGTTGTCATTTTGACAGTTGTCACTTTGACAGTTGTCACTTTGACAGTTGTCACTTTGACAGTTGTCATTTTTGACAGTTGTCATTTTTGACAGTTGTCATTTTGACAGATGTCATTTTGACAGTTGTCATTTTGACAGTTGTCATTTTGACAGTTGTCATTTTGTCATTTTGACAGATGTCATTTTGACAGTTGTCATTTTGACAGTTGTCATTTTGACAGTTGTCATTTTGACAGTTGTCATTTTGACAGTTGTCATTTTGACAGTTGTCATTTTGACAGTTGTCATTTTGACAGTTGTCATTTTGACAGTTGTCACTTTGACAGTTGTCACTTTAACAGTTGTCACTTTGACAGTTGTCACTTTGACAGTTGTCATTTTGACAGTTGTCATTTTGACAGTTGTCATTTTGACAGTTGTCATTTTGACAGGTGTCACTTTGACAGTTGTCATTTTTGACAGTTGTCATTTTTGACAGTTGTCATTTTGACAGTTGTCATTTTGACAGTTGTCACTTTGACAGTTGTCACTTTGACAGTTGTCATTTTGACAGTTGTCATTTTGACAGTTGTCATTTTGACAGTTGTCACTTTGACAGTTGTCATTTTTGACAGTTGTCACTTTGACAGTTGTCACTTTGACAGTTGTCACTTTGACAGTTGTCATTTTTGACAGTTGTCATTTTTACAGTTGTCATTTTGACAGTTGTCATTTTTACAGTTGTCACTTTGACAGTTGTCATTTTGACAGTTGTCATTTTGACAGTTGTCATTTTGACAGTTGTCATTTTGACAGATGTCATTTTGACAGTTGTCATTTTGACAGTTGTCATTTTGACAGTTGTCATTTTGACAGTTGTCATTTTGACAGATGTCATTTTGACAGTTGTCACTTTGACAGTTGTCACTTTGACAGTTGTCACTTTGACAGTTGTCACTTTGACAGTTGTCACTTTGACAGTTGTCACTTTGACAGTTGTCACTTTGACAGTTGTCACTTTGACAGTTGTCACTTTGACAGTTGTCACTTTGACAGTTGTCACTTTGACAGTTGTCATTTTTGACAGTTGTCATTTTGACAGTTGTCATTTTTACAGTTGTCATTTTGACAGTTGTCATTTTTACAGTTGTCACTTTGACAGTTGTCATTTTTGACAGTTGTCATTTTGACAGTTGTCATTTTTGACAGTTGTCATTTTTGACAGTTGTCATTTTGACAGTTGTCATTTTGACAGTTGTCATTTTGACAGTTGTCATTTTGACAGTTGTCATTTTGACAGTTGTCATTTTGACAGTTGTCATTTTGACAGTTGTCATTTTGACAGTTGTCATTTTGACAGTTGTCATTTTGACAGTTGTCACTTTGACAGTTGTCATTTTGACAGTTGTCATTTTGACAGTTGTCATTTTGACAGTTGTCATTTTGACAGTTGTCACTTTGACAGTTGTCATTTTGACAGTTGTCATTTTGACAGTTGTCATTTTGACAGTTGTCATTTTGACAGTTGTCATTTTGACAGTTGTCATTTTGACAGTTGTCATTTTGACAGTTGTCATTTTGACAGTTGTCATTTTGACAGTTGTCATTTTGACAGTTGTCATTTTGACAGTTGTCATTTTGACAGGTGTCACTTTGACAGTTGTCATTTTGACAGGTGTCACTTTGACAGATGTCATTTTGACAGATGTCATTTTGACAGATGTCATTTTGACAGATGTCATTTTGACAGATGTCATTTTGACAGTTGTCACTTTGACAGTTGTCACTTTGACAGTTGTCACTTTGACAGTTGTCACGTTGACAGTTGTCACTTTGACAGTTGTCACTTTGACAGTTGTCACTTTGACAGTTGTCATTTTGACAGGTGTCACTTTGACAGTTGTCATTTTTGACAGTTGTCATTTTGACAGTTGTCATTTTGACAGTTGTCATTTTGACAGTTGTCATTTTTGACAGTTGTCATTTTGACAGTTGTCATTTTGACAGTTGTCATTTTGACAGTTGTCATTTTTGACAGTTGTCATTTTGACAGTTGTCATTTTGACAGTTGTCATTTTGACAGTTGTCATTTTGACAGTTGTCATTTTGACAGTTGTCATTTTGACAGTTGTCATTTTGACAGTTGTCATTTTGACAGATGTCATTTTGACAGTTGTCATTTTGACAGTTGTCATTTTGACAGTTGTCATTTTGACAGTTGTCATTTTGACAGTTGTCACTTTGACAGTTGTCACTTTGACAGTTGTCACTTTAACAGTTGTCATTTTTGACAGTTGTCATTTTTGACAGTTGTCATTTTGACAGTTGTCATTTTGACAGTTGTCATTTTTGACAGATGTCATTTTGACAGATGTCATTTTGACAGATGTCATTTTGACAGTTGTCACTTTGACAGTTGTCACTTTGACAGTTGTCACGTTGACAGTTGTCACTTTGACAGTTGTCACTTTGACAGTTGTCATTTTGACAGTTGTCACTTTGACAGTTGTCACTTTGACAGTTGTCACTTTGACAGTTGTCATTTTGACAGATGTCATTTTGACAGTTGTCATTTTGACAGTTGTCATTTTGACAGTTGTCATTTTGACAGTTGTCACTTTGACAGTTGTCATTTTTGACAGTTGTCATTTTGACAGTTGTCATTTTGACAGTTGTCATTTTGACAGTTGTCATTTTGACAGTTGTCATTTTGACAGATGTCATTTTGACAGTTGTCATTTTGACAGTTGTCACTTTTGACAGTTGTCATTTTGACAGTTGTCATTTTGACAGTTGTCATTTTGACAGATGTCATTTTGACAGATGTCATTTTGACAGTTGTCACTTTGACAGTTGTCACTTTGACAGTTGTCACTTTGACAGTTGTCACTTTGACAGTTGTCACTTTGACAGTTGTCACTTTGACAGTTGTCACTTTGACAGTTGTCACTTTGACAGTTGTCATTTTTGACAGTTGTCATTTTGACAGTTGTCATTTTTACAGTTGTCATTTTGACAGTTGACATTTTGACAGTTGTCATTTTGACAGTTGTCATTTTGACAGATGTCATTTTGACAGATGTCATTTTGACAGTTGTCATTTTGACAGTTGTCACTTTGACAGTTGTCATTTTGACAGTTGTCATTTTGACAGTTGTCATTTTGACAGGTGTCACTTTGACAGTTGTCATTTTTGACAGTTGTCATTTTGACAGTTGTCATTTTGACAGTTGTCATTTTGACAGTTGTCATTTTGACAGTTGTCATTTTGACAGGTGTCACTTTGACAGTTGTCATTTTTGACAGTTGTCATTTTGACAGTTGTCATTTTGACAGTTGTCATTTTGACAGTTGTCATTTTGACAGTTGTCATTTTGACAGATGTCATTTTGACAGTTGTCATTTTGACAGTTGTCATTTTGACAGTTGTCATTTTGACAGTTGTCATTTTGACAGTTGTCATTTTGACAGTTGTCACTTTGACAGTTGTCATTTTTGACAGTTGTCATTTTGACAGTTGTCATTTTGACAGTTGTCACTTTGACAGTTTGTCACTTTGACAGTTGTCATTTTTGACAGTTGTCATTTTGACAGTTGTCATTTTTACAGTTGTCATTTTTGACAGTTGTCATTTTGACAGTTGTCATTTTGACAGTTGTCATTTTGACAGTTGTCATTTTGACAGATGTCATTTTGACAGTTGTCATTTTGACAGTTGTCACTTTGACAGTTGTCACTTTGACAGTTGTCATTTTGACAGTTGTCATTTTGACAGTTGTCATTTTGACAGTTGTCATTTTGACAGGTGTCACTTTGACAGTTGTCATTTTTGACAGTTGTCATTTTGACAGTTGTCATTTTGACAGTTGTCATTTTGACAGTTGTCATTTTGACAGTTGTCATTTTGACAGTTGTCATTTTGACAGTTGTCATTTTGACAGGTGTCACTTTGACAGTTGTCATTTTTGACAGTTGTCATTTTGACAGTTGTCATTTTTGACAGTTGTCATTTTGACAGTTGTCATTTTGACAGTTGTCATTTTGACAGTTGTCATTTTGTCATTTTGACAGATGTCATTTTGACAGATGTCATTTTGACAGTTGTCATTTTGACAGTTGTCATTTTGACAGTTGTCATTTTGACAGTTGTCATTTTGACAGTTGTCATTTTGACAGTTGTCACTTTGACAGTTGTCACTTTGACAGTTGTCACTTTGACAGTTGTCATTTTGACAGTTGTCATTTTGACAGTTGTCATTTTGACAGTTGTCATTTTGACAGTTGTCATTTTGACAGTTGTCATTTTGACAGATGTCATTTTGACAGATGTCATTTTGACAGTTGTCATTTTGACAGTTGTCACTTTGACAGTTGTCACTTTGACAGTTGTCACTTTGACAGTTGTCATTTTTGACAGTTGTCATTTTTGACAGATGTCATTTTGACAGTTGTCATTTTGACAGTTGTCATTTTGTCATTTTGACAGATGTCATTTTGACAGTTGTCATTTTGACAGTTGTCATTTTGACAGTTGTCATTTTGACAGTTGTCATTTTGACAGTTGTCATTTTGACAGTTGTCATTTTGACAGTTGTCATTTTGACAGTTGTCATTTTGACAGTTGTCACTTTGACAGTTGTCACTTTAACAGTTGTCACTTTGACAGTTGTCACTTTGACAGTTGTCATTTTGACAGTTATCATTTTTGACAGTTGTCATTTTGACAGTTGTCATTTTGACAGTTGTCATTTTGACAGTTGTCATTTTGACAGTTGTCATTTTGACAGTTGTCATTTTGACAGTTGTCATTTTGACAGATGTCATTTTGACAGATGTCATTTTGACAGATGTCATTTTGACAGTTGTCACTTTGACAGTTGTCACTTTGACAGTTGTCACTTTGACAGTTGTCACTTTGACAGTTGTCATTTTGACAGTTGTCATTTTGACAGTTGTCATTTTGACAGTTGTCATTTTGACAGTTGTCATTTTGACAGTTGTCATTTTGACAGTTGTCATTTTGACAGATGTCATTTTGACAGTTGTCACTTTGACAGTTGTCACTTTGACAGTTGTCATTTTTGACAGTTGTCATTTTGACAGTTGTCATTTTGACAGTTGTCATTTTGACAGTTGTCATTTTGACAGTTGTCACTTTGACAGTTGTCACTTTGACAGTTGTCATTTTGACAGTTGTCATTTTGACAGTTGTCATTTTGACAGTTGTCATTTTGACAGTTGTCACTTTTGACAGTTGTCATTTTGACAGTTGTCACTTTTGACAGTTGTCACTTTTGACAGTTGTCCTTTTTGACAGTTGTCATTTTGACAGTTGTCATTTTGACAGTTGTCATTTTGACAGTTGTCATTTTGACAGTTGTCATTTTGACAGTTGTCATTTTGACAGTTGTCATTTTGACAGTTGTCATTTTGACAGTTGTCATTTTGACAGTTGTCATTTTGACAGTTGTCACTTTGACAGTTGTCATTTTGACAGTTGTCATTTTGACAGTTGTCATTTTGACAGTTGTCATTTTTGACAGTTGTCATTTTGACAGTTGTCATTTTGACAGTTGTCATTTTGACAGTTGTCATTTTGACAGTTGTCACTTTGACAGTTGTCATTTTTGACAGTTGTCACTTTGACAGTTGTCATTTTGACAGTTGTCATTTTGACAGTTGTCATTTTGACAGTTGTCATTTTGACAGTTGTCATTTTGACAGGTGTCACTTTGACAGTTGTCATTTTTGACAGTTGTCATTTTGACAGTTGTCATTTTGACAGTTGTCATTTTTGACAGTTGTCATTTTGACAGTTGTCATTTTTGACAGTTGTCATTTTGACAGTTGTCATTTTGACAGTTGTCATTTTGACAGTTGTCATTTTTGACAGTTGTCATTTTGACAGTTGTCATTTTGACAGATGTCATTTTGACAGTTGTCACTTTGACAGTTGTCACTTTGACAGTTGTCACTTTGACAGTTGTCACTTTGACAGTTGTCACTTTGACAGTTGTCACTTTGACAGTTGTCACTTTGACAGTTGTCACTTTGACAGTTGTCATTTTTGACAGTTGTCATTTTTGACAGTTGTCATTTTGACAGTTGTCATTTTGACAGTTGTCACTTTGACAGTTGTCATTTTGACAGTTGTCACTTTGACAGTTGTCACTTTGACAGTTGTCATTTTGACAGGTGTCATTTTGACAGATGTCATTTTGACAGATGTCATTTTGACAGATGTCATTTTGACAGTTGTCATTTTGACAGTTGTCATTTTGACAGTTGTCATTTTGACAGTTGTCATTTTGACAGTTGTCATTTTGTCATTTTGACAGATGTCATTTTGACAGTTGTCATTTTGACAGTTGTCATTTTGACAGTTGTCATTTTGACAGTTGTCACTTTGACAGTTGTCACTTTGACAGTTGTCACTTTGACAGTTGTCATTTTGACAGTTGTCATTTTGACAGTTGTCATTTTGACAGTTGTCATTTTGACAGGTGTCACTTTGACAGTTGTCATTTTTGACAGTTGTCATTTTGACAGTTGTCATTTTGACAGTTGTCATTTTTGACAGTTGTCATTTTGACAGTTGTCATTTTTGACAGTTGTCATTTTGACAGTTGTCATTTTGACAGTTGTCATTTTGACAGTTGTCATTTTTGACAGTTGTCATTTTGACAGTTGTCATTTTGACAGATGTCATTTTGACAGTTGTCACTTTGACAGTTGTCACTTTGACAGTTGTCACTTTGACAGTTGTCACTTTGACAGTTGTCACTTTGACAGTTGTCACTTTGACAGTTGTCACTTTGACAGTTGTCACTTTGACAGTTGTCACTTTGACAGTTGTCACTTTGACAGTTGTCACTTTGACAGTTGTCATTTTTGACAGTTGTCATTTTTGACAGTTGTCATTTTGACAGTTGTCATTTTGACAGTTGTCACTTTGACAGTTGTCATTTTGACAGTTGTCACTTTGACAGTTGTCACTTTGACAGTTGTCATTTTGACAGGTGTCACTTTGACAGTTGTCATTTTGACAGTTGTCATTTTGACAGTTGTCATTTTGACAGTTGTCATTTTGACAGTTGTCATTTTGACAGTTGTCATTTTGACAGTTGTCATTTTGACAGTTGTCATTTTGACAGTTGTCATTTTGACAGTTGTCATTTTGACAGTTGTCATTTTGACAGTTGTCATTTTGACAGTTGTCATTTTGACAGTTGTCATTTTGACAGTTGTCATTTTGACAGTTGTCATTTTGACAGTTGTCATTTTGACAGTTGTCACTTTTGACAGTTGTCATTTTGACAGTTGTCACTTTTGACAGTTGTCACTTTTGACAGTTGTCCTTTTTGACAGTTGTCATTTTGACAGTTGTCATTTTGACAGTTGTCATTTTGACAGTTGTCATTTTGACAGTTGTCATTTTGACAGTTGTCATTTTGACAGTTGTCACTTTGACAGTTGTCATTTTGACAGTTGTCATTTTGACAGTTGTCATTTTGACAGTTGTCATTTTTGACAGTTGTCATTTTGACAGTTGTCATTTTGACAGTTGTCATTTTGACAGTTGTCATTTTGACAGTTGTCACTTTGACAGTTGTCACTTTGACAGTTGTCACTTTGACAGTTGTCATTTTTGACAGTTGTCATTTTGACAGTTGTCATTTTGACAGTTGTCATTTTGACAGTTGTCATTTTGACAGTTGTCATTTTTGACAGTTGTCACTTTGACAGTTGTCACTTTGACAGTTGTCACTTTGACAGTTGTCACTTTGACAGTTGTCACTTTGACAGTTGTCACTTTGACAGTTGTCACTTTGACAGTTGTCACTTTGACAGTTGTCACTTTGACAGTTGTCACTTTGACAGTTGTCACTTTGACAGTTGTCACTTTGACAGTTGTCACTTTGACAGTTGTAACTTTGACAGTTGTAACTTTGACAGTTGTCACTTTGACAGTTGTCATTTTGACAGTTGTCATTTTGACAGTTGTCATTTTGACAGTTGTCATTTTGACAGTTGTCATTTTGACAGTTGTCATTTTGACAGTTGTCATTTTGACAGTTGTCATTTTGACAGTTGTCATTTTGACAGTGGTCATTTTGACAGTTGTCACTTTGACAGTTGTCATTTTGACAGTTGTCACTTTGACAGTTGTCATTTTGACAGTTGTCATTTTGACAGTGGTCATTTTGACAGTTGTCATTTTTACAGTTGTCACTTTGACAGTTGTCACTTTGACAGTTGTCATTTTGACAGTTGTCATTTTGACAGTTGTCATTTTGACAGTTGTCATTTTGACAGTTGTCATTTTGACAGTTGTCATTTTGACAGTTGTCATTTTGACAGTTGTCATTTTGACAGTTGTCATTTTGACAGGTGTCACTTTGACAGTTGTAATTTTTGACAGTTGTCATTTTGACAGTTGTCATTTTGACAGTTGTCATTTTGACAGTTGTCATTTTGACAGTTGTCATTTTGACAGTTGTCATTTTGACAGTTGTCATTTTGACAGTTGTCATTTTTGACAGTTGTCATTTTGACAGTTGTCATTTTGACAGTTGTCATTTTGACAGTTGTCATTTTTGACAGTTGTCATTTTGACAGTTGTCATTTTGACAGTTGTCATTTTGACAGTTGTCATTTTGACAGTTGTCATTTTGACAGTTGTCATTTTGACAGATGTCATTTTGACAGATGTCATTTTGACAGTTGTCACTTTGACAGTTGTCACTTTGACAGTTGTCACTTTGACAGTTGTCACTTTGACAGTTGTCACTTTGACAGTTGTCATTTTGACAGTTGTCATTTTGACAGTTGTCATTTTGACAGTTGTCATTTTGACAGTTGTCATTTTGACAGTTGTCATTTTGACAGATGTCATTTTGACAGTTGTCACTTTGACAGTTGTCACTTTGACAGTTGTCATTTTTGACAGTTGTCATTTTGACAGTTGTCATTTTGACAGTTGTCATTTTGACAGTTGTCATTTTGACAGTTGTCACTTTGACAGTTGTCACTTTGACAGTTGTCATTTTGACAGTTGTCATTTTGACAGTTGTCACTTTGACAGTTGTCACTTTGACAGTTGTCATTTTGACAGTTGTCATTTTGACAGTTGTCATTTTGACAGTTGTCATTTTGACAGTTGTCATTTTGACAGTTGTCATTTTGACAGATGTCATTTTGACAGATGTCATTTTGACAGTTGTCATTTTGACAGTTGTCATTTTGACAGATGTCGTTTTGACAGATGTCATTTTGACAGATGTCATTTTGACAGTTGTAATTTTGACAGTTGTAATTTTGACAGTTGTCATTTTGACAGATGTCATTTTGACAGTTGTCATTTTGACAGTTGTCATTTTGACAGTTGTCACTTTGACAGTTGTCATTTTGACAGTTGTCATTTTGACAGTTGTCATTTTGACAGTTGTCATTTTTGACAGTTGTCATTTTTGACAGTTGTCATTTTGACAGTTGTCATTTTGACAGTTGTCATTTTGACAGTTGTCATTTTGACAGGTGTCACTTTGACAGTTGTCATTTTGACAGGTGTCACTTTGACAGTTGTCATTTTTGACAGTTGTCATTTTGACAATTGTCATTTTGACAGTTGTCATTTTGACAGTTGTCATTTTGACAGTTGTCATTTTTGGCAGTTGTCATTTTGACAGTTGTCATTTTGACAGTTGTCATTTTGACAGTTGTCATTTTTGACAGTTGTCATTTTTGACAGTTGTCACTTTGACAGTTGTCACTTTGACAGTTGTCACTTTGACAGTTGTCACTTTGACAGTTGTCACTTTGACAGTTGTCACTTTGACAGTTGTCATTTTGACAGTTGTCATTTTGACAGTTGTCATTTTGACAGGTGTCACTTTGACAGTTGTCATTTTGACAGGTGTCACTTTGACAGTTGTCATTTTTGACAGTTGTCATTTTGACAATTGTCATTTTGACAGTTGTCATTTTGACAGTTGTCATTTTGACAGTTGTCATTTTTGGCAGTTGTCATTTTGACAGTTGTCATTTTGACAGTTGTCATTTTGACAGTTGTCATTTTTGACAGTTGTCATTTTTGACAGTTGTCACTTTGACAGTTGTCACTTTGACAGTTGTCACTTTGACAGTTGTCACTTTGACAGTTGTCACTTTGACAGTTGTCACTTTGACAGTTGTCACTTTGACAGTTGTCACTTTGACAGTTGTCACTTTGACAGTTGTCACTTTGACAGTTGTAACTTTGACAGTTGTCACTTTGAAAGTTGTAACTTTGACAGTTGTCATTTTTGACAGTTGTCATTTTGACAGTTGTCATTTTGACAGTTGTCATTTTGACAGTTGTCATTTTGACAGTTGTCATTTTGACAGTTGTCATTTTGACAGTTGTCATTTTGACAGTTGTCATTTTGACAGTTGTCATTTTGACAGTGGTCATTTTGACAGTTGTCACTTTGACAGTTGTCATTTTGACAGTTGTCATTTTGACAGTGGTCATTTTGACAGTGGTCATTTTGACAGTTGTCATTTTGACAGTTGTCACTTTGACAGTTGTCACTTTGACAGTTGTCACTTTGACAGTTGTCATTTTTGACAGTTGTCATTTTGACAGCTGTCATTTTGACAGATGTCACTTTGACAGTTGTCACTTTGACAGTTGTCACTTTGACAGTTGTCACTTTGACAGTTGTCATTTTTGACAGTTGTCATTTTTGACAGTTGTCATTTTGACAGTTGTCATTTTGACAGTTGTCATTTTGACAGTTGTCATTTTGACAGTTGTCATTTTGACAGTTGTCATTTTGACAGATGTCATTTTGACAGTTGTCATTTTGACAGTTGTCATTTTGACAGTTGTCATTTTGACAGTTGTCACTTTGACAGTTGTCATTTTGACAGTTGTCATTTTGACAGTTGTCATTTTTGACAGTTGTCATTTTGACAGTTGTCATTTTGACAGTTGTCACATTGACAGTTGTCACTTTGACAGTTGTCACTTTGACAGTTGTCATTTTTGACAGTTGTCATTTTTGACAGTTGTCATTTTGACTGGTGTCACTTTGACAGTTGTAATTTTTGACAGTTGTCATTTTGACAGTTGTCATTTTGACAGTTGTCACTTTGACAGTTGTCATTTTTGACAGTTGTCATTTTTGACAGTTGTCATTTTGACAGTTGTCATTTTGACAGTTGTCATTTTGACAGTTGTCATTTTGACAGTTGTCATTTTGACAGTTGTCATTTTGACAGTTGTCATTTTGACAGTTGTCATTTTGACAGTTGTCATTTTGACAGTTGTCATTTTTACAGTTGTCATTTTGACAGTTGACATTTTGACAGTTGTCATTTTGACAGTTGTCATTTTGACAGATGTCATTTTGACAGATGTCATTTTGACAGTTGTCATTTTGACAGTTGTCACTTTGACAGTTGTCATTTTGACAGTTGTCATTTTGACAGTTGTCATTTTGACAGGTGTCACTTTGACAGTTGTCATTTTTGACAGTTGTCATTTTGACAGTTGTCATTTTGACAGTTGTCATTTTGACAGTTGTCATTTTGACAGTTGTCATTTTGACAGGTGTCACTTTGACAGTTGTCATTTTTGACAGTTGTCATTTTGACAGTTGTCATTTTGACAGTTGTCATTTTGACAGTTGTCATTTTGACAGTTGTCATTTTGACAGATGTCATTTTGACAGTTGTCATTTTGACAGTTGTCATTTTGACAGTTGTCATTTTGACAGTTGTCATTTTGACAGTTGTCATTTTGACAGTTGTCACTTTGACAGTTGTCATTTTTGACAGTTGTCATTTTGACAGTTGTCATTTTGACAGTTGTCACTTTGACAGTTTGTCACTTTGACAGTTGTCATTTTTGACAGTTGTCATTTTGACAGTTGTCATTTTTACAGTTGTCATTTTTGACAGTTGTCATTTTGACAGTTGTCATTTTGACAGTTGTCATTTTGACAGTTGTCATTTTGACAGATGTCATTTTGACAGTTGTCATTTTGACAGTTGTCACTTTGACAGTTGTCACTTTGACAGTTGTCATTTTGACAGTTGTCATTTTGACAGTTGTCATTTTGACAGTTGTCATTTTGACAGGTGTCACTTTGACAGTTGTCATTTTTGACAGTTGTCATTTTGACAGTTGTCATTTTGACAGTTGTCATTTTGACAGTTGTCATTTTGACAGTTGTCATTTTGACAGTTGTCATTTTGACAGGTGTCACTTTGACAGTTGTCATTTTTGACAGTTGTCATTTTTGACAGTTGTCATTTTGACAGTTGTCATTTTTGACAGTTGTCATTTTGACAGTTGTCATTTTGACAGTT
Organism: Hydrotaea cyrtoneurina; assembly: GCA_958296145.1. Lineage (NCBI taxonomy): Eukaryota > Metazoa > Arthropoda > Insecta > Diptera > Muscidae > Hydrotaea > Hydrotaea cyrtoneurina. The sequence goes on along the minus strand of OY282513.1, from coordinate 55,486,219 downwards.
GTCATTTTGACAGTTGTCATTTTGTCATTTTGACAGATGTCATTTTGACAGATGTCATTTTGACAGTTGTCATTTTGACAGTTGTCATTTTGACAGTTGTCATTTTGACAGTTGTCATTTTGACAGTTGTCATTTTGACAGTTGTCACTTTGACAGTTGTCACTTTGACAGTTGTCACTTTGACAGTTGTCATTTTGACAGTTGTCATTTTGACAGTTGTCATTTTGACAGTTGTCATTTTGACAGTTGTCATTTTGACAGTTGTCATTTTGACAGATGTCATTTTGACAGATGTCATTTTGACAGTTGTCATTTTGACAGTTGTCACTTTGACAGTTGTCACTTTGACAGTTGTCACTTTGACAGTTGTCATTTTTGACAGTTGTCATTTTTGACAGATGTCATTTTGACAGTTGTCATTTTGACAGTTGTCATTTTGTCATTTTGACAGATGTCATTTTGACAGTTGTCATTTTGACAGTTGTCATTTTGACAGTTGTCATTTTGACAGTTGTCATTTTGACAGTTGTCATTTTGACAGTTGTCATTTTGACAGTTGTCATTTTGACAGTTGTCATTTTGACAGTTGTCACTTTGACAGTTGTCACTTTAACAGTTGTCACTTTGACAGTTGTCACTTTGACAGTTGTCATTTTGACAGTTATCATTTTTGACAGTTGTCATTTTGACAGTTGTCATTTTGACAGTTGTCATTTTGACAGTTGTCATTTTGACAGTTGTCATTTTGACAGTTGTCATTTTGACAGTTGTCATTTTGACAGATGTCATTTTGACAGATGTCATTTTGACAGATGTCATTTTGACAGTTGTCACTTTGACAGTTGTCACTTTGACAGTTGTCACTTTGACAGTTGTCACTTTGACAGTTGTCACTTTGACAGTTGTCATTTTGACAGTTGTCATTTTGACAGTTGTCATTTTGACAGTTGTCATTTTGACAGTTGTCATTTTGACAGTTGTCATTTTGACAGTTGTCATTTTGACAGATGTCATTTTGACAGTTGTCACTTTGACAGTTGTCACTTTGACAGTTGTCATTTTTGACAGTTGTCATTTTGACAGTTGTCATTTTGACAGTTGTCATTTTGACAGTTGTCATTTTGACAGTTGTCACTTTGACAGTTGTCACTTTGACAGTTGTCATTTTGACAGTTGTCATTTTGACAGTTGTCATTTTGACAGTTGTCATTTTGACAGTTGTCACTTTTGACAGTTGTCATTTTGACAGTTGTCACTTTTGACAGTTGTCACTTTTGACAGTTGTCCTTTTTGACAGTTGTCATTTTGACAGTTGTCATTTTGACAGTTGTCATTTTGACAGTTGTCATTTTGACAGTTGTCATTTTGACAGTTGTCATTTTGACAGTTGTCATTTTGACAGTTGTCATTTTGACAGTTGTCATTTTGACAGTTGTCATTTTGACAGTTGTCACTTTGACAGTTGTCATTTTGACAGTTGTCATTTTGACAGTTGTCATTTTGACAGTTGTCATTTTTGACAGTTGTCATTTTGACAGTTGTCATTTTGACAGTTGTCATTTTGACAGTTGTCATTTTGACAGTTGTCACTTTGACAGTTGTCATTTTTGACAGTTGTCACTTTGACAGTTGTCATTTTGACAGTTGTCATTTTGACAGTTGTCATTTTGACAGTTGTCATTTTGACAGTTGTCATTTTGACAGGTGTCACTTTGACAGTTGTCATTTTTGACAGTTGTCATTTTGACAGTTGTCATTTTGACAGTTGTCATTTTTGACAGTTGTCATTTTGACAGTTGTCATTTTTGACAGTTGTCATTTTGACAGTTGTCATTTTGACAGTTGTCATTTTGACAGTTGTCATTTTTGACAGTTGTCATTTTGACAGTTGTCATTTTGACAGATGTCATTTTGACAGTTGTCACTTTGACAGTTGTCACTTTGACAGTTGTCACTTTGACAGTTGTCACTTTGACAGTTGTCACTTTGACAGTTGTCACTTTGACAGTTGTCACTTTGACAGTTGTCATTTTTGACAGTTGTCATTTTTGACAGTTGTCATTTTGACAGTTGTCATTTTGACAGTTGTCACTTTGACAGTTGTCATTTTGACAGTTGTCACTTTGACAGTTGTCACTTTGACAGTTGTCATTTTGACAGGTGTCATTTTGACAGATGTCATTTTGACAGATGTCATTTTGACAGATGTCATTTTGACAGTTGTCATTTTGACAGTTGTCATTTTGACAGTTGTCATTTTGACAGTTGTCATTTTGACAGTTGTCATTTTGTCATTTTGACAGATGTCATTTTGACAGTTGTCATTTTGACAGTTGTCATTTTGACAGTTGTCATTTTGACAGTTGTCACTTTGACAGTTGTCACTTTGACAGTTGTCACTTTGACAGTTGTCATTTTGACAGTTGTCATTTTGACAGTTGTCATTTTGACAGTTGTCATTTTGACAGGTGTCACTTTGACAGTTGTCATTTTTGACAGTTGTCATTTTGACAGTTGTCATTTTGACAGTTGTCATTTTTGACAGTTGTCATTTTGACAGTTGTCATTTTTGACAGTTGTCATTTTGACAGTTGTCATTTTGACAGTTGTCATTTTGACAGTTGTCATTTTTGACAGTTGTCATTTTGACAGTTGTCATTTTGACAGATGTCATTTTGACAGTTGTCACTTTGACAGTTGTCACTTTGACAGTTGTCACTTTGACAGTTGTCACTTTGACAGTTGTCACTTTGACAGTTGTCACTTTGACAGTTGTCACTTTGACAGTTGTCACTTTGACAGTTGTCACTTTGACAGTTGTCACTTTGACAGTTGTCACTTTGACAGTTGTCACTTTGACAGTTGTCATTTTTGACAGTTGTCATTTTTGACAGTTGTCATTTTGACAGTTGTCATTTTGACAGTTGTCACTTTGACAGTTGTCATTTTGACAGTTGTCACTTTGACAGTTGTCACTTT